>CM031617.1:6769565-6771350 GCA_018398815.1 Conus ventricosus
ACCTTCACCTAAGTCACCCAAGTACCCAAGTTCTTAACCTTCACCCTAAGTCACCCCAAGTCACCCCAAGTCCTTAATTAAGTTCTTAATTAAGTCACCCAGTCCTTAATTAAGTTCTTAATCAAGTCACCCAAGTTCTTAATTAAGTTCTTATTAAGTCACCTCAAGTTCTTAATAAGTTCTTGATCAAGTCACTCAAGTTCTTAACTTAAGTCACCTCAAGATTGTAATTAAGTCATCCTTTAAGTACAGCCAAGTTCTTATTCAAGTTAACTTATAATTATTTATTAAGTTTTTAAAGTATCATTGCATTTGAAATGGATCAAAATGATCTTTTGTTGTTGGCGGTTTTGGCATGCTTTTTTGTTCGGCTTCTGTATTTAGTGGTTGAGATTTTTTTGACTG
The DNA here is from genome assembly GCA_018398815.1 of Conus ventricosus. Lineage (NCBI taxonomy): Eukaryota > Metazoa > Mollusca > Gastropoda > Neogastropoda > Conidae > Conus > Conus ventricosus. Next base: position 6,769,971 of record CM031617.1, read on the forward strand.
CTTTGGTTTTTGCTGTCGTTGTTTATATATTTTATAACCGTAATAACCACCCCCAGCAGCAGCAATGGCGCTCAAAGTGACAACTGTTTTAAGTTCAATATTCCATGAAGACTTTGGTGTTGTAGGCCTTGAATCAGCTTGTTCTTGTCTGGTGTTTTTATAGCTGGCATTGAAACAACTGGCTGGGGCATCACTGTTGGCGTTGGCGGTGTTATGTTTTCATTACGAGTTATATTCTGTGATTGTAACATTAATTTTGTTCGTTTGTTCCACTCTGCTAATCTTTTTCCTGCTGCAACACGCCCAGGATGAGGAGGCTTTTTACTGGTCACTTTCTCCACCTGATTCAGTGTTTTCTGATTCTGCTGATTTTCTGGCTCGGTCATTTTTAAGGGAAACAAAATCTATATGATTAAAAGTAATTAATCCCATGATTACTGGCGACAATAATGTTCCAAATCTGTAATACAGATCACACCCTAGAGACTCTAATGACTTTGTTAAAACTGGATCCTGTGTTAAATCATACATAAAATCTTGTTCAGAATCAATGGGCGCAAATCTACTAACTAGTTTAGTGTACAAAACTAAGAACCGTTTGGCCGACGCTTTTTACCATTCTTGACCCCAGTTGCGCTTCATACCTGTTGTGATACTTTACAATGTCTTGTGGCGACATTTGTTGAATCTGTTCTATGCTGAATTCATTTTCGAGGTACTGTTTTGTTTTTCCACATGCTGCCAAAGAATACAGCCTTTCCTTTTTGGGCATAATAGCTTGGTCATCAACTTGATCATTTGTAATCATAAGTTCAGGAAGGTTTAGTAGATCATCGCTGTTCATGTTTTTTTTTAATTAATTATAATTATTTTATTTTTAAAAAATGAGCACCGAAACAACTGTTACCAACCTAGTATACCATTCTGCTGTTATTGGGGGCCTAAGTGTAGGATACACAATGCTTGGTAAAAGCCTGTTAAAAATAAAACTGGCAGATCTTGGCAAACTAGACTTTGAAGACTCAGCAAAGCTGATTGCTATTATTACAGCTTCATTTGCTACGAAAGATTTTTTAGTTAAGCAAGGAATAATTCCAGACAGTATTAATATGTAAAATTTAAAAAATACATTTATAAAAATGGCTTCACTCGTAATGATGATTGGTGGCGCTGTGGTTAATGCGCTTGCTTTTAGCGGAAGTAATTACGCTTTTAGTAAACTACGGGATGACGGTGAGAGAAAAAGACATAGCAAAGCTATGGAGCAACTAGCCGCAGCACAAGATTACTATGAAAAGCAGAGAATTGAGCAGTTAGATTTCATTAACGATAAACTGAAAAAACAGGGACATGCAGCTTACACATTTAAAGATGTTGATC
>CM031617.1:6771450-6800911 GCA_018398815.1 Conus ventricosus
ATGGGAAAGGGGAAGAAGATGTTAAAGAAGGATGAGGGAAGAAGAAGAAGAAGAAGAAGAAGAAGAAGAAGAAGAAGAAGAAGAAGAAGAAGAAGAAAGAAGAAGAAGAAGAAGAAGAAGAAGAAGAAGAAGAAGAAAAAGAAGGATGGGAAAGGGGAAGAAGAAGGAAAGGAAGGTGGGAAAAGGGAAGAAGAAGAAGAAGAAGGAAAAGAAGGATGGGAAAGGGGAAGAAGAAGGAATGGAAGGATGGAAAAGGAAGGTGAAAAAGAAAAGAAAGGGAAGGGAGAAAGCGGATGGGAAGAAGGAAGAAAAAAGAAGGGAAAGGGGAAGAGGAGGAGAGGGAGGAAAAAAGGAAAGGGAAGAGGAGGAAGGGAGGGAGAAAAGAAGGGAAAGGGAAGAGGAGGAGAGGGAGGGAGGAAAAGAGGAGGGGTGTGAGGCAGAGGCAAATGAGATGAAGGGGAGAAAGAGGAAGGGAAAACAGTAGTAGTTATCATTAAAGGAAACAAAGAAAATAGGAAAACAATGGTCATTCTCTGAATTTGATTTATTTTCCCTACTTTGCAAACCCTCTTCGCGTTGGTCATGGTGAATAGCGATCATAGATGTTTTCCCTGTTAACGATGTTTTCCTCACAGCTTTTCACCTGCTTTCCATAACACAACAAGGATGATTGTCATTATCTCGAGGAAAATAAGGAAAACAGTTGTGATCCTTTTGGGAAAAAAACAGACAAAATAGTTGTTATCTTCAGGAAACAGGGAAAACATTTATTGTCTTCTGGAAACAGGGAAAACAGTTATTATCCTCAGGAAAACAGAAAAAAACAGTTATTATCCTCGGGAAACAGGGAAAGCAGTTATCGTCCCCAGGAAACAGGGAAAATAGTTATTGTCTTCAGGAAACAGGGAAAACAGTTATTATCCTCAGGAAAACAGGAAAACAGTTATTGTCCCCAGGAAAACAGGGAAAACAGTTAATATCTTCAGGAAAACAGGAAAAACAGTTATTATCCTCAGGAAACAGGGAAAACAGTTATTATCCTCAGGAAACAGGAAAACAGTTATTATCCTCAGGAAACAGGGAAAACAGTTATTGTCCCCAGGAAAACAGGAAAACAGTATTATCTTCAGGAAAACAGGAAAACAGTTATTGTCCCCAGGAAAACAGGAAAACAGTTAATATCTTCAGGAAAACAGGAAAACAGTTATTATCCTCAGGAAACAGGGAAAACAGTTATTATCCTCAGGAAAACAGGGAAAACAGTTATTGTCCCCAGGAAAACAGGGAAAACAGTATATCTTCAGGAAAACGAAAACAGTTATCCTCAGGAAAACAGGAAAAACAGTTATTATCCCAGGAAACAGGGAAAACAGTTAATATCCTTCAGGAAAACAGGGAAAACAGTTATTGTCCCCAGGAAAACAGGGAAAACAGTTATTATCTTCAGGAAAACAGGGAAAACAGTTATTATCTTAAGGAAGCAGGGAAAACAGTTATTATCCTCAGGAAAACAGGGAAAACAGTTATTATCTTCAGGAAAACAGTTATACTCAGGAAACAGGGAAAACAGTTATTATCTTCAGGAAAACAGTTATCATCTTCAGGAAACATGTCAAACAGTTATTATTTTCTGGAAACAGGAAAAACCGTTCGTGGTCCTTGGGAGAAAAGGTCTGATCATCAGGATGATAATTGCTTTCTCTCTTTTCGTTATTTTCCCTGAGGATCATAGCTATTTTCCTAAGGAAAATGGGTATTCCCGCCTTCAGGCGGCTAATGTGTTGCCATAGGGGAACCAGAAGGAGAAGCAGTAACAGAAAAATGGAGAAAAGAGGAGAAATTGGAAAGGGGGGCGGCAGGAGAAAGAGGAAGAGAGGAAGGGAGAGAAGAAGAAAGTGGCACAGACGGAGAAGGAAGAAGAGGACTGTTTGTACTATAAAAGAAATGAATCACTGACAACTTTGACCAGGTGATTCTCCTATAAAAACTCAGTTTTTCTCCGTTTTCTTAGCCTACTCATAATCATTATTGTTGTTATTGTTGGTGTGGTAACGTTTAAAAGCAAGTTACCTTTCTCTCTAAAACTTGACCTCGATAACCCTCTCTCTCCCCTCCCCTCCCCCCATCTTCCAGTCTTCTCTCTCCGTCTTGTCTTAATTCCTTCTCTCCCCCCCCCCCCCCCCCCCCCCCCCCTCCACGCCCCGTGCTCCTACCACCTCTCTGTCTTTGTCTTTGTCCATCTGTCAGTCAGTCTGTCAGTCAGTCTGTCTGTCTGTCTGACTGTCTGTCTGACTGTCTGTCTGACTGTCTGTCATGTCTCCTCTCTCTCTCTCTCTCTCTCTCTCTCTCTCTCTCTCTCCTCCTCTCTCTCTCTCTCTCTTTTCTCTCCTGATTAACGTGTTGTTACTGTTGCTGTTTTAAAATTATGGAAGTGTAAATCAAACTCTAAAACTGTTGCTGTTTTAAAATTATGGAAGTGTAAATCAAACTCTAACTTTGAATGTTCTCTCTGTCCTCCTCCTCCCTCTCTCCCTCCCTCCCTCCCCCCTCTCTCTCCGTCTCTCACCCTCCTCTCACCTCTCACCTCCCTTTCTCCCTTCCTCCTTACTCCCCCCCCCCCCGCATCATTCACCCTCTCTCTGTGCTGACATCTCTCTCTCTCTCTCTCTCTCTCTCTCTCCCCCCCCCCCCTCCCTCCGTCGTCTTTTAATGTTTTGCTATGGGTAGGAAAACAGAGCATCTGTTGACGACAGATAAACTCCTGGAAAAGAACGGTGCCACCGTAAAACATTCCCGGGTGAAGCTGAAGACATCTCCCTTTTGTTTTTTTTCCCCTATGGACAATTTGGAAGCGCGACCATAAAACTTCTAGGGAGAAGATGGGAGTTCCATTGACATTATTTCCTCCATCTTTTACAGTTGGTGTGTGTGTTGTGTGTGTGTGTGTGTGTGTTGGTGTGTGTGTGGTTGTGTGTGTGTGTGTGTGTGTGTGTGTGTGTGTGTGTGAGAGGAGAGAGAGAGAGAGAGAGAGAGAGAGAAGAGAGAGAGAGAGAGAGAGAGAGACAGACAGACAGACAGACAGACAGACAGACAGACAGACAGACACAGACACAGACACAGACAGACGGACGGACGGATTGGCGGAGAGAGCAGGGTGTGTTGGAGGGGGGGGGGGGGGGGAGAGGGGGGGGAGACGCTGCTATACTAAAACACCAGGCTGGTTTTTTAATGTTTGGTTCATTGAAAGACCAATGACATTGTTTATAAGCCGGCCGCCTGGAAGAGTCTGATTAAGTCGGAGAATATCAGACAGATTCAAACTTACTCATTTGATGGAACAGGTTTTTTGTTGTTGTTGACACCTGGGTTTACAGCTGTTTCCATTCCGAGTCTCCTTTGGACTACTTTATTTTTTAATTTATTTTTTTAGGGATCGACCTCATTTTTCCACGACGAAAAAAACAATAATGCCATATGTACCCCAAGACATGTGGAGAGCTTTGTTGCTTTTAAAGGACTCTCAGAAAAACATTTTCGATAAAACAAAGAAACAAACAAATAACCACACACACTTTGAAAACTTAGATTTGGGGCTTTCTATCTACAACTGAAGGGGGTTTTCTTGCCTTGTTTTTTTTGGGGGACTTTCTATCTCAACTGAAGTGGCTTTGTTTGCTTTGTTTTATTTGGGGCTTTTTTATCTACAACTGAAGTGGCTTTGTTTGCTTTGTTTTAATTTGGGGGCTTTCTATCTACAACTGAAGTGGCTTTGTTTGCTTTTTTTTATTTTGCCTTTCACTCCTAGGTTTTTTTTTTCTGTTTAATAGCAATTCAGAAACGCACAACGAGTAGAAACACTTTCATTCACTGAGAGAGAGAGAGAGAGAGAGAGAGAGAGAGAGAGCGAGAAAAGAGAGAGAGAAGAGGAAGGAGGGGAGGAATACCCAGAGAGAGAGAGAGAGCGAGAGAGAGAGAGAGAGAGAGAGAGGGGAAAGAGAGAGAGAGAGAGAGAGAGAGAGAGAGAGATATGCCAGGAGAGAGAGAGAGCGAGAGAGAGAGAGAAGAGAGAGAGAGAGATGCCAGGAGAGAGAGAGAGAAGAGAGAGAGGAGAGAAGAGTAGAGAGAGAGAGAGAGAGAGAGAGAGAGAGAGAGAGAGAGAAAAGAGAACGAAGGAACCGAACTAACGAACAAAAATTTTTGTTTAATGAGGAAAAAAATTTAAGCACCATCATTGGCTTTTTTTCATCCAGCCTCAAACAATAAATACAATGGTAGAAATCATTGCATCGAACTGCATAAAAGTCAAAACAACATGATACATGGCAATTTAATAAAAGAATGCACAATATAACTAGAGGAAGAGAGTTGTGGGAGGGGGAGGGATGGAAAGCGACTCAAAAGAGAGAAGAGGTGGGGACTGGAGACACAGAATAAAGAGACGGATTTCTCTGACACAAGGAAGACAGAAAAAAAGGAAGAAGAAGAAGAAGAAGAAGAAGAAGAAGAAGAAGAAGAAGAAGAAGAAGAAAGAAGAAAGATGATGATAAATGATGATGAAAAAAAGACTAAGGAGAAGAGGAGGAGGAGGAGGAGGAGGAGGGGGAGGAGGAGGAGGAGAAGCATATAAAATTGGCACATGACAAACTACAATGAAAAAGAGGGGTTTAAAACATCAAGTCATGGAATGAAGGGGGAAAAAAACCTGAAAGACACAAAAACATGCCCAACTCGGCAGCAAGCAACAATTCCATACACGCCCCCTCCCCCCAACTTCAAGAACGACAAGAGAAGGAAGAAGGAGATCAACATAGGATGACAAAATAGAGAGAGAGAGAAGAAGAGAGAGGGGAGAGAGAGAGAGAGAGAGAGAGAGAGAGAGAGAGAAAGGGAGGGAGACAGAGACAGCCAGATCGACACAGAGAGAGAGAGAGAGAGAGAGAGAGAGAGAAGAGAGAGAGAGAGAGAGAGAGAGAGAAGAGACATCCCAAAAAATTTGCCAATCAAAAAATGACAAATGAAAATGAAAAAGGGTAGTATCAAAATCAAGTCATGCAATAAAGGAGAATGAACTGAAAACACCAGAAATACCCATCACAGCAAACACCCCCCCCCCCCCAACATAAAAACAATAAGAGAAAAGAAGAAGGAGATCAACATGGGATAACAAACCCGACTCATGGACTTTTGTTTTCTAGTTCAGTTAATAATAACGAGTGATACCTTTCTTGAACACGTTGAGACTGATATTAACGTCGATTTTATTTAAAAATGGCATTCCACAAACAACTCCCTGAGTAAATCAGACTATTTTAAAAAGAAACAATTCTGGACGCGGTGGGACTAATCCTAACAATGGTTATTACTCTTTGTTGGGAAAAATATTTGTAAGGGAGTGTGGTGCTCTTCCGGGCAGAATTTTGAACATGAAGACAGCTTTGGTTAACTCTAATTCATTTTTAATGGCAAAATATTCAATACCTTATAATCAGAAAGCTAACAGCGTCGACGGCTTTAAAAAAAACCAATTTCAACGCTCGTCTAGTAGAAATTACTAGAGGTTTCATGATATTATTGCTTGCGGAATCCCAAACATTGAAACAAAAATTGATGTAAGATTCTATGGGAAGCACAGAAGAACATTTTTTCGACTGTGTAGATTCAAGAATTTTTTCACTTTAGAGAGTTGATAGATCTTTTTAGAAATAATGTTACATTCCTTTAATATGATCTGACCATGACAAATTATTATCAATGACAACCCAAGAACTTTATGGCTATTTGTTTCTTCAATCTTTTTGTCATTTAAGTAAAAACAGATAAATTATCAGGAAGATTTTGACGTTTTTGTCGAGTTGTTATAAGCATGAATTTCGTTTTCTGTGGGTGTGGACACATGTGATTTAGTTCAGACCAGTCGACTAAGTGGTTAATATTTTCCTGAAGAGCTGTTTGAGACCTCGACGACATTTGGGGCTACTGATGTATAAGGTTTTTGTCGTCAGCAAATAACTCCCCATTCTCAGTAAGAACTAAAGGGAAGTCGTTAATGTAAATTGAAAATAATAAAGGGCCTAGGACAGAACCTTGTGGAACACCGTAATCAACAGGCAATGCAGAAGAGTTTTTCCCACTAAAAAGTTACTGATTGTTTTCTACCAGATAGGAAAGATGACATGAGTTTAATGAATGAGTAGACAAACGATAGATCTTAAGTTTTTTAGAAGGGGTGCATGGTCAAGTACATCAAAGGCTTTAGTGAAATCAACAAAAGAGCACCAGTGATTTGTCATGTTGATATTAGTCAACCATTTGTCTACTAAGGATGTCAGTGCAGATGGCATGAGAAGTTTGCTCTGAAACCTGATTGGTTTTGGATGGAAAAGATTGTAAAAATTGAAATGATGGAGAATAGAATTTTTAAAAGTGATTTTAAGGGTTTAGACAAGACAGGGAATAAGAGAAACAGGCCTGTAATTAGAAGGGCCCGAATGGTCTCCTGATTTATATAAGGGAATAATTTTGCAACTTTAAATGCCTTTGGGAAATTTTTTTTTTTGAGATGCCAAGTTTGTAGATGTACGTAAGGGTTTCAGAAATAACTGGGGCTGAGATTTAAGAATTTTACAACAATACCATCCAGTCCTCGTGAACATGTTTGCTTTAAATGAGTGAGTGCATTGTATACTTCAATGCACTGCCAATAAAGGTACGTTTAAATCAGAGGAAATGTCTTTGAGTTACAATTCACGGCAGTCTCTAAGTCGTTATAGGCAGATTTATCTTTCTTTACAGTTGCACGACCTATTCCACAGAAATAATTGTTGACTATGTCTGGGGACATTTTGCTGACGATATAGTTTTAGAGGCAGTGCCTTATTATTGGTTAATTGATTTTTGGCTTTCCAAATCGACTTACTGTCAGTTTTTGACGACACCCAAAATTTGAAAGTATTCATTTTAGCCGCACGTTTTTAAAAATGTACCCAAAATTTCTTTGTTTATTGAATTCTTCTTTTGGTCCCGTTTGAAATAGTAAATCTCGTTTAAATCCATGGCGTGTTTCACATTTTCTGTGAGCCAGGGCACTTAGGGTTACTTCTAACACGTCTTGCTTTCAAAGGTGCATGTTGTCGTAAACATTTAAAAAATTGTGATAAACCAAACTTCGAATGCTCGTCAGATCAGTAAACTGATATACGTTGTGTATGTGTGAATTCTTTAACTCAGATAAAAATTTATTGGGAAACAAAACAGGAAAAACTTCTGTATTCAATTAAAGTGTGACAATTTTTGGAACTTTAAAAGCCTTTTTCATCCATGTTATGCCTATGGAAGATGGTCACTACAAGCATAATTCGGTGAAACACATTTCTGCTATATGCATGCTTCAGATGTATAATGTGGTCGATAAATGTTTTTGAAGAGGCAGTTATTCTTGTAGCTTTGTCGATTTAAATTGCGAGAGAGAGAGAGAGAGAGAGAAGAGAGGAGAGAGAGGGGAGAGAGAGAGAGAGAGAGAGAGAGAGAGAGAGGACAGTAAAGAGAGATGAGAAAAGGAGAGGGAGAGAGAGAGTGAGAGAGGGGAGAGAGAGAGAGAGAAGAGAGAGAGAGAGAGAGAGAGAGAGGGGAAGAGAGAGAGAGGCCCGTAGAGAGAGATGGGAGAGAGAGAGAGAGAGAGAGAGATAACGATAACGATAACGATAACGATTTTTTATTCAAAAAAGGCCAAAGCCCCATTTAAGGGGATATATTCAAAGCTAAATGACAACTTTTCACGCACTTTAGTGACTAAGTCAGTATAATCATATGACTTGCTTATATGAGTTACAGTATCAAACATATTACAGTGCTCCGCCGTTTGAACGACTTTTACAGATACATAGAAAAATGATTCATAACACTTTCATTTCTCGACGACAAAGTAAGAAATAAACTAAAATAATGATGGTCTGCTATAATACTTGGCAGGGGTATATTTTGCTCTCAAATCATTTAGTGCTGGCAAACAAACAAAGGATTCATCCTTACACCGGAACCACACATAGGGCCCCCAAAAAGGGCCTTTTTTCTTTTTATACCCCACTAGCAGTTAGTCAGAACACCTAACTAAAATTTTTTAAATGGCGCAGAACACCGCTTCCACCTTCTACGCCCTGTACAGACACATAACTGCAAGGCGCAGGATACCACTCCCCCATCTACGCCCTGTACAGACGACAATACCTGCATGGCGCAGGATACCCGCATCCTCCTCCCTTCTACGCCCTGTACTGATGACATAAATAACAGCATGCATGGCGCAGGATACCGCTTCCCCTTCTATACGCCTTGTACATGACGACAATAACAGCATGGCGCAGGATACCGCTTCCCCCTTCTACGCCCTTACTGACTACATAACTGCAATGGCGCAGATAACCGCTTCCACCTTCTAAAACGCCCTGTAACTGACAAACAATAACTGCATGCGCAGAACACCGCTTCGCCCCTTCTACGCCCTGTACTGACGACAATACTGCATGTCGCCGTATACCCACCGCTTTCCCCACCTTCTACGCCCTGTACAACGACAATAACAGCAAGGCGCCAGGATAACCCCTTCCACCTTCTAACCCCTGTACTGCCGACAATACCTGCGTGGCGCAAACACGCGCTTCCCCTTCACGCCCCTGTACTGACATGACAATAACTGCATGGCGCAGGAATACCCCCTTTCCACCTCTACGACTGCCTTGTACTGACGACAATAACTGCAAGGCGCAGGATACCCCTTCCCCCTTCCTAACCCCTGTAACTGACAACAATAACTGCATGGGCGGCAGGATACCGCTTCCTCCACCTTCTACACCCTGTACTGACAACAAAAACTGCATGGCGCCGGATACCCGCTTCCCCTTCTACGGACGCCCTGTACAGGACGATAAAACTGCATGCGCAGGATACCGCTTCCCACCTCTCTACGCCCTGTACTGACGACAATAACTGCATGGGCAGATACCACTTCCACCTTCTACGCCTGTACTGACGACATAACTGCATGGCGGCAGGATACCGCTTCCACCTTCTAACGCCCATGTTACTGACGACAATAACTGCATGGCGCAGGATGCCGCTTCCCCCCCTTCCTAACGCCCTGAAACTGACGACAATAACTGCATAATAACGGAGCACTGCGTAAGTGAGGCACGGCCCCCCCCCCCCCCCCCCCCCCCCCCCGGGAGGGACGCCTCACGTCCATCCATCCAACTAAGTCCTCAGCGTGAACCGCCGATACCGTACACAGACAACGAATTAAAGGTAAACTGACTGAACCGCAACGTGTTGTGCATTTGAGGTATAAGCAGTAGCAGTAGCAGTATAGTAGCAGAAGTATTAGTAGTAGTAGTAGTAGTGCATAGTACTACAGTAGCAGTAGTAGTATGTAGGCAGTAGTAGCACAGCCGTAGTACTAAAGTAGTAGTAGCAGTAGCAGTTGTATAGCAGTAGCAGTAGTCGTAGCAGTAGTAGTAGCCGTAGTAGTAGCGGGGTCACTAGCTCACGGTGGAAGCCATACAGCGAGACTGGTGTGAAAGTGGTTACAGCACTATGCCAGTTTTTTCTGTCTCAGTAGTCCGCTGCAGTTGACCTTCAAACCCGCTCACCCCAGCCCGGCCCGAAGCTTTTTACGCACATTCTCTCTGTCTCTCTTCACTGTCTGTCTGTCGTCGGGTCTTGTCTGTCTCTGTCTCTCTCCTCTCTACTTTATAACAACTAATTCCTCTCTGTCTGTCTATCTGGTCTGTCGTCTCTCTTGTTCCTGTCTTCTCTCTATAACAATCTCTCTCTCTCTCTCTCGCTACTCTCTCTCTCGTCCTCTCTGCCGTGTCCTCTCTCTCTCTCTCTCATACAGCACACACATACACGCGCGTCGCGCACACAAGCACACACTCACACTCATGTACACACTTCACGCAAACACAAACACGCGAGGGCCACACATATATGCAGCTTACATATATTTATACATAAACACATCATACAAAACTATTATGTAAAACTGAAATTACATAGATACATACATACATACATACAACATACATACAGACATAAATACATAATACATATATTAAAAACATACATACGTACGTACGGACGTACGATACTATGTACGTACGTACGTACGAACATGCATACACAAACATAGACTGAAATTACTTACAGGCATCAACACATACATACATACATAACATACATACATCCAATACATACATTACATACATACATACAGACATACATACATCACCCATACAATACACACATACAAACACAAATACATACATACTACATAACACACATACATACATACATACAAACATACATACCTACATACATACATACATACATACATAGAATTTACTTGAAATCTTGGTGAGCAAATTCTAAGTATGTGTCCTAAACGTGGGAGTGTGTGTGTGTGTGTGTGTGTGTGTGTGTGTGTGTGTGTGTTGTGTGTGTGTGTGTGAGAGAGAGAGAGCGAGAGAAGCGAGAGAGGAGCGAAGAGAGAGAGAGAGAGAGAGAGGAGAGAATCACATCTGTAATTGTTTTCAGAATTCAATGTTTCCAAAAGAAAAACGATTCTCATCTCCCTCCCTACCCTTCCCCCTTTCTGTCTCTTCTGTCTCTCTCTCTCTCTCTGTCCTTCTCTCTCTCTCTCTCTGTCTCTCATGTCACACTCATTTCCCCTCTCTCTCTCATATAATTCTCTCTCTCTCTCTCTTCGTCTCTTCTTCTCCCTCTCTCTCTCTCTTCTTTCTCTCTCTCTGCTCTCTTTCTCTCTCTTTCACTTCCTCATCTCTCTTCCTCAACTCTCGTCTCTCTCTCCTCTCTCTCTCTCTCACTCCTCTCTCACTAGATCCTCATCTCTCTCTCTCTCTTCCTCAACTCTCTCTCTCTCTCTCTCTCTCTCTCTCTCTCTCCTCTCTCTCTCTCTCACTCACTCTCTCTCTCCCTCTCTCTCTCTCTCTCTCTCACTCTCACTCATACAACAAACACCACACACACACGACGGAAACACCAGCAAAGCCAAAGGAAGGCCAGAGAAAAAAAAAAAGAAAGAAAGAAAGGGAAAAAAAAAGAAAAAGGCAGAAAGGGTTCCTTCGGCGGTTATGAGATGACTAAGCGGGGGATGAAACTTGTGGACGTACGGAGACAAAAGAGGCGCTCAGGCAGCCGGAAGAGAGGGCGAAACCAACAAGACGCCGCCTCCCACAGCAACACCGCGTCCGGGTTCCTGAACCGCCGCCTGCTGGGGAGGGGGCGGGAGGGAAGGGTGGCGGTAGGGGACATTTCGGCATTCCTGCGCGCAGTGTCATCATCGGCCGCTGGCCGATTAGTTGTCGAGACTAACGGGGACGCACGAGAGATTTCCACGGACGAGGGCAGCTCGTGCAACTCGAGCTCGGGAATTGAGGTCGTCAGTTCCCTGGTGGTGGGTTTTTTTTTTTTTTGGTTGCTTGCCGCTTTGTTAAGCCGCTAGGGGGCGACATCGTGGGGTTGTGTGTGTGTGAGTAAGTGGAGTCGGAAGTCTGGGCGAACTGCTGGTGGAGGCTGGCCTGGTGGGCTGGCCTGGTGGGCTGGCTAGTGGGCGCTGGGGTGTCGTAACGATTCATCCGTCAGAGGGTCAGAGTCTGGACCCGCGTGCCGGTCTGCACAGCGTGCACGGGCAGCGTGTCCACCTGAGAAGCCGCGTGTTCTCATGTACAGGCAACACCGCCACAGATAGTTTTCCTCTAAATCACTACACAGGCCCATGTCGTACAGGTGCACGCACTGTTAGAGTTTTTCCTCTAATCACTACACAGCCTATGTTTACAGGTCCACACACAGTCCGCAGGAGTTTTTCCTCTAAATCAACTTAAAAAGCCCATGTTTTGTACAGTACACACACAGTTAGGAGTATTCCTCTAAATCACTACAACACAGCCCATGTCGTACAGGTCACGCACTGTTAGGAGTTTTTCCTCTAAATCACTACAGCAGCCCATGTCGTACTGGTCACAAACAGTTAGGAGTTTTCCTCTAAATCACTAACACAGCCCATGTCCGTAGAGGTCACACGCCACAGTTATGATTTTCCTCTCCTCACTTTACAGGCCCATGTCAGCGTTTGGAGACAACTACCGTAAGTTGGGAGCCAGCAGTTATTGGTTAAAACGATCATTGATCATAAGAGCAACTCCCACAATTATTTCCTTTTTTTAATTTAATTTTATTTTATTTTATTATATTTTAATTTATTTTATTTTATTATTATTTATTTATTTTATTTATTTATTTATTTATTTACTTTTTTTTTTTGGGGGGGGGGGGTCCCACTGATGAAATCACATACAGTCAAGTCAGACATTACCCCACCTGACGTCAAAAAGGGGGGGGGGGTGAACATTCAGGCCTTTGCACTCACCCGTGCCTAAATCATTGCGCCAGCTGGAAACTCCCAAATAATCCCCATCCTTGATTTTAATGTCTGCTTGGAACCACCTGGCTTGCACCGTGATGGCCCTATGAAAAGAAAAACGAGGACAATCATCTTTCAGACACAAGAAACATTCCCTGAACAGTCTAATGGCGCCTGTCCTTTAAATACATCGATACTCTTTAAACAAGCCTTTGGCAGCATATAAGTTTTGGTGTGCAACTTAATATCGAATCTTTTGTAACTAAGGGTTTTCCAGCAGTTTAACCCACTGCCGCCCCCGTCTCCCTGACTTAGTACTTTCTAGTCAGCACCAACCTTAGAAAAAAAGAAAAAGAAAACACCTCCAAGTGAGCTGGGGAGGACCCAGAGAAGCACTGTCCCCTTCACCTGCCTTTAGCAGTTCCTGTACCACCCTTGATGCCTGCGCCTGTGTTGACGATGGGTACAGGCTCGCGCAGGACAACTCCATTAAGATATCAAGGGACATAACTGCTCCTGAACAGAGGAAAATTAGACTACAGGATGCAGCTCATAAAAGCCTTAAAGTAGCATCCCCCTGGGGGTCACCAGCCCGTATTTTGAGACGCAGAGCCCACCGCGAAAAACAACAAAACCACCCTCCCGCTGCCGAGCACACCCCACCAGACCCACCCACCCCTTGCCCACGGACGAGATAAGACGGTGCCACTCCAGACCACCGAGCCAAGCTTTTCGGCATACGGCTTATGTGCGCCTCAAGAAGAATCCAAAGTTGAATCTTTCCCACTTATTCAACATGACTTTCCCAAGAGGTCCAGTGGTCTTTCCTCACCGTCACTGGACCTTTCTCGTCGGTCAGCCTAGTTTTAAGGCCAAAGAAAAAAAGAAACAACCCGAAGGTGGCTGGGGAGGACCCAGAGGAAAGCACTGTCTTCACCATCCTTAGAGATCAGGTCCTGTAACATCCCTTGAAGCCTGCGCTGTGATACGATGGGAACAGGCACGCGCGGACACTCCATTAAGATATCAGGGACATAGGACTGCTCGAACAGAGGTAAATTAGACTACAGGATGCAGCTCATAAACAGCCTTAAAGTAGCATCCGCCTGGGTGTACCAGCCCGTATTTTATGACTGCATAGGCCCACCGCTGAAAAACACCACCTCCACTGCCGAGCACACCATCATACCCAACCACCCCTGCCCACGGACAGAATGAAGACGTGCCCACTCCTACACATCCAAGCTTTTCGCCAAAACGGTCTTTAAGTGCCCTCAAGAGAGAATCCCAAAGTATTGTCTCAACTTAAATTAACACCTTCTTTACCTTATAATTACCCCATCTTTACCTTATATTACCCATTTTCTCAGGAAAATTGCCGAGAAAACGTGGACCTCTGACGTGAAGATTTTCCAGACGCGGATAAGACAAAAAAAAAAAAAAGAAGAAGAAAAAAAAGAAGAAGAAAAACGGATGAGAAGGGAAGAGGGTAGGGGTGGCGTGGATGGGGGGGATGACGAGGAAGAGGGTGGGAAAGGAGAACATTAGGGGAATAGAGGAGAGGGTGGAGGAGGGAAAGAGATGGGGGAGAGGAAAGAGGAGGGGGGAAAACAAGGGAGGAGAAGAATAAAGAAGAAGAGAATGAAGAGAAGAAAGAAGAAGAAGGAATAAGAAGAAGAAGAAGAAGAAGAAGAACAAGAAGAAGAAGATGAAGAAGAATGAACGAAAAAAAAAAAAAAAAAAAAAAAGAAGAAGAAGAAGAGAAGAGAGAGAAGAAGAATGAAGAGAGGAAAACATGAGGTCGAAATGGTGCAAGAAACAGGAGACACAGGAGAAAGAGAATCGGGCAGCAGAAAGAGGAAGAAGAAGAAGAGAGAGAGAGCGGGCAGGAAGATTGATCAAGACGGAAAGAAAAGAAAGAGAGAGAGAGAAGAGGAGAGAGAGAGAGAAAGGAGAGAGAGAGAGAGTGAAGAGAGAGAGAGAGAGGCGGACTAGAAAGAGGGAAGGGGGATGGGGGGAGGCGGGGGTGGGGGAAGAGGACGAAAGAGACAAATTGGAGATCAGGATGAAAAAAGCGAGCAGGAGAAAAAGTAAGAAGAAGGGGAAGGGGGATTGGATGGGAAAGGTGAAGAAAAAAACAAAAAAAAAAAAAAAAAAAAGGAAAAGAAGGATGGAAAGGGGAAGAAGAAGGAAAAGAAGGATGAAAAAAGAGGGAAGAAAAAGGATAAAAGAAGAATGGGAAAGGGAAGAAGGAGAAAAGAAGATGGGCAAGGGAAGAAGATGTAAAAGAAGGATGGGAAAGGGAAGAAGAAGAAAGAAAAGAAGAAGAAGAAGAAGAAGAAGAAGAGAAGAAGAAGAGAAGGATGGAAAGAGGAAGAAGAAGGAAAAGAAGAATGGGAAAGGGGAAGAAGATTAAACGAAGGATGGAAAAGAGAAGAAGAAGGAAAAGAAGGATGGGAAAGGGAAGAAGAAGGAAAAGAAGGATGGGAAAGGGGAAGAAGAAGAAAGAAGGATGGAAAGGGAAGAATATGTTAAAGAAGGATGGGGACGAAGAAGAAGAAGAAAAGAAGAAGAAGAAGAAGAAGAAGAATATGAAGAAAAAGAAGAAGAAGAAGAAAGGAGAAAAGAAGACGAAAAGAAGAAGAAGATGAAAAAAAAGAAAGGAAAAAAAGGATGGGAAGGGGAAGAAAGAATGAAAGAAGGGTGGAAAAGAAGAAGAAGAAGATGAAGGAAAATAGGATGGTAAAGGGAAGAAGAAGGAATGGAAGGAGGAAAAGGAAGGTGAAAAAGATAAAGGAAAGGGAAGGGAGAAAAGCGGATGGAAGAAGGAAAACAAAGAAGGGAAAGGGGGAAGAGGAGAGAGGGAGGGAGGTAAAGAAGGATAGGGGAAGAGGAGGAGATAGGGAGGGATGGAAATAGAAGGGATAGGGAAGAGGAGAGAGGGAGGGAGGAAAAGAGGAGGGGTTGAGGCAGAGGCAAAATGAATGGAAGGGGAGAAAGAAGGAAGGGAAAACAGTAGTAGTTATCATAAAGGAAACAAGAAAATAGGAAAACTTGGTCATTCTCTGAATTTGATTTATTTTCCCTACTTGCGCAAACCCTCTTCGCGTTATGGTCATGGTGAATACGATCATAGATGTTTTCCCCTGTTTAACGATGTTTTCCTCACAGCTTTTCACACTGCTTTCATAACACAACAAGGAAGCGTTGTCTTATCTGCGAGGAAAATAAGGAAAACAGTTTGTGATCCTTTTGGGAAAAAAACAGACAATAGTTTGTTATCTCTTCAGGAAAACAGGGAAAACATTTATTGTCTTCATGGAAACAGGGAAAACAGTTAATATCCTCAGGAAAACAGAAAAAACCGTAGAAGCCTCGGAAAACAGGGAAAGCAGTTATCGCCCCAGGAAACAGTGAAAATAGTTATGTCTTTCCAGGAAACAGGGAAAACATTATTATCCTCAGGAAAAACAGGGAAAACAGTTATTGTCCCCAGAAAACAGGAAAACATTAAGATCTTCAGGAAAACAGAAAAACAGTTATTATCCTCAGGGAAAACAGGGAAAACATTTATTATGCCTCAGGAAACAGGAAAACAGTTAATTATCCTCCGAAACAGGGAAAACATTATTGACCCCAGGAAACAGGGAAAACAGTTTATTATCTACAGGAAAACATGGAAAAGCAGTTATTGGACCCCAGGAAAACAGGAAAACAGTTAATACTTCAGGAAAACCGAAAAACAGTTATAATCCTCAGGAAACAGGAAAACAGTTATTATCCTCAGGAAAACAGGGAAAACAGTTAATGTCCCAGGAAAAACAGGAAAACAGATAATATCTTCAGGAAAACAGGAAAACAGTTATAACCTTCAGGAAACAGGAAAAACAGTTATTATCCTCAGGAAACAGGGAAAACAGTTATTATCCTCAGGAAACAGGAAAACAGTTATTGTCCCCCCAGAAAACAGGGACAAACAGTATATCTTCAGGAAAACAGGGAAAACAGTTTATTATCTTAAGGAAGCAGGGAAAACAAGATTATTATCCTCAGGAAAACAGGGAAAAACAGTTATTAATTTTACCTATCTTCAGGAAAACAGTTATACTTCAGGAATCCGGGAAAACAGTAATTTAATCTTCATGAAAACAGATTATCATCTTCAGGAAACATGTCAAACTTATTATTTTCTGGAAACGAAAAAAAACCGTTCGTGGGTCCTTGGAGAAAAGGTCCCTGATACATCAGGATGATATTGCTTTCTCTCTTTCGTTAATTTCCCTGAGCACATATCTATTTTTTCCCTAAGGAATATGGTATTCACCGCCTTCAGGCGGCTAATGTTTGCCATAGGGGAACAGAAGAGAAGCAGTAACAGAAAAATGAGAAAAGAGGAGAAAATTGGAAAGGGGGGCGGCAGTAGGAAAGAGAAAGAGAGGAAGGGAGAGAAGAAGAAAAGTGGCACAGACGGAGAAGGAAGAAGAGGACTGTTTGTAACTATAAAAGAACTGAATCACTGACAACTTTGACATGTGATCTCCTATAAAAACTTCAGTTTTTCTCCGTTTTCCTTATCCTACTCATAATCATTATTGTTTGTTATTGTTGGTGTGGGTAACGTTTAAAAAAGCATGTTACCTTCTCTCTAAAACTTGATCCACGATAACCCTCTCTCTCCCTCCCCTCCCCCCCCATCTTCCATCTTCTCTCTCCGTCTTGTCTTAATTCCTTCTCACCCCCCCCCCCACCTCCCCCCCCCCCCTCCACGCCCCGTGCTCCTTACCACCACTCTGTCTTTGTCTTGTCCATACTGTCAGTCAGTCTGTCAGTCATCTGTCCTGTACTGGTTGACTGTCTGTTCGACTGTCCGTCAGACTGTCTGACAGTCGCTTCTCTTCTCTCTCTCTCTCTTGCTCTCTCTCGTCGTCTCTTCTCGGGGTCTCTCTCACTCTCTCTCTCTCTCCTATGGTAAACGTGTTGTTTACTGTTGCTGTTTTAAATTATGGAAGTGTAAATCAAACCTAAAACTGTTGCTGCTTTTAAAAATATGGAAGTGTAAATCAAACTCAAACTTGAATGTATCACTCTGTCCTCCTCCTCCCTCTCTCCCTCCCTCCCTCCCCCCTCCTCTCCCGTCTTCTCACCCTCCTCTCACCTCTCACCTCCCATTCTCCCTTCCTCCTTACTCCCTCCCCCCCTCCCGCATCATCACCCTCTCTCGGGCTGACATCTCACACTCACACACTCTCTCTCTCTCCTCCCCCCCCCCCCCCCCCTCCCTCGTCTTTTATGTTTTGCCAATGGGTCGGAAAACAGCGCATCTGTTTGACGACAGATAAACCGTGGAAAAAGAACGTGCCAGCCACCGTAAACACATTCCCGGCGAAGCTGAAGACACTCCCTTTTGTTTTATTTCCCCAATGGACAAATTTGGAAGCGCGACATAAAACTTCTAGGAGATGATGAGGTTCCATTGACTTATTTCCTCCATCTTTTCAGTACAGTTGTGTGGTGTTTGTGTGGTGTGTGTGTGGTGTGTGTGTGTGTGTGTGTGTGTGTGTGTGTGTGTGTGTGTGTGTGTGTGTGTGTGTGTGTGTGTGTGTGTGTGGAGAGAAGAGAGAGAGAAGAGAGAGAAGAGAGAGAGAGAGAGAGAGAGACAGACAGACAGACAGACAGACAGACAGACAGACAGACAGACACAGACACAGACACAGACAGACGGAAGGACGGATTGTGGCGGAGAGAGCAGGGTTTGATGGAAGGGGGGGGGGGGGTGAGAGGGGGGGGAGGACCTGCTGATACTTAAGAACGATCCAGCTGGTTTTTTAATGTTGGGTTCATTGCAAGACCAATGACATTGTGTTATAACCGGCCGTCCTGGAAGAGTCTGATTAAGTCGAGAATATCAGACAGATTCAAAACTTACTCATTTGATGGAACAGGATTTTTTGTTGTTGATGACACCTAGGTTTTACAGCTGTTTTCCAATTCCGAGTCCTCCTTGACTACTTGATTTTTTAATTATTTTTTTAGGAACGACCTCATTATTCCACGAGCGACAAAAAACAATAATGCCATATGTACACCTAGACATGTGGAGAGCTTTGTTTGCCTTAAAAGGACTCTCAGACAAACATTTTCGATAATACCAAAGAAAACAAAACAAATAACCACACACACCTACTTTGAAACTTAGATTTGGGGGCTTTTCTATCTACAACTGAAGTGGTTTTCTTGCCTTTGTTTTATTAGGGGACGTTTCTATCTACAACTGAAGTGGCTTTGTTTGCTTTGTTTTATTTGGGGCTTTCTATCTACAACTGAAGTGGATTTGTTTTGCTTTGTTTATTTGGGGGCTTTCTATCTACAACTGAAGTGGCTTTGTTTGCTTTGTTTTATTTGCCTTTCACTCCTAGGTTTTGTTTTCTGTTTAATATCAATTCAGAAACGCACAACGAGTAGAAACACATTTCATTCACTGAGAGAGAGAGAAGAGAGATGAGAAGAGAGAGAGAGAGTCGAGAGAGAGAGAGAGAAGAGAGAGAGAGAGAGAGATATGCCAGGAGAGAGAGAGAGCGAGAGAGAGAGAGAGGAGAGAGAGAGAGAGAGAGAGAGAGAAAGGAAACGAAAGAGAGAGAGAGAGATATGGAATGCCAGGAAGTGAGATAAGCGGAGAGAGAGAGAGAGAGAGAAGCGAGATGGGCCAGGAGATAGAGAGAGAGAGAGAAGAGAAGGAAGAGAGAGAGAGATGAAAGAGAGAGAGAGAGAGAGAGAGAAGAGAGAGAGAGAGAACGAAGGAACAACTAACGAACGAAATGTTGTTTAATGAGGGAAAGAGAAAAAAGCACCAGTCAGTGGCTTTTTTCATCCAGGCCCGCTCAAAAACAATAAATACATGGTAGAAATCAGTTGCACGAACTGCATAAAAAGTCCATAAACAACCAATGAATACATGGCAATTTAGAATAAAAAAAAGCACAATATAACTAGAGGAAGAGAGTGTGGGAGAGAGGGAGGGATGGAAAGCGGACTCAAAGAGAGAGAGAGGTGGGGACTTGGCGACACAGAATAAAGAGGACGGAGTCTCTGTCTCTGACACAAGGAGAACAGAAGAAAAGGAAGAAAAGAAAAGAAGAATAAGAAGAAGAAGAAGAAAGAAGCAGAAGAAGAATAAGAAGAAGATGATGATGAAGGATGAAAAAAAAAGACTAAGGAGAAGAGGAGGAGGGAGGAGATGTAGGGGAGGGGAGGGAGGAGGAGAGAAGCATATAAAAATTGGCACATGACAAACTACAATGAAAAAAGAGTGGTAAAACATCAAGTCATGAATGAAGGGGGGAAAAAACCTGAAGACACAAGAACAAGCCCAACTCGGCAGCAAGCAACAATTCCCATACAACGCCCCGCTCCCCCCTAAACCCCCAACTACTTCAAGAACGACAAGAGAAGTGAAGAAGGAGATCAACATAGGATGACAAAATATGAAGAGAGGAGAGAGAGAGAGAGAGGAGAGAGAGAGGAGAGAGAGATAGAGATAGAGAGAAAGGGAGGGAGAACAGAGACAGCCCGATCGACACAGAGAGAGAGAGAGAGAGAAGAGAAGAGAGAGAGAGAGGAGCGAGAGAGAGAGAGAGAGAGAGGACAATACCAAAATTTTCAAAAACAATGACAAATGACCAGAAAAAGGGTAGTAACAAAATCAAGTCATGCAATAAAGGAGAATGAACTGAAAACACCAGATATACCCATCACAGCAAACACCCCCCCACACCCCCCCCCCCCCAACAACCAAACAATAAGAGAAAAGAAGAAGGAGATCCAACAAGGGATAACAAACCCGACTCATGGACTTTTGTTTTCTAGTTCAGTTAATAATAACGAGTGATACACCTTTCTTTGAACACGTTGAGAGCTGATATTAACGTCGATTTTATTATAATTGCATTCCACAAACAACTCCCTGCTAAATCAGACTAGTTTTAAAAAAGATCAATTCGGGACGCGGTGTACTATCCTAGACCGAATGGTTATTACTCTTTGTTGGAAAACAAATTAGTAAGGGAGTGTGGTGCTCTTCCTGACAGAATTTTGAACATGAAGACAGCTTTGTTATACTCTAAATTTCATTTTTTAATGGCAAAAAATTCAATACCTTATAATCAGACGCTAACAGCGTCGACGGCTTTAAAAGAACCAATTCACAACGCTCGTCTATAGTTAGACTACTAGAGGTTTCAATGATATTATTGCTTGCGGAACCCAAAACTGTGAAACATAATTGATGAAAGATTCATGTAAGCACAGAAGAACATTTTCGACTGTGAAGATTCAAGAATTTTTCACTTTAGAGAGTTTGATAGATCTTTTTAGAAATAATGTTACATATCCTTGTAATATGATCTGACCATGACAAATTAATTAACAATGACAACCCCAAGAATCTTTATGGCTATTAGTTTCTTCAATCTATTTGTCTTTAGTAGAAGACATATAAATTATCAGGAAGATTTTGACGTTTGTCGAGTTGTTATAAGCATGAATTCGTTTCTGTGGATGTGGAACACATGTGATTTAGTCAGACCAGTCGACTAAGATGGTTATATTTCCTGAAGAGCTGTTGAGACCTCGACGACATTGGTGCTACAGATGTAAAGGGTGGTGTTCGTAAGCAAATAACTCGCAATTCTGCAGTAAGAACAAAGTAAGTCGATAATGTCAATTGAAAATAATAAGACCTAGGACAGACCTTGTGGAACACCGTAATCAACAGGTCAATGCAGAAGATGTTTTTCCACAAAGTGTTACTGATTGTTTTCTACCAGAAAGGAATTGATGACATGAGTTCTAATGAATGAGTAGAACAAACGATAGATTCTTAAGTTTTTAGAAGTAGTGCATGGTCAGTACATCCAAAGGCTTAGTGAAATCAACAAAGAGAGCACCAGTGATTTTGTCATTGTTGATATTAGTCAAAACCAGATTCTACTCAGGCTGACAGTGCAGTAGGCAAGAGAAGTTTGCTCTGAAACCTGATTGGTTCGGATGGAAAAGATTGTAAAAAATTGAAAGGATGGAGAATAGAAATTTTTACATGTGAGTTTCTAAGGATTAGACAAGACAAGTAATAGAGTAACAGGCCTGTAAATAGAAGGCCTCTGATGGTCCTCCAAATTATAAAAGGGAATAATTTTTGCAACTTAAATGCCTTTGGAATTTTAATTTTTTGAGATCACAAGTTGTAGATGTCGTAAGGGATTTCAGAAATAACCTGGTGTGAGATTTTAAGATATAACTATCCACAATACCATCCAGTCCCTCGTGAATCATGTTTTGCTTTAAAATGATGAGTCATTGTATACGTCAAGTCACTGCCATTAAAGGTACGTTTAAATCAGAGGAAATGTCTTTTGAGTTACAGAATCACGGACAAGTCCCTCAAAGGTCGTTATAGGCGAGATTTATCTTTAATACAGTTGCAACGACCTATCCACAGAAATTAATTGTTGACTATGTCCTGGCGACATATTAGCCTGACTGATATAGATTTTAGAGGCAGTGACTTTATTATTGGTTTTAATTGATTTAATGGCTTTCGCAATCGACTTACTGACAGTTTTTTGACGACACACGATTTAAAGTAGGTTCATTTTAGCCGCAAACGTTTTAAATATGGGTAACAAATTCTTTGATTATGATTGAATTCTTCTATGGTCCCCGTTTGGAAATAGTAAAATCTCGTAAGTCCAAGGCGATGTTTCACATTTTCTGTGAGCCGGGCCACTTAGGGTTCCTTCTAACACTCTTGCTTTCAAAGGTGCATGTTTGTCGTAAACATTTAAAAAAATTTGTGATACCAAACTTCGAATGCTTCGTCAGGATCAGTAAAACTGATATACGTTTGTGTATGTGTGAATTCTTTACTCAGATAAAAATTTATTGGATAAAACAGGAAAAACTCTTATCAATTAAAGTGTGAACAAGTTTTTTGGAACTTAACGCCTTTTTCCATCCATGTTATGCCATATGGGAAGATGTCACTACAAGCATAATTCTGTGAACACATTTCGCTATAATGCCATGCTTCATTATATATTTGGTCGATAAGTGTTTTTGAAGAGCAGTTATTCTTGTATCATTGTCGATAATTGCGAGAGAGAGAGAGAGAGAGAGGAGAGAGAGAGAGAGAGGGAGAGAGAGAGAGAGAGAGAGAGAGAGAGAGGAGTACAGTAAAGAGAGAGAGAAGAGAGAGAGGAGAGAGAGAGATGAAGAGAGAGAGAGAGAGAGAGAGAGAGAGAGAGAGAGAGAGATAAGAGAGAGAGAGAGAGAGAGGCCGGTAGAGAGAGATGGGAGAAGAGAGAGAGAGAGAGCGATACGATAACGAAAACGATAACGATATTTTAATCAAAAAAGGCCAAAGCACCATTTGGAAGGGGATATATGCAAAGCTAAATGACAACTTATCACGCACTTTAGTGTAACTAAGAATTATAATCATATGACTTGCTTATATGAAGTTACAGTATCAACATACTCAGTGCCCGCCGTTTGAATAAACACTTATACAGATACATAGCAAATGATTCATAACACTTTCATTTCCTCGACGACAAAAGTATACTAAACTAAATAAAGATGGACTGCTATAAACTTGGCAGGGATATATTTGCTCTCAAATCATTTAGTGCTGGGCACACCAAGCAAAGTGGACTTCATCCTCTACACCGGATCCCCACATAGGGGCACAACAAAGGCCTTTTACTTTTTTATACCTCTGACTATTCACTGTATATGTCAGAGACACCTACTCTAAACTTTGATAAAGCCATGTTATAAATCTGTTCATACTATTCCATGTATGGTTCCGCTATAAAAGTTCGATCTAAATTGTCTTCTTAGAGAATCTATCACTACTTTGGAATATGACTCCCCATCATGCCGACCTACAGGCAATCATGCGTGCTTTAAAACAGGCCAAAAACTTGGGACGCAACCCACACCTTGATTTAGCCATACAAAGGAAAAACCCATCACTAACATAAACCAATTTCGAATATTTGTTTGCCCCACGTAACTATTACCTCTAGCATCAAGTCACACAGCGTTTTGTAGCTGTGCAGGTAGACTGTCACATGCCGATCTGTATCAGATTGAGCCAATATTTAATGCTTTTGAAGTATGAAATGATGGAAATTTGGAAATCTTCCAAGTTCACCATAGACACCAAATCAATCGAGTAACGTCTGTCCACACATAGAAAAAATCGTTTTCATGGCAAAACAGTGGGCAATTTTTCAATTCATAGACCTGCTTCAAACGCCCAAATCCTCAAGCTCCATACGGACTATTGGCTGAACTTGTAGCCTCAAACAACTTGAAACATAACTTAGGCTGAACTGTTTCAAACTTATACAAAACATTAACACACTTATAATGGCACGTTTGCCTCTGTTCACTAGGTCCTGACAAGCAAAAGTAATGCTGAGCTTCGTGGAAAAAAAATACCCAAGTACTTATAATGCGTTTACAACAGATATTTTTTGATGTACCATAAATCCATCTCTCACTAGCAGCATAATAGCCACCCTTACGGAAAACTAAAACATTTTGTTTTGGTACATATTTACCTTAAAGCTCAAGTCTTTGTACAGCAGAGTGTAAACTATTAGCTGTGTAGTAAACCTATAACAGTTTCAGATAACAACACAATATCGTCGGCAAACACAAAATGAATAACTTGGAATCAAATTAAAAAGTAACACCAAGCCTACCCTTTGCAATAATCTAACGAGAGGCTAGATTCATTCATAAACAACGAAAAACAAAACAGGACTACAAACCTCCCTCCGCTTGTTTTAACCCCTTGCGTACACATAATAAAATCACTGAACTAGCCCCACTCTTTTATGGTTTGGCTTTCACGTTTTTCATACATACTCTCACACAACTATAAAGCTTACCCTTTAAGCCATTTCTTTCTAGAATTGGCCATAACAGTTTTCCTGAAATCGAATCAACTGCTTTCTCGAAATCAACAAAAAAGCAACATATAATTTTCTGTTATTAGCAAACTGTTTCTGAACCGCCGCCAGCAAAGTAAACATATGGTCTATTGTTCAATAATCCTTTTTGAAGCCAGCTTGAAATTCCCCTGTAACATTGTTTAGTTCTACCCCACTCTGCAATCGTTTATTTAATACAGAACCGTACAGTTTTCTGGCCTATATTACATAATGAGATGGCCCCTGTAATTGATGATCATTTACATCTCCCGTTTTGTACAAAGGAAGAATGGATCGACTTCGGTCCAGCTCAGGGATAGATCCCCTTAGCAAACAAAACACTCAATAATTTTACCAGAATAATTGATAGCATTGACCCCCTCAATTTCAAAAACTCACCTATAAGTCCCTCCAGTCCTGCAGGCTTTTACCATTATTTAACTTTATTTATTTGCAGATAATAACCTCGTCTTTGTAATGGACCGATCTAAATAATTGGTAAAGCCCATCATCTTCTGAAAACTGACCCGGGCATACACATAGAATTAACGGTGGTATCTTTTTCCAAAATATTCTTGAAGTGATCATGCCATTCATGTATGTGATATTATTCTGATTCAGCGTACTCTTTTTAATACAAATTTTAACATTTTCTCCCCAAAAATTCTTGCTGTTTGTTAATAGAATAAGAACTTTTTGAAACAATGAACCGTTAGATGATTTTTCTTCTGTCTACTAAAATTCTTGTATTCTCTACTAGCGCACGCAGGTGATTCATGACGTGTCGTAATATCAAATGTTCTGTTACATGTTCTCAATAACTTTTCTTACATTTTGTCTTGGTAGTTTTACATTCGAATCAAACCATTATTCTGATGTCATATACAACCGACGGATTTTCTGTTTCATAGAATCTGCAGCACCTTACAGGCATCAATAAATAATTCGAGTGCTACGATTCGCATTCACATCTAACAATCTAATGCAAATTCACAATTGCACATGAACATCATCTGAATTAATTGCAAACAAAAATCAGTTGCATGCTCATTTTATCCACAACAAATTTTTCCACATATTCTCTCTTCTTAGGATAGTCATGAATCACATATGCCTTTTACATTCATTCCCTGAATTCTAACGGGCATGTGATCAGATTCGATCCGTTCACTCACACAAAATGCACCGGAAGTGATTACAATGTCAAAAAGATCGCATTATGCAACAAAGTAATCGTTTCACAAACAGCTGCAGAGTCACAAATATATGTACACCAACCCCTCTTTTCCCATTACTACAACCGTTGAATAGAAATAACCCCAAAAGCTACACACCATATTCAACAAACAATTACCATACAAATTCATACCCTTTATCTTTTGAGCATCGTTTTGATTTGACTTGATGAAATTTAATCAAAGCCATGAAACTGTGCAAATTCATCAGTAAATCCATATAAATCATCAGCTGTTCTTTCCATTGAAATCACCTCACATCCAAACTGACATATCATGCAAGTAAACAAACGCCATCAATCAAACTAACTTCAATCTGACTAAATTCCATTATAATAATAGAAAAAGCATAGTATGTGATCCTTCTTCTGGAGAACATAGCAGACACCATACCAAAACATTGTTTGGCAAGTGGAAGCAACATTTAATCAATGATATACATCAAAACAATCAAAATTTGAATCGAGTTTCTGTCCGTATGTTTCAAAAGTATAATTTCGATCAGACATAATACCCCACCCCTGATCTTCTGCCACGTTTCTGTAAATTTAATGAGCAGGTTAAAAGAAGGACAGAGTGATTCAGGAAAATGATTAGACTGGAAAGTCTTCAAGAAAGTTTCCACTAAGCAAACAAATCAAAAGACGACACATAGGTTGATAAAATTATGGTCGGAAATCTTAGAAAATAAACCCGCTAACGTTCAAACTGAATGAATAGTTTCTGCGATTGACAGACATTTCCGAAAAGCCAGTCAACCTGGACTGCGCGCACTGGGACCGCCCACTGCACAAACACATGCTTAATTACTACAATGTTTACATACAAACACTTATTCAAGGGTAACGCTTGACTGACAACGGGCAGCGCAGTCAGGTGACGACCTGCCTGCATACGGGAAGGCGAACACGACAGTGTCAGCCTCCCGACCACACTTTTCACGTGCTGAACCGCGTTCAGCTACTCTTCCTCACAACCGGTGTAATTACTTTCACTTTCTGCCCTCGAATTTTTACCTAGCTATTGTTGGGTGGCACACTACACTGTGTTCAGAACTAATGTGGGGCCGGCCCGTGTCCATATGGCGGTTACAATTATGTTGTCATTATCACCCAAATAAACCTCTTGCCATCAATGCGCAGATGGTACGTAAATCATTGTGGCTCTTTTCTTTGTTTCCTGGCTCCCTTCAGATGAGTGGAAAGTTTTCCTTCTGAATTTCCCTAACCCTTGTGAAAAGTCTTCGCCAATGAATATGTTCGGACCCTTTTAATTTCGTTTTTGCCTTCAATAACTGCCCTTGTCTTTGTAAAAAAGTACATCTGGCTATACTGGTGAATTCATCCCTTGAACTTATACGATGGACCCTGTCGAAAGAAAAATCATCTGTAAGTTCTAATAGATTCCGTGAATCATATCCTTTAAAACAAACCTTCACAGTGTTCTGTTTCATGCTTTCTCATTTCTGAGCCTTTGCGATGCCATTAACAATGAATGTTATTAAGGTATGGACCGTCCTTCCAAATCATCATTTTCATTTCCAAACAGTTTATCCTTTCTTCAACTCTCTTGTTGATTCGGTCAGTACCACTGTTTTAACTTGCCTGAGGGCACTGACGTCTTTCTCTAAGAGTCTCAACTTCTCCTTTTAAGGCAGAGAACGTGTCCTTAATTACCCGCATGATCTGTTTACATTCATTGAAACGTCTCTCAGAGAAGTCACATCGTTCATCAAATCAGTCCTCTTGGTTGCTGTCCAGCTCAACACTTTGGCCGTCTGTCCTCCGTGGTCAGTAGAACACCCTCGTCCAACTCGCCCACTGGATCCACTGGCAACTCGTGAGACGGTCTGCTTGCCAGCGGTTCTCTTCGGAGGCCTGGTTTCGTTTCCACACCCCACACATCGCATAAGGAGAATACTGAAAGAAAATCACGCGTGGGGTCATTCCAACACTACACAAAAACCGAGCCGCACGGCTTCACGGCGTCAATGTCGTACCTCGTGTTCAGTCTTCCTCCTAGCCGACCAAACATGAAGGAGACGAAAGTGGTCAACAAAGCTGCCAAACCCTGCCTGTACGCAGAGTGGCTCAGCTGCTGGCATCAGAAGTTTACAGTGGCCAGTTTTACATAACGGGGGTATACACTGCAGTGAAACGGGGCGGTAACTTGAGACAGTGTGCAGCTACGAACTTACTCTGGTCAATGCGTAGAAAGAGCCCCTAGAGAGAGAGAAGAGAGAGAGAGTTTAGAGAGAGACAGAAGACAGAGTAGCCAAAGAAAAAGAGAGAGAGAAAGAGATGACAGCACAGCATCAACCAATTAGGCGATAACGTGAGGGGTCGGGGCCCTGGGTGGGGAGGTGGGTGGGGGGAATGGTGTGAGGGGGGGGGGGCGGAAGGGGAGGAAAGAGAGACCTGGCAAGAGAGGGGTCGAACTCCAACAGTGTGTAAGTGGAGCGTTATTGACGACGGCTGAAGACAAGACGCCCTCGCCACCATTTCCAAAGGCTAACCGTACTTTAACTTCTACAACGCAGCCCCCCTCCCTCCCTCCCCACCCTCCCCATCCCAACCCCCCGCCACCCACACCTCCCCCCTCTCCCCCCCCCCCCAACCCCCACCCCCCCCCACACCCCCACACACACACAAGACTAAGCACGCGCACACCACATCAGTAAGACAATCTGGCGAGGCAAAGGAGAGGCACTAATTCTTTTTTCTTTTTGTTGTTGTTTGTGTTTTATTTACCCGAAAGGAGAAAGGAGAAGGAAAGCAGAATGGAAAAGAAACGAGGGGACGGGTTACGTGAAAGTGTGTGTGTTGTGTGTGTGTGTGTGTGTGTTGTGTGTGTGTGCGCGTGCGTGCGTGCGTGCGTGCGTGCACGCGCGCGCGTGAGTGTATTGGAATGTGGAGGCGTGGGAGGGAGGGGGGGGGGGGGGAGGAGAAGAGGATAAAAAAAAAAAAAGATAAAAAATAGAGCCTCATCAGGAAAAGTTAGTGAAGAGGGAGGAAGGAGGGGCGGGGTGGGGGGGGGCGGGGATGTGGTGTGGCGGAAAGTAGGGGAGGAGGGTGGGGGTAGAAAAGAAATTCAAGAGGAGGGAGTGGTACAAGATCAACGGACAGGGCCTCTCTGGTCTTTCCCCTGATCTGAACTATTGTGGTATGGTTTGAATGGGCTGTAAACATATGTCTAGATCCCGAAAGAAGACTAGGGGGAAAGTCGAAAGTCAAAGTCCAAAATCACTATTGTCTCTAAAACGAGCAACCAAGTCGAGGCGCAACCGTGAAAAAGCACGCCGCAAGGACATACATGAAATAATCCATTTGAACAATTTTCTCAAAAAGAAAGTGATCCTTGCACTGCACCCACGTCCACACAACTGCATACATAGATCCCAAGATCTTGGACAACATAATGACGTTACATTGTGTGTTTAAAAGAATACAGAACATTTAAATTAAACAAGACGAACTTGCAAACCATTTAAATGATTTAGTACAATACAACAGAGGTTACAATTAACATATAGTAAACACACAAGATACACAAGACAAAAACATTGAGATCCTAAAAATGGGCAGCACAGAGCAGGAATTGAAATATGTCCATTTTTAGACATATTGACAAGACAATAACAATACAAAGACAAGACAAAGCCATGTAAGACAGAGGAAAACAATGCAATACAGAACACAAAAGACGAAGCCATGCAGGACCAGGGAATGATTACAGGACAAATATCAGACAAAAAGCCAGGCAGGACAAGAAGGGAATAATACAGGACAATA
>CM031617.1:6811202-6818702 GCA_018398815.1 Conus ventricosus
ATCTGATCAATTTATGAAAGAAAGATTTTTTTAACGAATTTCGCTGTTTCTGGAAGGTGCATTTGAAACAGCTGTGTGGATGCGTGTTGTTTTGTTGTGTTTAATTATTCTTCTGATGATTTGTGAGTTGACTTCAACAAGGTGACAGCTCTGAGATGGCCCTTGGTGGTCGGCTGGACTATGAGCAACATTATCTCTCTCTCTCTCTCTGTCTCTGTCTCTGTCTCTCTCTCTCTCTCTCTCTCTCTCTCTCTCTCTCTCTCTCTCTCTCTCTCTCTCTCTCTCTCCTCTCTCTCTCTCTCTCTCTCTTGGTGAGTATTCAAATTTGACCCTCAAAGAAGAATCTGTCTGACATAGCAGAGACATGAAAAGCTTGATGCTCCAATTTCTCATAATTCCCTATATGTAAACGTATGTGCGTTTACAGACCAAAACTTACCAGACCATATGAACCCGAATCCCTCCTTCTTCATTCTTTCTTTGTTTCTCTCTCTCTGTGTCTGTCTCTCTGTCTCTGTCTCTCTCTCTCTCTCTCTCTCTCTCTCCTCTCTCTCTCTCTCTTCTCTCTCTCTCTCTCTCTCTCTCTTCCTTTTTTTTGTCAGCCAGCAATCCATCTAAATGAATGCCAGCCAGCACGGCGATAGATCAGTCTTTGGTGCCAGAACCGTGCGTGCTTTGCAGAACCTGCATCCCAGTTTAGTGTGGGCTATGTATGGGAAGCTTCTTTCAGAATTGTGTCGGGAGCCCCACGTTACTGTGGAAATGCATGACACGGTCATAAATAATTCGTTCGCAAAACAAGCCGAAGAGGCCAGATTCAATCTCACGGTTGTGGTCTTTTTTCTTTCCTTTTCTTCTCTTTTTTTTTCTGTCTTTTTTTCTTCTTCCACGATCTGAAAAAGGATACAAGAGACTGGGATCATGTTTGGAATTGCCTTCTGTTGGTATTTTTCTTACAAGGAGACGAAAAGGCACACTTTCTATCTGTCTGTCTGTCTTTAAGTCTGTCTGTCTGTTTGTCTGTCTGTTTGTTTCTCTCTGTCTGTCTGTCTGTCTGCCTGTCTCTCTGTCTCTCTCTCTCTCCGCCCCTCTCAGTCTGTCTGTCTCTCTCTCTCTCCCTCTATCTGATCTGTCTGTCTCTCTCATGTCTGCTTATATGCTTATCCATCTTGTTCGTCTTTCTCCGTATCTACTTCGTTCACTCGCTCTCTCTGTTTGTCTGTCTGTCTGTCTGTCGTTCTGTTTGTCTGTCGTCAGTCAGTCAGTCAGTTTGTCTGTCTGTGCCCCCCCCCCCCTCTTCTCTCTCTCTCTCTCTCTCCTCTCTCTCTCTCTCTCTCTCTCTTCTCTCTCTCTCCCTCCCTTCTTCTCTTAGAAAAAGAAAAGAGAGAGAGAAGAAAAGAAGAAATCGACGACAACGTCGACGACAGGCCAGTCCGCAGAATCTCCTCCAGTGTCTGTACAAGCCAGGGTCCGGAAGCCTTCTAACCCTCAGACTCCCGACACCAGTTTCGACATCCCCGACAGGCCCCAAGAATACAAACACAGACAGCTAGCCTAACACAGATTCCAAGCGATCCAGCTCTATCCAACATGGCCACGAGCGGATTTGTCCGCTAGGGAAGAAACAGGGAGACAACAGCAGCTTGGGAAGCGGCTCAGGGACTCCAGTCTATGGTCTCCTTGCTGGAGTCAAAAGTAGTAGTAGTAGTAGTAGTAGTAGTTTTCTGCTTCAATAATAAACCCAGACGCCTTGTGTCAAACGCGAAAAAACAACAAACAAACAAACAAACAAACAAACAAACAAACAAACAAACAAACAAACAAACAAACAAACAAAAAACCCAACTAAAACAGCAAGCGAATGTCTATCGGTTATGAAACACACAAACTATGTATGGTGTATGAGGCTTTGGAAAAAAAGAAAAAGCGGGAATAAAAAAAACAGGAAGACGGGGACCCCAATTAAAAAAAAACAACATAACATGGAAAAATATTGGAGGTTGGAGGCCCCTCAAAAAAAGGAAGACATTTTTCAATCGGAAAGATCGACGACAGCAACAAAATCAACGACGACAATTAGATATGTTCTTTAACTTTTCTGAGATATGAACCAATTTCATATTAATCTGGTCAAATAGAGCAGGACTGCATCTCCTGGGGGCGATTTGAAATGGATTCTTTGCCTGACAAACCTGGGTTGGACACTCAATGAACCTAATTACCTCATTGATTAAAGTCTAAATTAAGCCTGTTTTAAAAAAAGTTATCGCCTTCCTGTAACCATGTTTTACTTTATCCAAAAGTGAGCTCAAATTTTTTTTATTTCCCCTTTGCATTTTTTGTAAATTCTTCTACACACAAATTTTAGATATGCAGTTTCTGTTTTATTTATTTATTTATTTATTTTATTTTTTTAAATGATTTTCCAACATTAATAACAAAAGGGATAATCAACATAACACACAATAAACAACATACAAATGGGTACACTAAATCGAGGGAGGAGATAGGGGTAAAAAAGGGGAAGAAAAGTATAAACACATGAAAAAAAATCAAATAGTCCATTCAATAATTGACCAAGAAAAAAAGGAAAGGAAGAAGGTCACAAACGTACAACCTTAACTCTTTCTCATTCATGAAGCACCCGAGGAATGAATGCGTCCAGTTTCTGGTTTTTGTTGTTGCTGTAATTTACATCTTACTCATTATGGAAGGCCTTAGGGGATTACCAAATAGAAATGTGTTGAAAACCAACTTCCCCAGCTGTTTTGTTTTGGTCTCGATTGTATTTGTTTGGCTTTAGTGTCCCCGAACACATTTCTGCCATCTGCCGAGCTTGCCGAAGAGGAGCAACACATTTCTGCCGTCTGCCCAGCTTGCTGAAGAGGAGCAACACATTACTGCCGTCTGCCCAGCTTGCTGAAGAGGAGCAACACATTTCTGCCGTCTGCCCAGCTTGCTGAAGAGGGGCAACACATTTCTGCCGTCTGCCCAGTTTGCTGAAGAGGAGCAACACATTTCTGCCGTCTGCCCAGCTTGCTGAAGAGGAGCAACACATTTCTGCCGTCTGCCCAGTTTGCTGAAGAGGATCAACACATTTCTGCCGTCTGCCCAGCTTGCTGAAGAGGAGCAACAGTACTGAAATGAGTGTCCAGGTTAACCAGTACAAAAGGGTCCCTTCAGGACGGCAGCTTTCATGATCCCTCCCCCCCCCCCCACTCCCCACGATTCTGTGTCCCCCCCCCACCCAGGTGAACCGCATTCTCCCCAGGGAAGGATCCAGCAGGAGAACGGCATTCTCCCCAGGGAAAGATCCAGCGGGGGAACGGCATTCTCCCCAGGGAAAGATCCAGCGGGGGAACGGCATTCTCCCCAGGGAAAGATCCAGCAGGGGAACGGTATTTTCCCCAGGGAAAGATCCAGCAGGGGAACGACATTCTCCCGAGGGAAAGATCCAGCAGGGGAACGGTATTCTCCCCAGGGAAAGATCCAGCAGGGGAACGGTATTCTCCCCAGGGAAAGATCCAGCAGGGGAACGGTATTCTCCCCAGGGAAAGATCCAGCAGGGGAACGGTATTCTCCCCAGGGAAAGATCCAGCAGGGGAACGGTATTTTCCCCAGGGAAAGATCCAACAGGGGAACGGTATTTTCCCCAGGGAAAGATCCAGCAGGGGAACGGCATTCTCCCCAGGGAAAGATCCAGCAGGGGAACGGTATTCTCCCCAGGGAAAGATCCAGCAGGGGAACGACATTCTCCCCAGGGAAAGATCCAGCAGGGGAACGGTATTTTCCCCAGGGAAAGATCCAGCAGGGGAACGGTATTCTCCCCAGGGAAAGATCCAGCAGGGGAACGACATTCTCCCCAGGGAAAGATCCAGCAGGGGAACGGTATTCTCCCCAGGGAAAGATCCAGCAGGGGAACGGTATTCTCCCCAGGGAAAGATCCAGCAGGGAACGACATTCTCCCCAGGGAAAGATCCAGCAGGGGAACGGTATTTTCCCCAGGGAAAGATCCAGCAGGGGAACGGTATTTTCCCCAGGAAAGATCCAGCAGGGAACGACATTCTCCCCAGGGAAAGATCCAGCAGAGGAACGGTATTTTCCCCAGGGAAAGATCCAGCAGGGGAACAACGACATTCTCCCGAGGGAAAGATCCAGCAGGGGAACGGTATTTTCCCCAGGGAAAGATCCAGCAGGGGAACGGCATTCTCCACAGGGAAAGATCCAGCAGGGGAACGGCATTCTCTCCAGGAAAGATCCAGCAGGGGAACGGCATTCTCCCCAGGGAAAGATCCAGCAGGGGAACGGCATTCTCCCGAGGAAAGATCCAGCAGGTGAACGGCATTCTTCCCAGGGAAAGATCCAGCAGGGGAACGGCATTCTCCCCAGGGAAAGATATAGCAGGGGAACGGTATTCTCCCCAGGGAAAGATCCAGCAGGGGAACCGCATTCTCCCCAGGGAAAGATCCAGCAGGGAACGGCATTCTTCCCAGGGAAAGATCCAGCAGGGGAACGGCATTCTCCCCAGGGAAAGATCCAGCAGGGGAACGGCATTCTCCCGAGGGAATGATCCGGTATCAGAGGAAATTAGCTCTCCGAAAAACAGTGAGTTCGTCTCTATCTTCCTCTCTTTTACACCTATTTTTTTTCTGAACTTGGTCATGTGAGAAAAGCGTGTGTGTGTGTGTGTGCGTGCGTGCGTGCGTGCGTATGTTTCGAGATGTAAACGTGATTACCTACACTTTATTTGCTATGGTACTCAAATATGAATTTTTGATATCAAATATGAATTTTTAATAAATTGATCAACAGCGGATATTTCCAGCCATTGTTTTTTTTTTTTAGTGGCTTCAGCCAATTTCTGCCGTTTGCTGAGCCCGCTGAAGAGGAAGTCAAACTCTGGAACACGTGTCCCAGCGAGGCGAAATGAACGGCTTCTTTCAGGACAGCAGCTTCCACACGCCTGTGCTTCTGTTCAACTTATATGGAAAATACAGCAGCTTCCACACGCCTGTGCTTCTGTTCACCTTATATCTTCTGTTCACCTTATATGGAAAATAAATAGAACTGAGAAAAAAAACATCCAGCAGCAACGGGAATTTGAGGTTGCCAGTAGAAGGGGAAATTTGAGGTTCCCAGTAGAAGGGGAAATTTGAGGTTCCCAGTAGAAGGGGAAATTTGAGGTTCCCAATAGACTATTCAGGAAAGCTAGGATCTGAACATCTTTCACTCTTCTAAACCTGATTTTCTTAACTTAGTCAAGTCCAGTAAACCAGAAGGGTAAGTTTTGCTCCCATAAGAAAACCTAACACAGAGTAACTTTTATTCAAGACTGGTACAGCCTTTTAAACTTGAATAAAGTCAGACAAATACTAAGACGAACAATCTGATAGTGGGGGAAAAACAAGTGCAGGCCAACAACCCCTCCGTCATCACAGTAATGACTTGGCAAAGATTTGAACTTAACGAGCGGGGTTGAAGATGAAGAAAATGGGAACATAAAATTAAGAAAATATATTATAAATATGAAAACCCTTCACTAGCTGCATGAAAGAACCATTGTAATCCCTCACGAAGGCAGATCTCTATGTATCGCCTGCTCCTAGGCCAACGTCCGCTGTATCGGATTCATCAGATAGACACGGTTGATTGTGTCTATGCTCCTGGCGTCAAATAGAGACACACCACAGTCCATAATACTGTGGTGTTGTCACCACCAAGGGTTCAAAAAAGAATCCAACAGCACCCCAAAGCAGCCAGCGAAGGGTAGTAAAGGAAACAAAACGATAGTGTGGGGAGGAAAAAAATGTTCCTGAAAAACTAAAGATATGCAAACAGTATATAATGTAGGGGACAATCTTTGAGCCTACGCCTGAGGATCCACCCAAGAATGCAAGGGAGAGCAAAAGACAAACACAAAGACGGACAGAAACAATTACAAATAGCCTCGATTTAATTGAAACGAAATTGAAAATAAAATGAAATGAGGCAGGGAACAGTAACGTGCCCTACCTGTTTACTGTTTATTGTTTACTGTTCCCTGTTTCCATCTCTCTCTTCTTCTGCCTCCTCGCACTGTTCCTTGTGGAATGGTTCTGGCAAAAAGTCCTGTTGATCTTGATACATGACCATATCATCTCATTTTCCTTTGTTTCACTGTGGACAACAGGTCTTCGTATGGTCCAATGGCTTGTCTTACTCTGGTCTGGACCTCCAAGTTGACAATCTGGGTCTTTGTATGAGATGCTAAGTATCTCGTGGAAGCATCTCATCTCCAATACCTGAATCCGTCTCTCAAGTTCAGCTGTCAGAGTCCACGTCTCACAGGCCTAGAGGAATGTGGCAAAGACCAGGGAGGGCATCAGTCTGATCTTGGATTGTTTTATCTATATTTGTCTTCTTGAACTTCTCAGTCGTGAGGTCCCGAAGGCATTTGTGACTGTTTTGCGTTCTGCACTCATATGACATGCCGAAAGGATAGCGAGACTGGAAATGAATACTTCTGACTGGTGTGCATGCTGACAAATTGTTGCTGATTGATGCTGGCTGTTCATTCATCACTAGAAGCCCAGAACTTCCCATGATTATTCTTTTCATGATCGATTTAAAATTTTTTTTCCTGACAGTGTTTAAAAGCTATGTCGTGTAACAGCTGCACAGTTAATTCATGCTCTCTGAACGTGATTTTTAACATCAGAATTTCTGTGCATACACCTGGATAATTTCTATACGACATTGAAGTTGTATTCATGGGGGATAACTACTCTTCTCGTGACGAAGATTCGTCCATCTACGTAAGAAAAATATAAAGTGCATCTTTTGAAACCTGTGAGACGCCATAACTACCACGTGTGTTAGCTTCAGGCCCTGCTATGACCCCTATTGTTCAAGGAGAGAGAGAGAGAGAGAGAGAGAGAGAGAGAGAGAGAGAGAGAGACAGACAGACAGACAGAGAGAGAGAGAGAGAGAGAGGGAATAAGCGTTTGCACCTTGGCTGGTGAAAAGGAAATTAAAGAATGTGTGTGTGTGTGTGTGTGTGTGTGTGTGTGTGTGTGTGTGTGTGTGTGTGTGTGTGTGTGTGAGTGTGTGTGTGAGAAAGAGAGAGAGACAGAGACAGACAGAGAGAGAGAGAAAGAGAGACAGACAGAGAGAGAGAGAGAGAGAGAGAGAGAGAGAGAGAGAGAGAGAGAGAGAGAGAGAGACAAACAGACAGAGAGAGAGAGAGAGAGAGAGAGAGAGAGAGAGAAGAGAGAGAGAGAGAGAGAGCTTGGGGAGGGAAGGGATAAACATCGACACTCCATCTACAGACGTCTTTTCTTTCTGGAAACAAAAACTCTGCAAAAAGTTATCAAAATATTTTGAACTCTAGGTAAGCATTATAAAAAAAAAAAAGTTCGGAATATTTGATGAACTCTCCTCCGATAGTGCTGTAGTTGAAAGAAAATACAAAGGAAAAGGAAAAAAAAACCATAACACAAGTAAACTACGCTTTCTGATATA
>CM031617.1:6826202-6828744 GCA_018398815.1 Conus ventricosus
ATCATCATCATCATCATCATCATCATCATCATCATCATCATGAGCAGCAACAGCAGCGTCAGCAGAAACTAACCGTCAGTTGAATTCCGTTAGCGTGGTCATCATGATCAAAGGACAACAACAGCAATGATAGTGATAACAATACAAATAATGACAACAACAACGATAGTGATAACAATACAAATCATGACAACAACAACGATAGTGATAACAATACAAATCATGACAACAGCGATAGTGGTAAAAATGATAAACTCACTATTCCAAAATTGAAAACGTACATCTTGCAATACAGCTGCTGATTGCAATGAGCATTTTTCAAATGGCCGAGCTGGTATTACTTCTGTTGCTGCTTCTTCTCCTCCTACTGTTTCTACTGATAATAGTGATGATAACAACAACAACCACACAAAACACACCAACACCACCACCACAACAAACAGCAGCAGCAGCAACGCAACCAAAAGTAGGTATCCCACATGAAGACCGCAGTCATAAGGAAAGCAGTACATTTCCACTACATACCCCTCCCTCCCATGTGATAATCACAATGCCGGTTGAAAACTCTCCCACAACACATACACAGGCGCGCCGCGCGGCACACACACACACACACACACAACACACACAAACATAATATATATATATATATATATATATTATATATATATATATATATATTATATATATATATATATAGGTTATAATACAGTGCGCCACACGCTCACACACACACACGACACACACACACACACACACCGACACACACAACACACGCTCTTGGGTGCATTCACACACACACCCACCACCCACCATCTCCTCCTCTCACGATTATCCCCCACGCACAACGATGATTCGGAAGTTTTTGTCCAACACTTTCATAAATCATGGCAGAGAGAAAATGCTATATGTTTATCTGATCGACAAGTCCCCAAGCAGCAGAAAAAGGGAACATTGCGTTAAATCAGTTATCTAACTTGCATGAGCGATACCAACGTGTTGGCTTCGCCACAGGAGATGTTCAACAAGTAAATCCGTCAGCTGTCCCTACCAATCACAAAGAACTTTACAAAAAAACGGGCACAATCACATTCATATGACAAGACATAAATCATTCATCAAGAAGAAGAGATAAAAAGGAAGCGTAAACGTCTATTTACAACTAAGCTTATAGTTTAATATCCACTCATCTTCAAACAAGAAAGAATGTGGTCTGATGGACTACAAAATATCTAACACGGAATCTTTCATATGTTTTTCAGCCATTTTGTTTTCCCCAAATGCAAACCCCAAATCACGCTTTCTGATTGGTAGAAAGAACCGTGGGTATTCTGCACTATGGGGGGGGCCCCGTCGGAGCTGTCTGTCTGCAAAGCGTGTGCTGGTAATGGGGAGGGGGGGGGGGGGGGAGGGGGGGCATACATTTTTGATGCCCAATCACACGTCAGCGTAGTGGCATGGATGGGAATTAGGTGCTTGCGTATAGTCTGTGATTATCCTTTCTCCCCGACTGTGAACTTTCTGCTTTTTTTTTTCCCCCTTGCTTTATCTGTTTGTCTGTCTGTCTGTCTGTCTGTCTGTCTGTCGTCTGTCTTGTCTGCTCCCTTGCTTTATCTGTTTCTGTCTGTCTGTCTGTCTGTCTGCCTGTCCGTCTGTCCGCTCCATCTGTCTGTCTGTCTGTGGGGCCTGTCTGCTGTCGTCACTGTTTTATTCCATGTATAAGCAGAGATGTCTTTGCATATGTGAGTTTGAGCATGGTGTATGCATGCGCGCTCGAATACGTACATTTGCAAATGGGCATGTGCACCAAACAGACAGACAGACAGACAGACAGACAGGACACACCACACACACATACACACACACACACACACACACACACACACACACACACACACAACACACCAACCACAACACACACACACACACAAACCAACTAGAAATTGAAATCACGGGCGCGCATGTGTGTGTGTGTGTGTGTGTGTGTGTGTGTGTGTGTGGTGTGTGTGTGTGTGTGTGTGTATGTGTGTG
Organism: Conus ventricosus; assembly: GCA_018398815.1. NCBI lineage: Eukaryota > Metazoa > Mollusca > Gastropoda > Neogastropoda > Conidae > Conus > Conus ventricosus. Next base: position 6,828,234 of record CM031617.1, read on the forward strand.
TGTGTGTGTGTGTGTGTGTGGTGTGCGTGCGTGCGTGCGTGCGTGGTGCGTGTGCGTGTGTGTGTGTGCGTGCGTGCGTGCGTGCGTGCGCGCGCGCACGTTTATGTGTGTGGTATGCTTGAGTGCACTTGTGTAAAACTTTGCACACGCGATTTCTCGGCCATCCCTGATGGTAGCAGAGTAATTTTGCACAGACAGATACAATATTGACACTGCCTTTTCAATCATCCCTTACATGAACAGGTAACCAACCGTGTGTTGAAGTCCGTTTAATATCGTTAAACGCTTTTCACGCAAACTTTTGAATTTGGCAAAATTGAGATATTTTGTAGTGAACTGTTGGTCATCGTTCTGTTAGTGAATACCTAAAAATGTTCTAAGTAGATACCGTAGAAAAAGAAATTCCCCTCCCCCTCCACGATCAGAGAATTTAAGGTAACTTCAACCAAGCTGAGAGCTAGAGAGATGAAAGAAATGAATATCTTGTAAGATTTATAAACAACAATGGCGA
>CM031617.1:6828844-6851344 GCA_018398815.1 Conus ventricosus
CGTATATGCTGTCGATACAGAATACAGCTTGCGATTCTTTCTTGACTATATTGACTTTACCTTTCATATTGACGGAGTCAGAGGAAGCCGCACAAAAGCTACATGTTAAACTATCTGACTTCAATAAATATTTCAAACAATTTCACAACAATGATGCCAAAACATAATGAGTTCGACGTTGTGTCCCAGGTCAAATAAATATACTAATCTGGAGAAAAACCGTAATAGTATGTAGGCTGATTTTAAGTAAGAATGATGTTACTGCTACTACTACTACTACTACTACTACTACTATACTACTACTACTACTACTACTTCTACTACTAACAATAATGATAATAGTAATAACAAGACTTCTACTATACTACTACTACTATTACTACTACTACTACTGACAATAACAATAACAATAATTGTAATTATGAGACATCTAACTATCAATAATGATAATAGTAATAACAAAACTTCTGCTACAACAACAACAACAACAACACAACAACAACAACACACAAAACTACTATACTACTACTACTACTACTACTACTACTACTACTACTACTACTACTACTACTACTACTACTACTACTACTACTACACAACGCCATAAGTGTGATGTCAAAGTCCGTGACGAAGATTTGGAGCAAGTGAGTATTAAGCACGTGACGAAAGGCCTGTCAGTGTGAATATGATCAAGATAAAGGGGATTAAGCTGACCTCGTCATTCACATTGAACACTGAAAGACAAAACACAGGACTTTTTTTAAAACTCTGGTCACTCCTATCTGAAGACACAACGCGGACAGTCACCCCCTCCCCCCCTCCCACCCCCCGCCCTTCCCCTGCTGCATCTCCTCTGTCTCCTCTTCTGGCACAAATTCTACATGTTTGGGTTCCGCTGGGTCATGAGTGTCGTGTACCTGTTTGGAAAGCATGAGATCATTGTCGCGTCAGCATCCTCTCCATGTCTTCTTCCTTTCCTGTTTCATCCCTCCACCCGTTGCCCTTCATCCTCCCTCTCCCCACCCTCACGCGTCAAGTGGTTTATGTTTACGCACGCGTGAGTCAGAAAAGGCAAAACTGTGCCCTGAATGCATGCGATTCTTGTCCTGCCAATATAATCTCCACGCCTTCTTCCTTTCCCGTTTCTCCCGCCCATCCATTGCCCTTTCTCCTCCCTCTTTACAATTCCACATAACAGTGGGATTTTTTCTTTTCTTTTCATCTATCCACACGTGAATCAGAAAAGGCCAACTATTTCCTGCCTCCGCTCGTTCCAGCTATGGGCGCCGCCCACTAATCAGATTCCTTCCAGAAAATGGCAGGTGGCCCTAGTGCATGAAATGTCTGCATTAATGGCAGGTGGCCCTGGTGCATGAAATGTCTGCATTAATGGCAGGTGGCCCTGGTGCATGAAATGTCTGCATTAATGGCTGGTGGCCCTGGTGCATGAAATGTCTGCATTAATGGCAGGTGGCCCTAGTGCATGAAATGTCTGCATTAATGGCTGGTGGCCCTAGTGCATGAAATGTCTGCATTAATGGCAGGTGGCCCTAGTGCATGAAATGTCTGCATTAATGGCAGGTGGCCCTAGTGCATGAAATGTCTGCATTATGGCAGGTGGCCCTAGTGCATGAATGTCTGCATTAATGGCAGGTGGCCTAGTGCATGAAATGTCTGCATTAATGGCAGGTGGCCCTAGTGCATGAAATGTCTGCATTAATGGCAGGTGGCCCTAGTGCATGAAATGTCTGCAATAATGGCAGGTGGCCCTGGTGCATGAAATGTCTGCATTAATGGCAGGTGGCCCGGGTGCATGAAATGTCTGCATTAATGGCAGGTGGCCCTGGTGCATGAAATGTCTGCATTAATGGCAGGTGGCCCTGGTGCATGAAATGTCTGCATTAATGGCAGGTGGCCCTGGTGCATGAAATGTCTGCATTAATGGCAGGTGGCCCTGGTGCATGAAATGTCTGCATTAATGGCAGGTGGCCCTGGTGCATGAAATGTCTGCATTAATGGCAGGTGGCCCTGGAGCATGAAATGTCTGCATTAATGGCAGGTGGCCCTGGTGCATGAAATGTCTGCATTAATGGCAGGTGGCCCTAGTGCATGAAATATCTGCATTAATGGCAGGTGGCCCTGGTGCATGAAATGTCTGCATTAATGGCAGGTGGCCGGGTGCATGAAATGTCTGCATTAATGGCAGGTGGCCTAGTGCATGAAATGTCTGCATTAATGGCAGGTGGCCCTGGTGCATGAAATGTCTGCATTAATGGCAGGTGGCCTGGTGCATGAAATGTCTGCATTAATGGCAGGTGGCCCTGGTGCATGAAATGTCTGCATTAATGGCAGGTGGCCTGGTGCATGAAATGTCTGCATTAATGGCAGGTGGCCCTGGTGCATGAAATGTCTGCATTAATGGCAGGTGGCCCTGGTGCATGAAATGTCTGCATTAATGGCAGGTGGCCTGGTGCATGAAATGTCTGCATTAATGGCAGGTGGCCCTGGTGCATGAAATGTCTGCATTATGGCAGGTGGCCCTGGTGCATGAAATGTCTGCATTAATGGCAGGTGGCCCTAGTGCATGAAATGTCTGCATTAATGGCAGGTGGCCCTGGTGCATGAAATGTCTGCATTAATGGCAGGTGGCCCTGGTGCATGAAATGTCTGCATTAATGGCAGGTGGCCCTGGTGCATGAAATGTCTGCATTAATGGCAGGTGGCCCTGGTGCATGAAATGTCTGCATTAATGGCAGGTGGCCCTGGTGCATGAAATGTCTGCATTAATGGCAGGTGGCCCTAGTGCATGAAATGTCTGCATTAATGGCAGGTGGCCCTGGTGCATGAATGTCTGCATTAATGGCAGGTGGCCCGGGTGCATGAAATGTCTGCATTAATGGCAGGTGGCCCTGGTGCATGAAATGTCTGCATTAATGGCAGGTGGCCCTGGTGCATGAAATGTCTGCATTAATGGCAGGTGGCCCTGGTGCATGAAATGTCTGCATTAATGGCAGGTGGCCCTGGTGCATGAAATGTCTGCATTAATGGCAGGTGGCCCTGGTGCATGAAATGTCTGCATTAATGGCAGGTGGCCCTGGTGCATGAAATGTCTGCATTAATGGCAGGTGGCCCTAGTGCATGAAATGTCTGCATTAATGGCAGGTGGCCCTGGTGCATGAAATGTCTGCATTAATGGCAGGTGGCCCTGGTGCATGAAATGTCTGCATTAATGGCAGGTGGCCCTGGTGCATGAAATGTCTGCATTAATGGCAGGTGGCCCTGGTGCATGAAATGTCTGCATTAATGGCAGGTGGCCCTGGTGCATGAAATGTCTGCATTAATGGCAGGTGGCCCTGGTGCATGAAATGTCTGCATTAATGGCAGGTGGCCCTGGTGCATGAGATGTCTGCATTAATGGCAGGTGGCCCTGGTGCATGAAATGTCTGCATTAATGGCAGGTGGCCCTGGTGCATGAAATGTCTGCATTAATGGCAGGTGGCCCTGGTGCATGAAATGTCTGCATTAATGGCAGGTGGCCCTGGTGCATGAAATGTCTGCATTAATGGCAGGTGGCCCTGGTGCATGAAATGTCTGCATTAATGGCAGGTGGCCCTGGTGCATGAAATGTCTGCATTAATGGCAGGTGGCCCTGGTGCATGAAATGTCTGCATTAATGGCAGGTGGCCCTGGTGCATGAAATGTCTGCATTAATGGCAGGTGGCCCTGGTGCATGAAATGTCTGCATTAATGGCAGGTGGCCCTGGTGCATGAAATGTCTGCATTAATGGCAGGTGGCCCTGGTGCATGAAATGTCTGCATTAATGGCAGGTGGCCCTGGTGCATGAAATGTCTGCATTAATGGCAGGTGGCCCTGGTGCATGAAATGTCTGCATTAATGGCAGGTGGCCCGGGTGCATGAAATGTCTGCATTAATGGCAGGTGGCCCGGGTGCATGAAATGTCTGCATTAATGGCAGGTGGCCCTGGTGCATGAAATGTCTGCATTAATGGCAGGTGGCCCTGGTGCATGAAATGTCTGCATTATGGCAGGTGGCCCTGGTGCATGAAATGTCTGCATTAATGGCAGGTGGCCTGGTGCATGAGATGTCTGCATTAATGGCAGGTGGCCCTGGTGCATGAAATGTCTGCATTAATGGCAGGTGGCCCTGGTGCATGAAATGTCTGCATTAATGGCAGGTGGCCCTGGTGCATGAAATGTCTGCATTAATGGCAGGTGGCCCTGGTGCATGAAATGTCTGCATTATATGGCAGGTGGCCCTGGTGCATGAAATGTCTGCATTAATGGCAGGTGGCCCTGGTGCATGAAATGTCTGCATTAATGGCAGGTGGCCCTGGTGCATGAAATGTCTGCATTAATGGCAGGTGGCCCTGGTGGATGAAATGTCTGCATTAATGGCAGGTGGCCCTGGTGCATGAATGTCTGCATTTTTGACCTTTTTGTCATACCTGGCCACTCTGGCAGCCATGATCTCAATTCGAAATATTGATTTTTCTGAATTTATCATCCATGGCTTCTTACATCCACCTTCCTCTTTCACCTGAGGAGCTCCTCTCCCGCCCTTCATTCCTGCGTGACCATGCAAAGCCCTGCTTGACCATGCAAAGCCCTGCTTGACCATGCAAAGCCTGCTTGACCATGCGAAGCCCTGCTTGACCATGCGAAGCCCTGCTTGACCATGCAAAGCCCTGCTTGACCATGCAAAGCCCTGGCTGACCATGCAAAACCCTGCTTGACCATGCAAAACGCGACCAAACGTCTAGTAGCAAAGTGAGACGATTGCAGGCGGAAATCTAAACAAATCTTAAATAAAATGTTAGCAAACCGCCGTTTGGTCAAATCCTCTGCCCCACTGGGAATATATTATAGTTGACTTTAGTTTCAAAACGAAGTGACTGAGGGCAAAAAATACAGCAAAAGTTAGAAAGAGAAGGGGTTACTTACCCGCCAAGGACACAGACAAACAGAGTACAGGACAAAACACAATGCATTTCGACCTCTTGGGTCTTCTTCAGGCAAAAACAAATAACATTTAGGACAATGGATCCAACAGCCATTTTGATTTGTCACTGTTGTCAGCAGGTCTTCAAAGGGGCCAGTGGCTGCCTCGATTTTCTTTCTTTCTTCTCTTTTCATGTTTGTTTGTGTGTTTGTTTGCGCACTTTTTCATTGGTGACAGTGTCTTTGTGGGAGATACACAGGATGATTTGGGGGTGGGAGTGGGGTGGCGGAGAGGGTGTGGAGATGGAGGAGGGTAGAGGTAGGTCGGAAATGAGGGTGCAGAGGTGGAAGGAGGGGGGGGGGGGGGGTAGAGGGGAGGGAATATTGACGGAGCGCGACCAAGTCAATGGTAACGAGGACAAAGACTGAGCAGCTGGACTGGAGATGTCCCCTGTCTGCCATGCTGGCTGGTGCAGATAGGGACCCTGTCTGTGTCATGTCCCCTGTCTGTGTCATGTCCCCTGTCTGCCATGCTGGCCGGTTGCAGATAGGGACCCTGTCTGTGTCATGTCCCCTGTCCGCTATGCTGGCCTGTGCAGATAGGGACCCTGTCTGTGTCATGTCCCCTGTCTGCTATGCTGGCCTGTGCAGATAGGGACCCTGTCTGTGTCATGTCCCCTGTCTGTGTCATGTCCCCTGTCTGTGTCATGTCCCCTGTCTGCCATGCTGGCCGGTGCAGATAGGGACCCTGTCTGTGTCATGTCCCTGTCTGTGTCATGTCCCCTGTCTGTGTCATGTCCCTGTCTGTGTCATGTCCCTGTCTGTGTCATGTCCCCTGTCCGCTATGCTGGCCGGTGCAGATAGGGACCCTGTCTGTGTCTGCATCTCTTTCCTTCAAGAACTGGTCGTTGGCGCAGTCAGACTCAGCTGCTAGTGGCATAGTCAATACCAGTGTCTGATGCTCAGCACGTCTGTCCATTACTCAACACTTGACTCCAACGTTCAATACTTGTGTCAGATACTCAATGCTCGCGTCTGATACTCGATACAGGTATCTCATACTAAACTAATATGTCTGAAACCCAGCATGTATATACGGTACTAATTTGTTTTGTGTCCAATACTCAGTACTTGTGTCTCATACTAAGTGCTTGTGCCCCCTACGCAACACCTGTGTACAATACTAAGCACGTGTGTCTGAGATTAGTTATGTGTGTCTGGTGCTCAGTGTTTGATCTGATACTCACCACTAGTGTCTGAGTCTCAATACACATGTCTGATATTCAATTCTAGTGTCTGAGTCTCAATACACATGTCTGATACTCAATACTAGTGTCTGAGTCTCAATACACATGTCTGATACTCAAAACTAGTGTCTGAGTCTCAATACATATGTCTGATACACAATATTTGCGTCTGATACTCAACACCTGCGTCTAATACTTAATACATATGTCTGATACTCAATACTTGTGTCTGATACTCAACACCTGCGTCTAATCTTAATACATATGTCTGATACTCAATACTTGTGTCTGATACTCAATGCTTGTGTCTGATACTCAATACTTGTGTCTGATACTTAATACATATGTCTGATACTCAATACTTGTGTCTGATACTCAACACCTGCGTCTAATACTTAATACATATGTCTGATACTCAATACTTGTGTCTGATACTCAATACTTGTGTCTGATACTCAATGCTTGTGTCTGATACTCAATACTTGTGTCTGATACTCAATGCTTGTGTCTGATACTCAATACTTGTGTCTTATTTTCAGTACTTGTGTCTGATACTCAATACCTGTGTCTGATACTCAATACTTGTGTCTGATACTCAATACGTGTGTCTGATACTCAATGCTTGTGTCTGGTACTCAATGCTTGTCTGGTACTCAATGCTTGTGTCTGATACTCAATGCTTGGCTCTGATACTCAATGCTTGTGTCTGATACTCAATGCTTGCGTCTGATACTCAATACTGTGTCTGATACTCAATGCTTGTGTCTGATACTCAATACTTGTGTCTTATTCTCAATACTTGTGTCTGATGCTCAATACTTGTGTCTTATTCTCAATACTTGTGTCTGATACTCAATACCTGTGTCTGATGCTCAATGCTTGTGTCTTATTCTCAATACTTGTGTCTGATACTCAGTGCTTGTGTCTGATACTCAATGATTTTGGTTCATGATGCTCAATACTTGTGTCTGATACTCAATACTTGTGTCTGATACTCAATACTTGTGTCTTATTCTCAATACTTGTGTCTGATACTCAATACTTGTGTCTGATACTCAATACCTGTGTCTGATACTCAATACTTGGGTCTGATGACGAAATGGCGTGTCCCACTCAAACAGTGTAAAAGAGTGGTCGAGGCAAATCGGCACAGTGGAACCTGTCCTAACTGCCCACTATCTGTCCTTAAATTCATAGGTCTTAAGCGGGAAGGGAAATGTTTGGTGGTGAAAGTAGAAAGGGGGGGGGGGAGGGGGGCAGGTCAGACTGGTAAAGAAAATTACTAAGATTTTTAAAAAATCTCAGAAAAAGGGTGTGGTAGTGGGGATGGTGGGTATTGCTGAGAGAAATCTGTAATAGGGGGTTTCGAACTGGGATTGCTCACTCTGCCACGGTCGGTAGTACTTATTCCCTGGCGTACCAGCTCTAGTAAAGCGCAGAAAGACTCTTCATTTGCAACATAGCCATCCATCCATATTAGACAACCCTCCAAAGAAAAACCTTTTAAAAACTTGAAGTGCCACTCTCTGAGTATCTCAAACACATGAATAACTTATGCGTACCTAAAATATTGAAGCGCTATCCATAAAGCAGTCAGACAAAAAAGCAACAACAACACAGAAGCATCGTAGGTTTAAAGATGAGCATTAAGAGTCCGCTTATCAGCTTTATGGCGGGATTAGATGGTCGAGATGTATGTTCTGAGTTGCATTTCTTGGATGAGGTAAAAATGATGAGGAAAAATGTGAAAGAGAAAAAGACAGCGGGGCGGGGGGGGGGGGGGGGGGGGGGGGGGGGGGGAGAAGTGAGAAGTGGGGGGAAAACCAAAGCGTGGAAATCCCACCTATACTAAAAACACAGAAAGGGGAGAGGCGAGGGGGAGACCGTCTCTGAGAGTTAAACACACACTTTTTGCGCTCTACAGCTATCCAGGCACACCTGAAAGTAAAGTACAGAACTTTGTTTTTAATTATTACTCCCCCCACCCCCACCCTCGTTAAATTTGTCAGTGATTTTTGGTCTCAAAATGTGCACTCTTGTTGACACTAATTCCACAAATCCTGAAAAGTGGATCAAGACATTCCCAATGGACTTCCTATATTTGTTGATGTGTTACCTTCCACACGCCCCCCCCCCCTCTTCTCTTCACTCCTCTCCTCTCCCTTCCTCCCCTCATCCCTCCCATTCATCTATAACATTACTCCTACGTCGCTTATTCACCCTGTACAGAGACTCACCACGTTCATCTGTAACAGCCTCAGAATCACAATCTACAGGGAGCAATCAATACCAAGTCACTATCAGGCAACCCCTGAGAGGAGACACTGCACTGCTGCTGGGGCATTACTAGGGTCTAGTGGTGTAGCTTTTTTCACATCCAACATCCGCAGACATCACCTAATTTATCCCCCTGCTGAGAAAATAATGAGGCAGTCGTGGAACGTGCGTGAGTGCAGGTTCCATCCCTCTGGAGGTCACCGCCACGTCTATCCCCACAACAGTAACCATCAACTTACCAGTGCCGCCGAGTTTGACACGAACATACCACGTGAACGGAAGTGGAGAGGAAATGGGGCTTGTTTCGACTACCTCGCGGACAGACTGACAGACATATAAACAATCGAATAGACAAAACTGAGAGTAAAAAAAGCCAACTAGCATAGTGCTTTCCCCCTTGCTCTCAGTGACAGAAAGACTGTGCTAGCAGTAACACAAGAAGCTCGTAGGGAGTACCGTGTTTGACGTCATCGCCAACCGCCGTCAGATAGAAGACTGCTCTGTGGTTAAAGCAGCTGACAGCAAGTTAGCCCCTTACACTACAAACAGTCACATTACGGCGCCTGCTCAAAGCCATACATACAGAACAGTCAACATTACGGCGCCTGCTCAAGCCCTTACGCTACAGAACAGTCACCATTACGGCGCCTGCTCAAAGCTACTCACACTACAGAACAGTCACCATTACGGCGCTGCTCAAAGCCACTCACACTACACACAGTCACATTACGGCGCCTGCTCAAAGCACTCACACTACACACAGTCAACATTACGGCGCCTGCTCAAGCCACTCACACTACACAACAGTCACATTACGGCGCCTGCTCAAAGCCACTCACACTACACACAGTCACACATTACGGCGCCTGCTCAAAGCCACTCAACTACACAACAGTCAACATTACGGGCCTGCTCAAGCCACTCACACTACACCACAGTCACATTACGCGCCTGCTCAAGCAAGCACACTCACACTACAGAACAGTCACCATTACGGCGCCTGCTCAAAGCCACTCACACTACAGAACAGTCACCATTACGGCGCCTGCTCAAAGCTACTCACACTACAGAACAGTCAACCATTACGGCGACTGCTCAAAGCCACTCACACTACAGAACAGTCACCATTACGGCGCCTGCTCAAAGCTCTCACACTACAGAACAGTCAACATTACGGCGCCTGCTCAAAGCCACTCACACTACAAACAGTCAACCATTACGGCGACCTGTTTCAAAGCCACTCACACTACACACAGTCAACAATACGGCGCCTGCTCAAGCCACTCACACTACACCACAGTCAACAATTTACGGCGCCTGCCCCAAGTCACTCACACTACACACAGTCAACAATACGGCGCCTGCTCCAAGCCCTCACACTACACACAGTCAACATTACGGCGCCTGCTCAAAGCCCTCACACTACACACAGTCAACATTACGGCGCCTGCTCAAAGCATTTCACACTACACAACAGTCACATATACGGCGCCTGCTCAAAGCCACTCACACTACAGAACAGTCACCATTACGGCGCCTGCTCAAAGCCCTCACACTACAAACAGTAAACAATTACGGCGCCTGCTCAAAGCCACTCACACTACACAACAGTCAACATTACGGCCCTGCTCAAAGCCACTCACACTACACAACAGTCACATTACGCGCCTGCTCAAAGCCACTCACACTACACAACAGTCACCATTACGGCGCCTGCTCAAAGCCTCACACTACACACAGTCAACATTACGTCGCCTCTCAAAGCTACTCACACTACACCACAGTCAACATTACGGCGCCTGCTCAAAGCCACTCACACTACACAACAGTCAACATTACGGCGCCTGCTCCAAGCCACTCACACTACACAACTGTCAACATTACGGCGCCTGCTCAAAGACACTGATAAAACTTTCAATGAAGGCTCGGAGGCGATTACCGCTAAAACAAAATGGCGGCTGTTATCTCGGGGTTTTTTTGTTTCATGGCGGTTCATTCCTCACGCGCGAGATCGATGTGTACGACAGGTGTCGAATGAATTGTAGCAAGTGGGCAGGAAGTTTGTGATTTGACTTTAAAGTCAAATTCAATGGCGAGTTGCTTTGTCCCAGAGAGAGAGAGAGAGAGGGGAGGAGAGAGAGAGAGAGAAGAGAGAGAGAGAAGAGAGAGAGAGAGAGAGAAGAGAGAGAGAGACAGACAGAGAGAGAGAGCGAGAGGAGAGAGAGAGGCCACATGATGATGATGATGACGACGATATAAATAGAAATGAATTTGGCCAATTCCAGCTGGTCAAAATACAAAGGAGGTGTGGCAGAGAGGGATCAAGGGCAAGCTACTTTCCCATTAAGCCGTGCATTGATGATGAGGGTGTGTGCAGCCATGCGATCAGAATCTGGGCGAGGTCGATATAGCAACAGCTGAAAGAGCCAATTGAAGTCCCTCACCCCCCCCCCCCACCCCTTTCCCCCAGCACCTCCCATCCCGACTTGGTTCTGGCCTCCACTGGCCTCCACCCAAACTGACGTGGATAAAGGGCGGATCTGTGACAAATCCATCTTCGGACAATTCACCCAATTCCACCCCTACCTTTTTCTTTTTTCTAATTAAGAGAGGGACGTTCAAATCGTGTCATCATAGTTCCGCCAAAGGAAGCGATCACGTGTCATTTATCTCTCGTCGTGTGAAGCCCGAAATCAGTGAACTATTGCTTGATAAGGGAAAAAGGGAAGGGTGGTGGTGGGGAGGGAAGTGGGAGGGGGGGGAGGGTGGAAGGGGCGTGCAGAGGGAGAGTTGGAGCAGGTAGGAAATGAGGACGCAGAGGGAGGGGGGGGGGGGGGGGTGATATTGGAGGAATGTGGAAAAAATCAATGGTAACGAGAACAGCGACTGATCAGCTGGATGGAGATTTCCCCTGTCTTCCATGCAGGGCTGTGCAGAGCAGGGGCCCCGTCTGTGTCTGCATTTTTTTCCTATAGGAGCTGATGGTCAGTGCAGTCAGATTCAGCGGCTAGTGGGGTGGTCAGTACTTGTGTCCAGTACTCAATATTTGTGACTGATACTCAATATTTGTGACTGATACTCAATATTTGTGACTGATACTCAATATTTGTGATGATACTCAATATTTCTGACTGATACTGAATGTACGTGTGTCCAATACTGAATACCTGTGTCTGATACTCAACACTTGTGTCCAATACTAAATATTATTGTCTGGTACTCAATACGTGCGTCTGATATTCAATATTTTTGTGAGATACTCAATACGTGTGTCCAATATAACCATATTTGTGTCTGACATTCAATAGTTGTGTTCGATACTCCGTCCCTAGGGAGTCAGATAATCGATATTTGTGTCCAATACTCAATACTTGTGTCTGGATCTCAATACTTCTGTACAGCACTCAATAGTTGGGTCCGATACTCAATACTTTGGTCTGATAACGGAAACGGCGCGTCCCACCCAGACAGTGTAAAAGCAGTAGTCGAAGAAAAAAAATCAGCACGTGATACCTGTCTTTTGCACCTCCTAGCTGTCATTACATTGAAAGGTTTTGAACAGGAAGGACATTAGGGAGGGGAGAGGGAGGGAAAGAGGAAGGGGGGGTTAGAAAGGAAGGGTTTGGAGGGGGAGATCATCCTAGTAAAGAAGAGAACACAAAGACAAAAGAAAATCTTGGGGAAAAAAATCAACGGGTAGGGTGGTGGTGGGAGGGAGGACTCTGTGATAAGGGAGGGATGGGGGGTGGGGGAGGGGTTGTATTGAAAGCGTTTACTCTGTCATGGTCAATAGTACTTATTTTCTAGCGTACTGGCACTAGCAACGCTCAGGCTTTTCGTTTAGAAACATACTGACCGAGATACATCAAAACTATAAAAAAAAAGGAAGAAAGAAAGAATGAAAGAAAGAAAGAAAGAATGAAAGAATGAAAGAATGAAAAAGAAAGAAAGAAAGAAAGAAAAAAGAAAGAAGAAAGAAAGAGGAAACTCTAGAATGATCGTCTCTGAGCATTTCAAACACATGAATAATTAATTACTATCTGCACAATTGCAGCGCTGGGTACTGGGGCTGTAAAGTACCCGGATGGGAAAAAAACCCAACAGATACAGAAGAACGCCAAGAGCCTGCTCAAATCTTCACGGCGGGAAGTAAGATGTTCGATCGGTATGTTCTGAGTTACATCCCTTGCCTGCGCTTACCTGAATTGAAAATGACGAGGAATCCAGCGGGGGAAAAAAAAAAACCGGTAGAGGGCAGCGAATGGGCGGGGGGGGGGGGGGGGGGGGGGGGGGGGGGGGGGGGAAGGACAAAAAATGGGGAAAAGCGAAAAGTATGGAAACCCACAAAAAACACACACACACAAAAAAAAAATCTAAGGAGAAAAGAAAAACGCCTCCGAAGAGTAAGATACATACTTCACATGATCTAAGCCTTTCCATGCACGCATGAAGATGTAGCATGTTATGTTTTCTGGTTTATTTCTTGATTGAGTTTCCCCCCACACTTAGTTAGTTCGTCATTCAATTTTTGGGCTCAAAATGTAAAACTCTTGTAGACATTAATCCCTCAAAACTACTTGTAAAAGTGTATCAATACGTTCCCAACTGACTTCTTATTTTCGTTGTTGTGTTACTTTCCGTAACCCTCTCCACCCTTCCCTTTCCACATCTCTCCTCTCCTTTCTCTCTTCCCCATCTCTCCCGTTCCCCTAGTCACATTACTGCCACGTCGCTTACTTGCCCTTTACGGAGTCAAACCCACGTTCACTCTGTCGCAGCCTCAGCATGGCAATCCACAGGGAGGAATCCATAACAAGTCGTTATGAGGCCACCTTTAGAGGAGGCGCTGCGCTGCGGCTGGGACTTTTTGGTAGTGTTTCAACAGTGTGTCTTCTTCTGATCCAACATGCGCAGGACGTCATCTTAATTCATCCCCCAATGAGAAAAATAATTGCACAGTCGGTGGAACGTGAGCGAGAGCACGTTCTTCTCTGCAGGACGCCGCACGTCCACGAGAACGCCGCCACGTGCACCCAACTAACGACAGTCACTATGAGCTTCCGGTACGCCGAGTGGGACACGGAACGCACCACCGACACGGAAGTAGGCAGGAAATTGGGAGTGTTTCCGATTACCATGCGTACAGACTGACAGACAGACAGACAGGTAGGCAGACAGACAGAACTGAAAGTAAGAATTCTCGTTTGCGCAGTGTTTTGCCCTGCTCACAGTAAACAGAAAGCACCGTGCGAACAGAGACCAAAGAAGCTGTGTAGAGAGTACCGTGTTTTACGTCATAGCCGACCGTTGACACACACAAGACTGCTCAGCTGTCTGCTCCACAGCGAAAGCCGCTGGCAGGGTCTTGGCCATTTTGCCCTAAGCGCACTCCTAATTACATCGCTTTGGCCACTTTGACCACAGCGCACTCCTAATTGCATCGCCTGCGTAAAGCAGCTGACAGCGTTTTCAAAGAAAGGTCAGAGCACGCGTACAGCTGAAGCAAAATGGCAGCTAGCCATTATCTCAGGGGTTTTGTTCGGCAGCTAGCCATTATCTCAGGGGTTTCTGTTTCGGCAGCTAGCCATTATCTCAGGGGTTTCTGTTTCGTCATTGTTCGTTCGATCTTCAGTAGCGAGGTTTGATTTTCATGACAGCATCAAATGAATAGTGGCCAGCATGAGGAAGTTTGTCATTTCCATCCTAAGTCCAAACCAGTTTCTGAGAAGGAGAAGAGAGAGAGAGAGAGAGAGAGAGGAGAGAGAGAAGAGAGAGGAGAGAGAGAGGGAGAGAGAGAAGATGCATGAGGAGTAGCACGCTGTCTTCTTCGAGTATGTAGCTTACAATGCGGGCTTGAAAATTAAAAAGAAACTCTTCATTTACTTTCACGTTTCTTTCTTTCTTTTTCCTTTTGTTTTTGTTTTGTTCGCAAAAAATCAAGTGCAGCATGTCCTGGTGGCTGTTTGTTTTTGCCTTCCAACATCTAACCACGAGTCGAAGTCGTCGACGTGTCAGAAATCGTGCCTGATTGTGCAAGTTGGTTTTGCCCAACACTTAGTCTTGTCAAAACAGAAAAGCGTTCGTCAGCTAAGGGAAAGCACTGTGAGCCATCGCTCTGACCCTCTTTCACAATGGAAACACCGCATGGAGCAGACCCACATCATTTGAGCAAAGACACTTTCCGACTCCGGGTTGTTCATGTTTCTGCGTGTTCTGACTCAAGAGTCTAATAAAAGTTTAGAGAAAACCAAGTTTGAACAGAGACTGTGGCTATGACCTGCCCCCCCCCCATTTACAAGAGTGTGCTGAACACCATCACTCACCAGAGAGACAACTCAGAGAACACCAACATCACCACAACCACCTGTCAGTCGGGGCTGATGAAGACCAGCAGTAGCTGGCCGAAAATTTCCCTGAGGTAAATTTTTTTATTAGACTCTTGAGTCAGAACACACAGAAACATAGATCCACATCAGTTCGTACTGACTGATTGGGTTGGTCGGCTCAATATTGTAAAAAAGAAAAGAAAAAAGAAACAACCTCCTCAAGAGATAGAGTAACACAATATACAAGTTGGCTATTGTCCATCCTTGCCGAATTAAAGAAAAAAAATATAATCCTCCCTTCTCCGCCCCCTCCCCTCCCCTCCATCCCCACCCCACACCGTGCTTCCCCTTTCAACAAAAGGTCAGATTCTGATGGATGGACGTAGCGTGTTTCGTCGGTGGTCCAGGCACCAGTGAAGCGTGTCACAAGCATATAGTGACATGAAAGCCAGCCACTGGAATCTTCAAATCAACACGTCCTGATAGTTCGCAGCTCTTGACGTGCGCAGAGAAAGATCGCATTCTTTTCCATAAGCTGACATGAAGTACATTTGCGAAGTACTCAAAGTGGATGTGCCCAAAGATGTCGACTTCTTTTTGGCAGCCTCACACACGGTTCGACACTTGTGGATAATTTCGCATGTTAAGCGCCAGCTGGCAGCTCTTCAGTCGCCACTACCCAGGTAGGCAGCCTGTTGAGTAAACGAGTGTGGATTGTAAAGCGCTTAGGGCTTGGTCTCTAGCCGAGGATAGGCGTTATATAAGTATTTAATAATAATAATGATAATAATAATGTAATAATAATGATGATAATAATAATAATAATAATAATAATAATAATAATAATAATAATAATAATAATAAAATAATAATAATAAATTTGCCCCTGAAGCAGCGCTGCCAAACAGTTCTTTCCTGCTTGTTTTGTTTTTCTTTTTAGCATGATATTAAAGCCTCACTCTCATTTGAATCTCATTGTTAACTGCCACCGCGGTACACACTGTTATATACCAGCTTTCAAAGACAGGAAAAACACCTGCGGCAATACGACGCCAAAAGCTAGAAATAAAGAGTCCATAAAACAGGACAGACAGCTGAGATTAAAAAAAACCCAGGGATAACGATGATAACAGCTGTTTTCCCAGGGATAACGATGATAACAGCTGTTTTTTCCCAGGGATAACGATGATAACACGCCAGCTGTTTTCCCAGGGATAACGATGATAACAGCTGTTTTCCCTATCAGTGCTGTTTCGTTTTTTGAAGAATAATAACTGTTTTCCTCTATAAAAATCAACTAAGTTCTTGTGATTCATACGGAATAACAGCGATGGTAACTGATTTCTCTACTTCGTTCGTTCGTCCGTCGAGTCGACGAGAGGCCACTTCAGTCATCTTGGGGTAAAGTAGGGGGAAGGGAGAAGGGGGGGGGGGGGAAGTGTTGATGAATTCTGGATACGCAGGTGGGCTGATCAAGACGATGCATGCCCCAGAATGTGCGGTGACAGCTTGGACAGGGAATGTGGGAGACCTGCTCTTGATTGCTGGTGCGGGCTTTCTTTGCCTGTCTTTTTTGTTGTACTGCAGCTGTCCTCCTTTCTTCATATAAACTGGCACTTTTGAGGATAAAGTAGCGCCATCTAGCTCGATCCATACAGATGGTTCCCTACCATGTCAGAAAGGATTTTTTTCTTCTGGGAAAACGGCTTTCTCGGCTTTTGACATTCCCATGCTTCCCTAGGGTCAGACACCGATCACCTCCTCATCTGGACGACTGACGTCAAGCTCCGATCTATCGGGTAGTGTACCTCCCAAGCCCCCCCCCCCACCCTTTTCCTCCCCTTCCTCCTCCTCCTCCTCCTTTTCGAACGAGGATTTTTCAAGACTTCTTTTCAGACACGGAAATAGTCGTGCAGTACTCTGCTGTCGGATTTGGCGAGAATCGAAGATTCTTCGATCGGCGTGTGCATCACGTGCACACGTGAACAATCCGTGTTATAAAGGTGGTCTTCATGGTGAACATCTGCTTTGAAACCACATGAAATGGAAACAAAAAGTGGGTCGTATGGTTTGGTGAAGACATCTTCTCTGGACAGCAGCCCGTGTGGTATACAGAAATTCGGGTTGGACAGCAACAGCGATCAATGTAATTCTCCTGCAGCTGTTGACTGCAAGGACTGCAATGAAACGATGATGGGGTTACGGCAATAATTATGAATGATGATGATTAATGATAATGATGTAATAATGATAATGATTATTCATGGCATTTAATCTTAAATCATAAGCCCTAAGCACTTATAAATACTGAAAAGGTTACAGGAAACATTAATGAAACTACTAAGAAGATGAATATTACAATAAGTACCATAGAAGACGAATATTACAATAAGTACCATGCACCTACAAACAAGGGTGCATATTCACACACACACACACACACACACACACACACACACACACACACACACACACACACACACACACACCACGATCCACCACCACTGTCTCACACAACGGACACAACAGCATGCCCCCCCCCCGCGCGTACACACACACACACACACACCACACACACACACACACACACACACACCACACACACACACACATACACCACACACACACACACCACACACACACACACACACACACACACACACACACACACACACACACACACACACACACACATTAGTCGTAGCATCAATTTGATGGGCAAGGGAAGGGGAAGGAAGAACTGCCATTGATAGGTGAAGAGGGATGTTTTGAGGATGCTTGGAAGGAAGACAGGAGGTTTGAACTACGCAAAGATATCGGGAGTTTATTCTAGAAACCGGACCCTGAGATAATAATCAGATCTTGGTCACACAGAGAAACTGTTCTTCTTCCTTGCCTCTGTTAACGGTGCAAAGTGTCACACTGTTGTCTGTATATACATCGCTCTTTCTCCCTGTCTTTTCGTCTGAAAAGGAGTTATGTCCCTTCCGTTTCCTTTTCTTCTTGTGAAAATGTTGGTCTCTCTCTCTCTCTCTCTCTCTCTCTCTCTCTCTCTCTCTCTCTCCTCTTCTCTCTCTCTCTCCTTCTCTTCGCTCCTGTATCTGTCTTCCTCCTGTATGCGTATTGTGGTTTGATATGTCATGTTGTCTCCATCTCTGTCTGTATGTTTGTTTGTTTGCAACTCTCTGTCTGTTTTTACTCTCTGTCTGTCTGTTGTCTGTCTGTTTTGTCTGTCTGACTGTCTGTCTCTGTCCGTCTGCCTCTTTGTCTCGTCTCTGTCTTTGTGTCTGTCTGTTGGTCTGTCTCTCTTCCGCTGCGTGCGCGCATCGCATGTGTGTGTGTGTGTGGTGTGTGTGTGTGTGTGTGTGTGTGTGTGTGTGTGTGTGTGTGTTGTTTGTGGTTGTGTGTGTATGTGCACGTGGTGTGTCTGTTTATCCTTTTCTTAACTGCCTGTGAATATTACTGTGATATTTCTGACGTGATCCATTTACTTCATTTCCCTTAAAATCGCTGTTGGAATTGGATTCATCTGAATCGTAGTATTATTACCATCCCATCGAAGAAGCCCATGAAACCACAGTTGTGTCAGATGTCCCATTCCGGAAGGGACTCTCCCTATTCATTGTCTACGACTTTGAGGTCATGGTCGCCATGCTTTTTTTTATTTTATTTTTAAAAGTCTTCTGCTGCTTGTTAGAGACTGGGCAGTCTTGTTCTGGGTGTCGTCATCTGTGAACATCAACCCTGAAGATAGGGACAAGAGCTGAAATGAAAACTGTATGATTGATATTGTCCCATCAAGGCACAAAGTGGATGTTTGCTTTGTTGTAGAGTAATCTGACATTTACAGGTCACAGAGCACACACCATAAGGCCTTGAGTAATGTTTGGAATATGTTGGCTGGACTGCTCCCAGTACATCATTTGTAATGTTGGAAAGTGGTTTTGTTCCAGTGCTTCGGTTGCATTACAGGTCATTGAGCACCTTTTTTTCTTTTCTCTTATTTTTCCTTTTTTCAAAAGGTGCTTCACATGCCTCTCTACGTTGGCGTTTTCTATTTTTTTTTACCTTTAAAGTTTTTCCTTTTTCTATTTCTTTTTTTCTTTTTCCTTTTTTTTTTGGCCATTACCTTCGATTCACTTGCACATCAAACTGTTTACATATTCATACTGGGACAATTCAACTATTATATCTTTGTTTTATGATCCTCTTGTGTTATGAGTGAGTTACTTGAACGAGTGCATTACTGGTGTCCAGAGTTTCTGCTTGTTTCTGTTAGTCTGTGGAATGGATACATTCGTATGCGTTTGTCATTACCTGGTGAATAGGGTGGATGTATTAACTGAGTTGGGATTGTACGTGGTCTGGGTTTATTTTGGTATGAGTGAGTAGCTTCCAGAAAACTTGTGTTTGTTATGCTGTTTTGAATGTGCGCTTAAGCTGTTAAAAAACTAATTGTGGTTTGAAAGGTGATCTTCTTTTCCTTTTACACTGGAGATGGCACGGTAGGCGGGGTACTGAGGTGACCAGTATTCTAATTTTCCAATGAAAAAGAATACGTGATCTTTGGGGGAGAAACCGGGTTTCACAGGGGCCAACAGGGGGGGGGGTTAAACATGGAACATGGTCAGGACTATGGCTTAATATCTGGCTATGCACACACTAAGCTGGCTCATGCCACACACAGATGGCTCATTCACACCACCAGGACTGGCTCATGCACACAGACAGACTGGCTCATGAACACAACATGACTGGCTCATGCACACACAGGACTGGCTCATGCACACACAGACTGGCTCTTGCACACACAGACTGGATCTTGCTCAATCAGATTGGCTCTGCACACACAGACTTGCTCATGCACAACAGATTGGCTCTATGCACACACAGATGGATTAATTCTGTAGGTTGGAGTCACAAAGAATATATGAATTGTAAGATATGATTGGTATTGGGGGGTTCTGGGAAGGAGAACAATTTCTGCAATTTGATTTTAGGTCAAAGGGAACTGTAGGCACCCAACGCTTACACAGATGATGAGGCTGTAAGTGTGCGATGCTCGATTCTGACGTACCACAACAGAGCCATACTCGTCAACTGAGGAAGCGCCTTCCTATTGATAGTCCCCTGGAATCTTGTACCGCGCGTCCCCGGAGGTGGGGGTGGAGGGGGAATTCTTCCGCTGACGTAGATAAAGATGTTGGGCATGTTGTTACTGGTCTCTTCATTCTGTGCAAAGCTGTCAGAGTCAGGGGGGCGACATTGGATGATGGGATAACACGATGGTCACAGCGACAGCCGCTCCGTTGCTCTTCTACGGTCAACGTTGCTTTGGGTCATATGGCGTGCAGGCACAGTTCTGTTAGCAGGGCAATGTAGAGGATTTCTTCCCTTCTGTCTGAATGTATGCTCTGTCTGCAAATAGTATTCGAGTGGTTGTTTTCAGATATGCTGTGTAGAAGTGGTTTCATTCTAGAAATCTTAAGATACGAATTTGGCAAATGCTCAAGAAACAAAATTAATAGGTGCAGGTACAAAAATAAAAATAAAAAAGCGAGAAAAGTAATTGTGCAAAGAGGATTTCAGCACACGGGATCAGAGTCCTATCCAGAAATTCCAATCCATCGTCGGCAGTCCATCAATGCTAGTCCATAAAATCCAGCCAATACCAGTCCGTCAGTGTCATATCTCAACCCATTAGTCCATCTATTGATGACAATCCATCAATGTCTGTCCATCAAGGTCAATCAACGGGAGTCCATATACTGTCACTCCATCTACATCATCAGCGCACCAACGCCTGTCTTTCCATTCCAGTGGTGTGACTGTCACCATGAGACACTTTGCCACTTTCCATTCAGTGGTGTGACTGTCACCATGAGACACTTTGCCACTTTCCATTCAGTGGTGTGACTGTCACCATGAGACACTTTGCCACTTCCATTCAGTGGTGTGACTGTCACCATGAGACACTTTGCCACTTTCCATTCAGTGGTGTGACTGTCACCATGAGACACTTTGCCACTTTCCATTCAGTGGTGTGACTGTCACCATGAGACACTTTGCCACTTTCCATTCAGTGGTGTGACTGTCACCATGAGACACTTTGCCACTTTCCATTGACAACTATTTCGTCTGGTTCGCGGGTTTTTTTTTCCTTCACTGGCGCGCATCGTTTTTCGGGCAGCACTGAATAGGAGAGGAGAGAGAGAGAGAGAGAGAGAAGAGAGAGAGAGAGAGAGAGAGGAGAGGTCCTAATTTCGTTAACTCGACACACTCTTAATCGTAGTTTTCTTTATGTTTTTTTAAGGAACAGAAAATACGTAGTTATGGCCATATCATCAGATCCAGTGGCCTTGCTAAAAAACCCCCCAGGAAATCGCTCAAAGAGAGTGTCGAAGCTTAGGTTAGCTTAGATGTCCCCACGTCTTGCGACGCATGAGGCAGTCAAGGCGCTCCACTGTGCACGGTCCTCAGCCAGTCTGCTGGTGTCACTCCATCCTCTGTCAACGAGTCTGAGGTCTCTCTCCGCTGTCTGTCGCCAGCTCATCCAGGGTCGTCCTCTTTTACTCTGGCCTGCTGGGTCCATTTCATGGCCTGGTTTGCAGGTCTTGATGAAGTTAATCTCAAGACATGACCCAGCCAGTGGAGGCGCCGTCTGCAGATGATGGTTGACAGGGGGAGCTGTTTGGGCCTCTCCCTGACCTCTTCATTTGGCGGAGGGGAGGACAGAAGAAAGAGGGACTGACAGCATTGCAGAGTGGACAGGGAAGACATCTGGCAGAGACCCCGGCCTTGGGACACCACCGATGGTACTGGAGGAATCTGGTGAAGAGTTCTTCAGTGTGGCGCTCCAGTGACTTCTCACGGACTGAAGGGAGAAAAGAGAAGAAAAGAAGGAGACTCTTAACTAATGAGCCGTTCCTAATCCGACGGCAAACACACATCGGTTGTAAATGTTCGAGATATTTTTTTTGTCTTTTCAGAACGGATTTAGGCTGGTATGCCTAAATCACGGAGTGCAAGACATAGACGGATGTAGAAATATTTTGTCAGATGCTAGTCTAATTAATTGCAGGTGGCAAAACTGGAAAAATCACATGCAGCAGAGGGAAAGATTCTCTCCGTATAGTACTTTGATGTTGTTTTGGACATGCGAAAACGATGATCATTGTTTGCTAGACATGTTGAGAGGCAGTTTCAGAACGGAGTGACTGAGGGCGGAAAATGAAGCAAAATTTGGAAAGAGAGGGGGTTAGTTACCACCAAGGACACAGACAAACAGAGTACAGGACTAGACACAATGCATTTCGACCTCTTAGGTCTTCTTCAGGCGAAAACAAATAACATTTAGGACAGTGACAAGAAGAACATGTTAGCCACTTAGCTTCGCTTCTCCTGTTCGTCAAACGCCTCGATGTTAAGAGGCATTTGACAGCTTTTGTACTGGGTAATTACTGATACGACAGTATATGACAACCATTATATAAAGACCGCAGGCAAAAGTTTGACGCGTTCCATATATAGAAGTGCAGAAGAAAGTGACTTGTATATTTGACTTCATTTTACTGTTCTCATGACTTGCTACAATAATGTAATCTGCGTAAATTTAAATGCACATCCATACCCGTTCCATGCGACTCTGCTTAGGTCAAATGAGAACGAACACATGATGAAGAATCTGTTTA
>CM031617.1:6868759-6908759 GCA_018398815.1 Conus ventricosus
TCTACTTTGTGTTGGCGCATAAACTAAAGAAAAACGATACCTTCCACATCTATATGAAGGCGTTATCGTTTTGGTGAGACTGCCTTAATGGTAGATAGGGGACCTATTCTCGAAGTTCAAAACTCGTTGTCCGTTTCTCCCTCATCCCCTTTAGAGAATGCGGACTGTGAGCGTATTCATAGCAGCTAGTAAGAGAGGCTGCTTGCCTATTGAGCTCGCATGTGATGAACACACGCGTAAGTCTTCTTGTTGGAGGCACTTAAAGATTTTAACAATGTTGAATTATTATGTAAAGTTTGGTTTTGCTGGCCACATAATTGCAGAGAAAATGCCAAAGTTAAAGTTTGCCATGGACAAATGCTCATAGACAGACAGACAGACAGACAGACAGGCAGACAGACAGACAGGTAGACACTCACACAATCACACACACACACACACACACACACACACACACACACACACACACACACACACACACACACACACACACACACACACACACACACACACACACACACACATACACACGCACACAGGAACTTCCCAAACCAGGTGATAATACAACCTCATTTCATTTACACATGCGAGTCGACAATGGACTGAGATGGAACACTGACGACGTTCGCTTAAGACGAGCGCTGATGGAATGTCGTAGAAAGAGGCGTGCCTGTACTGGGCAGAAGAGAAATCATACTGAATGCCAGAGCTCTGGACTGATAATGGGGGAGGGACTACACATGAAAGAGCAGCAGACTGAGTATGGGGAAAGGTGGCAGAGGTGGGAGGAACTAGTGCCCAATGAGGTGATTGGATGCAAATGGACCCCGACAGGAGAGAGAGAGAGAGAGGAGAGAGGAGAGAGAGAGAGAGAGAGAGAGAGGAGAGGAGAGAGAGAGAGAGAGAGAAGAGAGAGAGAAGAGAGAGAAGAAACAAGAGAGAGAGAGAGAGAGAGAGAGAAGAGAGAGAGAGAACAGAGAGAGAGAGAGAAGAAGAGAGAGAGAGAGAAAGAGAGGAGAGAAGAAACAGAGAGAGAGAGAGAAGAGAGGAGAGAGAGAGAGAGAGAGAAGAGAGAGAGGGAGAAGAGAGAGAGGAGGAGAAGAAGGAGAGAGAGAGAGAGAGAGAGAGAGAGAAAAGAGAGAGAGAGAGAGAGAGAGAAAAAGAGAGAGAGAGAAGGAGAGAGAGAAGAACAGAGAGAGGAGAGAGGAGAAGAGAAGAGAGAAGAGAGAGGAGAGACAGAAAGAGAGGAGAGAGGAGAGAGAACAGGAGAGAGAGAGAGAGAGAGAAGAGAGAGGGAGAGAGAGAGGAAGAAGAAGAGGAGAGACAGGAGAGGAGCAGGAGAGAACAGATGGTAGCAATAGGAATGAAGAAAATGCAGTGTAACGAGAGAGACATATACATCCAAACGAGAATCAAGGAGTGGAGTCTTGCGAAGCGGGCCACAAACTATTCCTGGGTTTGGGAAGGCTGGAATGGTAGCAGGTGCAGGAACATCAGGGCTAAGGCAATGAAGATTTGGGGGACGCAGAACATGTTGTTATAAGAGACAGGACATGGAGATATCACACGTAGGGAATAAAGAGAAAAAATAAAGATGCATTTGAAGAATGAGAACTAATACAGTCCAAAGCGAGTTTTAATGTCAGTTTCAGGTTCATCAAGGAGGCGTCACTGCGTGCGGACTAGTCCATATACGCTACACCACATCCGCTACGTTTTGAGACCACACTGCGCATGATTTAAAGCTGATGGATATATAAATTAATGACTAAAATGAGATAGTTGAAGGAGTAGGTGTCGTGGCTACGACTTGGCGGATGTCTGACTCAAGCGTTAGCCAACCTACCTAACATTGGTTATGCCATTATTTTCATTGTACGTGTGTGTGGTGAATGCACACATGTGTGTGCATGGGTGTGTGTGCGAGTATTCTAGCAATAGGTTTTACGCGAAAAGAACGATTTCAAATGTTTATTAAATTCTTTGCATGTAATAGAAGAATTTGCTCTTTGATGAACAGATATAGTCTCATCTTTCTCTCTTCATCTCGTGAAATCAGTAGTGAGGCTTGACGATAATTTTTGGTCCGACAGTGTCTTCCAAAGGCAATAACTTTGTCAAAAGATCTCACCGTAACAATGCTTCCCAATTTAATAGGATACAATGATTTTCTATTTTTTTCCCCCACACACGTTATGCACATTTTTTTGGATTCGGATATTTCAAGAGTGACAAAAATAGAAAATAACACAATTCTGGTTTCAGCAACAACTCTGTTGCTGCGAGTCAACGTGAAAATGATGACTGACAAAAAGGAGAGCGCGAAAATGATGAATGATTGATGAGAGATGAGCGTGAAAATGATGAATGATTGATGAGAGATGAGCGTGAAAATGATGAATGATTGATGAGAGATGAGCGTGAAAATGATGAATGATTGATGAGAGATGAGCGTGAAAATGATGAATGATTGATGAGAGATGAGCGTGAAAATGATGAATGATTGATGAGAGATGAGCGTGAAAATGATGAATGATTGATGAGAGATGAGCGTGAAAATGATGAATGATTGATGAGAGATGAGCGTGAAAATGATGAATGATTGATGAGAGATGAGCGTGAAAATGATGAATGATTGATGAGAGATGAGCGTGAAAATGATGAATGATTGATGAGAGATGAGCGTGAAAATGATGAATGATTGATGAGAGATGAGCGTGAAAATGATGAATGATTGATGAGAGATGAGCGTGAAAATGATGAATGATTGATGAGAGATGAGCGTGAAAATGATGAATGATTGATGAGAGATGAGCGTGAAAAATGATGAATGATTGATGAGAGATGAGCGTGAAAATGATGAATGATTGATGAGAGATGAGCGCGAGAATGATGAATGATTGATGAGAGATGAGCGTGAAAATGAAGAATGATTGATAAGAGATGAGCGTGAAAATGATGAATGATTGATGAGAGATGAGCGTGAAAATGATGAATGATTGATGAGAGATGAGCGTGAAAATGATGAATGATTGATGAGAGATGAGCGCGAAAATGATGAATGATTGATGAGAGATGAGCGTGAAAATGAAGAATGATTGATAAGAGATGAGCGTGAAAATGATGAATGATTGATGAGAGATGAGCGTGAAAATGATGAATGATTGATGAGAGATGAGCGTGAAAATGATGATGATTGATGAGAGATGAGCGTGAAAATGATGAATGATTGATGAGAGATGAGCATGAAAATGATGAATGATGATGAGAGATGAGCGTGAAAATGATGAATGATTGATGAGAGATGAGCGTGAAAATGAAGGATTGATGATACAAATAAAACTGTGAAATGAAAAAAAAGAAGAAAAAAAGAGAGAGACTGGAGAGACAGATAAGAAGAGACTGGAGAGAGATGATACACGGGGCAAGCACAGATAAGAAACATGAGAAGACAAAGAAAAGATCAGAGAGAAATAACACACGGGGCAAGCACAACAAGTGCACAACAGAACCAGACAGACAGACGATAAAGACAACGTGGCATTGCATGATGGGATACTGAGCGGCACGCTGAAACAACAAAACACTGACGTAACACACAGGAAAACGCCCCTCATCTTTGTCAACGTCACCACACTTGGAGGGGAAATTAGACAGCGTTGCTGCTTGCCAGTGCGACAACTTTGTCATGAAGAACAAACAAGAAGGATAACTCTTGCACCCGTGATGAAATCATATGGGGGCAAGAGTTACCCCACTCCGTGATGAAATCATATGGGGGCAAGAGTTACCCCTCCGTGATGAAATCATATGGGGGAAGAGTTACCCCACTTCGTGATGAAATCATATGGGGCAAGAGTTACCCACTCCGTGATGAAATCATATGGGGGCAAGAGTTACCCACTCCGTGATGAAATCAAATGGGGGAAGAGTTACCCACTTCGTGATGAAATCATATGGGGGCAAGAGTTACCCACTCCGTGATGAAATCATATGGGGGAAGAGTTACCCCACTCCGTGATGAAACCATATGGGGGAAGAGTTACCCCACTTCGTGATGAAATCATATGGGGGAAGAGTTACCCCACTTCCTGATGAAATCATATGGGGGAAGAGTTACCCCACTTCGTGATGAAATCATATGGGGGAAGAGTTACCCACTTCGTGATGAAATCATATGGGGGAAGAGTTACCCACTTCGTGATGAAATCATATGGCGGAAGAGTTACCCCACTTCGTGATGAAATCATATGGGGGCAAGAGTTAACCTACTTCGTGATGAAATCATATGGGGGCAAGAGTTACCCTACTTCGTGATGAATCATATGGGGGCAAGAGTTACCTACTTCGTGATGAAATCATATGGGGGAAGAGTTACCCCACTCCGTGATGAAATCATATGGGGGAAGAGTTACCCACATCCGTGATGAAATACATATGGGGGAAGAGTTACCCCACTCCGTGATGAAATCATATGGAGCAAGAGTTACCCCACTTCGTGATGAAATCATATGGAGCAAGAGTTACCCCACTTCGTGATGAAATCATATGGAGCAAGAGTTACCCCACTTCGTGATGAAATCATATGGGGGAAGAGTTACCCCACTCGTGATGAAATCATATGGGGCAAGAGTTACCCCACTCCGTGATGAAATCATATGGGGGAAGAGTTACCCCACTTCGTGATGAAATCATATGGAGCAAGAGTTACCCACTTCGTGATGAAATCATATGGGGGAAGAGTTACCCCCACTTCGTGATGAAATCATATTTGGGAAGAGTTACCCTACTTCGTGATGAATCATATGGGGGAAGAGTTTACTCTACTTCGTGATGAAATCATATGGGGGAAGAGTTACCCCACTTCGTGATGAAATCATATGGGGGAAGAGTTACCCTACTTCGTGATGAATCATATGGGGGCAAGAGTTACCCTACTTCGTGATGAAATCATATGGGGGCAAGAGTTACCCTACTTCGTGATGAAATCATATGGGGAAGAGTTACCCTACTTCGTGATGAAATCATATGGGGGAAGAGTTACCCCACGCCGTGATGAAATCATATGGGGGAAGAGTTACCCCACTCCGTGATGAAATCATATGGGGGAAGAGTTACCCCACTTCGTGATGAAATCATATGGGGGAAGAGTTACCCCACTCCGTGATGAAATCATATGGGGCAAGAGTTACCCCACTTCGTGATGAAATCATATGGGGGAAGAGTTACCCTACTTCGTGATGAAATCATATGGGGGCAAGAGTTACCCTACTTCGTGATGAAATCATATGGGGGAAGAGTTACCCTACTTCGTGATGAAATCATATGGGGAAGAGTTACCCTACTTCGTGATGAAATCATATGGGGAAGAGTTACCCCACGCCGTGATGAAATCATATGGGGGAAGAGTTACCCACTCCGTGATGAAATCATATGGGGGAAAAAGTTACCCCACTCCGTGATGAAATCATATGGGGGAAGAGTTACCCCACTCCGTGATGAAATCATATGGGGGCAAGAGTTACCCCACTCCGTGATGAAATCATATGGGGGAAGAGTTACCCACTTCGTGATGAAATCATATGGGGGAAGAGTTACCCACTTCGTGATGAAATCATATGGGGGAAGAGTTACCCTACTTCGTGATGAAATCATATGGGGGCAAGAGTTACCCTACTCCGTGATGAAATCATATGGGGGCAGAGTTACTCTACTTGTTTGTTATTTACTCTTTTACTGTTCCCTGCAACACGTAAAGATTTCTTTCAACTCTGTTTTTTTTTTCCAACTCTGCAATGGCCACACCTTTCGGTCGGGCTAGGCTATGAACAACGACACGAATTGAATTTGAACAGACGGGCGGAGGAGTAGGAGCGGAACTTAGATCACGAGAACGATTAGGGTAGCCGGAAACAGGGCCAATGTAGACTGTGAGAAAGTTTCTGGGAAAAAAGAAACATAGAAACGATGCCTATGTGAACAACAACAACAACAGTAACAGCAACAAAAACAACAAACAACAACAACAACAACAACAACAACAACAACAACAACAACAGCAACAGCAACTACAACAGCAGCAACTACAATAAAGCCAGAGGGCAAAAAAACATATAAATTCAGGAGCACAACGAAACGGTAAAAATTCGTTTGGTATAACACATGTATTTATTGGATTATGAAGAACTTGGGGTGAGGGGGGGTGGGGATGGGGGTGGGGGTGGGGGCTATGGATGCTTTTTTTAAAGTGGAACTACCAACAAATGAATATTTGGAACGACTCATGACAGAATTACCAAGACGTAGGAATTGTTCGTGGATTCTTGCTCGTTCACGTTTATGCCATTTCCAGAGAAAAAAACTAAACAATGAACATGCAGGCGTAAATGATCGTAAGTCAATGGGATGCTTCCTGTAAAAAGTACTAGTGCATGTGGGATAGTGAGAGGACGGGGGAGATTTTGAACTAGCAGAACACTGAAGGAACGAAAACAACACGGGAACAAGTACAAAAGCATCCACTTCGTTACACATGAGCGATTTTAAACAGTAAAAACTGAAGGAAGGAAAAAAACACGGGGAAAAAGTACAAAACATGAAATATGATTCATTTGGCGTTATCATAAAGCGCCACTGCACCCTGCGTCATGAACATTTCAGCTGTAAGCAGTAAAAATACTCTGAGTGGCAACCGATATTTTATCTACTGGACGTGGCGGTGACCTTTTCAGTCCAACACTGTGGTCCAGCGATGATCATGATCATGACCTTTGTAAAGCCCTCGTTGCAGTCTACTTTATGAGTCACGCGGATACTTATTATGGGGAGGGGGGAGGGGGGTGGGGTGCGGGGTGGCGGTGGGTCACCTTTGCCCTCCTCTACTGCCATGCAGTGTGGGTTCTCTACTGCCATGCAGTGTTGTTGGTTCTCTACTGCCATGCAGTGTGGGTTCTCTACTGCCATGCAGTGTGGGTTCTCTACTGCCATGCAGTGTTGTTGGTTCTCTACTGCCATGCAGTGTTGTTGGTTCTCTACTGCCATGCAGTGTGGGTTCTCTACTGCCATGCAGTGTTGGTTCTCTACTGCCATGCAGTGTGGGTTCTCTACTGCCATGTAGTGTTGGTTCTCTACTGCCATGTAGTGTTGTGGGTTCTCTACTGCCATGCAGTGTTGTTGGTTCTCTACTGCCATGCAGTGTGGGTTCTCTACTGCCATGCAGTGTTGTTGGTGCTCTACTGCCATGAAGTGTGGTTCTCTACTGCCATGTAGTGTGGGTTCTCTACTGCCATGCAGTGTTGTGGGTTCTCTACTGCCATGCAGTGTTGGGTTCTCTACTGCCATGCAGTGTTGTTGGTGCTCTACCGCCATGCAGTGTGGGTTCTCTACTGTCATGTAGTGTGGGTTCTCTACTGCCATGTAGTGTGGGTTCTCTACTGCCATGCAGTGTTGTGGTTCTCTACTGCCATGTAGTGTGGGTTCTCTACTGCCATGCAGTGTGGGTTCTCTACTGCCATGCAGTGTGGGTTCTCTACTGCCATGTAGTGTGGGTTCTCTACTGCCATGCAGTGTTGTTGGTGCGCTACTGCCATGTAGTGTGGGTTCTCTACTGCCATGTAGTGTGGGTTCTCTACTGCCATGTAGTGTTGGTGGTTCTCTACTGCTATGCAGTGTGGGTTCTCTACTGCCATGCAGTGTTGGTGGTTCTCTACTGCCATGTAGTGTGGGTTCTCTACTGCCATGTAGTGTTGGTGGTTCTCTACTGCCATGCAGTGTGGGTTCTCTACTGCCATGCAGTTTTTATTTTCTCTACTGCCATGTAGTGTTGTTGGTGCTCTACTGCCATGCAGTGTGGGTTCTCTCTGCCATGCAGTGTTGTGGGTTCTCTACTGCCATGTAGTGTGGGTTCTCTACTGCCATGTAGTGTTGGTGGTTCTCTACTGCCATGCAGTGTGGGTTCTCTACTGCCATGTAGTTTTTATTTTCACTACTGCCATGTAGTGTTGTTGGTGCTCTACTGCCATGCAGTGTGGGTTCTCTACTACCATGCAGTGTTGTGGGTTCTCTACTGCCATGTAGTGTGGGTTCTCTACTGCCATGTAGTGTTGGTGGTTCTCTACTGCCATGCAGTGTGGGTTCTCTACTGCCATGTAGTTTTTATTTTCTCTACTGCCATGCAGTGTTGTTGGTGCTCTACTGCCATGCAGTGTGGTTCTCTACTGCCATGCAGTGTTGTGGGTTCTCTACTGCCATGCAGTGTTGGGTCTCTACTGCAATGCAGTGTTGTTGGTTCTCTACTGCCATGCAGTGTTGTGGGTTCTCTACTGCCATGCAGTGTGGGTTCTCTACTGCCATGTAGTGTGGATTCTCTACTGCCATGCAGTGTTGGTGCTCTACTGCCATGCAGTGTTGGTTCTCTACTGCCATGCAGTGTTGTTGGTGCTCTACTGCCATGTAGTGTTGTGGGTTCTCTACTGCCATGCAGTGTTGGTTCTCTACTGCAATGCAGTGTTGTTGGTTCTCTACTGCCATGCAGTGTTGTGAGTTCTCTACTGCCATGCAGTGTGGGTTCTCTACTGCCATGTAGTGTGGATTCTCTACTGCCATGCAGTGTTGGTGCTCTACTGCCATGCAGTGTTGGTTCTCTACTGCCATGCAGTGTGGGTTCTCTACTGCTATGCAGTGTTGTTGGTTCTCTACTTCAATGCAGTGTTGGTTCTCTACTGCCATGCAGTGTTGTTGGTTCTCTACTGCCATGCAGTGTTGGTTCTCTACTGCCATGCAGTGTGGGTTCTCTACTGCCATGCAGTGTTGTTGGTTCTCTACTGCCATGCAGTGTTGGTTCTCTACTGCCATGCAGTGTTGTTGGTTCTCTACTGCCATGCAGTGTGGGTTCTCTACTTCCGTGCAGTGTGGGTTCTCTACTGCCATGCAGTGTTGGTTGACTCTAAGAACACTGCACAGCAGCTCTCTCTCTGTGTCTCTCTCTCTTTTTCTCTCTTCTCTCTCTCCCCTCTCTCCCTCTCTCCCAACCTCTTTTCTCTCTCTCTGTGTGTCTGTCTTTCTCTTCCCCTCTTTCTTTTTTTTCTTTCTTCTTCTTCTTCTTCTTCTTTTCTTCTCTTCTTTTCTTCTTCTTCTTCTTCTTCTTTTCTTCTTCTTCTTCTTCACAGTCTCCTCCTCTTCCTTCTCCTCCTTCTCCTTCTCCTCCTCTTCTTCCTCTTCCTCCTCCTCCTTCTCCTCCTCTTCTTCCTCCTCATACTCCTCTTCCTCCTTCTCCCCCTCTCTTACTCCTCCCCCCTCCTCCTCTTGCTCTCCTCCTCCTCCTCCTCTTCTCCTCCTCCCCTCCTCCTTTTTCTTCTTGTCAAATGCGCCATTACTTGAATTTCGCCTCTTCAGCTCCCCATTTCTTCGTCTTCATTGTATTCTTCTTCGACTTCATCTTCTTCTTTCCTTCATCTATATCTTGTCCAATTCTCCTGCGTATCCTTTTTCTCCTCCTGGCTCGTTGCCCTTTCTTCCTTGTAAGTGTTGGCAAACATTAGGCGAACGATCCCATTACTTATACGGAAATCTGAGTATAGAGGGGTGGGGGGGGGGGGGGGGGGGGATTGTTTCATGAAAGTTTGGAGGCTCTTGACACAGTTTCGATGAGGCTGATGTTTGTGGAAGGCTGTTTGTTTGTTTGTTTGTTTGTTTTCTGAGGGTTGTGATTCGTTTGCTGAGGTCATTGTCTGTTGAGGGCAGTTTGTTGAGGTTTGTGGTGTGTTTAGTTGAGGTGTTTACATTTTGTTGAAAGCTGTGTGTTTCTTGAG
Organism: Conus ventricosus; assembly: GCA_018398815.1. Lineage (NCBI taxonomy): Eukaryota > Metazoa > Mollusca > Gastropoda > Neogastropoda > Conidae > Conus > Conus ventricosus. The sequence goes on from CM031617.1 coordinate 6,878,569, forward strand.
GGCTGGGGTTTGTTTGTTGAGGCTGGTGTTTGCTCAAAGGTCTTTGTTTGTTTGTTTGGTAGTTGTGGTTTATCAGTTGGGTGGTTGTTTGTTGAGGGCTGTTTGCTTGTTGATGGTTGTGGCTTATTCGTTGAGGTGGTTGTCTATTGAGGGCTGTGTGTTGGTAGCTGTGGTTTATTTGTTGAGGTGGTTGCTTATTGAGGGCTGTTTGTTGATGGTTGTTGTTGATTTGTTGAGATAGTTGTTCGTTCCGGGCTGTTTGTTAATAGTCGTGGTTTATTTGTTGAGGTGGTTGTTTGTTGAAAGTGAGTTTGTTTGTGTTGAGTGTGTGAACGTTGGTTTGCTTTGTTGAGGTGGTTGTTTGTTGAAAGCTGTTTGTTTGTTGAGTGTCGTGGTTTGCTTGTTGAAGGTTTTTGCTGATGTCCGTGGTTTGTTAATTACGGTGATTATTTGTTCAAGAGAGTTTGTTTGTTGAGGTTGTTATGGTTTGTTAGTTGACGTGGTTGCTCGTTGAAAGCTGGTTTTTTTTTTCGAAGGTTACGGTTCTTTTATTGACGGTCAGACTAGTTGAAGATTTGCTATGTTCATATTAGGTCCTTTTTGTTTGCTTTTCTTGGGTTTTGTTTGTGTGCTGGGTTATTATTGTTTGGAGGGGTGTTTGTGAGCTTATTTCTCGAAGCTTTGTTTGTTCATCGAGATTTTTCTTTGTGGCGCTGATGACGGAAGTGCACTTTATGAGACGTGCTGTTTCTTACTATTGGCTGTTCGACAGGAGTTGTAGGTTGATATTTGTTTCGCTTCAATCTAGAGACTTGTGTTTTTTGTGTGTTCGTTGACTTGTCTTAAAGATAATTAATTTGTTCTTGCTGTTGAGGTTGTTTGTAGAGGGTTGTCTTTCGTTGATGGTAGAGGTTTATTAATGGTACCAGCATCCAAATTTCGGCCTGACCGTTGTATTACGTGTCCTGATAGGTCGCTGTTTAGAAAACTGTTTGAAAGCATCACTGCATTACCAAAAAAAAAAAAAATGGCGAAGGGCAGTAGGAGTGAAAAACGGTCAGCATATGTTCTTGTTTGCACTTAAAAGAAACTTTCTAACATCTTTACAAAGTTAGCTATGCTTCTGGTTGCTACTGACTGTATTTCATGGGCATCAGTTTTTGTTGTTGTTGGCTGGATGCTTTAATTGAACAAACAACGATAGCAAACATCGTCGGGTTCTGAGAGTAGTGTAAGTGTTGATCTGAAGGACTGCTCTGTGCTGACTCCGTTGCTGACGAAGTGGACCTCCTTGAATGCCGCCAATTGCACTGGCGGTACGATTCACATGACAGGGGGTGCAGTCTTTACCCACGTCATCATGTCCATGAATATGTCAAGTTAGTAATGGAACATGTGAGGGAAAGACATGGTCCTGTGATTGTGCATGCACATAGATATGGGTATTTCATCATCATCGTCATCATCGTCTTCGTCGTCGTCATCACCATCATCATCATCATCATCATCATCATCATCATCATCATCATCATCATCATCATCATCACCATCAGCATCATCAGCATCAGCATCATCATTATTATTATTATCATCATTGTTATTATTATTATCATTATATTCTTCTTCTTCTTTTGCTTTGTTATGTTTCGTCTTGGTTTTGTTTTTGTCACGTCATATTTTTTCCTTCTAAAATTCGAAGGAATAAGCGATTCCCCATTCGTCCTTTATTTTCAATGTTTTGAATGTTATTTGTCTTACCTGAATGCGGCCCAACAGGTCCAAACGTGTTGTGCTTGTTTGGTAATGTGTTCACTTTTTCGTTTTGAGGTCCTGTAATTTCTTTTTTTTTTCCCTTTGACATTCTGCTTGCTTTTGAGTGCGTTACCACAGTGTGAGCGTGAATTATTTTCTATTAGTGTTATTTGGTGTACCTGTTGGAATGAGATTTCGAAGGGGAATCGCCTTGTTCTTTTTTTTAATGTTGACTGAGTGCATGCTAAACAAAGGATCTCGATGCGCACCTCTTTCGAAGGACTAGCACCCGATCCGCCTCTCAAAGTCCCGTGGAGAGGGTGGAAATGGGATGGGTGGGTGCAAAAGAATTTGCCAGGTCCAGGATTCAAAACCCCTGATCTCTGGGACATGTTTTGAGACGAGTGTTTTTAACCTTTCGGCACGTCTATATATTTCTGTTATGAATGTTCTTGGATTTGACGTTCGTTCCCTTTGCAAATTGGAATGAAAAGGTTTAGATTCATTCATTTTGATTCATTTATGCTTATTTAGAAGGAAAAAAAGGATTGTGCTCGCAGCATTTACAGAAGAGATAAGACAGAAGAAGCACAGAGAAGATCCGATGGAAGAAGAAGAGAAGAGAAGACTAAAAGAAGAAGTGAAGAGTAGAGAAGAAGAGAAAAGAAGAAGAAGACAAGAAAAGATCAGAGAAAGAACTGATAAGAAGAAGAAAGAAAGAAGTATTAAACAGGCAAAGCTCTAATTGAGGGTTTATGTGTTCTGTTAGAGAAGGTTAGGATGAGAGGTGGTGGAAGGAAGGAGAGGAATGAAAAAGAAGATCATGAATTGTGAGATCAATAGCTATTAGAAGAAGAAGAATGTTGGAAGATAAGAAGAAGAAGAGAAGAAGAAGAAGAAATATCTTCCAAAGACTGAACGCTACATGCAACTGTTTTCCAATCTGCAACGGCATCTTCAACAGTGATATTATAACTTTCTCCATAGTTCCAGAAAAGGAGTGGGCACGAAGTCGAGTCTGTCTCTGCGTCACAGATAAAGCAGGAACTGATGGGGAGACAGTATTCCTTTGGCAACATTATCATGTTTGGAATCACCAGCAAAGACTTCACGAATCTTAATAATGGCACAGCCAATGTTTGGTAGGTACGCAAGGCCTGACCAGAACGTTGGGCTCATGTATTGGTCAGACATCAGCTGAGTCGTAGCCACGAAACCCTCTTCTTCAATTCTCTTATCTTAGTTATTCATTTGTTTATCCATCAGCTTTAAAATCATGTGCAGTGTGGTCTCAAAACTTAACAGATTGGTGTAGCGTATATGGACTAGTCCGCACGCAGTGACACCTCTTTGATTAAACTGAAACTGAGACTTAACATCTCTGGCGTTTTTAAGCCCCCCCCCCCCCCCCCAAAAAAAAAAACAAAAAAACAAAAAGAAAACAAACAAACCAAAAAAAAACCCAACCACCCCCCCCAAAAAAAAAACAAAGCAAAAAAAAAAAACAAAAAAAAACCAACAACAACAACAACAACAAAAAAACAGTAAGAGGGAACACGCAATAAGTTCATACAAATTTAGACTTCATTGTTTCAGTTAGTCAGCTAAGGGGAGAGAACACATGTTTCAGTACCATGCATACAAGCTGTAGATCTATGAAGTATTATACTGATTTAACAGGGTTTGCAGACTTCGTTTTTAATTTGCTCAAACAAACGATCAGGACACTAGATCTGTGACATTTTAGAATATTCGTTTCATTGCGATGAATTTGAATGAATATGGAAAAAAAAAGGGCGGTGGTGGCTTAACCGTTCGTGGCATGTCCAAAGACATAGACTGAGAGTGAGCATCTGAGTTTCTCGCACCATGTTATTCCAGTCAGCATCGACACGGACGGCTAGAGGGAGTGAGGGTGGGATGGTGGTGCTGGAGGAAGTGGATGGTCGGAGGGAGATGGGTGGGTGGGGATGTAGGGGAGGAGGGGAGGGGGGGGGGGGGGTGGAGGAGAGGGGAGGGCGAGGACAGTTTAAAAAAAAATACAGAGCCAGTGATTCTTGTCTGGCAGCTCTCTCTCTCTCTCTCTCTCTCTCTCTCTCTCTCTCTCTCTCTCTCTCTCTCTACACACACACACACGCACAAAGAGAGTATACTGTCCGTCGTGAAAGCTGCAACAGCGATTCCCGCCAGCGTGTCGCACGTGCTGTACTGCCCGTCGCTTGTGCCATACCGTGCCGTGCCGTGCCCGTTGCCGTGCCGTGCAGCGCAGTGCGGCGAGCAGCATCCACGTTATGCTAACGCTGCTGCTTATCATAGCGCCACCCCCCCCCCCCCCCCCCCCTTTCTCCCCCCCCACTCTTTCCACTTGTCACCTTTCGCCATCGCCCTTCCCACCCAACTTGGACAGAAGAAGGTACACGCTCAGACCGCCTTTTCTTTCCCGACGTGTAACAGGTACTGGCACAGCGCCGGGTCCTGATGGCGACACGCAGACGACTCGTGTCCGTCTGGAAGAATATATACATCTTCTGAAAGTGCTGTATTTGTTCAGAGTCGGTTTACACAACTTGCTCGACGGATCTTCGGCGCAAAATTTCCACTTAACCATAAACTTTCGCACAATGTACTGACGCGGTTTTTGGTTATCGCAGGTGTGGTTAAGTTTGTAAATTCTAGAGCCATTGTATTGTTTGAACGGAATATGCAATTTTTTTTGGGTTGCCTGGAATGTTTTGTTGTTGGATTATTTACGGCTATGTCCGGAGTGGACAGCTGGAAGACGATACAGTGTGATATCATTGGAGAATTGGGTTGTGAACAGACAACTGTCACCAACATTCCGTGACTGCCGTGACAACCTTGTTGAATTACCTCCCCTCATTGCAAAGACAGAAAACATCTCGTTTGATGGTAAACAGGATTTCGACGTATCTCAGAGCACGCTATTAATGTTGATTCCAGATTCCTCAATACTGTTAACAAGAACTGTTTGACTGGTTGAAACTAGTTTCTTGTCGGAATTAGTTTTGGTTATACTGACAAAGTTATAAAAAAAGAGTGTAAAGAAATAGTTTTAAAACTATAACTAACACACCTGCACTTCAAATAGTCAACGTTTTTTTCAAAACATCGCTACGGTGACGTCACAAAGACGAATGAACAATAGTTCACAAACAAACAGTCCATGAAGGAGTTGAAAAAGTACCACGAAATAACTGATAGCTACTGAACTTTTTATTTTTCCGTTTGAATATATCACTGATAGTGTCACAGCGGTCCGCTTGGCTATAAATAACACACACAAACACACACACACACACACACACACACTCACGCTGAGCATGACGGACATAGTGACAACATCTGATGAATCAATCAATCAAGCAGTGACTTGAAAGAAAATCAGAAAGTACAAAGAAAGATGTGTGTAACGTTCAGAACAGTAACCACGCATAATACCGCTTTGCCTGAAATGTATTGACACGCTTTGACTGTTGTGATGCCAGGAAAAGAAAATCTTGAACGAAATCTGAATTCTCTGAACAAATTAAGAGAGAGAGAGAGAGAGAGAGAGAGAGAGAGAGAGAGAGAGAGAGAAGAAGAAGAAGAAATGCAAAATAACAGACAGCGCAAAAGAGAAATAACAGACAGCGCAAAAGGATGAGAGCACGGGATCAAATTGGGGTCAGACTACATTGATTAAAAAGAGGGATACACTAAAACCAAGAGAAAAAAAAAAAAAAGGAGAAAAAAAAAAGAAAAAAGAAAGAAAGCCAAAGACGAAAAAAGGAAAAGCAAAAGAAGCAAACACATGAGACAATGAAGAACATCAACACGGCAAACCTAAACAGCCAGCTCAACACAGGAAAGAACGAAAGAACGTGACACAGAAATAAACACGAAAAAACAAACAACAACAAACAAACAAAGAAAAAAAAAAAACACGCTAGCTTAATACAGGCATAGAACAAAACAACAAACAACAACAACAACAACAACAACGCTAGCTTAATACAGGCATAGAACAAAACAACAACAACAACCAACGCTAGCTTAATACAGGCATAGAACAAAACAACAACAACAACAACAAAAATCAAACAAGTTGGACAGAAGAAACAAACATACGAAAGAAAAAACACGGGAAAAAACACGGAGGAAAAAACACGGAGAAAAAACACGGAGAAAAAACACGGGGGAAAAAACACGGAGAAAAAAACACGGGGAAAAAAACAGGGGGAAAAACACGGAGAAAAAAACACGGAGAAAAAACACGGGGAAAAAAAACACGGAGAAAAAACACGGGGGAAAAACACGGGGGAAAAAACACGGGGAAAAAACATGGAGAAAAAACACGGGGAAAAAACACGGGAAAAAACACGGGGAAAAACACGGGGAAAAACACGGGGAAAAAAAACACGGGAAAAACACGGGGAAAACACGGGGGAAAAAACACGGGGAAAAAAACACGGGGAAAAAACACGGGGGAAAAACACGGAGAAAAAAAGAAAAGGAGGAAAGAACAAACACGCAATGCAATCTGTCTTCAAACCGGAACAGGAAGGAACGTTTGCTGAAGGACGTATGTGTGGTCACTTCATCGATCTAAAGCACACGGTCAAACTAACAGTGAACGAGCCCGGTGCCGTGCCACATGACCCACAAAACGATCTTCGCGGATTTCAGTTTTGTGTGTGTGTGTGTTACTAATCTGTGTGATTCAAAAGTTTGAGACGAAGTTCAACACATCAATAACTAGTTGTTTTTTTTTGTGAGGTGAGTGATCCGATGATTTCAAGTACTTCTATAAACATCAACAGCACACTTCCTCTCTCATGGTGCGATCCAAAGTTTCGAGAAGCGATATTTCAACTTTGACAGCATAGTGTCTTTGTAATCTGTGTGGCCAAGGGTTTGGAACTTTCGCTGTCATCTGAGTGCTCGACAGTTTTCACGTGATACTCAATCGTCAGTGGCAGAATTTCTTTTGGGCGTCCTGGCAGGTATTTGCAGGCGATGGTGCTGTGGTGATAGCAAGACACAAGGTGAGTGCTTTGTTTGTATGCCTTTCTTCCTACATTTTTCATTCATTCATTCATTCATTTGTTCATTCGTCCGTTCGTTGGTTCGCTCGTTGATTCGTTCATTCATTCAATCATTCATTCATTCGTTCGTTCTTTCGTTCGTTGGCTCGTTGGTTCGTTCGTTTTATTCATTCATCCATTCATTATAATCATTTTTTTTTCATTTTGTTTCTTTCTGTGTTCCTGTTTTCTTCCCTTCCTGTCTTTTCATTGTCCGCTTTCATTCTCTTCTTTCGCTTCTTCTTTCTCTCTACGTTCCTCAGTTCTTTAAAAAAAATCACCCTCTCTTCTTTCTTTCTTGTTTTCTTTTCTTTTTATATTCTCGCCGGCCTTTTTTTATTTTATTTTATTTTTGCTTTATAATCTACCACCTCTTTTGCTTTCCTTGGGGGTTCCTTTTTTCTGTCTTTCCGTCGATTTTCTTTTGCTCCTTCTCTCCTCTATTTCTTTCTGTTTACTTTCTTGTAAGTTGTTTGTTCGCAATTGTCCGATATTCTCTGTCTGTCTCTCTATCTGTCTGTCTCATACTCTTTCCTTTTGTGTATTGATCCCTGTCTCTGTGAGTCCTTTTTCTTATCTATTCTTTTCCGTCTTCTCTGTCTTTTTCTGTCTGACTGTCTGTCTGTCTGTGTGTCTGTCTGTCTATGTCTGTCTTTCCGTTTCCTTTCTTTCTTTCTGTTTTTTTTTTTGGTCATCATCCAATTCGTGTGGTCCACGTGCATTTCGTCTTCTTCTTCTTCCTCCTCTCCTCTGTCTCAACCTTCTTTCCTTCTGTCTTCCAAGTCACCTCGTTCTCTCTGTGTTGTGTCGATTCCACGTCCCAGCCCTTCAGGCCGTTTCTGGGCCGCTCTGTCTGAGACAACGAGGCCCTGGCATTTAGACACGGTGACGGACGGTAGGTACCCAGGCTGCCCAGTCTGCGGTGCTGTAAACCATCACGGCAGGTTCCGTCTTTTTCGTGTCTCGTTGGCCAGCGGGTGAATAGTCGCTTTCTGGATTCGAGGGGGTTTGGGGTCAATGCCCGGTTAAGACAGGCAGGTGAGAAGTGACTTGCTCTTCGGGATTAGCATCTTTGAGGGATTCCTTACGTGCTACCTTTCCCAACTCGTGTTTGAACACGCAAAGTTAATTACATGATTCCCTACATACCACCTTTCAAACTCGTGTTTGAACGCGTATGTTAATGACATGTTTGAACGCGTATGTTAATGAAATGTTTGAACGCGTATGTTAATGAAATGTTCGCATGCTGTTTCCATTCAGTCCAAACGTAGGCCATTGTGAGCTGCATGGATGGATGTGTCACACACACACACACACACACACACACACACACACACACACACACACACACACACAACACGCACAAACGCGCACACAGACACACACACACGCACACACACACACACACACACCACAACACACAACACACACACACACACACACCACACACCACACACACACACACACGCTGCCGGGATTTGAACAGTAGCTACTGGATGGGTGGATGTTTCAAGTCGTCGCCTATTTGTTTTTAACCCTCAGACAGATGTCTGAGCCACATTTTTGTAAATCCACCCCCAAAAAAAACAAAACTGGAAGAGATTGTGAAGAAGAAGAAGAAAAGAAGGAGGGTGGGGGGGGGGGGGGGGGGGGGGGGGGGGGGGGGGGGTCGTGGTCTATTTCTGACCAGCGATCCAGACCTTTTTGCATGAGACTGTAGGCTGATGAGCCAATACCCCCCCCTTCCCCCCCATTACTTCCAACCAGCCTGTAAGGCGGGGTTTTTGCCCTGAAAGCACAAATTCCATGAGTGTGTGTGTGTGTGTGTGTGTGTGTGTGTGTGTGTGTGTGTGTGTGTGTTGCGTGTGTGTGTGTGTGTGTGTGTGTGTGTGTGTTTGCGCGCACGCGCGCGCACGCACACTTGTGTCTTCTTATCCACAAACGTCAGAGAGTATCTTTCCGATGGTCGTAAATAATGACCACCCAAATGGCTGACTGAGCGGGAGTGGCCGCCATTTTGGCAGTGTTTGCCCAGTCTACAAGCTGTTCCTTCAATCGATGGCATTCCCCACCAGACGACGGCACTTTGGAATGGCATTTGACGTGATCACAACATTAAACAGAGTAAATGGGCCGTGTCCACGACTTTCTGGTCCGTAGCTGTTCTGTGAACTGCCAATCACGGGGCAGAGATTTTCTATAGGCCTTCGTATCTGTCTGGAATTTGGGCTATCCTTTTTTTTTACCATTTGTCTTCAAGGGCCATGATATAAAGACTAATAATTTACTTTCGCCTTGCGTTTTATTGCGACTGTGTTAATCTGGCGGCTTGCATGTAGGTGATTATTGCTGTACGTAAGGTCATGAACCAATGTTAATTATTGCTGTACGTAAGGTCACGAACCAATGTTAATTATTGCTGTACGTAAGGTCACGAACCAATGTTAATTATTGCTGTACGTAAGGTCACGAACCAATGTTAATTATTGCTGTACGTAAGGTCACGAACCAATGTTAATTATTGCTGTACGTAAGGTCACGAACCAATGTTAATTATTGCTGTACGTAAGGTCACGAACCAATGTTAATTATTGCTGTACGTAAGGTCACGAACCAATGTTAATTATTGCTGTACGTAAGTCATGAAACAATGTTAATTATTGCTGTACGTAAGGTCACGAACCAATGTTAATTATTGCTGTACGTAAGGTCATGAAACAATGTTAATTATTGCTGTACGTAAGGTCACGAACCAATGTTAATTATTGCTGTACGTAAGGTCATGAAACAATGTTAATTATTGCTGTACGTAAGGTCATGAAACAATGTTAATTATTGATGTAAGGAAGGTCATGAAACAATGTTAATTATTGCTGTACGGAAGGTCATAAACCAATGTTAATTATTGCTGTACGAAGGTCATAAACCAATGTTAATTATTGCTGTACGGAAGGTCATAAACCAATGTTAATTATTGCTGTACGGAAGGTCATAAACCAATGTTAATTATTGCTGTACGGAAGGTCATAAACCAATGTTAATTATTGCTGTACGGAAGGTCATAAACCAATGTTAATTATTGCTGTACGGAAGGTCATAAACCAATGTTAATTATTGCTGTACGGAAGGTCATGAAACAATGCTAATTATTGATGTACGTAAGGTCATGAAACAATGCTAATTATTGATGTACGTAAGGTCATGAAAAATTGTGTAAGACTGGAGCATGACATGAGTCTAGTTTCCAATTTAGTGGGAAAAAAGGAACAAACATTAGTGGCAGTACTTAATGTTAGCAAAAAGTAGGAAATGTAACGCACACACACATACACACACACACACACACACACACACACACACACCCCACACACACACACACACACACACACACACACACACACACACACACACACACACACACACACACACACGACACCACGTACGCACGCACGCACGCACGCACGCACGCACGAAACGCACGACACGCACGCACACAACACACACACACACACACACACACACACACACACACACACACACACACACAATCACGTACACGTAGTACACGTAGTACACGTCAGCAAAAATTCAGAAGAAAGTGGTGACTCTTTTGGGAGAATAATGAACAGTATACTAAACATTCACAAATTAATCCTCAGAAAAGGTAGTGGACATGCGAAAAAGTGGTGAACATTGGAAATCAATAGTGAACTTTACAAAAAGTGGTAAACCTTGAAGCATCAGTTTTAAAGAAAACAATAAACATAACAATTTTTTAAAAGCTTAGAAACAGTAATTAGCATTACAAAAAAAAAAAAGATCAACGAGGGCAAATCGTAAAATTCGAGAGACAAACGTAAACAATAGCAGACATTTTGAAATAAGAACCAGACAAAAATAGCAAATACTACTAAACACATAGTAAACATAACGAATATGGTCTGAAGGTCACGACAAACAATCAGCATTTTGAAAAGTAATCAAAGTTCAAGAAAAGTAGTTAACAGTCTAAAATCTGAAAATACAGCCAACAACAAAGAAATCTGGAAAAAGTAGACACATTACAGAAAATATGAACGTTGAAGGAACTAACATTTGAAAATATAAACGTTGAAAGAACTAACATTAGAAAATGTACAGACGTTGAAAGAACTAACAATAGAAAATATAAACGTTGAAAGAACTAACGTTAGAAAGTATAAACATTGAAAGAACTAACATTAGAAAATGTACAACGTTGAAAGAACTAACAATAGAACATATAACATTGAAAGAACTACACCGGGAAAGAAAAACGCTGAAAGAACTAACAGCAGAAAATATAAACGTTGAAAGAACTAACGTTGGAAAATGTACAGACGTTGAAAGAACTAACAGTAGAAAATATAAACGTTGAAAGAATTAACGTTAGAAAGTGTATAAGCGTTGAAAGGAGTAAGATTAGAAAATATATCAACTTTGAAAGAACCAACTTTAGAAAATGTATAAACGTTGAAAGAACCAACTTTAGAAAATGTATAAACTTGAAAGAACCAACGTTTAGAAAATGTATAAACGTTGAAAGAATCAACTTTAGAAAATGTATAAACGTTGAAAGAACCAACTTTAGAAAATGTATAAACGTTGAAAGAACCAACTTTAGAAAATGTATAAACGTTGAAAGAACCAACTTTAGAAAATGTATAAACGTTGAAAAAAACGAACATTAGAAAAGACATAAACGTTGACAGAAACAACGTTAGAAAATGCGGTACACTTTTTATGAACGTAAGGACGAAAGCACTAAACGTTTGGAAAACTGACACTGATGAAAACGCAGTAAACGTTACGAACAGTTGCTGAGACTATAAGAAGAAAGTGAAGCAGTAGAAAATAACAAGCTTTTTTGAAGGGGGTGGGGGGGGGGGGGGGGGGGGGGGGGGGAAGGAAGAACATTAATATATTATTTCCCACTGTTTTACTGTGTTGGTCAACATACCAGTCGCTTGTTTTTGTTGTTGATTTATTTGTTTCAGTTAATTATTGTTCATTAACTTTTAAACACTGAACCTAATTTCACTCTGCACTCCTTAACTCCAGCATGCGAATTCATTTTCGACTGGCTCCCCCCCCTCCCCCACTTACCCCCCCCATCCTCCCACCCCGAGTACAGAGTACAGATAAGAACAGGTAAGAGATACTGGGGAATGTAGCCAATAACATTATTAAAAAAAAAGTGGTGAAAAATCCAATTAATTTGACACGGCAAATTAGTAAGCCGGCGATTTCTCAATCACTTTTAACTGCCAACGCTAACAACAGTCCTTCCCCCCCCCCATCCCCTGCTCCCCGTTACCCCCCCCCCCCCCCACCACCTCCTCCTTTTTCTCGCTTGCTTGTTTATTTGTATGTGGAACGGGCGTTTGCACGTGAGGACTGTGGGTGAGGGTGGAGGGTGGGAGTGAGATGAACGGGAAAGTGTGTGTGTGTGTGTGTGTGTGTGTGTGTGGGGGGGGGGGGGGGGGGGGGTAGTCAGGCACCCCTGTAGCCCTCTGTTCCTTTCCTGAATTAACTCGTCGCTCTGTCTCTATGCCTTTGTCTGTTTTTTTTTTTTTTTTTTTTTTTTTACTGTCCATCCATGTGTTTGTTTGACTATGTTCAAGACCGAAGAGGCTTTGTCAGTCGTGAATAAATGTTAACTTATAATTGTTTGTTTATTTCTCCAGTTGGTATTGCTGTGTACATGTATTAGGTACAGGGTATAGGACAAACTTGGAACATCCCTTTTTGGGGGATATCATCCTTGTTTGTTCTGTGTGCTCTGTGCTGTCATTTCTGCCAGGCGATTTGGTATCGTAAGCGGCATTCGTTTAGAGTTATGGGCCTGTAATTTGATCATCGTGGGAGGAAGAAGCTAGCCTACTTGTTTGTTGGTCACTGTTTTTGTTGTCTACTGATCGGTCTGTTTCTGTTTTCCGCTGTTTGTGTATTTTGTATGATCAACCATCTTCGCACACCACCACCACCACCCAGTGATAAGAGATGTCGTGGTGGCCTCCTCGCCCGCGAAGGACAAACAACATTTGTCTGTCTGTTTGCCTTTCTCTGTGTGTCTGTGTGTCTGTTTTTCTCTCTCTGTCTTGTCTCTCTCTCTGTCTCTCTGTCTGTCTGTCTTTCTCTGTCTGTCTGTCTGTCCTTTCCTTCTTCTTCTTGTCTCTGTCTGTCTGTCTCTCACTCTTTCTCTCACTCTCTCACTCATTCCCCCCCCCTCTCTCTCTCTCTCTCTTCTCTCCTTTTCTTTCTCTCTCCTCTCTCTCTCTCTCTCTCTCTGTCACTTGCAAGGACTTTAACCCTCACGACAGCGCCAAGTGCCAGATTATGTCTAGCGGTGTATGTCTGACAACATGTCTGTGAGCCAGATTATGTCTAGCATTGTATGTCTGACAACGTTATCTGCGAGCTTACTGACCCCGTTCCTCAGTTTCTGTACACTTCCTGTTGTTTTGTGTCCGCATGTAAACTTTTGTCTGCTTGCTTATTAATTTTGGTCTGTTCTTCTGTCCATCTAAGTGTCAATTGTTAGAGCGTACTCGTTGATTCTCCCCCCGGGCAGTTTTATTTTTCTTCTCTGAAACACTTGCCTTTCTGTCCGTGTAATGGACCTGTTTGTCTGTATATGTGTCCATTAGTAACATTTTGCAGAGTTACATACGTTCTAGTCGGCCCCTCTCTTAAAACAAACTGACTAACTAATTGGTTTACGTATACAGAGCTTTTTTGCTAAACTAATGCTAACTACAAGTGTGTGTGTGTGTGTGTGTGTGTGTGGTGTGTGTGCGTGCGTGCGTGCGTGCGTGCGTGCGTGCGTGCGTGCATGCGCGCGCGCGCGCGTATGTGTGTGTGTGTGTGTGCATGCGTCGTGCGCGTGTGTGTGTGTGTGTGTGTGTGTGTGTGTGGTGTGTGTGTGTGTGTGTGCGTGTGCGTGTGTGCAGGGACAATGTTTAAGATAAAGTAAAACTAAGAGGTGTAGACCTTAACTCATTTCCTTCGGGGAATGCCACAACGCGGCAGGGTCTGCTCTGTCTCGGTGTCTCTGTCACGAAGGAGTCACATTTGCTGTACCACCGGGGTGATAGTATTTTCCCCACAAGTCAAATGAAATATTTCCATGAACCTTAAATCGTAACTGACACTCAGCGGTAGCGCTCTGGGCTCTTTGAGTCCTGCACTAGAAAACGCCGGGAGAAAAATGGTGGCGGGCACCTTGAACATTTTGACACCGGTCCTCCCAAGTGGCGCGAAAAGGTTAAAGAGTCATCGTTTGACTAAAAGCTGGAATGTAACAAACTGGCGTTGAAGAGTCGCACAGTGGAAGCTGTCAATCCAATGAACTCGGTGGTGGGTGTGTAGGAATTACGAACAGGAAAGAAACCACCCCCAACCTTATAGTCGGCGTGGAGTCAGCATATGAAATAGTCAAACGGGGAAGCGGAGATGGAGAGGTGGGGTGGTGGGGTGGAGTGGTGTAAATGTGTGTGTGTGTGTGTGTGTGTGTGTGTGTTGTGTGTGTGTTTTGTGTGTGTGTGTGTGTTGTGTGTGTGTACGTGTGTGTGTGTGCGCGCATGCAAGTGCGCGTGCGCGTGTGTTTGTGTGTGCACGCGGGCGTTACTGTAGTATGTATGTATGTATGTATGTATGTATGTATGTATGTGATGTATGTTTGTATGTATGTATGTATGTATGTATGTATGTATGTATGTTGTATGTATGTATGTAGTACATGTGTGGTGAGTGTGTGTCCGTGTGTGTGTTGTGTGTGTGTGTGTGTGTGTTGTGTGCGTTGCGTGCGTGGGCGTGCGTGCGTGCGTGCGTGCGTGCGTACGTGTATGTATCTATGTATGTATCTATGTATGTGTATGTGTGTGTGGTGTGCGTGCGTTTCGTGCGTGCGTGGTGTGTTGTTGTGTGTGTACGTGCGTGTGTGTGTTTGTGTGTGTACGTGCGCGCGCGCGCGTGTGTGTGTTTTGTGTGTATGTGTGTGCGCGCGTTGCGTGCGTGCGTGCGTGCGTATATATTTGTGTATGTGTGTGTGTGTGTGTGTGTGTGTGTGTAGAACAATAGCCTAAATGGAGGAACTCATCGTGGAAGCAGTCAGAGAGTTGGATAGGGGGGAGGGGAAGGGGAGGGCGGGGAGTGAGGGAGTGGGGGGTGGGGGGTGGATGGCGGATGACAGAGGGGACTCCTGGCGAAAACAGCGAAAGAATCGAACGTGAAATCAGGAAATTCTCTGTTTTTGCAGCAGGGTCCAGGAGTGGAACCTGGGATCAGGGTGCAGCGCCTTTAATTAATCAGTAATTGAAATAAAACAAATGACAACAAAGACCAATGACCGTCATGTTGACCAACACAGTGCAGAAGTGATTAACGCTTTTGTTTCAAACTCACTGAGAATGCGAAGATGATGTTAAAGTCTCATCGACTATGGGTCACAGAGTGAGAACCAAGAGTGACAAATCACGCGTGTTGCGGCTCAAAGAGGCAGAAACTGAAATGCTTGAGAGGTGCTAAAAAACGAAAACCCGAAAGTTAGAAAAAAAAAAATCAAAAGCCCTAACGAGCAAATTCCCACTGTGTTAAAAAAAAAAAGCAACCGGAATCAATAGCGACGTCATCAAAGAAAAGAATCAGAAAGAAATTAAACAGGGAAAGAGGGGGAAGGGTGTGTGGACGTGGAAGGGGGAAAGGGGCAAGTCTTTAGGGGATGCACTGAAGGCTGCACACTTAAAAAGTCAATGCGCGAAGGCCGTGAATAATGAACTGGGTATTTATAGACAGATTTATAGACAGACATTACTGAAAAGGTTTAAACAAATTTTGATTGTGACTGAGAGCGGATTCCCAATCTTCTCTTCCGTGTGTCCTTCGAGAGACATGCTGGGCGGTTCCAAGCAGACGGATGAAACATGAAAGAAGCGGAACTATACAGGGAAGGTCGGTAACATTTATTTAAGATTTGTTTATGTGGGGAAGTTCAGCGACAAAGATAGGGTCCCAGGTGAGCACAAAGGCCTGATATCTGACGTCAGGTATGGGATGCTACATCTATTTCCCGTTCATGAATGATGGTCATCAGTATTCATCCTTGAATACGAGCGAGATGATTAGGGGAGAGGGGGAGAGAAGAAGAAGCGGGAGCGTTTTAACTTGAACTATATTTAGTTTGATATTTATCGGCGGCTTAGTTCTATGTTAAGACTCAAAATGGTTACACCTATTATACAGCGATGATGAGGATCTCCATTTGTGGCGTGTAGCCCGGACCAGGGGCGACACAGCCTGGCACCCTCCCATCGTCAGACACCCAACATGGCCGCCGTCACCCCGAACACCGTGGGTGCTATAAATCAGGAGCAGACAACCCCAAACACACGAGTAGCCGCGACAATTGTCTCCCTTTGCAGGTGAAATAGCGACGCCAACCTCTTCAGGCCTGGTCCGTCAGGTGGCGATGACGTAGTCACAGTCACAGCAGTCGCTTCGACTTTGATGGAGGTGTAGGGGGAGGGACGAGCATGAGTAAGGGGGGGGAGGGGGGGGTGCAGGGAGAGGATAAGGAATAAGGCAGTTTTAGTTTCAGTTTCATCAAGGAGGCGTCACTGTGTGTGGACTAGTCCATATACGCTACACCACATCCGCAAAGTTTGGAGACCACACTATGCATGATTTGAAGCTGGTGGATAAATGAATCAACAACTAAGATGAGACAATAGAAGAAGAGGGTCTCGTGGCTACGACTCAGCGGATGTCTGACCTTCGCATTAGCCCAACGCGTGGTCAGACCTTGAGTGCCTCCCTATCATGTTTTATGTGTGTGTGTGTGTGTGTGTTGTGTGTGTGTGTGTGTGTGTGTGTGTGTGTGTGTGTGGTGTGTGTGTGTGTGATAAGGCACAATACTCCGGAGTCAGCAGCAGTAGAATGGATGATGATTTACACTCTCGACAAGGAGCAGTCATAACTGACACAAGCTATTCGGTTTGTGGGGGTTAAGTGGACGGAACTGACTTTTATTTTTCAGAGTTGATTGTCATACATTGTCTAGCGATGACAGGAGTATGACTTTTATTTTTCAGAGTTGATTATCATACATTGTCTAGCGATGACAGGAGTATGACGTTTATTCGTTCAGAGTTGATTATCATACATTGTCTAGCGATGACAGGAGTATGACTTTTATTCGTTCAGAGTTGATTATCATACATTGTCTAGCGATGACAGGAGTATGCTGATGACTGTGTGCAATAGTATAGAACTTCAATAGTATAAGAACTTCAAATAGTATAGAACTTCAAATAGTATTTGAGAGAACTTCAAATAGTATAGAACTTCAAAAACTATCAAAGTCGTGAGATGAAAAAAGAAAGCGGTACCATTATACTGAACAGCAAAGAAACTAAAGAAAACAAGTTCAGCCTAGCAGTTCTATCTATCGATTTTATCAAACCAGATAAACAAACATTCGTTACAAAGAAGAAGAAGAAGAAGAAGAAGAAGAAGAAGAAGAAGAAAAAAGAAGAAGAAGAAGAAGAAGGAGGAGGAGGAGGAGGAGGAGGAGAAGAAGAAGAAGAAGAAGAAGAAGAAGAAGAAGAAGAAGAAGAAGAAGGACGGAGAGGAGGAGGAGGAGGAGGAGGAGGAGGAGGAGGAGGAGGAGGAGGAGAAAAAGAAGAAGAAGGAGAAGAAGAAGAAGAAGAAGAAGAAGAAAAAAAGAATTTGTCAACAGGTAAAATGATGAAAACGTGATGCAGGTGTCAACGTCCCCCCAGTCTTTTGGTAAGAGTACGGTAATCTTTTAACGTTAGGGGGTTAATTTCTTCTCTCTCTCTCTCTCTCTCTCTCTCTTCTCTCTCTCTCTCTTCTCTCTCTCTCTCTCGCTCTCTCTCTCTCTCTTTCTCATTTCGTTAAAATATGAAAAAAAAATAACAAAACAGAAATTAACATTGATTCCAGATTTCCTTGCACATTAAGATTATCAAATCAAACTAAAATGAAAGAAGAGCACAGGGGTAATAAGACGAAAAAACTAAAATAAAAATCAAATTCAGTACCTTAAAGGAGACAAAGAGCAGAGAGTGGAAGGATCAAACTTAACTAGAAAGAGTCAATGAAAGTGAACTAGAGTGAACAAAAGCAACCCTGAACAGGTTTTTTCAAATCAAATCAAATCGTGTTGCTTTAAACCCTACCGATCACAAAAGCCATATCAGGGCCTGAAACACTGTTAAAAAAAAAACAAAAAAAAAACAAAACAAAAAAGACTGGGAACATTGCAATCCAAAGGTCAGTCTCGTACCACTTATTTCTTTACGTCAAAAGGGACCCGCAGAAAAGAGTCTTCACACTCATGTTAAAATCCAATTTAAAAACATTGATTCTTTTATAAACTCAGAAATGTAATTCCAGAAAGGGTCTTCATTGATGCTTGCCGAAAAGTGCTTATGTCTGACAATCACGTAGCTCCCTCCGTTCATTAAAGGTGTGTCTAATGCCCAGACGTTCATCACATGGGACATGTTGACATCACGTAGCTCCCTACATTCAATCAGAGTGTGTCTAATGCCGAGACTTTCATCACATGGGACGCAGCGTGAAGCTTCTTCACTCTTTCACAGATACGAATGAGTTAAAACGAAGCTGCAGCCGGCATAAAACTGTTTCTTCTTTGTCACCACAGGGTAGATGAGAGAACTATTTTAGGTTTGGACAGATCTGGAAAAAAAGTTTATCTGTCTGTGTGGTGTATTTCAGTCCTCTTGCCAGAGGTCTCTGAAATAATCCTTAACCTTCGGTTTCAAATCTAAGTAGGAGGATAGATATGCTGGACAAGCTCTTCGTTGTGGCATACCTGGACAAACGATCAGCCCTTTGGCTCTAAACAGAGTTCAAATCAACGAGGCCGTTAATCAACACACAGGATAAACAGAGAGTCCAAATCAACAAGGCTGTTAATCAACACACAGGATAAACAGAGAGTCCAATTCAACAAGGCTGTTGATCAACACACAGGATAAACTGAGAGTCCAAATCAACAAGGTCGTCGATCAACACACAGGATAAACAGAGAGTCCAAATCAACAAGGCTGTTATCAACACACAGGATAAACTGAGAGTCCAAATCAACAAGGTCGTCAGATCAACACACAGGATAAACAGAGAGTCCAAATCAACAAGGCCGTTAATCAACAACAGGATTAACGAGAGTCCAATTCAACAAGGCCGTTAATCAACCACAGGATATACAGAGAGTCCAATAAACAAGGCTGTTAATCAACACACAGGATAACAGAGAGTCCAATTCAACAAGGCTGTTGAACAACACACAGGATAAACTGAGAGTCCAAATCAACAAGGCCGTTAATCAATCACAGGATAAACAGAGAGTCCAATTCAACAAGGTGTTGATCAACACACAGGATAAATGAGAGTCCAAATCAACAAGGTCGTCGATAACACACAGGATAAACAGAGAGTCCAAATCAACAAGGCCGTTAATCAACACACAGGATAAACAGAGAGTCCAAATTCAACAAGGCTGTTAATCAACACACAGGATAACAGAGAGTCCAAATCAACAAGGCCGTTAATCAACACACAGGATAAACAGAGAGCCATTCAACAAGGCTGTAACAACACACAGATAACAGAGAGCCAAATAAACAAGGCCGTTAATCACAAAAAAGGGAAATAAACAGGGTCCAAATCAAAAGGCTGTTAATAAACACACAGGATAAAAAAAGAGTCCAATTCAAAAAAGGCTTTTAAATTCAACAAAAAGGAAAAACAGAGAGCCCCAAAACAAAAAGGGCCCGTTAACCCAAAAACACAGGAAAAAACAGAGAGTCCAAACAACAAGGTCTTTAATAAACACCGGGAAAAACGGGAGAGCCCAAATAAACCCAAAGGCTGTTAATAAAACAAAAGGATAAACAGAGGGTCCAAATCAACAAGGTCTTTAAATAAACCACACAGGATAAACAGAGAGCCCAAATCAACAGGCCACTAATACCCCGGGGATAAACAGAGAGCCCCAAATAAAAAAAAAAAAGGGTCGTCAAAAAAACCCCACAGATAAACAGAGGTTCAAATCAAAAAGGTGTTAATAAACACACAGGAAAAACCGAGAGCCCCAAATCAAAAAGGCTTTTAAATAAACCCCCACAGGAAAAAACGAGATTCCAAATCAACAAGGTGGGAAAATCAACACACAGGTTTAAAAAAAAGAGTCCAAATCAAAAAGGGCCCGTTAATCCAACATAGGATAATCGAGAGCCCCAAAATCAAAAAGGTCGTCAATCAAAACCCCAGGAAAACAGAGGTTCAAATCAAAAAAGGGGTGTTAATCAACACACAGGTTTAAACAGAGAGCCCCAAAATAAACAAAGGGCCTTTTAATCCCCCAAAAGGATAAACGGGAGGTCCAATCAAAAAAGGCCCTTTAAATAAAAACACATTTTTAAAAAAGAGATTTTCAAATCAAAAGGCCGTTAATCACAATACAGGATAAACAGGAGTTAAACAAAAAGGGGTCGTCGATCAACAAAACGGGAAAAAACAGGGCCCCCCCCAAACCCCAAAAAGGTTCATTGTTCAACACACAGGAAAAAACAGGTCCAAATAAACCCAAGGGGTCTTGATCAACACACAGGATAAACGAGGGCCCAAATCAAAAAGGCCCTTTAATACAAACACAGGATAATAGAGGGGCCCAAATCAAGAAGGTCGTAAATTAAACACACAGGATAAACAGAGAGTAAAAATTTCAACAAGGCCGTTAATAAACCACGGAAAAACAGTAGCCCAATTCCAAGGCGTTAATCAACACAAGGTTTAAAAAAAGGGAGCCCAAAATTCAACAAGGCCTTTTTAATCAAACCCGGATAAACAGAGGTCCAAACAAAAAAGGTGTTAATAACAACAGGTTTAAAAGAGGTCCAATTCAAAAAGGGCTGTGTTAAAAACCCCGGATAAACTGGAGTCCAAATCAAAAGGCCGTTAACCCAAAAACGGGGTTAAACAGAGAGTCCAATTCAAAAAAAGGGGTGTTGATAAACACACAGGAAAAATGGAGCCCAAAATTCAAAAGGTCGTCGAAAAAACACAAGGTTTAAACAGAGGGGGCCCAAATTCAAAAAAGGGCCGGTTAACCCCACCACAGGATAAACAGAGATTTCCAATTCAACAAGGTTTTAAAATAAAATCACACAGGATAAACAGAGAGTCCAAATCAACAAGGCCGAAAATAACACACAGGAAAAACGGAGCCCCCCCCCCCCAATTCAACAAGGTGTTGTAAAACACAAAGATAAACAGAGTTTTCCAAATCAAAAAAAGGCTGTTAATTAACAAAAGGATAAACGAGGCCCAAATTTCAACAAGGTCGTTAATTAACCCCAGGTTAAACAGAGAGTCCAAATCAACGGGCCCGTTAATCACAAAAAGGGATAAACGGAGGGGCCCAAATTTAAACAAGGCTGTTAATAAAACCGGAAAAACAGAGAGCCCCAATTCAAAAGGCTTTTAAAATCAACACACGGGAAATAAACAGAGAGCCCAAAATTAAACCCAAGGGCCTTTAAAATCACAACACGGGAAATAAAAAAAAGAGAGTCCAAAAAAAACAAGGTCGTTAATCAACAACAGGATAAAAACAGAGAGCCCCAAATCAACAAAGGTGGTAATCAACACACGGGAAATAAAAGAGGCCCAAATCAACAAGGTCTTTAATTCAAACACACAGGATAAAACAGGGGCCCAAAAATCAACAAGGCCGTTAATCACAAACAGGATAAACAGAGGCCCAAATCAACAAGGTCGTCAATCAACCACACAGGATAAACAGCGATTTCCAAAATTCAACAAGGCTGTTAATCAACAAAGGATAAACAGGGAGCCCCAATTAAACCAAGGCGGGTTAATCAACAACAGGTTTAAACAGGGGAGCCCAAATTTCCCACGGGCCCGTAAATAAAACACAAAGGATAAACAGAGCCCAAAACAACAAGGTGTTAATCAACTTTACGGAAAAAACAAAAGGCCCAAAAATCAAAAAGGGCCGTCAACCAACCACAGGATAAACGAGAGCCCAAATCAACAAGGCCGTTAATCAAACACGGAAAAAACAAAAGAGCCCAATTAAAACAAGGCGGGAAATTCAACACAAGGGTAAACAGAGAGCCCAAAAACAAGGCCGTTAATCGACAACAGGATAAACGGGAGGGGCCCAAAATCAACAAGGCTTTTAACCCAAACACCAGGATAAACAGAGGGTCCAAATCAACAAGGCTTTTAATCAACCCCACAGGAAAAAACAGAGTCCAATTCAACAAGGCCGTCAGTCAAACAAAAGGAAAAAACAGGGGGCCCAAAATCACCAAGGTCGTCAAAAAAAACCACGGAGGGGTTTTCGATTCCCCAAAAATTAGACCAAAACGGGAGCCTATGAAACAAAAAATGGTAACCAGACGCCCCCCTTTATTCCCCATCGTCTTTGATCATCGTTACCAAAGACCCGAAAATTTGGTTTAAAGGAAAAGGGGGCAGACGTTAAAAAATTGGGCGAAAAAAAAAAAAAAAAAAAAGAAAAAAAAAAAAAAAAAAAAAAGATGAAAAACTGAAAAACCCAACCAACAACGTCAGGGCTTAAGGGGTTTCACAGAAAGGGAAAAAGAACCCCTGTAAATTTGAAGGCGCGACGAGGGCGGGGGACGCGACGACGCCGATTGGGGGATAAACCACCCCCAAATCCAAAACCCAAAAAACAGGGGGGCAAGCCCCATCCTTAAAAGGCTGGCAGGGGAAAGCAGGTGGGGGACAGGACGGGCCCGCACCTGATGACCCCCATCATCACCCAGTAACATAGCGGCCGCCTCACAACCCCCCCGGGTTGTAAATTAGCAGGGGGGGCGATAAAAAGGACGGTTTCCCGGGGAAAAATTTAAATCTCCCTTTAGAGGCGAGAAAGCCGATCTCCCGCTTTTCCATCCTGACCCCTCCCTGACGCTCGGCTGGTGCCGGCCTTTGTCACACAGTCACTGGACGCGCCTCCACTTGTGTGTGCTCCTGATGAGAAGCGGGAGGGTTGGGAGTGAGTGTTGGATGGGGGTAGAGGTGGTGGTGGACGGTGGGGGGTGGGGGTGGGGATGGGGTGGGGGTGGGGGGGGGAGGGATCGTAGTGGTGATGGTATCTGGTGATCTGTCTGTCTGTCTGTCTGTCCGTGCGTCTGTCTGCATGTATGGCGATCAGGATGATGGTCTGGCTTGGTGTATAGGCTATGAACCTCGTCTGCTGTCTGTCTGTCTGTCCATCTGTCTGTCTGTCTGCTTGTCTCTCTGTGTGTCTTGGTGCTCTCTGTTTTGTTTTGTTTTCTTGTCTGTCTCTTCCTTCCCTACACCGTCTCTCTGTTTGTCTGTCTGTCTGTCTGTCTGTCTGTCTGTCTGTCTGTCTGTCTGCTGTCTCTGTTTCTGTCTCTGTTTCTGTCTCTGTTTCTGTTTCTGTCTCTCTCTGTCTCTCTCT
This sequence comes from Conus ventricosus, assembly GCA_018398815.1. Taxonomy (NCBI): domain Eukaryota; kingdom Metazoa; phylum Mollusca; class Gastropoda; order Neogastropoda; family Conidae; genus Conus; species Conus ventricosus. Next base: position 6,901,954 of record CM031617.1, read on the forward strand.
CTGTCCGTGCGTCTGTCTCTCTCTCTCTCTCTCTCTCTCTCTCTCTCTCTCTCTCTCTCTCTGTAACAACAACACAACAAACAACAACAAAAATAGAGCCGCCTTTACGCATCACGTGCGTGCTAATTTTTTTTTCCCAGCCTGGATTTGTTCAAAATGCTGACCACTGGAATCTGTTAACGTAACAGCTGGATAACAGACATTGTAGATGACACTTTCGGTTAAGACTCCCAGAGAAGAACTGTTTTCAACTGCCGACCAAACCAGCTGGGTTTTTTTTGTCAGTTGAAAACAGTACTTCTCTCGGTCACATCCGCACCTTCAGTGTATTTTTTCTTTTTCTTCTCGGGAGTCTTAAACGGAAGTGTCATCTACAATTTCTGTTATCCAGCTATTACGTAACAGGTTCGAGTGGCCAGCATTTTGAACAAATCCAGGCTTCTTTCTTTTTGATTAGATTAAATAACTTCATCAAAATTGTATGTTGGTCATTTAATTGCAACAAAGTCGTTTAGCACATATCTTTAATCATTATTCAAAGGTAAACAATTATAATTTTCACAGTTGAAAAAAACGTCAGTGATACAATCTTGAAATGTTGCTTAAAACGTTCATCACAGATTTAGGGCCCCTATCATTCCATTACATATTTACGCAAGAGATGGCTGAGCTGTCTTTTTGTTTACTGTTCTGCCAAAGTTCATGCGAATTTATTGTAATGCCAAGTTTATTGCAACCAGTTTTTGCTATAAGTGAGAAAAAGTCACTGTTAAGGCACACACACACACACACACACACACACACACACACACACACACACACACACACACACACACACACACACACACACACAACACACACACACACACACACACACACACACACACACACACACACACACACACACACACACACACACACACACACACGGGATTACGAGTCATGTCAAGTCATATTGCTTATAGCCCAGCCGACCGCCTAGGGCCATATGTGGGCTGTCACCGTGTTAAAAACATGTCTGTATAATTGCTAAAGACAAAAACAAATTCTTTCAAAATCGCTGAAAACAATTTTAAAAGTTGCTCTTTCACCATTCAGATTAAGTGAAAAAAATGTTGACTTCTTATAAAAGAAATAAGAATTCCATCTGGTGGAATGTCTCTGAACAAGTTCTTTATTGAATCTCCTGCAAAACGCTTCCAGCAAAACATCATGCAAGTCCTGACATTCCAGAAAAAAAGACATGCCTCACAGTCAAAACTCGCCGCATGGTGTACACCAAGGAGCTTCTTCACCCTTTAAAGGATGAAACGGATATACGATCTGTAGCCTATGTGACGTCGGCAGAGCTCGCTCTCGATGTTATTCATATGAGTGAAAAAACAAAGGCAGATTGCGCACTTCTTCAAAAACATTCCATTAAACTGACAAAGCATGTGCGCGCATGAGAGAGAGAGAGAGAGAGAGAGAGAGAGAGAGAGGAGAGAGAGAGAGGAGAGAGGAGAGAGGAGAGAGAGAGGAGAGAGAGAGAGAGAGAGAGAGAGAGAGAGAGAGAGAGAGAGAGAGAGAGAGAGAGACAGACAAACAGACAGAGACAGTGACAGAGAGAGAGAGTTTAGTGTCAATAGCTATATAGCCGAACCAGTATGGGGGCGTGTATTTATCCAACGACAGAAAACACGTACACACACACACACACACACACACACACACACACACACACACACACACACACACAACACACACACACACACACACACAACACACACACACACACACTCACTCACTCACTCACACACACACACACACACACACACACACACACACACACATACACACACACACACACACACACACACACACCACACACACACACACCACACACACACACACACAGCTACAAGCGTGTGCATAACAATCGTTTGAAATGCTGAAACATAGTCATTTTTCGTGTTTGAATGATGACGAACCATTTACAACAAGAAGAAAGGCAATGGCTGTATGACTCACTCCCATGCGCGACTAAACACAACAAATGATGAAGAGCGAAGGTGAGGGGAGCCAATGGGGAGGGGGGGGGGGGGGGGGGGAAGGGGGGGGGGGGGGGGGCACAGAGCCACCCAGACATGGTTCCTCTGGTTTGATTATTTTTTTGTTGGGCGAATTTGACCTTTTTGTTCTGACCTGTCTCTTAGCTTCAGTGGAGCTGTTTCAACAGTCTAATTGCCAAAAACGTAAAAAGTTAATAAAGAGAAACACCTTCACTCTCCCCTCTCCTTATTCCAACTCTCTATCATCATCATCATCATCATCTCATCATCATCATTTTAATTATTATCATTATTTCATTATTATTATTATTATAATTATTTCATTTTTTTTATTATTTATCTTCTTCTTATCTTTTTATGATAATCATTAAGCGTGCTTGTATGGCGCCTCGCCTCATTTTAAGAACCAAACTCTAAGCACTTTTAGTTCTCTTTTTCATTCATATTTTCATTCTTTCGGTGCACGCAATATGTACGTGCCACACATGCCCACGGTCAAACTGGCCTTCTCCCCGAAAGTTCAGGATGTGTTTTTACGTGTGTGTAAGATGTTGTGCGTGCCTTCAAAACACGGAACTAAAGGACTTTTCAGCACAATGGAATCAGATAATGTTGCTTATAGCCCAGCCGACCGCAAAGGGCCACATCAGGGCTGAATGGAATCAGAATCAATGTTAATGATGTGAGGCGTTTCAGCACAGTGGAGTCAGAACCAATGTTAATAATGCTGAGGCTTTTCAGCACAATGGAGTCAAAACCAATGTTAATAATGCTGAGGCTTTTCAGCACAATGGAGTCAGAACCAATGTTAATAATGCTGAGGCTTTTCAGCACAATGGAGTCAGAACCAATGTTAATAATGCTGAGGGGAAAAAATCCTCTTGTGCCGAAACGTTCCAGCAGAGATTCGAACTCTCAGCCACAGGTTCACGAAAATCACAAGTCAGGCGCGCTACCAACTGAGCTATTTCGGGTCCTCCAAAGCTAGATGTCTTTTCTATTCTTGTATGGCAAATTTGTTTTTAAAGAGACATTATGATCAATCCGCTGGACGAGTTACTCTACTTGTTTATTGCTTATTGTCTACTGTTCCCTGCACCTCATTTCAGATTTCTTTTCACGCTAATCAAACTGAGCTTAACCTGGTTTTGTTACTGTTCATCCATGTGTTTGTGTGACTATGATTATTCAAGATGAAAAAGGCTGTTGCCAGTCTGGAAGAAAATGTTACTTTGTGTTTGTTCATTTCTCCAGTTGTTGGTGCTGTGTAGATGTGTCAAGTATTTTGAGCAAAGGCTTGAAACGTCCTTTTGTGTGTGTGTGTGTGTGTGTGTGTGTGGTGTGTGTGTGTGTGTGTGTGTGTGTGTGTGTGTGTGTGTGTGTGTGTGTGTGTGGATGGATGTCTCCTTGTTTGTTCTGTGTGCTCTTAGTCTGGTAAAATTTTCGGCTGACCTTGAACAAAGTCTTTCAAAGCTGTCCTTTGGAAAATAAGTAGATGATACCAATCAGTAAAAGATTATGAAAAATCGAGGAGAATTGACTGGCGCGTTTTAAAAAAAAAAAGAAAATTTCTAAATTAGTTTTCACGTTACGAGATTTTTGACAACTTTCGCCGACCTTTACACTGACATGCACTTCCCCGCAACTCCCGCATTCCTCGCGCGCGTGTGTAACAGCGACCACTCGCTCTCTTGGCATTCCTGAGCGCGTGTAAAAAGCAATGGCACCCGGGAGGGGCGACTGTTTTCATCACCAGAACAACAATCATGTTTGCCACCATCCAGAGGTGATTTCTTTTTCAAAATGTATAGAATTTAATAAATTTTAAAAACGGCCCGGGTTTTGTGTTACGCACTATCGCAGCAGTTATCACTTGTTGCTGGCATCTGAGAGTGTTTGAAAGAGTGGAATCAGGTCAGTGAGAGTCAAGCCAGTTTAGTATGGGGGACTGTTTGTGACACAAACGCGCCTTTCCCCGCAAGTCTTCACGTCTACAACAATTACCTTTTCGCTTGTCTTACTGCTGAAACTGTTTATAATAGGGTTTTATTCTGTGGAAAGGAAAAACAATACGAGCTTAGTAAGTCATTTAGTCGGCTGTCTTCACGTCTACAACAATTACCTTTTCGCTTGTCTTACTGCTGTAACTGTATTTTTATAGGTTTCTAATTCTGTGAAAGGAAAAAACAATACGACTTAGTAGTCTTTTAGTCGGGCTATGTTCATTTTCACCCCCTTGAAAGCACCACAGCAACCATACACATATAAACTCACGCCCCAAATTTAAAGCAACCCAGTGAAAGATTTCAAAATTATTTTTTAAATTTAAATCACTCGGAGACATTTCGTTGAAGAACTCAAAACGTTTTCGGTCAAAACACAGTCACACATCCCTATTATTTCATGGCTGGTCCATTTAAGGTAAATTTTATCACCGTTTCAAACGTTGTGCAACGTCCAAAATAGTTGCTTAACTTTTTGGCTTGAGTTTAGTGTTAGTGTTTCCACTTGAGATTTTAATGCCATCGAATTCTTGTTTTTAGGAACAAGAAGAAAGACCTGTATCATCTGTGGAGAGGGGTTTGATGCCACCCATTTTACGCTCACAGAAATGGGCTGCAAAACCATCTACAGCTCAGTGCAAAATTTGGAGAAGCTGTGTTTGCTAAGTCTGGTGACAATGCCATAAGAACTGTAGAGATCGCCACACTAACAACATTATTTTCCATCAAGGGATCCAAAACTTGCAAGTCACCTCGAAAACGTCGTGCCCAGAAACAAGTGTAGAACAGGGAAAAAAAATCCCTTTGTGTTTGTTTGCGGTCAAAGGCGAAAGAAAGCAAGAAAGGCAGGGGCGGTCATCCACTGATTTCTGTACGGGACAACGCAATTCCAGGACTCTGTTCTGCAGTTTGGCAAAAAGAGGGGTGAGACTGACAGTTGGTCAAGACAGGTAACAGGCAAGATAGGTACATGCAGGATCTTTTTGTCGTGATGCTGTCTACCACCGCGTCTGTTAACGTATTTCAGACAAGGGCAAGGAGTACCTGGTATTTTTGCGAGTGGTGACCTGCTGCCAAAAAATGTGCTTTGGGCGCCCCAGGAATGAACGCTGTTTGGAAGTTTTCCCAAAGCAGTTGTTGATTATCTGGAGAATGAAGATGTAGGCAGGTGACTGTCCAATATCTTGTGAGGCCCCATGCAGAGAATTTGTCACCTAAAGGGACGCACCCTTTACTCTTCCAAATACATGAACAAAAAATTACTGGAACATTTTGGTGACGGCATTTGTCATTGCCGAGAAACTTGGGACCCCAGACGTTGTCACATTGAAGGAAACTGCAGGTTACACCCTTCGGGAATTTTACAAGCAGCCCAAGGACGATGATCCCAGCAGCAGAAACTTCAAATCCTAAAGACAGCTGCAACCCTCATCCGTGGTGACATCAATGCAAAGGTGTGTTCAAAGGACAGCTACCCAGACATTGCTGCGGAAGATCAGCTGTCTACCTCCATGAATCACTCCATGTCCTGATTTCGAATATTTTTCAAGGGGAAAGATTTGCAAACAAAAACTGCTGCAATAGGACAAGCCATAATGCAGCTTACCCGACCCAAACACACTTCTTGCCCCACTGCAGATCGGATTAGCTGTCCAAATGCATAAAGTGTTTTGCATCACGGTTTTTGGTGGATACCCTAAATCGCCTAGGTTTCTGCTCGTTTTACAGGAGGTGCGTAAGTTCGAGATGAACGCAGCTGTGGAGCAAGGCACAGGCCTCCCGCACTGTCAGAGGGTGACAATTCCAGTTTGTGGCAGACAATGCTGACCACAACACAGCAACAGTAAGTGGTCACAAACCTTCCACGGCATGGGAATCATTGCCGTATCTCACCAAAGCGAGACGAACCCAAGAGGATCCCGGGGAAAAGACGTCAAAGTAAAAAGACATCATTGCCACCGGACGAATTGGAATCTATTTTTACAAGTATGTTCTTGAACTTCTCTTTGCTCAAACACTTGTATTCTCTCTGTGTGTCTCTCTGATACTTCGTGTAAATTTTGATAAATTGAGAACACCTGTTTTTTATTTACTAATTAGGATTTAACGTCCTCTCGGCCAATGGCCTAGGGGACTAAGAATGGGAACGAAGGGTGGCATTGCCAGTGTGTGTGGAGAGGGAGGGGCGTTAACAGCATTGCCCCTCTCTAAACTCCCTCTCTCTTTCTGTCTCTCTCACTCTCTCTCTCTCTCTCTCTCTCTCTCCCCTCTCTCTCCTCTCATCTCTCTTATTTTCAAGTCCAAATATGGAAACGGCTTGAAAGTGAGCAGGCTATGCCCCTGTCTGCAAAAAACTGGGGGTTTGGGGCGTTGACAGATGGCATGCTCCTGCCTTGTTTATATGACGCTGCTGTTGCCCCCGAAGACTTGCTGCACGTTGTCACCATGCAGCTGCAAGACGGCTGTGGAGTAAGTTGTGGGTGCGACAGCATGGACTGGATGTACGCAGCTTGTGGTCACTGTCGTGGGGAAGCTGTACTAACAGCGTCATCAGTGACACAGCTGCTGATTCGGATGTCGAAGACTGAGGTCAAAGGGTGAACGGGCTGTTACGGACAACTTGCATCTCAAAGGTTGGTTCGAAGTTTTTCCCTGTCATTTCCTTAGTGAGAAACATTGCATTCAGGTGCTGTAGTTGGAGTTATCAATCTTTTAAATTTTATTGTGGGGAGGTACATGCCAATGAATTACT
>CM031617.1:6913759-6916259 GCA_018398815.1 Conus ventricosus
TGGGCAGTCACTGCTAGCCTGACGAGTTCTCCACGGAGCGAAACAGAGGTCGTTGGACACTGTACGCGGCTTGCACCAGGCAGTCTGTCTGGAGAACGAGTAGCCCCCAAAGCACAGATGGATTTTTTTTTCTTTCTTAGTGTATAATCTTTAACGCTTTCTGTATATAAGTAGTTAAACTTTACTAGTTCTGCTGGAATTCCTAGCCACCAATGCCCATTTTCTTTTTTTTTCTTTTTCTAACTGTATAACCTTTAACGCTTTCTACATGTACGTCGTTAAACCCGATATATATATATATATATATATATATATATATATATATATATTGAATTATAAATAAAGCTTGCTCTTATGTCTTAGATTGAAGAAATAGGGGAAATAAGCATTCATACTGCAGTGGTAGATGATTCTGCCTAACTAACAGTATGTGCCTGAGTGGGTGAATGGGAAAAAAAAAAAATGCTTCCACAATGAACCTTCAGCAAGCTTATAGTCTCCAAGGGGGGGCGGGAGACACCCTCCAAAAGGGAGGAAAACTCACTAACATATAACTCCTGGTCATAATACCGATATTTCGAAACTTGGTGGTTTCTCCTCAGTGACCGCGGAAAGTGGTAATTTGACTCCTCTGCCTTTTCAGTTTTAAGAAGAATGCAATCCCAGAAAAAGCTGGTGTGCAATACCGTAGTATGTTTGTTGAGTTTTCAAAAAACCAACCAAAGGTGCCACCTAAGAAGCAAAAGAAAATCATGAAAGAGCAAAACAAGCTACATATTCTTGTGAAAAGTAGAAAATATAAAAAGATATCCTCTTAAGACACAAGTGCTGAGGGCCAGTTCTTGAATGAATCCGCAAGGGACTAAATACAACAAACTAATAAATTCCAAGGATAAGTACCGAGCACCGTTCCAGCAACTACAGAGCAGCTTGGTGTTGCAATGACTGCAAGAAATATTGAATTATAAACAAAGCTTGCTCTTATGTCTTAGATTGAAGAAACAGGGGAAGATAAGCATTCATATCTGCAGTGGTAGATGATTCTGCCTAACAGTACTGTTAGTTAGGCAGAATCATCTACCACTGCAGATATGAATGCTTATCTTCCCCCTATTTCTTCAATCTAAGACATAAGAGCAAGCTTTGTTTATAATTCAATATTCTTGCAGTCATTGCAACACCAAGCTGCTCTGTAAGTTGCTGGAACGGTGCTCGTACTTATCCTTGGAATTTATTAGTTTGTTACATATATATATATATATATATATATATATATATCTATATATATCTATATCTATATCCATATCTATATCTATCTATCTATCTATCTATCTCTCTCTCTCTCTCTCTCTCTCTCTCTATATTATAATATATAATATATATATGTATATACCCCTTAAATCCTTCCAAAGAACTGATAGGAAGCTTTACTAAAGGAAATTCCGAAGATTTGAGAATGCTGGAAATCTATGAAAGATAAGAGAGAGGATCACTGCACTTATTTTTGTCACATCAGTCTATACTGTGTTGACCTTTGAACCGCAGCATGCTGAGCAACACGTGACTGTCTGAAAATAACCCTCCCCCCCCCCCCCCTCAAAAAAAAAAAAAAAAGAAAAAAAGAAAAAAAAAGAAAAAAAGCCCACATAGCCCCCCCCCCCCCCCCCCGCCCCCACCTTCCCTTCTACAACTTCTCCCAGACTCCCCCTTTGTGAGAGTTTCCGAGTCCATTCCATTCCTTTGTAAAGTCTCCATCAGCCGCAAAGTTTTCCAGGGATGTGTACAAAATAAAATGCAAAATGCCGCATAGAACAATAAACCACAAGCACCACCACTGAAAAAACAAGGAAACAAACAAACAACGAAGCAAGCAAGCAGACAAACAAGCAAACAAACAAATGAAAACGAAAGAAAGGCGACAGACAGAAATAACTAAACCTGCTATCGCTATATATATATATATAATAAATATGAAATTGTTTTAGTAAATAAAAAAACTATAGTCGTCGAAGCAAAAATAATCAATATATTATTCTTTTAGAAAAATCGACAGTGAAATCAATCAGAATTAAAGAACACACACACACACACACACACACACACACACACACACACACACACACACACACACACACACACACACACACACACACACAGAGACTCCGCGGGCGATTTGTTACAGAAATGGCTTTGAAAGATATAGGATGTGTGTGTGTGTGTGTGTGTGTGTGTGTGTGGTGTGTGTGTGTGTGTGTGTGTGTGTGTGTGTGTGTGTGTGTGCGTGTGTGCGTGTGTGTGTGTGTGTGCGTGCGTGCGTGCGTGTGTGTGTGTGTGTGTGTGTGTGTGTGTGTGTGTGTGTGTGTGTGTTCATCACTACTTTTTTTTTTTTTTAGATTTGCACACAAGGTCAGAGAACACATTCGATCTCTCCATAACAGACGCAGCGGGTCAGGGTCTAACAGTAGCAGTCCACAAAGGGAAAGGAACAGCACACGTGGAG
>CM031617.1:6921259-6923759 GCA_018398815.1 Conus ventricosus
AATAATGCACCTTATAGTTCGAGCGTAATGTGATAATGTAATGATGCACCCTATAGTTCGAGTGTAATGTGATAATGTAATAACGCCCCCTTTATTTCGAGCGTAATGTAATAATGCACCCTATAGTTCGTGCGTAATTTAATAATGTAATAATGCACCCTTTAGTTGGAGTTTAATGTAATAATGTAATAACGCACCCTATAGTTCGAGCGTAATGTGATCATGTAATAATGCACCCTACACTTTGCGTGGCAGTGAAACAGGTCAATGTGGAACAAAGTCCGAAGTGAACGTGTCCTGTCCTCGTCTTCCATGGATTAGCATGGAGGCATAACCCCATGGCTACCAATAGCGCTGTATAACCCCATGGCCACCAATAGCGCTGTATAACCCCATGGCCACCAATAGCGCTGTATAACCCCATAGCCACCAATAGCGCTGTATAATCCCATGGCCACCAATAGCGCTGTATAACCCCATGGCCACCAATAGCGCTGTATAACCCCATGGCCACCAATAGCGCTGTATAACCCCATGGCCACCAATAGCGCTGTATAACCCCATGGCTACCAATAGCGCTGTATAACCCCATGACCACCAATAGCGCTGTATAACCCCATGGCCACCAATAGCTCTGTATAACCCCATGGCCACCAATAGCGCTGTATAACCCCATGGCCACCAATAGCACTGTATAACCCCATGGCCACCAATAGCGCTGTATAACCCCATGGCTACCAATAGCGCTGTATAACCCCATGGCCACCAATAGCGCTGTATAACCCCATGGCTACCAATAGCGCTGTATAACTCCATGGCCACCAATAGCGCTGTAATAACCCCATGGTCACCAATAGCGCTGTATAACCCCATGGCCACCAATAGCGCTGTATAACCCCATGGCTACCAATAGCGCTGTATAACCCCATGGCCACCAATAGCGCTGTATAACCCCATGGCTACCAATAGCGCTGTATAACCCCATGGCTACCAATAGCGCTGTATAACCCCATGGCCACCAATAGCGCTGTATAACCCCATGGCTACCAATAGCGCTGTATAACCCCATGGCTACCAATAGCGCTGTATAACCCCATGGCTACCAATAGCGCTGTTCAGTGGCTCATGGTGGACAAATGCAAACATTAACCTACATTTCGTCAGACTAGAGCGCGTGGTGATATGAGTTCACACGTGAAACAGCTTCGAAATCGATTTCTTACAAAAAGTATGTCAGGCAGGAAACACAGGGAACACCCTGCTCTATGCTTATCTCGGCACGAAATAATGTTTATCGAAGAAGCTCTGTGGTGTGTTCCATGTCATGTACCACTCGCAGTGAAACATATCCTTTTAGAGTGTTGGGACTTGCATGATGTGAGACATTAACACTTACAGCAGACTCCATGAAAACCTTGTTCAGAGATGTCCCACCTGATGTGAATTGCTGTCTGAGGGAGATTAACATTTTTCATCTGATCTAAAACATTTATGGAGGAAAGATTCTTAACGAAATTCCCGTTGTGTTTTTGGAAGATGTGTTTTAAAACGTTGTGTGAATGAGGTTTTTTTTAAAAAATATTTTAAAAAGTGACTTGTGAGTTGACTTCAACGTGGTGACAGCCCTGATATGGCCCTCTGCGGTCGGCTGGGCTATAAGCACCATTACCGTACCTTACCTGATGATGATGATGACGACGACGACATGATGATGATGATGATGATGATGATGATGATGATGATGATGATGATGATGACGACGACTTGTGAGTTGACTTCAACTTGGTGACAGCCCTGATATGGCCCTTTGCGGTCGGCTGGGCTATAAGCACCATTACCTTACCTTACCTAATGATGATGATGATGATGAGATGATGATGATGATGATGATGATGATGAATGATGATGATGATGATGATGACGACGACGACGACGACGATGATGATGATGATCTTGATATGGCCCTTTGCGGTCGGCTGGGCTATAAGCACCATTACCATTACCATTACCATCGACTTCCATGCCACATAGTCCTAGCGCAGATAAGAGACGCGTCCATTAAGTGAATGAAAGTCCACTGTGTGGTTCCAGTCTTTTACTACAGCCCATAGCAGCTCTGGTAAGACAGGCTGATGCCAACAAATCCTGCAAAACCCAGGTCTCTGATGGAACCCAGACCTACGACCTCTCTCACCCCCACACCCACCCTTACTCCCCCTCACCCCCTGCCACCCATCCACGCACACCCAGCAACTTGTTTTTCTTCCCCTGGCACGGGATCTGAAAATGAAACACCAAACGCGCCAGTCTTTCAGGCCTGTCAATAAAGGACTGACGTTCTGTTCGCCGCACATAACTATTGCACGTCAAAGAAGTCAAAATACAGAGAAACAGACACAACTAGGTGCAAAATCTAACATTGGATTTATCGCACAACGCGCAAGAGACGACCGAATTTTCGACGAATATCTCGTCACCAGACGCCACAGACAGAACACAA
>CM031617.1:6933759-6938759 GCA_018398815.1 Conus ventricosus
TTATTGCTTTGTTCTCGTTGTCCCGCAGCCGAGAAGTTGCGTCATTTCCTGTCTTGTTCCTTGTCTCATGGAAGCGAAATGTGGAAGGGGCCAATCAGATTGGAGCGTGTGTTTGGGATCGTCGCTAAATGGCAGGCGGCCCCTTTCCCCTCAGTGTTTGGTTTCTCACTGAAGAATGAACGTCGTGCCGGCTCCGACTTTAGAGGACGGACGTATCACAGCACGTGAAGGGATGGGAAGGGGCTGTGTTGATTCAGCGCTTGGCATTCGGTGGTGGTGGTGGTGGTGGCGGCTTGTTTCTCGTGTGTGTGTGTGTGTGTGTGTGTGTGTGTGTTTGTGTGTGTGTGTGTGTGTGTGTGCGTGTGTGTGTGTGTGTGTGTTGTGTTGTGTGTGTGTGTGTGTGTGTGTGTGTGTGTGTGTGTGAGAGAGAGAGAGAGAGAGAGAGAGAAGAGAGAGAGAGGAGGAGGGGGAGAGAGAGAGAAAGAAAGAGAGACAGACAGAGAAAGAGAGAGAGAGGAAGGGATGGACGGACTGAGAGAGAGGGAGGGATGGACAGAGAGAGAGAGAGAGAGAGAGAGAGAGAGAGAGAGAGAGAGAGAGAGAGAGAGAGAGAACGAACGAACGAAATTTTATTTTACCAGGGTAATGAGATAAGCAATACAAATGCTTTTTTCCACCCAGCCCTGGGGAGAGAGAGAGAGAGAGAGAGAGAGAGAGAGAGAGAGAGAGAGAGAGAGAGAGAGAGAGAGAGAGAGACAGAGACAGAGAAAGAGAGAGAGAGGGATGGATGGATGGATGGACTGACGGAGAGAGAGAGAGAGAGAGAGAGAGAGAGAGAGAGAGAGAGAGAGAGAGAGAGAGAGAGATGGAGAGAGAGTGAGACAGAGAAAGAAAGAGAGAGGGAGGGATGGACGGACTGACGGAAAGAGAAAGAGAGGGAGAGAGAGAGAGAGAGACGGAGGGAAGGAGGGACGGACGTACGGAGAGAGAGAGAGAGAGAGAGAGAGAGAGAGAGAGAGAGAGAGAGAGAGAGAGAGGGAGGGAGATCAAGAGAGAGAGAGAGAGAGAGGGAGAGAGAGGGAGAGAGAGAGAGGGAGAGAGAGGGAGATCGAGAGAGAGAGAGGAAGAGAGAGGGGAGAGGAGAGGAGAGGAGAGGAGAGAGAGAGAGAGAGAGAGAGAGAGAGAGAGAGAGAGAGAGAGGAGAGAGAGAGAGAGATTTCAGTATGAACATACGACAGCGTTTCTGATCGCTCACATGACTTCTGGATGCTACCAATGAGGGCAACCTGAAACCACCAGGATAATCATCACATCAGAGGAGAATTACCTGAGAAATGATTGGCTTCAAGTCAGGATGACATACGGTATAAAACGCATTTCATCCTCAATAGCTGACGTATATGGAACGTATTGAGTTTTTGTTGTTTTCTTTATCTTAAAGAGTTTAGACTAAGTAAGACACACCAATCTGAAATTCTGTCACAATGTAATCTGCATGTCTGTTTATCACTTGAGAAAATAAGGTTCTATGGTCCAATCAGTTTGGAAGTTTGTATAGGTAGAAATTCTGCCACACGTATCAACGTGAAACTGCTGGCTGTGCCGCTATAATCAATTAGACTTTCCTTAAAACTCTATGACGAAAGTTTTGACACTGCCAACACATTGATCTCCCCTTGTGTAGTGAAACTTAATGCACACAGAATGTTTCTAAATTTGGAGATTCAGTTTAGCTCCCTTTCTGAAAGACCAAACGAGTATTTCTCCTCCGCCATCCTTCTGTTCAATACTGTTTCGGTACCTATGACCTGGATGTCACATTTTAAACCATGTTTGTCTGCTACCGCTGCCAAAGACGCATGTTTTCACCTACGTCCATTGATCTGTGTGTTTGTTTGTGTGTTTGTTTGTCCGCAAGATTAAAAGAAGAAGAAAAAAAAACCACACCCCATAAAACCTATCTTGGCAAAACTTAGTAAAAAAGATATAATGTAGGACAAGTTTCAACCTGTGAAATTTGACTTTCAAAGGGAGGTGACTGCGGGCGAAAACTGAAACAAACTTCAAAGAAAAAAAAATACTAGTCCACTCTCTTTTTCTCTTTTTCTCACTTACTCACTCCATTTCTTCTCTGTCTGTCTGTCTCGCTCCTTTCTTTCTTTCTTCTTCTTCTCGCCCCCCCCCCCTCCCTCTCTCTCTCTCTCCTCCACTTCAAAGAAGAACGAGAAGAGACTTTAACATGCAGGACGCCAGCTCTCAGAAAGCGTCAAAGACCATAAGCAGTATATGAGGTCATGCACAATAAGGTCATGACTGGGGAGAGGTATTTGGTACTGTAATAGCTCCGGTCATTTTAAAGATGTGAAGAGAAAAACATCCTGTCAATGGTTTTGATAACTTTAAGATGGAAAAACAGGTTCCATTAAACACACACACACACACACACACAAGCGCGCGCGCGCACTCACACACACACACACACACACACACACACACACACACACACAACACACACACACACACACACACACACACACACACACACACACATTCTCCCAACATTTTGAGAAATTTTGTCTACACTCACTTAGAAAATAAGTACAACCATCACTTAAAAATATTCACAGATGGCTCAGTATTAGATGATAATAGCACGGGAGCGGCTTTCATAATTCCTAGCTTTAAAATAGAAAAGTTATTTCATCTTGGTGAAAGTCTGTCTATATATAGCGCAGAATTACTTGCTATACTCAAATCATTGGATTTCATTTTAAATTTCCCCATAAATAACAGTCAAATCGTAATATGCGCTGATTCAAAAGCAGCATTGAATGGTATTAAGTCTTCAAATTCATGTGTACGATTAGACATGATAACTGAAATTAATCATATAGTACACCTTCTTTCCCAAAAAGGCATTAATATTACTTTTTGTTGGGTGCCTTCCCATTGTGGTATATCGGCAAATGAACAAGTAGACAAAGTTGCAAAAAAGGCAGCTCAAAACCTTAGCGGCACAGTAACAATAAATGTTCGCTTAGATCTGGCAGAATGTTTCTCTATCATAAATAAAACATCTCATGATAATGCAACAAAAACACTGAGGAACTCGGACATATATTATTATAACAATTGCATCAACTGTAATGACAAAAACAATGGGATAACATCATACAAAAGTTTCAAAATGGAGTGACTGATGGCGGCGAACGAATGTCATGTGCTTTGTTTGTCAATGTCATTGGCGGTAAGAAACAAACTCTATTTCTAAAATCATACAAAAGATTTATTTTCTCATCCAGGGAGATTGAAAGTCTAATCCATAGGCTTCGATTAAATTCGTTTAAAACAAAATATTGCAAAGATATTAAATGTATGTGTGGGGATTCTATAAGTGTCAATCATTTACTGATTCATTGTCCCAAAACAAAAGAGCTTTTTAATAAATCAGGTATTGAGGGTTTTGTTGATGGATCGACTCCTTTACCACTCTCTAGTATATTGAACAGTTTTGCTACTCTTAAATCTATTTCTAAATGTTTATTAGGCTGTTCACTTAATATTTATCTTTAGCATTTGTGATTGTTACAGTTACAATTTTAGTTTAAGTTAAATGTTCTGATGAATAGGGTTGGGTGAGGGTTATGATTACATTCATTACGTACCACTTTAAAACTTACACTCCCGTACACTCCCTAAAAAATGCATCTCTCTCATTCCTTACATCAAGCTCACTCTACACTATAATACGAGGAACTCGGACTCCTCGTATTGTCTGAATCACTTTTAGTGGAAGGACGTTAAACTGAAGAAACACACACACACACACACACACACACACACACACACACACACACACACACACACACACACACACACACACACACACACACACACACACACACACACCATTAAAGGTTTAATCCACATTTATTGTAACTTTGCACACACACCATTAAAGGTTTAATCCATATTTATTGTAACTTTGCCTTTAACGAAACACATCGAATAATAAAACACAACTTTTTGAAAGTTTTTTTTTATATTTGATCCATACATCAGATTAAAGTTGCATACCAGCTATATTGCTTTGTGAACTTCATTCAATTTATTTGTACACAAACTGCAGACAGTGTTCGTTTTCTATGATATTCTGTCTGGCACATAGGTTATTTGGAATTTCATGGGATGCTCTGAGCAATAAAACATTCATCGCAAAGACACCAATCCGCATCTTTACCATAGAGACTCTATAACATCTATAACCTAAGAAATCAAAGTGCAACTCCCTTTCAAATATATCAGAGAGAGAGAGAGAGAGAGAGAGAGAGAGGAGAGAGAGAGAGAGAGAGAGAGAGAGAGAGAGAGAGAGAGAGAGAGATTTGATCCTCGAGGTCTTCCGTCAACGCGTCAAAGAAAACGGTCTTTGGTCAGGGATTCGTTTCCAGCGCGGTGCCAGTGTATTCAGAAGACGTCAGACGCCAGCCTAGCTCACCTTCAGCAGCCGGCGCCAGGACGGACGATGGATGGGGGAAGCAGAAGACGGCCGGTGCCTGGTGCTGGGACTAGGACAAAGGGAAATGCTGGGGTGGACACTGAAGCCATGCCAAATAACGTCACAGGACTTACTGAGTCTGGTCACTCACAACTCTGTCTGTCTGTCTGTCTGTCTGTCTGTCTGTCTGTGTGTCTGTGTGTCTGTGTGTCTGTCTCTGTCTGTCTGTCTGTCTGTGTGTCTGTGTGTCTGTGTGTCTGTCTCTGTCTGTCCGTCTCTGTCTCTGTCTCTCGCTGTCTCTGTCTCTGTCTGTCTCTGTCTCTTTCTGTCTCTGTCTCTCTCTCTGTCGCTCTCTCTCTTTCTGTCTCTCTCTCTGTCTCTGTCTATCTCTCTCTGTATCTCTCTCTCTCTCGCTCTCTCTGTGTCTGTCTGTCTCTCTTTCTGTCTCTCTCTCTCTCCTTTCTGTCTCTCTCTGTGTGTGTCTCTCTCTGTGTGTCTGTCTGTC
>CM031617.1:6948759-6953759 GCA_018398815.1 Conus ventricosus
GAGAAAAAGAAAAAGGTATGATATATACACTGAAAGGAACGACGTTCAGATTTCTCAGCCGGCTTTGTAAAGTGCAAGTGATATTTGTGTGTTTTCTCTTAGCGTGTTTGACGAAATGGTGCTGGAATGTGTCATTCGCCTTCAAACCTCTTATCTTCTGTCCTTTATAGTCATCCTAGCCTCTTTGCTGGCGGATCAAATGACGGTCAAAGTGATTTTTTTATTTTTTTATTTATTTTTTATTTTTTTTTTACTGCAGTTGGTATGAAGATTGGTCCTGTTGTGAATTGGGAATATATGTTCCATATTTCTATGATATCCCTTTAGTGTTCTTGTCTACAGGAACACGTCTCTCTCTCTCTCCTCTCTCTTCTCTCTCTCTCTCTCTCTCTCTCTCTCTCTCTCTATTTGTCTGTGTGTCTGTGTATTGTCTATTTGTCCGTCAGTTGGTCTGTCTGTCTAGCTGTCTGTCTGTCTATCTCCGTCTCTTCCTCCGTCCCTATCTGTGTCTGTCTCTGTGTGTGCGTGTCTCTCTCTCTCTCTCAGTCTGTCTGTCTGTCTCTCTCTTTCTCTTTCTCCCTCTTTCTTTCTCCTTGAGTTCTCTGTCTATCTGTCTGTCTCTGTCTGTTTGTCTCTTTGTCTGTCTATCTTACTCTCGGTGTCTCTGTCTGTCATGTGTGTGTGTGTGTGTGTGTGTGTGTGTGGTGTGTGTGTGTGTGTGTGTGTGTGTGTGTGTGTGTGTGTGTCTGTGTGTGTCTGTGTCTGTGTGTCTGTGTCTGTGTGTCTGTCTGTCTCTCTTTGTCTCTCCCTCTCTTCTTTAGAACATCTCTTTATATTTCCTTCTCTAGTAAATATCTGTGAGCAATCTACAGATGTTCAATGTGATGGGATGCCTTTGATCCTTTGTTGTCTTTGTCGTCTTCCTCCTTTTTCATTCCTTTATTCATTAACTCGTGTGATCGTCTCTTCCTTCATTCATTTGTTTGTTCATAGCTTCGCTGTTTCTTGTTTCTTTCCATCCATCCAGCCCCAGTTTTCATGTTTTCCTTCAGTCTTCGTGCCCTGTCCATGCTGTCCTTCGTTCAGTTTCTTAATAACCCCATTTTCAGCGTTTGAATGGCATATCAGGCTTCAACATGACAATAATCTTCTGTCCGTTAATTGTTTTCCACGCCGATGCAGTTTATGGAAACATACTCCATCTCTTTCACGAAAATTGTGGAGAATGTGGGAAAAGCAGTAATTGAAAAAAAAATTATAAAGCTGTGATTACAATCTCTTGTTTTAACAAATGAAGGAGGGGTGAAAGAAATAATAGTAAAGCTTTGATTACGAGGGGGAAAAGAAATATCAATAAAGCTGTGGTTACAATCTCTTGTTTTAACAAATGAAGGAGGGGTGAAAGAAATAATAATAAAGCTTTGATTACGAGGGGGAAAAGAAATATCAATAAAGCTGTGGTTACAATCTCTTGTTTTAACAATGAAGAGGGTTGAAAGAAATAATAATAAAGCTTTGATTACGAGGGGGAAAAGAAATATCAATAAAGCTGTGGTTACAATCTCTTGTTTTAACAAATGAAGGAGGGGTGAAAGAAATAATAATAAAGCTTGATTACGAGGGAAAAGAAATATCAATAAAGCTGTGGTTACAATCTCTTGTTTTAACAAATGAAGGAGAGGGTGGAAGAAATAATAGTAAAGCTTTGATTACGAGGGGAAAGAAATATCAATAAAGCTGTGGTTACAATCTCTTGTTTTAACAAATGAAGGAGGGGAAAAGAAATATCAATAAAGCTTTGATTACGAGGGGGAAAAGAAATATCAATAAAGCTGTGGTTACAATCTCTTGTTTTAACAAATGAAGGAGGGGTGAAAGAAATATAATAAAGCTTTGATTACGAGGGGGAAAAGAAATATCAATAAAGCTGTGGTTACAATCTCTTGTTTTAACAAATGAAGGAGGGTTGAAAGAAATAATAATTAAGCTTTGATTACGAGGGGAAAAGAAATATCAATAAAGCTGTGGTTACAATCTCTTGTTTTAACAAATGAAGGAGGGGTGAAAGAAATAATAATAAAGCTTTGATTACGAGGGGGAAAAGAAATATCAATAAAGCTGTGGTTACAATCTCTTGTTTTAACAAATGAAGGAGGGGTGAAAGAAATAATAATAAAGCTTTGATTACGAGGGGGAAAAGAAATATCAATAAAGCTGTGGTTACAATCTCTTGTTTTAAACAAATGAAGGAGGGGTGAAAGAAATAATAATAAAGCTTTGATTACGAGGGGGAAAAGAAATATCAATAAAGCTGTGGTTACAATCTCTTGTTTTAACAAATGAAGGAGGGGGAAAAGAAATATCAATAAAGCTTTGATTACGAGGGGGAAAAGAAATATCAATAAAGCTGTGGTTACAATCTCTTGTTTTAACAAATGAAGGAGGGGGAAAAGAAATATCAATAAAGCTGTGGTTACAATCTCTCGTAGGAACAAATGAAGGACACGTTGTCGGCGAGGCAATGAACAACATGAATTAAATGGAGGACAAGAACTTGTCAAGCATTTTTTTTTTCTCCCTAGCATATGAATTAAAGAATATCCTGCTGCAAATAGTTTTTGCGATCTTTACAATGTACCCTTGGTTTATTCTGGGTTTGGTGAGTGTGGCGTTGGGTTCCTTGACCTTGAAGGCAGCAACTGTGGTTTGTGCCCCCTGAAGATCCACCCTTCGCCATCTATAGCATGTGTTCATATGGCTCTACGATGGATCTCATTTTTGGTGTTGTTGATTTTGAGGGAAAAATCTCCAATGGAATGTGTGGAAGCACTTCCAAACGTCTTATATGGGTCAGTGAAGGCAAATGCTGCCTTGAGGCCATCGTCAAAGGAGTGTAATCAAGGACTTTATGTGAAAGCCAGCTTTCGGAACATCCTAATCATTTTCGGCCGTCTCAGAATCTTTTTTTTTTGTGTCTCCCTTGAAATATAGTGTAGCGCTTTCAGCGCCAGTGCTACTGCGTCTGTGATTGTAGGTAAATAAATGCGGGTTCAAGGGGTAACCCTGCAACACACTTTTGTGCGACAAAGCATTATGGATGATTGCTGCCGTCAGCTCTTTTTGGTTTCTTCGCGGCATGATTGTCCGAACGGTTTTTCTGTGTATGTCAGTAGTTGACTGTTCGAACGAAATCGTTGTTTTCATGTTCAATAAAACATCGAAATGATTTCACGTACGGAGAACTGAACAAATATATAATAGATGGAATGCTTACATGAAAATTCATAGATACTGATATGATTAAAAGCTCGAATGATAAATTATATACTGCCTTGCTCGCACATGCCAAAGGGCTTTTAAGCTTAAAATCAAAGAAAATCGGAAATGAAATGAGGTAGGGAACAGTAAACGATAAACAGTAAACAAATGGGGTATGTTTTGCTCCCATAAGGAAACCTAACACAGAGTAACTTTTATTCAAGACTGGCACAGCCTTTTAAACTTGAATAAAGTCAGACAAAATACATAGACGAACAATCTAACATAATTTTTTTTTTTTTTAAATTTCATTTTCCCAGTTTCTCCATCTTCAAACTCCCCTCTCCTCTCCCCTCCCCTCAAGTCCAAATCTTTGCCAGACAGTTCAGTTGTTGGCCTGCTCTTGTTTTTCCCCCACTATTAGATTGTTCGTCTATGTATTTTGTCTGACTTTATTCAAGTTTAAAAGGCTGTGCCAGTCTTGAATAAAAGTTACTCTGTGTTAGGTTTCCTTATGGGAGCAAAACATACCCATTTGTTTACTGTTTATCGTTTACTGTTCCCTACCTCATTTCATTTCCGATTTTGCTTTGATTAAAATGAGGTTATTTGTTTCTGTCCGTCTGTGTGTTTGTCTTTTGATCTCCTTGCATCTTTGGGTGGATCCTCAGGCGTAGGCTCAAAGACTGTCTCCTTCATTTTATATTATTTGCATAATGTCTTTAGTTTTACAACAACTTTTTTTCCTCCCCACACTTTCGTTTGGTTGCATTTACTACTATTCGCTGGCTGCTCTGGGGGTGCTATTGGATTCTTTTTTGCACCCATGGTGGTGAGAACACCACAATATTATGGACTGTGGTGTGTCTCTATTTGACGCCGGGAGCGCAGACACAACCAGCCGTGTCTCCCTGATGAGTCCCGATCCAGCGGGCGAAAGGCCTCGGAGCAGGCAATACAAATATATCTGCCTTCAAAAGGGATTGCGATGGTTCCTTATGCAGCTAGTGAAGAGTTTTCATATCTGTAACATAATTTTTTTTTTTTTTAATTTCATTTTCCCAGTTTCTCCATCTTCAAACTCCCTCTCCTCTCCCCTCCCTCAAGTCCAAATCTTTGCCAGACATTTCAGTTGTTGGCCTGCTCTTGTTTTTCCCCCACTATTAGATTGTTCGTCTATGTATTTTGTCTGACTTTATTCAAGTTTAAAAGGCTGTGCCAGTCTTGAATAAAAGTTACTCTGTGTTAGGTTTCCTTATGGGAGCAAAACATACCCCATTTGTTTACTGTTTAAAATCAAAGAGGCAAACAAACTGTGGGAAGAAGCCAACCTATTGGTGTATGTAATTGTGGTTTTTCATATGTAAGGAATAATCAGGGTGTCGGATTTGTAAAAGCATGACTGTTTGATGTCAATATTGCGTTTAGATTGAAAGGGGTAGATTGGGAGTCCCCATATGAGACAAGCGAGAGGTTTTCTGAGTAAGGATTCTTTATAGTACGGATTGATATTGAGCCGCGCGTTTTATTGCATGGTTGTAGATTTAGCATGTACCTGTTTCACCATGGCGGCGAAAGTTATCTTCCTTGTTTATTGATAATTGTTAAGAATCTCCGCCGCACTGAAAAACTTCCATCCCGAAGGAAGCTTTCCTGTCATTGTCATACCCAGTGACTGACCGACTCCATGGTGTGTGATGAGTTCTGGCTGTTATCCTACCATGCCTTGTCACTTTGCCGTG
>CM031617.1:6966259-6999597 GCA_018398815.1 Conus ventricosus
AGAGGATAGGGAGAGGAGGATGGGGAAACAAGCGGGGGAAGGTGGGGTGGGTGGCTGTGGTGGCTGTATACCAAACATTTATGCGCCAAGGCCTTGCTTGATAAAAGAAATCTTAAATAAATGTTGGCGAACCGCCAAGAAACGTGGACAAACGAGTCACAAGACAAAACACGACGCGTTTCGACCTCTTAGGTCTTCTTCAGCGAAGACACAAACAAAAAGGGCATTGAAAATGAACGAGTTATCACTTAGGGTTGATCTCTTCAGCGCAAGGTTGGCGTTGAATGAAAACGAGGCTGTTAGAAGGGAGATAATGTGTGAGTCAAGGTAGTGATGATGATAATTATATTACTGAAAGAACTACTAATGATGGTCAAAATATTGAAGAAAAAATGAATTAAGACAGGATTACTACTACTTAAAGAGTCGAGTATTGATAGACTGGCGCAGTTCGATTGTTTTGAGAATTTGTATTGTGTCTGAAAGGTGATTCTCCTCATTTTCTTTCATAATACGGCCATCAAGGTATACAAGCCAGGTGGTTCCAAGCAGACAGATTAAAAATCAAAGGAATGGGACTAGTTCCGGGGAAAACCACCTGGCGCAAAGACAGGGTCACGGGTGAGTGCAAAGACCTGAAATATGTGTCAACTAAGGGCAAGGTCATATACCTCAAGACTGTGATTTGATCGGCAAAATCACCCCCACCCCCACCCCCCCAAAAAACAAAAACAAAAACAAACAAACAAACAAACAAACAAACAACAACAACAACAACAACAACAACAACAACAACAACAACAACAACAAAACAAACCAAGGGAAATAATTGACAGAGAGTTGTTCTTATGATCAATTATCAGTTTAACAGTTTAACATCAAATGCTAGCTCAAAGTTATGGTAGGCCTCAAAACGCTTACAATGGATTATATAGATCACGAATGGATCCATCTTATGCTTGCCTGTTCATGGGCTACGTTCATGGGCCCGTTCATGGGCCTGTTCATGGGCTACGTTGAATCTCGGATCTTCTCCCAATTTCCTGGACACCTACCAGAAGTCTTTAGAAGATTCATCGATGATTGCTTTGGCATATTCACGCTCCCTAAGCAGGAACTTTTGACTTCATTCAGTTTGAGAACAACTTCCATCCATCCCTCAAGTTTACCTATGAAATTTCTGACTCGTCCCTTGCTTTTCTCGACATACTTGTCAACATCCAGAAATACTCACGATCCCTCCATACTACAGTACATTATAAACCAACAGATTCTCATTCGTACCTTCTCTTCTCATCCAGCCACCCACCTGCATCGAAAGACAGCATCCCTTCTTCCCAGTTCCTGAGGCTGCACAGACTCTGTAGCTCAGACAGGGCTTTTGTGAAAGAGGCAACAACCATGGCTACTTTTTTCACTGCCAGAGTTACCCTTTAGCCTTGATACAATCAGCCCTCGAATGAGCCAAGTCAATTCCAAGATGCCAAGCTCTCAAAAGCAAAGAAGCGGATGCTGCAGAGACGGACCGATGCATACTGACTTTGACCTATCACCCACACAACATACCCGTGAAAAACATTCTATGTCGCAACTTCTCGATCCTTAGGAACGATCCAACACTGAAAGATACATTCAACCAACCTCCACTTGTGGCTTTCAAGAGGCATAAAAGCCTTGGTGACCATCTTGTGCATGCTGCCTTCCATTCTACGTACCCTTCTGCTCAAACTGGCAATTTCCCTTGCAAGAAACCTAAATGTAAAACCTGTACTTTTATTAACCCTGCAACAACTATCCAAGGCCCACTTACTCTTACATGGATTATACAGTGATGTGGTGCAAAATTCTAATTGTGGTGTGTGGCCTCAAAACTCTTACATGGATCATACAGTATTCTAGTGCAAAATTCTAATTGTGGTGTGTGGCCTCAAAACTCTTACATGGATCATACAGTATTCTAGTGCAAAATTCTAATTGTGGCGTGTGGCCTCAAAACTCTTACATGGATCATACAGTATTCTAGTGCAAAATTCTAATTGTGGCGTGTGGCCCGTGGTGGTGATGGTTGCAAGAGCTCGAACAGAGAGAAGGGGAGGCGAAGGTTGGGGAAGGAGTGGGGATATGAGGGAGGGAAGAAGGCCTCAGGGGGAAGAGGAGAAGGAGGGGTGAAGGGTACTACAGTGGGGGGGGGGGGGGGGGGAAGCTTCTCATCGGTTGCCTCCCGGTAGGGTTCGTCTCCCTTGCTTACTACGCTGGTTTCAGGGTCAGGGGTGGGTTAATGACGTCCTGGTGGATCTTTAATACAGAGCTAAAGTAATTTACCGCCAAGCAGACGCTAGCATTACAAGTGTGGAACTGAGTTGATTATTCCATAAGTAAGTTATCACAGAAATCAGTCGATAGACGGTCTGGAAAAAAAATCTATTAACAAATAAATGATTTAATCACTAAAAAAAATATCTGTGTACTTGAGACATAATGTATGCGAAAGAGAATGAAAAAACTACTAAATCGATAAACTGATGTTTATGGTGTTTATGTGATATGGAGCGCAATTCGTTGTGTCATCACAAATATCGGTATTACTATCATTACTGCACTCGACACAGAATCTACTGCAAAGAAAGGACAGTTAATCAAAAGAAAATACGAGTTTGGTGGTTAAACACAATAATGCACCGTCCCCCACCATAATTATGAAAGAAGGCATACTATGGCATCGTCTGCTTTACGCGCGTGGAATGAGATCCGGCGGGTCACCTCCTCTGTCCGCACTATCCCTGGTCACTATACAGAAGAGAGAAAGCCAGAAAGAGAGCCCGCATACCGTTAAGTACGGAAAACAGCATCTTCCCCAGCCTGGGAATTTGGCTGGGGGCGCGTGCTCGCTGGAACTGGCTCTGGTGACGGACAACACGTGCCCTGCGCGCGGTTTGGGGAAAGAATGAGCAGGCTACATCCGCAATGGAGTGTGCACTGCTGTTAGCTTACGGCCAGACAGCTAGCTTAGCATTCTTGCCAGAGGAAGACCTAAAAGGTCGAAACGCGTCGTGTTTTGTCTTGTAATTTATTTGTCCATGTTAACCGGCGGAGTTACTTAAAATTTCTTTTAACATTTGTTTCAATTTCTCTCTGCAGTCACCTCATTTGACAACTAACTATTGAGCTAAACCCGCTCTCCCGATTGCTGTGGTTAAACGAATGCGATGGAAGAGGTTTACGGATTAAAACTGTATGCAGAATTTGTGCTGTTCAACTTGGTTTGTGTCCTGTTGTCTGTTAAAGTGCAAGGTACTCGGCGAGATTCTCTTTGGGTTCTCTCCCTTGTTTGCCAGACTCCTTTTCCTTCACGCACGCATACGTACAACCGACAGCCAGCCTGTTTTGGATCTTTTGTCGCGTCTGTATCTGTAGACTTGGATTGAATCACTTCGCAGAGCAGGGCGTTTGCCCAGTAACTTATTGTATTACCTCGCAATGCGAAGCATCGTCGTAGATTAAGTTGCTGTGTGTTGTTATGGTGCAACTTATTGCCTATACTGAGCTGTACTCGAGGTTATGTTATGACATCGTTTTGCACTGTTACACATTGCATCGTATTGTGTCGTGATGCATCGTTCTGTATTTACAATTTCTACCCTGTTGCATTTTATCTTGTCGTATTGTATTGTAATGTTGGGCATTTTGCTGTCCTTTTGTGTTTTTTCCTTGTCTTACTCCTCCCTAAAGTAGTGACTACAAAACACAGCGCGCAATAGATTCTTCCTTGAATCAGCTTACACTGAAGTAAATCACAGACAGACCTCTATGTGCTTCTCCTTTCGGACGAAGCGTACAGTCACAAGCTTCAAACGAAGGAGATCTGTCGTTCCGGACGCTGTAACACGCGTTCGCCACAAATACCAACAGACAACCCGCGAAAATCTGCAAGGGAGATAATGTGTGGTAGAGCTCGCATTGAGTGAGAGTGTCCTCACCGTTTTCATGGACAGATTGCTGAAGCTGCTCTTGTTGGGACGTCCAAAGCCATCCGGGCCATCAGTCAGCTTAGCACTTCACTCAGAGAGAGGAGAGAGAGAGAGAGAGAGAGAGAGAGAGAGAGAGAGAGAGAGAGAGAGAGAGAGAGGAGAGAGTGAAATGCCAAAGATAAGCGTATAACGGTCCGCTTGTTATGCGACAGCTGAAAATCCCAACCGTTACCTGGCGTGCATTTAAAAACATTTGACTCTCTAATCTATTTGCTTGGCCCATATACTGGGAAAAAGGTATCTCTATTTGCAATAGAAAACACGGTAATTTTCCACAGTTTTCTTTTTTGTGTGAACAGGTCTATTTGTTCCATGTCAGCAAAAAACTGTTGATTTAGAGACAAAATGCCCAAAACATGGGTGTGTGAAACGGTGCGCCTGTTACGGAGACACGAGTGACAAACATTTCAGCTTCACTCATTATTACCTCATCGATCGATTCAGAACTACATGTCATAATGGGTTTGATGTGACGTTTTATTTGTTATCCTCATCGATCGATTCAGAACTACATGTCATAATGGGTTTTGATGTGACGTTTTATTTATTTATTTACTTGCTTATTTATGTATTTATCTGTTTATCTATTTTACAAAGATAACGTATGCACACACAGCATCATGATCTATCTGTTTATCTATTTTACAAAGATAACGTATGCACACACAGCATCATGATCTTGACGCATAAACTGAAATTCTATTCGCAGTAGAAAGACAGTCATTATCTTCACTTGACTTTTCTTTCACCGGAACGGGACTGTTGTGGAATACTTTATTTGTTCGGGCGGTGAACTCAATCCTCCAGCGTGTCTAATTACCATCACCTGGACCATTCAGAACAGAACACAATATTTCATCGACCGATTTTTTTTCAAGTAAAGGCAATATACACCAAATGTGGAATTTCTGTTTGCTTGTTTTCTTCTTCAAGTATATTTGATTGTTTGTTCGTTTTTTGATGGTCTTTCCAATAGCCCGGGTAATATTCGTATAAAGCTATTAGCGTCTGAACCCCCCCCCCCCCCCTCTCATGTATACACGCACGTTTAAGACCGCATACAATTTCCTGTAACCCATGGCAGCGTTCGGCGAGTTAATGTATACACAGAAATACCCGATACACGCAACAGTACTTAATGAGAAGATGGGTTCCACTAACGCTTTCCCCAATTGCCATAACGAACACGAAACACAATAAAACTTAAAAGTAACGTCATCGTTCGCCTTTTTGTTTGGGCACTCTCATGACGTATTTACGAAACACAATAAAACTTAAAGTAACGTCATCGTTCGCCTTTTTGTTTGGGCACTCTTATGACGTATTTACGAAACACAATAAAACTTAACAGCAACGTCATCGTTCACCTTTTTGTTTGGGCACTCTTATGACGTATTTACGAAACACAATAAAACTTAACAGCAACGTCATCGTTCGCCTTTTTGTTTGGGCACTCTTATGACGTATTTACGAAACACAATAAAACTTAACAGCAACGTCATCGTTCACCTTTTTGTCTGGACACTCTTATGACGTATTTACTGTGGGCCCCTTACGTTCACAGCTCACCGTAAGCTAACAACGCATATTCTCTCGCTGATGTAGCCTACTCACTCATTCCTATAGCCGCGTGCATCAGCCTACTCACTCATTCCTATAGCCGCGTGCATGGCACGTGTTGTCCGTCACATCAGCCTACTCACTCACTCCTATAGCCGCTGTGCATGGCACGTGTTGTCCGTCACATCAGCCTACTCACTCACTCCTATAGCCGCTGTGCATGGCACGTGTTGTCCGTCACATCAGCCTACTCACTCACTCCTATAGCCGCTCGCATGGCACGTGTTGTCCGTCACATCAGCCTACTCACTCACTCCTATAGCCGCGTGCATCAGCCTACTCACTCACTCCTATAGCCGCGTGCACGGCACGTGTTGTCCGTCACAGAGCCAGTTCCAGCAAGCGCGCGCCTTCAGTGAAAATTCCCACGCATGGGAAGATGCTGTTTATCGTAGTTTACCGGAACAGAAGAGCCTGGAGGGAAACGGCGGCTGCCTCATCACGTCCCCCCAACGACCCCAGTGGTCAGGGGATGACTGACTGACTGACCGGTATGTGGGCTCTCCCTCCCTCCCTCCCTCCCTCCCTCTCTCTCTCTCTCTCTCTCTCTCTCTCTCTCCTAGTTCTAATAAAAGTTTTCCGAGTTCAAATTTTGAGTTCTCTCTCTCTCTCTCTCTCTCTCTCTCTCTCTCTCTCTCTCTCTCTCTCTCTCTCTCTCTCTCTCTCTCTCTCCTAGTTCGAATAAAAGTTTTCCGAGTTCAAGTTTTGAGTTCTCTCTCTCTCTCTCTCTCTCTCTCTCTCTCTCTCTCCTCTCTCTCTCTCTCTCTCTCTCTCTCTTCTCTCTCTCTCTCTCATAGTGACCAGAGACAGCGCGGACAGAGGCGCTAATCCGGGTCTCTCTGAACGTGTGTAAAGCAGACGATACCATGGTATGCACTCATTCGTCAGGTAGGGGAAAGGTGGATTGCTGTGTTTCTTGACAGAAGTGGTATTTTCTCTCTAAATACGCTTTC
The DNA here is from genome assembly GCA_018398815.1 of Conus ventricosus. Taxonomy (NCBI): domain Eukaryota; kingdom Metazoa; phylum Mollusca; class Gastropoda; order Neogastropoda; family Conidae; genus Conus; species Conus ventricosus. The sequence continues at coordinate 6,972,861 of CM031617.1, forward strand.
TTTGCTGTTAGCGGGGGTTCTATGTCGAAAAATCATGCACTTCATGCAACAAGCACCAAATTTGGCAGAGATGGCCAGTTTTATGTCCTGAACAAAACCTGATTTAGAGCCACCATGAAAAATTTGTAAAAACGTGTTTTTTGGCATATTTCAAAATGGCCGACATAAAAATTGGAATATATGTTTCAAAATTGTTTATTTAATGCTACAAACACCAAATCTGACTGAGAAGCACAATTTCATGCCTGAACATAACCAGATACAGGTCTATTTTTAAAAAAAAAAAAGGAAAATTTGTGTATTTGAGCAATTTCCAAGATGGCCGCCAGCAAAAAGGGGAGTCGTATGCTGTACATTCATTCATCTGAAACCCATAACACAAAAATATGTTTTAAAAATATGAAATGAATAAAAATCATAATAATAAATAAATGAATGAATAAATAAATGAAATAAGATACAAGAAGTAAATAAAGAATATAAAAGACGTGAATGAATAAATAAATAATGAACAATTTTAATGGGAGGAGAGAACAGTAATATGCCGACTCTACCCCACTTGCTCCTCCACCGAGTTTTTGGGCGAAAGTGGCCTAAAGCTGCCTTTTCCTGTTCTCTGACAAGTAAGACGTCAATAACCAAAAAATAACGATTATCTACAAACAAACATACTGTGCAGGGTTATCCGTTTTCAATACTAATTTACTAAACTTTTCAGATTTCAGTTTTTGCTTAATCCTGTGTTTTTCCTGATCATTTTCAATAACATCATTTTCGCGCAAAACATTCTTCAAATGAGTCTCTGTCTTTCATGTGAAATAACACTACAGTCTTTAACTGTTCTCTAAAGTCTTTTAAAACCGAGTTATATTTCTGGCATAAAATCCACACACTTATCCCATCATGTCTTCCGCTGAAAGCCAGCTTTGACAAAGTGTTTCTCTTTTTAACTATATCTTTTTCTGCTGAACAGTCATCTATAATAAAGAGTGTCTGCGTTCCTTCAAACACTTTATAAAAAGTATTCTAAACACTCACTCAGTTTAGTGCTAGGATTAACTAAATATACGTCATGTCTGTCCATATAAACCTTCTATCATGATATGCTTTGTTCCTTTTAAGTGTTGGACAGAAAATCACAATATGATCAAAATTATAGCGATAAACTGTTTGTAATAAGTCTAGGACAAATATTGTTTTTCCACAACCAGTCTGCCCACAAATCATTGAACAATGAGGAGTTTTTGTCATAAAGTTTAACTGCTCCATGGTTTTATAGAAGAATTTAATCTAATCCAGTTATTATTTTTATCATACTCTCCGTTAAAAACTTGTTCAGTATAATAAAACCCTACGAGGCCTAAATGGTGTAAGATTAATCCAATTCAGTTCTGTAAGATTGTTTCTATTTAAGTCAACATTGATTTTGTTGCTTGTTGTTATGATCTTAATATCCTCACCATTGTGAAGAACGACGATGGTAACGTTAAGGCGTTTAACGTCTAAGTTTTGCCAGCTAATATTAATTCCTTTTATAAGGTCATCACTAACGCCACAACCCCATCCCTCTCCACATCTTTAAAGACAGAAATTTCAAATATCATTGTGAACGTGTCTCCTAATTTTCTGCTTGGAAAGAACTGTAATTTTGTAGAAGCTTTTTTTACAACTGTTTCTTTTCTGTGGAGGATGTACTGTTTTTTCCATACGGCGTTATTTCAATTTCTTTCCGACTATTGTCGTCCGGCATAAGACTTACATGTAAAGGGCCAGAGTTGAATGCTTTTCTGAAACTTTTTTGACGGCCTAAAATATGTAAATGGGCTTATGAATTCAAATTTTATTTCCCATTCTAAATATGGTTCTAAGTGCCATTTGAGGTCAGGTTTTCGAACTATTTTATATTCATACTGGCCAACATTATTTGCCTCTAGATTGCGCAGTTGTTCTAGTTTAGGAAACTTTTTGCTGTCGCCAACCTCTTTGCGTTTATAATCACCATCTTTAGTGTACTCAAAACCATACAAAGCACCTTTCTCACCGTTCTGTTCAAAGCCCGAAACGCCCTGCAAGGTCTTTTAATTCAAAGGTTATACCCTTACGGGCCAAAAAATGTAACTCCTGATTCTTCTGGCCCACGCGCCAATTTTTAGTTAAACTTATTTTTTTATTTTCCAAAAAAATTTGTGCGGGTTTAAATCACTTTTTCACGACTTGCCCTGTTTTTGCCCTGAAATTTTTTAAATTTTTTTTTTAAATGATCCGACCCTCCCACAAAAAATTTTTTTAAATTAATTTGGGGAAATTTTGTATAATTTCATAATCGAAATATGAGTTTTTCCCGGGATGGAAAGCCCTTAGAAAAATTTGAGGGCCCCCCATCATATAATTTTTCATCGTGCTTTAGTTCATAAAAAATTGAACATAGAGTAATGAATGAAAATGAAAGGGAATCGGGCGGTTTTTCCCCCCCAAATAAGTATTTTTGGGTTTTGGCACAACTCTAAATCTAGGGTTGTCAGCTGAAAAAGGCCTAACATTTTAGCTAGCTCTACTAAAAAAAGGTAATGTATACTTTTTCTTCGGGTTTGAATGTTAACATTGTTGTAAAATTTTGGCTTTTTTAAATTTTTGGGAAGTAATGCGAAGTTACTTTAATTTCTTCTTTTTGTGAGCAAAAAACCCCAAAAAAAACCCTCGGTATGGTTAACTGGCTAACTTTGTTTTCCTGCTTTTTTTAAATTTTTTGAAATTTTTTATTCCCTTGGATTCACCCAAAAATTTAAAAAAACGACTTTGTAAAATATTTCATGGGCGCGACTGTTTTTTGGCCCCCCCAATTGTTATCAAAAGCATGTTCTAAAAAAAAAGGAAAGGTTTTTGAGTTGTTATTGTTTCAAAAATTTTTTTAAAAAAAAAAAAATTAAAAATGAGTGCATTCAAATATACTGTGCAAAATTTCTGTTGGGCCCCCTCAATCTTAAAAATTAGCAAAATGAAAACTCTTGACATTGCCCGTGACCCCAAATGCCCTTTTCATAAAAAAAGGGGAGGGACTCCATTGAAAGCTATCTTTAAACCCCCCCATTGAAAACCCAGCACATCCAGAAAAACTGGTTTAGTCACCCATGCAGTTTTATCAAAAACCAGTTAAAAATTTTCTGGGTCTTGTGCATCAACTGGGTTGGGGGGTGTTGGGGATGCTGATCATTTAAAACACCATGATCCCTTTTGGGGAGGTCAAATGTACAGATTTCATTTTTATTAAAACCTTCAACTTATTTGACTGAACTGCAACTCCATTACCAAATGACAACCATTAATCCATTTAGCAACAGAATAGACATGAAGGCTTTAAAAGGGATCTTAACGAATTCAATATTAACTCAAGACAGGCTTTAGACAAAAGTTGGATCAAAATCATGGCCTAGGCGTCATTTATTTTCGGGGCACGCACAGAAAGTAAAACTATGACTGGCGTTTCTCCTTTCAAAATTTTTTCGGGCCCTGGCCCATAGAGCAAGAGCATAAAACAGCATGGACAACATTATCTTAGACACTTCTAAGGGCCTAACAGGGCGGGAATGGGAACGAATAAACGACTCTATTCGTACTTACGTTTGGTGTTTGCTAGGCTCGCAAGCACAGGCAAGATCGAGCATAAACTGATCCTTCTACTGGCTTTGACGCGCAAAAACAATACTTAGCAAATTTAGAGAACGCCATTAATTCTACAGTTGATTTACCTTCAAGTATTCAAAGGTACCAACATGTTTTACAATACGCAAGATCGAAAGTAACTTGCTGTTGGCACTGGTTTATACATGCTGCCTTCTGACCTCAGACTCCAGGTAGGAATAATAATAAACATAATAATGAAATTCTTATAGCAGGCAATGAACAGAAGGTTTGGGAAAAACCGACATAAATTCTGACCAGTAATATTACAAACAATAAAAGAACCCCCAAGATTAAGTCATCTAATCCCCGAAGTCCAAACCCCCAAAGGCATTGAAGACCAGCAAAGCTCGCGGACTCGGGCTCGCGATGACCATAAATATGAAAAGACAGCGCTTGTTCTTGGATTAACTGGCATGGGATTACTTGGTCTTTATCTTACTAAATAGTAACCCAACAAATTACGAGAACAAATGCCCATAAGTGCCGGCCATAAAGCCAACTACTTTGCTTGCAGTAGACAAAAGCCCCTGACAATACTCCCCAATATTCCCGGTAAAGCGTCTATAGCTTTACTGGCTAATTTTTTTAATAAATTTGCAAGATGATCAAGCTGTTTTTTACCCATGATTATCAGGCGGGGATGGAGGCGATGGCGGCGGAGGCACTGAACTTTGCCCTCCACCACCGCCTGTAATACCATCACCAGTGTACTTATTGCAAATCCTAAGGGAGTTATAACGCTTGCTAATGTGACGCCTTTGCTCTCTAACCCGCGTTTTTATTCGTTCTGCTAGCGTTGTGTCTTCATATAAATTTTTCGGATAGTTTCTCTATTCTATCACTTGATTTCGTAATTGGTCTCGGTTAGTAGTTTTGCACTTCTATCTTGCTGATCTTTCTTTTTCAAGATCTTTTAGTCTTTGGGGTTTTTCTTTCTTTAATATCATGCCCTAAGTCGGCGTCATCAGCCTCAACGAGTTTTCTTTTTCTCTTCTTATATGCCCATCTAGTTCACCAGTTTTTTCTAAATTGTTTGTTAATTCGCCTCTGATGGTTCTTAAAGCAAAGATCAAGGCCGCTATTTCTCGCATGGGTAGCGGCGAGTCGTGTATAGTCTTTACGCTGTTCTTCTGAAAAACTGGTTTCTGCTTCTAATTTCATTTAATTATTTCATCTGCCGTTGATTTAATTCTTTAAGTTCCATGTTTTGTATTTGGTTAGCTGTTGGGAGTTCCTGCAAACGTGTTTGAAGTTTAGCAACTGCATCCCTATCTAATTTCGGTCTAACAAGGCCAAGGGATTTGATCTTTCACACTGAGTCTTTGTATAATTGTACTCTTTGGGTAAAAAATTTGATGGGGCGGGGTTTTGTTGTAAGCCGAACAAGTTGCCCTTGATCGTTTTTTACAGACAAATGATCATCTTTTAATTCAAAATCATTTGGGGCTATAAATTGGGGAGGTTTTTGCCCAAAACTTTCGAAAAATGTTTTTAACCTTCCCTTTCTTTTAAAATTCCCTTTCCCGCATTGAGAGCTTAGCGAGTTGTATTAAAGGGATTTTTTTCACCCCTGCCCGTCCCCAGGACCAAAAAAAAAATCATAACCCTTTTTCCCCTTTCAATTCTTCCCAAATGTTTTTAAATAAAAAAATTTTTTAAATTTTGTTTTAAAAAAAATGCCACAACAAGCCCCTGGCCGATTCTTGCCCCGCATAGAAAACAGAAAGGGGCCCCAGGCAAAAAGGGAAATAAAGGGAATTTTATTTTTAAAAATTTTAATCCATTTACTATTGAAAAAAGTTTCAAATTCTTACTGCCCAAAATTTCCGACTTAGGAGCGGATGAATTGATTGTCCCAGGCTCTGCGCTTTTCTTACTTTAAAAAATAAAAACTCGTTTCAACAACGGGCCCAAAACGGGGAAATTTTGTACGGGATCTAGGGCGGGAAATTTTGTTAAAAAAATTTCTAAAAAACCCCTTGAGGGAAAGAAATATTTTTTTTACACAATGCAACATTTTTTTAAACCCAAAAATTCGGGGAATTTGGCAAACCCGGGGAATTGAAAGGGGCGGATCTTGCTTTTAAAAGGGGAAATCAAAAAATAAAGAAGCAAAAAAACCCAAAAAAATTAGGGCCGAAGAACTAAAAAAGGGAAAAAAAGGGAAACAGCGGGAAAATTTTTGCGTAGGAAATTTCGTTTTTTTTCCATCCCCTTAAAATTTTGGTTGTTAAAAGGCTTGCGCCTTATTTTCAAGGGGTTTAAAAGACAGATTTCAATGAAACTAACTTTAAAATGAATACAAACGTGTTATTAGTTTCTTCAGACCCCGGGAGCAAAGTACAGCATTTCTGACATCTCGTTAGAGTTTGAGTTGTTAGAAACCCTTTTCTTGCAGAGCGTTTTGGGACAACAATACCCAAGAAAATTGGGTAAAAATTTTTACACGATTTGATTCTTCATAAAAACATATCCCAGAAGCAGGGCGACAAATTAGGGGATTTTGGGTTTTAGCTTTCGCAGCAAGATCGTTAAAGGTTTTTTTATTGCTGTGTGAAGATAAAAGAACCGTTCAAAAGAGAAAGTAAAAATTTTTTTAATCCTAAAATAACGAAAGTGCAATGTTCGTTTGGGGGTACCCTAACCAAATTACGCTAGGGGGTTTAAAGCCTTATCGCTTTTTGATGAAATAAGAAAACTGTTTGGAGGGGGGGAGGGGTAAAAATTTCCAAACATTTGACTTGGGGGTCTAAAGATTTACATTTTCAAAATGTTAGGCTTGATGAAAATTTAAAAAACAAAATACGGTTTAGGGAAATTTTGACCAAGGTCAACGGGGAAAATTTGAGTTACATGGAAGCGGGAGAGTGTGAGAGACAAAAAAAAATTCAAATTAAAAAAAAAAAGAAGAAGCCAAATAAAAAGCTTAATGTACATTTTTTTAAAAAAAAAAAAGCGCGGGCTGAATTTTTTGGAAAAACAGAAAAAAAGATTTTATTTATACTAAATTATTTTTTTTTTAAAAAAGATGTCTTTTCAGGTTTTTTCCCAAATGTGCCTACAGCGCCCCCAAAAGAAGGATAGAAAACCCCCCTAACATAAAAACCTTCAGATTAACCAAAAATTACCAAATGCCCGCAAGTACTAGAGCAAGACCTTTCAAAATACCGCAAAACCAAACGAAGGAAATTTCTGCCTTTAATGCTGTTAATATGTTAAAAACTGGAGCATCAACTATAAGTGCTCTATCACCCGGAAAAGAGTTTTGGTCTCTTAAACAACGGGATTTGGCGGCCCCCGCAGCTTTACCTCTAGGAGGTTTTTCTTTTTGCTCTCGGCCCGTTGGGTTATTGCGTAAGGGGCTGGCAAAAAAATTTTAAAAAATAACCCCAAAACCCCCAGCTATGGTTTAAATAAAAACGGTAAACTTAGTTCGTTTTTAATGACAATAAATTAAAACGCTTGTTGACTTCCAAAAACCCCCAAGAAGAATTTAATCGTTTTTCCCGGCGATTTTGATGACAACAAAAGCCCAAAAATTTGATCTTCAAAAAAAAGGCGAGGAAAATTTTTTCCCCAAAGACCCCAAACCCCAGCCCGATAAAAAGGAAAGCTTAAAAAAAGTAAAGAGACAATTTAACCCCTGTTTTAAACCCGGGTCACAGTAACAAAAACCGAAGGGGTTTTTTACTTTAGTTTTTTAGGCCCAAACACAAAAAAGCCGTTTATATTTAATTTTTGAATTTAAATTTTTTTTTTTTAATTTTTAAAAAATTTGTTGGCTTAGAAAAAAAGACCCGTGGCTAAGATAAAAAGAAGGGCCCCCCTGAAAAAGTTTTTAAGGGAAAGCTTTAGAGAAGGTTTTCAAGAGAATTTAATGTATTGATTTAGAAGTCTTTTACCAAAAAAAAGTACAAAGGGAACTTTTTTTTAAAGTTTTTTCCAAGTTCCCGGCAAACTAAAACAAAACCGCCAAAAAAATTTAAAAAAGTTTAAAATCCCCATTGCAATAAATTTTTGGGGGAAAATTTGGCGGGTCCTCAACAATTAGCTGGGGGGTTTTCTAAATGGGGGTTCCCGGTTTGGGGAGGGCTGCTTAAAAATCCAAGGTTTGGAAGGCCCGGAAAGGAGGCCCCTTTTTTTGAAAATGGTTGGGTTGGGCGGGGGGCCCCCCCGTTTGGTTTTAAAAAAAACCCCGGGAAAGGGTTAAAAATTGTTAAAAAAACTTCTTTCCCCTACCCCCGGAAGTTGGTTTAAAATTCATTTTTAATCATAAAAAAATTTGCCAAAAACCCCCCGGGGCGCCCCCCCCCAAGGGCCTTGGGGATATTCCCGATCACGCAAAAAAGGAAAGGGAAAATTTGGTTTTCCTGGTTTTTTTAAAAATTAAAATTACCTTTGTTAGGTTTGACCAAATTGTCCCCTTTTTAGGGAAACCCCAACCCTCCCTTTTAAGCACAGGGGTGGGAAAAAAACTTGGGGGGAGGTTTTTTTGGGTTTTGGTTTTTTTTTTTGTTAAAAGGGGTTTTTTTGGGAAAGGGGTTTTTTTTTTTTTTTTTTTAAGGGCCCCCCCAAAATTCCCCCCAAGAAAAGGCCAAAAATAGGCCCCCGCCAAACAAAAATGCCCCCCCGGGGGGCCTTCCCCCCAAGCCCCCAAAGCAGGGTCCGCCCAATACCATTTTAGGACCTGGGCCCCCGTTTAAATTTAGGCGGCCCCACCCCCCCAAAAAATGGAAACCCCCCTTAAACCAAATTTCCCCCGTAAAAAATGTTAACAAAGGAATTTTCCCAACCGCCTCCCCCCCCCAAGGCCCCGGCGCCCTTTGAAAACCCCCTAAAAAAAAAACCCCCCCCCTTTTGGTTAAAAAAAATTTGGAGAAAAAAGTAGGGAAACCAAAAAACTTAAACCCCAAACGCCCCGGGAAAAAACCCTAAGTTAAGGTTTTAAAAAAACTTTTTGGGAAAACCCCCGGCCTGCCAAAAAAAATTCTTTTTAACGTAAAAAATTTAAAACCCCCCCAGACTTTTTCGGAAGGGTTTCCCGGTTTTAAAATTGTTTTATGAAGGCCCCCCCCACAAAAACTTCGAAAAACAGTCTTAATTTAGAATCATCAGATTGGTCATTTCTTTCAAATTTTTAGGTCGGATGGCGTTTAAATTTAAGCCAGAATTATATTGAGGACCAAAATCTCAGAAACATTCTTAAAAAAACATGCAGGAAAAAAGGGGGTTAAAAATCCCGTTCTAATAAACTAAACCCCTTTTCTGAAATAAAATGGGCCTGAAGACCAAAAACAGTATGACTTAGGGGGACCCCATTGGGGGTTTTCCCGGGTTTTAAACTAACGGCCCCAAAAGTGAAAACCCCCCAGTAAAGAACCTTTATCACATTAAGGGGAAATTTTTTTGGGGCGCGCACCGGAAATGCAATCTTTAACTAAAATTTGATCCAAATCATGGAAGCTGCCTGAATTTTTTTCCCCAAATTGCGATTTTTGACTTCCCCCCTTAAAATTTCAAACAGTAAACCCGCGCCTTTTAGGGTAGCATGCATTGCCCCTTTATCAAAAAAATAAATGTGGTTTTTAATTTAAAAAAACGCCTTTTACCCACCCCTATGCAACACCTGAAGGGCTCATTAAAAGGGACTGGCTTTGTCCTTAAAGTCCTGGGGCCCAAAAACGGAAAAAAAAATTTTGACTCCAAAACCCTTTTTAGGGGAAAAGGGGGTTTTACCCTTATGAATACATTTAACAAGGGTTGGGGGAAAGGTTTGACGAAGAACACTTCCGCCCAAGGCGCCCTTCTTTTCTAGTCTTTGAGGGAAAAGGGCATCCGTGATTCAATTTTCCACATGCTCCCAAAATGCGTGGCAGAAGTTTAAAATGTAAAACCCAAGGGGGGACTATCATGAAATCCCACTTGATGGCTGGGTTTTTTTGTTGGGGGCCGTCTTTGAAAATTATAGGGAAAGACCTTTTGAAACATTATAGCTAGAACCCGCGCATTTTTTTCTGGGGGCCCGGGATGAGTGGGTGGTTTTCTTAAAGTTTTCGGAAATACGATTGATTTTTTGTTGACCTACCAAAGATTCAGATGGGTTGAAAAAAGGGTTGCGGGGAGGGGTTTAAGGTTTTCGTCGCAAACATTACTGTAAAGCAAAAACCCAAAACCAAGGGTATTTTTGAACCAAAAATAAAAAAGGTTTTAACTATCTCATGTATTTGATGCAAACAAACTGTATGGAGGGCAATGGCCCCAATCACTTCCGTTACGCAACTTTAAAAAGTACACAGGCGGGGGAAACCGAAAAATATTCAAAAAGGCCCTTAAAGGGTTGGGCAGTTTTTGCCTGATCAACAGCGTGGTTTCATTCTTGAAGTTTACTTAGAATATCCTCTGAACTCCCTGACCTGCTAATGATACCCCTTTCCCGCAGAAAGGGTAAAGATGAACCCCAAAAGAGCCCCTAAAATTGTGCCCAATTTCGGGGCAAAAAAAAATTTTGTCTGTCTTTTTAGCTTCAAAAATTTTTTTTAAGACAAAAGGGTTTGAAATTAACAGCTGTTTATCGCCCTAATTGCTTTTGATCAAAAAACAGTTCATTTAAACCCCCATCTGAAGAACATGATCTCGAACTAAATCCCCGATGCTTTAGGGAAAAAAAACTTTTTTAAGCGGGTGAACAACAGCTGTTTGGGAAAAAACTATGGAGAAACCCCACCGGAAAAATGTCAGATTAGTCCCCCAAAGAGAACGAAGCAATTAAGTGACTTTAAAACCCAATTTTCAGACTTTTAGAAGATTTCATGATCAGCTTTTTGGCATAATGATGAAAAAAAAGAAAGTCAAATTAGACAAGCCTGTATTTATTGGGTTTACTGTTTTTAGAATTATCAAAGCTTTTGATGTTAGAGTTTCTTTATGACTACTTTAAGCCCTCGTATCCTGAGTCCAGAGTACTTTACACAGATACAGACAGTTTTGTTTATAGATATTCTACTGAAGACATCTATAAAGACATGGAAATGGAAGTAGCTAAAGGACATGCAGGATGGTATGGACACGTCCGATTACCCTAAAGAGTCGCCTTTACATTCAATTACTAACAAGAAGGTTTTAGGAAAGATGAAGGATGAATTATCTGGAAAGGTGATCAAGGAGTTTGTTGGTTTAAGGTCAAAAATGTACAGTATTTCGAGCCAGGAGAAAATCATTAAGAAAGCAAAGGGAATATCTCGCAGCGTTGTGCAGTCAAACATATCACATGACAACTACAAGAGCATTGTTTGGCAATAAGACTTTCCATCATGACAACGTAAAACTGCGATCTAATCTACATGAGATCAACACAACAGTTGTAACAAAGAAGTCATTAGATAGAACAAACACAAAACGTGTGTTTGTTAATCCAGAGTTTTCATATGCATATGGTCATTATAGAACCGTAAATTAATTAAAGCGGAAACTGTGTCTGGTGGGATTATCTGCAGTTCTTCCTTCACAAAAGATCTTTGAGGAGCTGGTTGTTTTGTTGTGCCAGTTTCTCGTAATAATACACGGGCGGATTCATCTTTACAATTCTTTTTATTTCATATGGATCAACACTCCAAAACCGGATCAGTTGCCTGATGCGAGTGTCCCTTCTGCTTCCCCGGTAAATAAAGGTACCTTACTTTCAATCCAAATGGTAATAGTTTGCTGGTTGTACTGGAGTCTCCTTCAGCAACATTTATTGTTTTTCTTTGATTGCTTGTACTGGTTTTAGCCCTTTAAATTCTTCATTATTCATTGCGCGCAAAACTGAGGGCAATCTTCTAACCCATTCTGTGTTGCGAGAATTGTCAATCAGCTCTCTGTGATACTGGTAGGAGAAAAGTCTTTCGGCTAACTGTTTGTTAAAGTTTTCAACTAAAGCCTGTGATCTGTGAACTCCCGGAATGCCTCTTCTAATAGTAACTCTGTGTTTTAACAATAATTGATTCACTTGGCCTTTAAATTCTTTTCCATCATCGACTTGAATCATGCGAGGGGAAAGTTAAGGGGCCTCGTTGGTATATCAGTTGTATGGCAACAGCAACAGCAGAAGCACTCTTTTGTGTTAATGGCTCCGCATCTTTGTATCTTGAAGCCATGTCAATGACTGTGAGTGCGTACTTAAATCTTTTTCGTCTAATCCTATCAGAGGGTAAATATAGAAGATCCATTTGATGGGTGTCGTTTGGAGTTGTGTTCACAAAGTGCGGTCTCTGTATTCGTCTAGGGGCAGGTAAATAAATTTGCCAAATCGCTTGTTTAGATAACCATTCTTTTGCTGTTTGTTCACTGACTCCCGCTGCTTGGCTTAGCTTTTGTATTGCTGTGATGCCCTTCCAATATCCTTTGGGCGAATAATAGATTTTGTTCATTTTTTATTCAGCCAATATTATGTGCAACAAAATACACGACGGTCATACCAACGACAATAAACCCGATTTCTTGCATCTTTTGTTTTTCTGATGGTTGATAAAAGTCACTGAATTTTGGTGGGGGCAATGCCCGGACTGGTTTGCCTGTTACAAGATAATATTGTTTTATTGCTTGATCAACATTTTTAAATGTGTAAGCTGCATGCCCCTGTTTTTTCAGTGTGTCATTAATAAAATCTAACTGCTCAAGTCTCTGCCTTTCATAGGCGTCTTGTGCAGCTGCTAGTTGCTCCATAGCTTTGTTATGTCTTTTTCTCTCGCCGTCATTCCCCAGTTTACTAAATGCGAAATTACTTCCGCTAAAGCAAGCGCATTCACCACAGCGCCGCCTATCATTATTGCGAGTGAAGCCATTTTTTATAAATGTATTTTTTTTCTTACATATTTATATTGTCTGGAATTATTCCTTGCTTAACTAGAAAATCTTTCGTAGCAAACGAAGCTGCAACAATAGCAATTAGCTTTGCTGAATCCTCAAAGTCTAGTTTGCCAAGATCTGCTGGTTTAATTCTTAACAGGCTTTTACCAAGCATTGAGTATCCTACACTTAGACCTCCAATAACAGCAGAATGGTATACAAGGTTGGTAACAGTTTTTTCGGTGCTCATTTTTATAAAATAAAATAATTATAATTATTAAAAACATGAACAGTGATGATCTACTACAGCTACAAGGCGGCCTAAACCTTTCCCCGAACTTATGAATGACCAAGTTGATGGCCAAGCTGTTATGCCCCAAAAGGAGAGGTTGTATTCTTTGGCAGCGTGTGGAAAAACAAAACAGTTCCTCGGAACTGAATTCAGCATTGAACAGATTCAACAGATGTCGCCGCAAGACATTTTAAAGTATCATAACAGGTATGAAGCGCAGCTGGGGTCTAGAATGGTGAAAAGTGTGGGGCAAACGGTTCTTAGTTTGTACACTAAACTAGTCAGTAGATTTGCCCCCATTGATTCTGAACAAGATCTTACGTATGATTTAACGCAAGATCCAGTTTTAACAAAGTCATTAGAGTCTCTAGGATGTGATCTATACTACAGATTTGGAACATTGTTATCGCCATTAATCATGGGATTAATAACTTTTAATCATATAGATTTTATTTCCTTCAAAATGACCGAGCTGGAAAATCAGCAGAATCAGAAAACACTGAATCAGGTGGAGAAAGTAACCAAGCCAGAAAATCAGCAGAAAACGCTGAATCAGGTGGAGACCATTAAAAATCCTGGGCGTGTTGAAGCAGGAAGAAAATTAGCAGAGTGGAACAGACAAAAAAAATTAATGTTACAGAATATAATTCATAATGAAAACATAACACCGCCAACGCCAGAACAAGTTGATTCAATGCCAGCTATAAAAACTTCATGTGATTCAAGACCTACAGCGCCAAAGTCTTCATGGAATATTGAACTTAAAACTGTTGCCATTTTTGGCGCCCTTGCTGCTGCTGGGGGCGGTTATTACTGTTATAAAATATATAAAGAATGGCAGCCAAAACAAAAACAATCAAAAAAATCTGAACCACTAAATACAGAAAACAACAGCACGCCAGAACCGTCACAACAAAAGATCATTTTGATCCATTTATAATGCAATAATATTTTAAGAACTTAATTTTAAATTTTTTAATAAAAATAGATCATGGCGTATTATAAAATGATAAAGTCAATAAATAAAGACATGGAGTCTATAAAGACATTTCCATAGACCAGAATTGTAATCAATGCGGTTGCTTAGGATGTAAGAACTTCCTTAAGATCTATGCAGAGAACGCTGAGCAAGACATCCTCAACGATGACGCGTTTTTTGAGGCGTGTGTGTACTATATTAGACATCTACTATTTAAGATAAAAACATAGCTTGTATTTTTTTGATAATTATAAGATAACTTGAATACTTAAAGGATGACTTAGTTATGATCTTGGGGTGACTTAATCAAGAACTTAATCAAGAACTTATTAAGAACTTGAAGTAACTTAATTAAAAACTTAATTAAGAACTTGGGGTGACTTAATTAAAAACTTAATTAAGAACTTGGGGCGACTTGGGGGTAGGAGTGTGTGTGGTGTACACAGGGGGGTGGGGTGGGAGGACGTGCGTGGTGGGGTGGGGGTGGGGGGACGTGCGTGCGTGGGGTGGGGGTGGGGGGGGCGTGCGTGCGTGGGGTGGGGGTGGGGGGGCGTGCGTGCGTGTGTGTGCGCGCACCTTTGATTATTTATAAGAAACGAATGTTCAGAATTAGTATAGTTATTATCAGTAAAACAACAAAACAACAACAATAACAGCACACACGCACAAACATTTAAAAAATAGGGAAGTGCTTGCACAGGGAAATGGGAAAGGGTTTTATGGTTGGCGCTTAAGCGCCGTAAATTCAAGACGGCTGCGGTCTCTCTGTCAACTGAAGATTATTCAAAGCAGCCACCAAGTGCATTTATCAAAAGCTTGATTTAATAAACAAGACAGTTGAATAAAGTACATTCTGTGGCCGCCCGAAGGCAGCCAAAAAAGTTGAAGCAGGACGTTGAAGCGAAGCAGTGAAGCCAGTAATCACAGCAATATATACAAAGTCATGAAGTGCTTGGCGGAAATTCAAGGCAGTCAACTCTAAACAACCCCGACGCTCCTGCATGAGCGGTATCTAAAAATAGATCTTACGTCAGTGGTAGGCCTGCAGTGGTCTTACAGTCGCGCGCACTGTTGCTAAAGCAGCCAACTCTAAACAACCCCGACCGCTCTGCATGAGCGGTATCTAAAAATAGATCTTACGTCAGTGGTAGGACTGCCGCTCTAGGGTGGAGCGTTAGTTCTCTGATCGCTTGACCTAGTTTGCTGTGCCCCTTTTTCTTAACCGGGCTTGCAACTGGCTTTAGCAGAGTTACAGCAGTAATTGCTGTAGCCAAGCTTTTATGGCAGCTCTAATCGCCAGTAGTAGTACATCCAGCATTGTATATTTAAAGCATTTATATGAAGATAGTGCTAGCCGCACATACTCCTCTCCATACTGGTAAATGTACTAAGGCCTGCCTAACCCTATCTAGTTTGTTTGCCAGAACATTCGAAAATCGCCATTCAGTTGCATAAGGGCACCCTTGAAGGCAGATGAACTGGTTAGAATTAGAAAAGTATACACATCTTAATACACAGATCAGCTTGCCACATAAACACTGAATCTGTAGTTAACAATCAATCAAGTCTAATACAAACTGAGAACATTTTTACTTGGGAGGAACAGCAAAAATGTTTCAAATATAAGTTTTTTAGCATACGAATCAGCCGTGTTTACCTCCGCCTTAAGAAATGAACGCCATGTTTTTTAAACATGGCTTTAGCTGTCTCAAGCCAGCTCCAACAATCAACGCGTGATGGTTTGTTTTGCTTCGGCCGGCTTTTAACAATGCAGCGCCATTTATTAGATAAGGAACCATCTCATCAATAGTCAAACACGTATTAAAACTAGCTACATCTTGTTTCATTTCCTTGAACCAACAAACCTTTAAGATAGTCGTTCATTTCCAAAGCAGTTAGTTCACTTTTTTCGTTTTCTAAAAAACAATCTCTCCGGTTTCACAACATGCTTCGCCTAATTCTTTCAACAAATACTCTAACATGCAGTTAAAGTAAAACTTATGGCCTCGAATAACAAACCTGTTCTTCAGTAACGTTTTAGCCATTTTAAAATAACACAAGTAAAACACAGTGGTCACAACAGAGCGCAGTCAAAACACAGCCTTCTTGTGCGGTGGCTCAAACAACAATGGCGACCCCAGTCGTGTCGCGTGACAGCCTCGATACGGGGTGTCGACGTGGCAATCTAGAATTTTCCAAATCGCAGTGCAACCCAGCCGAATGTGCTTCGTTTACACAGCGCAGGCTAGGCGCTCTGGTTGCAAACTGCCGCGAGCCGTAAATTAAGTGATCAGGTTTTAGCCCGTGTCTGCCTGTCTGTGTACAAAGTTTGTACACAGGAATTAGTCAGAAGAAGTGTGCGGATTTTATGACATTTAATTGAGAGAGAAAGAAAGAGAAAGAGTGTGTGTGTGTGTTGTGTGTGTGTGTGTGTGTACGTGTGTGTGTGGTTATATATAAAGTTGTAGCTGATTCCATGTCTTCCACACAATTTAATCTATAAAGCTGTTGAAAAGTATTTGTGATTCAAAACTTTTTCTAACTTAGAATCCCCACTGTCTTCTAAAACTGCAGCTATATTGCCATACGCAAACTTACACCACCACAGCACTGGGTGAAATAAACACCCGAGTGCTGGGCAGGTAGGCCAGCAACTAGCAATTAAAAGCTTACACCGCCCTGACAGAGTTGACAGTACTGAAAAGAGAGCCGTGGGAACAGACACCGTTTGTATATGAAGCGCGTTCAGTCACGGCTGCTTTTCCCTACGTTACTCTATGGGGCGTGTTCAGTCCCGGCTACTTTCCCTACGCTACTCTCTGAAAACTTTAGTAAATTAGTATTAAAATGGATAACCCTGCACAGTATGTTTGTTTGTAAATAATCGTTATTTTTTGGTTATTGACGTCTTACTTGTCAGAGAACAGTAATATGCTGATTCTAGGGCACTTTCGCCCGAAAACTCGGTGGAGGAGCAAGTGGGGTAGAGTCGGCATATTACTGTTCTCTGGAGGTGACGGTGATGATAGTTATGTGGGGGTAGTCGTATGTGGGGGTGTGGGTAATGACAGTAATGATTGGAAGAGAATGGAAATGATCAATGGGTGGAGAGAACTATAATATGCCGCTTCTGGCTCACCCGCTCTCAACCGGCCTTGGCCGGTCTCGGGCGGGCGAATCCAAAAGCGGCATATTATAGTTCTCTGCTAAGCATGACTTTAATAACCAAAAAAATAACGACCCTACAAACATGCATACTGTGTAGGATTATCCGTTTTCAATACTAATTTACAAAACTTTTCAGATTTCAGTTTTTGCTTAATCATATGTTTTTCCTGATCATTCTCAATAACATCATTTTCACGCAGCATTCGTCAAATGAGTCTCTGTCTTTCATGTGAAATAAAACTACAGCCTTTAACTGTTCTCTAAAGTCTTTTAAAACGGAGTTATATTTTTGGCATAAAATCCACACACTTATCCCAGCATGTCTTCCACTGAAAGCCAGTTTTGATAAAGTGTTTCTTTTTTTAACTATGTCTCTTTCTGCCGAACAGTCATCTATAATAAATAGTGTCTGCGTTCTTCAAACAGTCTATAAAACTGTTCTAAACACTCACTCAGTTTATTGCTAGGATCAACTAAATATATGTTATACATCTGTCCATATAAACCTTCTATCATGATATGCTTTGTTCCATTTAAGTGTTGGACAGAAAATTACAATATGATCAAAAATTATAACGATAAACTGTTTGTAACAGGTCAAGGATAAATATTGTTTTTCCACAACCAGTTTGTCCACAAATTAATGAGCAATGAGGAGTTTTTGTCATAAAGTTTAACTGCTCCATGGTTTTATAACAGGATTTATCTAATCCAGTTATTATATTTATCATACTTTCTGTCAAAACCTGTTCAGTATAATAAAATCCTATGAGACCTAAAGTGTAAGATTAATCCAATTCAGTTCTGTAAGATTGTTTCTATTTAAGTCAACATTGATTTTGTTGCTTGTTGTTATGACCTTAATATCCTCCCATTGTGAAGAACAACGACAACAACTTTAAGGCGTTTAACGTCTAAGTTTTGCCAGCTAATATTAATTCCTTTTATAAGGTCGTCACTAACGCCCACAACCCCATCCCTCTCCTCATCTTTAAAGACAGAAATTTCAAATATCATTGTGAACGTGTCTCCTAATTTTCTGCTTGGAAAGAACTGTAATTTTGTAGAAGCTTTTTTAAAACCGTTTCTTTCTGTGGAGGATGTACTGTTTTTTCCCATACGGCGTTATTTCAATTTCTTTCGGCTATTGTCGTCTGGCATAAGACTTACATGTAAAGGGCCAGAGTTGAATGCTTTTCTGAAACTTTTTTGACGGCTAAAAAATGTAAATGGGCTTATGAATTCAAATTTTATTTCCCATTCTAAATATGGTTCTAAGTGCCATTTGAGGTCAGGTTTTCGAACTATTTTATATTCATACTGGCCAACATTATTTGCCTCTAGATTGCGCAGTTTGTTCTAGTTTAGGAAACTTTTTGTTGTTGCCAACCTCTTTGCGTTTATAATCACATCTTAGGTCCCTCAAAACCATACAAAGTGCCTATCTCACCATTTTGTTCAAGTCTGTAACGTCTGCAAGGTCTTTTAATTCTAAAGTTATACACCTCACAGGCGCTAATGTAACTCCTGATTCTTCTGGCCCACGCGACATGTTTTAGAACAGTTTATTATTTATTTCTAAAACAATGTGCAGGTTATCACATTTCACACTTTTCCTGCTTTGTCTTTGATTTTTATATTAAATGATCCGACCCTCCCACAAACTAATCTTTTAAACTGTAAATTAGGGAATTGTATAATTTCATAATCGCAATATGCAGCTTTCCCTGATGGAAGAGCTCTTAAAACAGTTGAGGGCCTTCCTCATATAAGTTTTCATCAGTGCTCAGCTCGTTCAAATGAACATAGAGTAATGAATGTAATGCAAGATCGAGCGGATTTTCTCCCTCATAAGTAGTTTTGGTTGGTGTAACTCTAAATCTATGATTGTCAGCTGCAAAGCCTAACATTTTAGCTAGCTCTTTATCAAAAGAGTAACTTACTTCTTCAGGTTTGAATGATAACATTGTTTTCAGATTCGCATTGTTAAGTTGGAGTAATGTCAAAGTTAATAATTGCTTCTTTTAGTGAGCAAAACCCGTAATAACCATCAGGTATTGTTAACTGGCTAACTATGGCCCCTGTTTTGTCAATTTTTTGAATCTTATTATTCCCCTTGGCTTTAGTTATATTAAAACCATACAACTTTGTAAAATATTTCATGAAGCGCAACCATTCTGCTTCCGCAATTGTTATCAATAGCATGTTCTAAAACGAAGGGCTGTCTTGAGTTGTTAATGTTACAAACATTTTTTTAAAACAAATTAAAAATGAGTGCATTCAATATACTGATGCAAAATATTCTGTTGGGCCGCAACTACAATCTTAAAAATATAGCAACCGATACTCTTGACATTTCTGTGACTCAGTCTGACGCCTTTCAAGTAAAGGTGAGTACTCCATTGGTCAATATCTTAACCCTCCTATTAAAAAAGACTACATCCCGAAAGTGTGGTTTAGTCATCCGATGCAGTTTTATCAGAACCAGTTAAACTTTGCTGTGTTTTGTGCATCACTGGGTGTGGAGTGTCGTATGTGATCATCTAAATCATCCTAATCCTTTGGTGAGGTCAGTGTACAGATTTCATTTTTATTACACCTTCAGACGTATTTTGACTGAACTGCAAGCGCCATTGCCAAATGACAAACCGTTTAATCCATTCAGCAACCGAATAGACATGAAGGCTTTGAAAGGATCTGTAACGAATTCAATTTAACATCAAGACAGACTTTAGACAAAAGTTGGACCTTAATCATGGTCTAGGCACCCTTATTTTTGGGGCGTGCACAGAAAGTATAACTATGCCTGGAATCCTCCTTACACATCTTTCTCTTCAGGCACAGCTGTTCACCTAGGGTCCATAGAGCAAGAGCATAAAACAGCATGGACAACATTTATCTTAGACACTTCTAAGGGCCTAACTAAAAGCGGGAATAGAACGAATAAACGACTCTATTCGTACTTACGTTTGGTGTTTGCTAGGTTCGCAAGCACAAACGAGATCGAGCATAACTGATCCTTCTACTGGTTTTGATGCCAAAAACAATACTTAGCAAATTTAGAGGACGCCATTAATTCTACAGTTGATTTGCCTCAAGTATAAAAAGGTACCAAAATGTTTTACAATACGCAAGATCGAAAGTAGACTTTGCTGTTGGCGCTGGTTTATACATGCTACCTTCTGACCTCAGACTCCAGATAGGAACAATAATAAACTACAATAATGAAATCCTTGTGGCAGGCAATGAACAGAGTTCGGGAAAAACGAAATAAATTCTGAGCCAGTAATATTGCAGCAGTAAACAAACACCCAAGAATAAGTCATCCAACCCCAGTGGCCCAAAGCCCGAAGGCCGTTGAAGAACACGAAGTACACGAAGTCCACGAAGCCAAAGAAATAATGACCATGAATATGAAAAGACAGCACTTGTTTTTGGATTAACTGGCTGGATTACTCCTTCTTTATTTTACTAAAGAGTAACCCAACTATTAAGAGACTAATGCCCATAAGTGCTCGGCCATAAAGCCCTTACTTTGCTTGCAGTAGACAAAAGCCAGCTAACGACACCCCTAATATACCCGGTAAAGAGTCTATAGCTTTACTGGCTAATTTTTTTAATAAGCCCGCAGATGATCAAGCTGTTTTTTTACCCATGATTTATCAGGCGGAGATGGTGGCGATGGCGATGGAGGCACTGACCCGGTACCACCGCCGCCTGTAATAGCCATCACCAGTGTACTTATTGCAAATCCTAAGGCTGTTATAACGCTTGCTAATGTGACTCCTTGCTCTCTAAATAGTGTTCGTATTCGTTCTGCTAGCGTTGTGTCTTCATATAAAATTCTTTGGATAGTTTCTCTTATTCTGCTCACTTGAGTTCGTAATTGTTCTCGGTTAGTAGACAACACTTCTAGTCTTGCTGATCTCTCTGTTCAAGATCTTTTAGTCTTTGGGTTATTCTTTCTTTAATATCATGCCCTAAGGTTGGCGTCATCAGCCTCAACGAGTTTTTCTTTTTCTCTTTTTTATATGCTCATCTATTTCACCCAGTTTGCTAAATTGTTTGTTAATTCGCCTCTGATGCTTCTCAAAGCATGATCAAGGGCCGCTATTTCCGCATAGGCAATGGGGAATCATTAATTGTTTTTAACGCTGTTTCTTCTGAAAAAACTGGTTTCTGCTTCTATTATTTCGCCCGCTGTTTGACTTAAATCTTGAAGTTCCATGTTTTGTATTTGGTTATCTGTTGGGAGTTCTTGCAGTGTGTTTGAAGTTTAGCAACTGCCTCCCTATTTAATTCTGGTTTAGTAAAGCCAGGCGATTTCGATCTTCCGCCCTAAGTCTTTGTCTAATTGTATTCATGCTTACAAACGTTGATGGGTCTCGTTTAGTTGTAAGCTGAACAAGTTGTCCTTGGTCGTTTTTTACATACAAATGGTTATCTTTTAGTTCAAAATCATCAGGGTATATAGTTTCGGGAGTCTTGTCCTAAACTTTGGTATAATGATCTGACCTTACTTTCTGTTAATTTATACCGACTGTTGGTAATGTACTCCCGATTTCTGCTAATTCATCATGCAATGAGAGCCCCGAGCGATGCCGCTCCCAAGGGGACTCACTCATGTCGTCTCCAGGATTAGTAACATCATAATCTTCATCTTCTCTGCCTTCCATGTTTCTTTAATAATAAACTTTTTATTTTGTTTTATAAAAAAATGTCACAAGCATATGGTTCAATTCTTGACCCGCATAGAAAGCTGAAAGAACCCTTGGCGTGAAGGGAAATAAGCGGAATATTACTGTTCCAAATAATCCATCTACTATTGATGCGGATCAATTCTTACTGTTAAATTTCCAGACCTAGGAGCGGATGAAGTGATTGTGCCAGGCTCTGCGTGTCTTACTTTCAAAATAAAACTCGAATCAGAAACAGACCCAAACAGGACAGTTGTCCAGAATTTGGGACGGGCAATCGTTAAGAAAATTTCTATAAAACTTGAGGGGCAAGAAATATTTTCTTTAAAACAATGCAGACTATTTTTAACCTACGATCTATGGCTAACCGCGAACGAAGGGAAGACTTGCGTTCCAGGATCGATAATGAGAGCACTAAACAACAGAATAGGCGCACAGATGCTAAGACGGCAAAGGTTTGTACGTAAGTTATGCGTATGGAATCGCATGTTTCAACCCTAGATTGAGTTGTTAAAAGCGCATGCTCCATCTTTCAAGGAGCATTAAAGACAGATTGTCATAAGAACTAACTTTAATACTACAAATATGTTATCAATCTACAGCACGAAGCAAAGTACGCATTCTGACACTCGTTAGGTTTGACGTTGTTAGCACCTAATTTAGCAAGGCTAATTGAGCAACATATCAGTCAAAATTGCATATATTACGAAGAGTGATTCTTATTCTAAATTCTAAAAGCAGCAGACACTCTATGAATTTCAGTTTTAGTGCCCAGCAAGTCGCTTAAAGGATTTATGCTGTGTGAAGATAAGGACCTTCGAAAGACATACTGAAAATTTGTTAATCTAAAATAACAAAAGTGCAATGTACAATGAGGTATCCTAACAATCTACGCTAGCGGCTTTAACTTTCAGCATTTTGAGAAATAGTAAAATGTTTGGAGGCAGAGGTGTAGAATCCAAATTTACTTGTGTCTAAAGATCTGCATCTTCACAGTTTAGACTTGATCAAATTACAACAAATACGTTTATGGATTGACCTAAGGTCAAAGGTATATCAGTTACATGGAAGGGAGAACCGTTAGAGACTTAACATTCAAATGATAAAGAAAAAGAGGTCTGAATAAATCACCACTTAAACGTGTATTGTTTTTTAAAAATATGATGCGCAGCTGAATATTCAAGAATACAGATTAGAAAATAATACATTACTTCTAATAACATTAAATTATAAAATCTTTCATTTTAAAAAAAGCATGCCTACTCAGGTTTATCCAAATGTGCCTGAGTCGCCAGAGTTGCCAAGAGAAGAGATAGCCCCGACATAAAAACTTTCAGATTAACCAACATTACACAAATGCAGCAAGTACTAGAGCAAGACCTTTCAAAATACAGCAAAGCCAAACGAAGGTATTCTGCTGCCTTTATGCTGTTACTATGTTAATACTGGAGCATCGACTATAAGCGCTGTATCGGCAGGAACGAGTGTAGGCCTCTTAGCAACAGGCATAGGTGCACCCGCAGCTTTACCTCTAGGCGGTTTGTCTTTAGCTCTTGGCCTATGTTCATTAGGTGTAGGTGCTGCTAGCAAAAAAATAAAAACTAAACTCCAAAGCACACAGCTATGGTTCAACTAATAACAGCTAAACTTAGTTCCTTCAAGCTGATTATAAATAAAGCACTAGCTGACTCAAACATCACGGATGAAGAATTTAGTCGTTTACAGGCCGATTTTGATGACTACAAAAGACAAAAGTTTGATCTTCAAAGAAAGGCGAGGACAACTTTTTCTCAACAGCCAGACCACCGAGCAGATAAAAAAGGAATGTTTAAAAAAAGTAAACGAAACATTTAAACTCTGTTCTAAACAGCTCACATTAACAACCCCAAAGGGCGTTTATACTTTAGTTTATGAGTCCAAGCACAAAAAGACCGTCGATATTGATTAATTATTTTTTTGATTTAAATAAATATTTTGAGTTAGAAAAGAAACTCAGCATGGATAAATTATATGAAGGACCAGACGATTTTTTTGAAGCAATGCAAGAAAATTTATCAAGAGCACTAAATGATATTGATCTAGAAGTCATTAATCCTGCAAGCGTACGGGCAAGTGTTGCTCATGCTATTTCTCAAGTTCCAGGTAAACTAACAATAGACCCGCCAGTTAAAGTAATGTTAGCTGTTTTTAATCGACTATATAACAATAAATGAAGAAAATCTAGAAGTCTGGGGTCTCAACTAAACAACAGGCTATTCTTTCTCATAATGACTTAACACCTGGTTGGGCAGACCAGCTGCTTACACAGTTTGATGTGGCCGCTGAAGAAGCCAAATGAGAGGCTCTGGTTGGTCAGAGGGCGAAGTCCTAGAGATCAGATTTAAAACAGTCTAAGTATGCGCCGATTGTTGGTAAGTCTTACATTCCACTACCTCCAGCATTAGTCGCAAAAAAAGCAGTTCTAAACATAAAGAATTATTCAGACAACAAACGTTTCATGTGGTGTGTTCTCGCAAGGCTGCATTATATCCGCAAAAACGCAGAGAGAGTGTCTAACTATCACCTTACATCAATGATCTTAACTTTAGTGGAATATCCTTTCCTGTTAGCGTGGATTCCATTGATCAGTTTGAAGAACAAAACAAACCAATGACTGTTAATGTATACACATGGATGAAGAAACAAATCTACTACCCATTAAAGTGTCCAAGAACAGTCTACATAGGTGATCCAGACAAAAATCATGTTGACTTACTGCTGATGTTTTCACCAGCGGGGGTACGCATTACACATGATACGAACAATGAGTAGATTATTGGCTCATACTTCAAAGCATTCCCATAAACAAGAATTCTGCAGAAAATGTTTAACAAGAATTCCATCTGCTCAAGCCGCAAGCGAACATAAGAAACATTGTATCGGCCCAGTTGACTGTAATACAGAACTAATTACGCCCCAGAAGGCAGTAAAGTTAGTTTTAAGAACTGGAAACGACTGCAAAATTCTCCATACGTAGTTTACGCAGACTTCGAATCGCTTATTGTTCCTTATGAAGGGTCAGCGCCACAAAAACTTCGAAAAACAGTCTTAATGAGTAATCACCAGATTGTTCATTTGCCTTCGTTATTGTTAGGTCGGATGGCGTTCATTCAAAGCCAGAATTATACAGAGGGCCTAATGCTGCAGATACTTCTTAGAACGCATGCAGCAAGTGCGTAATGCCTGTTCTAATAATCTGAATTTATCTGAAATCATAATGACGCCTGAAGACCAAGAACAGTATGACTTAGCCACCATTGTTGGATTTGTGGTTTAGAACTCAGTGAGGAAGCCATCCAAAAGTAAGAGACCATGATCACATTAGTGGAAAGTTCAGAGGAGCAGCACATAGTAAATGCAATCTTCACTAAAGTTTGATCCAAAGACATGGAAGCTGCCCATCTTCTTTCATAACTTGCGAGTTATGACTCTCATCTTATAATGAAAGCAGTAACCGACTCCTTCAGGGTGTCATGTATTGCACAGTCATCAGAAAAGTACATGTGTTTCACTTTAAATAACATGTCTTTTTATGACTCTATGCAGCACATGATGGGTTCATTAGAGGCGCTGGCTTATGTCCTTAAAGTCTTGCCCAATAACGGAAGTAATATTTTGACCCAACTCTCGTTAGAAAGGGCGTTTACCCTTATGAATACATGAACAGTTGGGAAAGGTTTGACGAAGATACACTTCCACCTAAAGGCGCGTTCTTTTCTAGTCTTAGAGGAAAGGACATCAGTGATTCTGATTACCAGCATGCTCAGATTGCGTGGCAGAAGTTAGAGTGTTAAAACGATGGGAGACTATCATGACTCATACTTGATGGCAGATGTATGTTTGTTGGCGGACGTCTTTGAAAATTATAGAAAGACCTGCATGAAACATTACAGTTTGGATCCTGCGCATTACATTTCTGCGCCCGGGATGAGTTGGGACGCTTTTTAAAGTTTACTGGAGTACAGATTGATTTATTGTCAGATTTACAATGCTTCAGATGATTGAAACGGATTGCGTGGAGGAATTAGTATGGCGTCGCATCATTACTGTAAAGCAAACAACAAATACCTAGACGACTATGATCCAAGTAAAAGGTCTAACTATCTCATGTATTTAGACGCAAACAATCTGTATGGTTGGGCTATGGCGCAATCACTTCCATTACGCAACTTTAAAATGTACACAGGTACAAATAATATTCAAAAGGCATTAAAGTGGTTGGGCAGTTTGGCGCCTGATCAACAGCGTGGATACATTCTAGAAGTTGACTTAGAATATCCTCATGAACTCCATGATCTACCATAATTGACTACCCATTAGCCGCAGAAAGCCTAAAGATGAATCCAAGAGAGCCGCCTAAACTTGTGCCTAATCTTCGAGGCAAAAAAAATTATGTCTGCCATTACAGACTTCTACAATTTTATTTAAGACACGGTTTGAAGTTGAAAGCTGTCATCGTATAATTGCTTTCGATCAAGAACAGTTCATGAAACCATACATCATGAAGAACACTGATCTCAGAACTAAATCCACAGATGCTTCAGAAAAAGACTTTTTCAAGCTGATGAACAACAGCTGTTTTGGGAAAGATATGGAGAATCCGCACAAGCGCAAAGATGTCAGATTGGTCACCAAAGAGAACGAAGCAATTAAGCTGACTTCAAAACCTATTATCAGGACTTTAGAAGATTTCATGATCAGCTTTTTGGCATAATGATGAAAAAAAGAAAGTCAAATTGGACAAACCTGTATTTATCGGGTTTACCGTTTAGAATTATCAAAGCTTTTGATGTTAGAATTTCTTTATGACTACTTTAAACCCTTGTATCCAGAGTCAAAGTACTTTACACAGATACAGACAGTTTTGTTATAGATATTCCTACTGAGACATCTATAAAGACATGGAAATCGAAGTGGCTAAAGGACATGCGGGATGGTACGACACATCGATTACCCTAAGATTCGCCTTTGCATTCACCCGTTAACAAAAAGGTTTTAGGAAAGATAAGGAAAGGGAAAATTTCTGGAAAGGGATCAAGGAGTTTTTGGGGTTTT
>CM031617.1:7006560-7011560 GCA_018398815.1 Conus ventricosus
TCAACGGGCCCCACATATCAACTTAGCCAAAAGCGATAAATATTACCACCACACTGTTCACGCTCCTAAACTTAGGTAAAGAACACATGAACCTAATGAATATCCTCCCAGCGCCCCTATTGATAAACCAAGTCGTGACATCTATCCTAATGCTCTTACCAAGGCCATACCCCAGATGCGGAGGTATAAAAAATTCAAAACTTTAAAACTATCACTAACACTTGCTGACATTGTGGTGTGGTGTAGTGGGGTGAGTATGATGTTGTGTAGATGTTGATTGTGTTGTGCGTTGCGTGCGTGCGTGCGTGCGTGTGGTGCGTGTGCGTGCGTGCGTGCGCCCACACGTTGGTTGGTGCGAAGATCTGAATTATTGGTCCGCTGAGGTTCAGAATATATTTGCAATTTTGCTGTCGCTTAACCTGTTTGTCGTCTGGTGTGTTAGTTAGTGTGGGTTGGATTATGCAATGGTCATATGTTTGCCGTCATCTTCATGGGTATGGCGCAGTTATGGCAGTCTGTCTGTCTGTCTGTCTGTCTGTCTGTCGGTTTGCTGTCTCTCTCTCCTCTCTCTCTCTCTCTCTCTCTCTCTCTCTCTCTCTCTCTCTCTTCTCGTCTGTCTGTCTGTCACTGTCTATCTCTGTCTCTGTGCCTCTGTCGTTTGTCTCCTGTCTCCCTGTTTGTCTGTTTGTCTGCCTGTCTCTCCCTGTCCAACTCTTTCGTACTACTCTCTCTCTCTCTCTCTCTCTCTCTTCCTCTCTCGTCGTCTTCTTCCTCTTCTCTCTCTCTCTGTTCTCTCTCTGTCAGTCGTCGTCGGGTCTGTCTGTCTTCGTCTTCTCCCTCTGTGCCTTTGACTGTCTGTCTGTCTGTCTGTCTCCTTCTATCTGTCCTGTCTGTCTGTCCGTCGTCCTGTCCTGTCTGTCTCCGTCCTCGTCAGTACACGAATATCCTGTCTGTCTGTCTGTCTGTCTTCCTGTCTCTCCTCCTACCCTTCTCTGCTCTTCAACCTCTCTCTGGTTTCTCTCGTCCTCCTCTCTCACTCTCTCTCTCCCTTGCAACTCCCTTGCCTGTCCCTCTCTCCCTTCTCGTAATTAACACAAACCAAAAAATAATCCAAAGCGACATGAAAAAGGTAGTATAGCCCTCCTCCTGCACAGCCCCTTCTCTGCCCTTTGCAGGACCCCAGTGCGTGATATGTTCCTCCTGCACAAACCCCTTCTCTGCCCTTTGCAGAACCCCAGTGCGTGGTATGTTCTTGCCTGGGCAGAAATGACCATCTCTGGAATCGATTGTGCTGAAGAATGAACGCCAGAGTGTCTGCCGAAGTCATCCGCAACCGCCTCCAGCTGATTGGCTCGCTCAGATGCAGGTGACAAGGAGACCACGTGACGTGTTTTAACCAATCAGTGTCTAAATCAAGGAATAGATTAAGAGACGAATAGATACACATACAAACAAATGAATACACACATACACACATACATACACACATAAATGAATAAACAAATAATGAATAGATATGTAAATGAATGAGCAAATAAATAAACGAAGAAGTAGATAGACACAGAAACAAACAAATAAATAGATACATGAATAAATCAACCAATCAATCAATAAATGAATAAATAAATAAGATATAGTTAAATAATAAGTCAAGAAATAGATGAATGAATAAATAATTAAATAAATAAATAAATAATTAAATAAATAAATAATAATAAATAAATAAATAACCAGAAACACGTATCCAAGAAATCCAACGTGATCGATGTTCTGAGGTAGTGAATACATACGAAATACAGACCCAGAAATAAGCCAAGAAAAACATGATCAGCACATGAAATGGTCTTAGTCCTCGCATTGTGCACCATTCGGTCCTGTTTTCGTTTTGTTTTTTCGTTTTCCCAATGAAAACAGTGAATGGTGTTTTTGTCCATCTGTTTTCTGCTTCCATTGTGAAGTTGCTGGGGGTAGAACCACACGTGCATGTATCTGTAAATTGGTGCAGGATGTTTTGTGATACTGGAAGGAATTTTTTTTAAAAGTGTGTTTTCCTTTTCAATTAAAGATAAAACGCGCTTTGAAGTCTAGTACAATTGATGGTGAAACGGCCAATGGTAAACATTTTCTTTACACACGCGCGCACGCACGCACGCACGCACGCACGCACGCACGCACGCACGCACGCACGCACGCACGCACGCACACAACCAAACACACACACACACACGCCACGCGAGCGCGCGCGCGCGCGCGCGAAAACAAATAGCTACAGACACTAGAAGACAGATAGTCATAGACGATAGAAGACAATCTAAAAAAAATAGCTTAGCCGAACAAAAACAAACATAGAGGCCGCACGGACCATAGGACAGCCCAAAGTACAGGCAAAAAAGAAGACAGATAGATAGAACGGAGGAAGACAGACAGCACAGACCATGCAAAACCAAGGGACGTAAAGGGAAAAAAGACGGCAGTCACAAAGAGAAAACAGGCCACGAGCAGAAGATAAGATACAAGTCTTAAGCCTAGCCGAAAAGGGCCACGGAAGATGAAAGACAGGTGGTATAAACAGTTAAACAGACAGCCACAGGGGATAAGAAGACGGTGGTTATAAAGAGTTAAACAGACTGCCACGGGGATGAGAAGATAAGATGGAAAAATGTTTATAGCCCAGCCCCCGGGGAAAGACAACAGGGCTTATGAAAGAGGGGGGATGAGAAGACAGGTGGTTATAAAGAGTTAAACAGACAGCCACGGGGGATAAGAAGACGGGTGGTTATAAAGAGTTAAACAGACAGCCACGGGGATAAGAAGAGGGGTGGTTATAAACAATTAAACAGACGGCCACGGAGGATAAGAAGACAGGTGGTTATAAACACTTAAACAACCGACAGGCACAGATAATGGAGAACAAGATATCCACAGCCAACGTTAAAAAAACAAGAAAGTAGTTGTCGATCCTTGCTTTTTTTTTTTCCCCTTCCCCAGTAGTGACCACGTAGGAAAATTCATTTGTTTACAGACACTGTTAAAATCTGTCCCGGAGAGAAGCGGTAAACTTGCTTTGTTCCGAAATTAATTTCATGTCTTTTTAGGGAGAATCAGTTAGCCCGTTGGTAAACTAAAAACGATTTGTTTGTTGTACTGGGGATCAATCAACTTCTTTGAAGAGATCTGCAAGGAAAGGGTTAAAAGGACCGAATAGCTGGTTACACGGGGTAATTTCACACACCATCAGGTCGTGTGTGTGTGTGTGTGTGTGTGTGTGTGTGTGTGTGTGTGTGTGTGGTGTGTGTGTGTGTGTTTACATCATCCGTAGTTCGTAGTTTTTTTTGTTTGTTTGTTTGTTTGTTTCAGTGCTTTATGTTGCCGTGTTTATGTCCAGCGGAACTTGGGGCTCAAAGAGATGAACTCTTTAGTGAACAGGATGTTTTCTGAACCTGCTCATGAAGAAAAATAAGGGAAGGGAGAGAGAGATGAGAGAGAGAGAGAGAGAGGAGTAGAGAGAGAGAGAGAGACGGGGCAGATGGCAGACAAACTGAGAGAGAGACAGCCAGACAGAGAAAGAGCGAGAAACAGAGAAAGCGGTGGGTGAAAACACGAGAGAGAGAGAAGAGAGAGGAGAGAGGAGAGAGAAGGAGAGGGGAGAGAGAGAGAGAGAGAGAGAGAGAAGAGAAGAGGAGTAGAGAGAGAGAGAGGAAAAAAAAGAGAAAAAATCAACAACAAACAAGGAGGGGGGGGGGGGGGGGGGGGGGGGGGGGGGGAGGTAGGGAATTAAACAAAACGGAATTTTTGTTGCGTAAAGGATGTAGAAAGCGATGGACACGAAGAAAGATCGGCATGATAAACAAAGAAGAAGAACCAAAAACAAAAAAAAAAAAAACCCAGAAAAGAAAAGAAAAAGAACAGATAAGACGCAACGAAACGAGCTGGGAAACAAAGGAGAAAGAAAAGACAAGGAAAAAAAAAAAGAGAAAAAGAGAGGAAGAAAGAAAGAAAGGAAGGAGGCGATTGAGGAAGGAGAGCAGGGTTTCAGTGTGGCAGCAGCCATGGCGCCCCGCCCGTTGTCTGTTGTCAGTGTTCCGCTTCAATGTTTGTCTTTTTGCGATGGAAATTCTCCTTGTTCCCCTCCTCCTCCTCCCCCTCCCCTCCCTCCCCTCTCTCCCCCCTTTCTCTGTAAAAGCGCGCGCGCGCGCGCGCACAACACACCACACACACACACACACACACACACACACACACACACACCACCACATGTATATACACATACACACACATACACACAACATACGCACACTACTTGCGCGAGCACACACACACACACACACACACACACACACACACACACACACACACACACACACACACACACCACACCACATACAAACACACACACAACACACACACACAACATACGACAGACACAACAGAAACAGACACCACACACAGCAACACACACAGCACACCACACACACCACACACACACACACACACACACACACACCACACACACACACACACACACACACACACGGACACACGGACATACAGACATACAGACACACAGACGAGAGACAGACAGACAGACAGACAACACACACTCACACCACACACACACACACACACACACACACACACACACACACCACCACCACGCACGCACGCACGCCGACACGCACGCACGCACCACACACACGCACGCACGCACGCACGCACGCACGCACGCACCAACACACCACCACACACCACACACATGCAAACACGGACACATGCAGCCACGGACAGACAGAAGACGACAGAGAGAAGAAGACAACGACAGACAAAAACCAACACACACCACACACACACACCACAACCACCACCCACCCACACGCACACCACCACACACAACACCCACACACCCACCACACACACACCACACACCCCCACCACCACACACACAACCACCACACCCGCCGCGCGCTTTACTTTGGGGGATTTGGTTTGACAGACAGACAGAT
>CM031617.1:7022343-7027343 GCA_018398815.1 Conus ventricosus
GAGGAGGACAGAGAGAGAGAGAGAGAGAGAGACAGAGGCAGAGACAGAGACAGAGAAAAAGAGAGAGACAGAGAGAGAGACGAAGACAGTCAGGACGAACCTAAAGGGAAAAACCAGGAAGATAAAAGATGAGAGACGAGGAGCCAGGCGAAGGCACAGAGGGTGTGATCTAAAACAGACAACGTCCAGGAGGGGAGGCAGGAGGTGATTACAGATGGGATGACGTCAGCTGCTGCAGCAGTGGCGCCGCCACTCACATCTTTCTGACATGCCATTCGTCAGCACGGTCCGAGGCGCTGATCCAGTCACGTGATCGAGGGACTTCCGGTGGTGAAGATGGCGTGTAGTATCAGTTATCTCCTTCCCCGAATCGACCCCCGTTGCACTTGGTGCACACATATATGCAGAGGCGCGCGTGTGTGTGCACGCACGCACGCACGCACGCACACATACATAACACATTAAAGGTTTCATCCACGTTTATTATAACTTTGCCTTTAACGAAACACACACACACACACACACACACACACACACACACACACACACACACACCACACACACACACACACAACACACACACAACACACACACACACACACACACACCACACACACACACACACACACCACACACACACCACGCACGCACGCACGCACGCACGCACGCACGCACACACACACACACACACACACACACACACACACACATACACGCACACACGCACGCCTGCCAGCACACACGTACGAACGCACGCGCGCACGCACACGCACATACACACACACGCACACACATATACACGCACGCACAGAAGCATGCCACACACACACACACACATACACACACACACACACACACACACACACACACACCACACACACACACACACACACACACACACACACACACACACACATACACACACACACACACACACACACACACACACACACATGCGAAAACATGCGCGCAACATTGCCAGACACATCTTATATCGGTAAGAGAGAGATAGAGAGAGAGAGAGAGAGAGAGAGAGAGAGAAGAGAGAGAGAGAGAGAGAGAGAGAGAGAGAGAGAGAAGAGAGAGAGAGAGAGAGAGAGAGAAGACAAGACAAGACAAAATTCTTTATTTACGAGGATAATAGATAAGCACTAACGTGCTTTTTTACATCCAGTCCTCGCCCTGAGTAGGGACTACAACATGCAGTGAAATCAATTAATGTAAGAAATCAAAGAAGCAAGCAAAGCGGTCATGTAATCATAGAGGAACATCAAATGAAAATAGAAGATAAATGAAAACAAAACAAAAAATAAGAATAACAATAAACAAAACAACAACAACAAAAAAAATAATAATAACAAAAAAATAAAATATAATAAAAATGAGAATAACAATAATGAAGAGGAAGGAGAGAGCGGGGGTAGGGAGTGAGGTGGGCTGGGGAAACATATGTAAGTGTACTACAACGTACAAGATTGGCATGTATGAAAACAGTCAGTGAAGTGAATATGACAAGAGAGAGAGAGAGAGAGAGAGAGAGAGAGAGAGAGAGAGAGAGAGAGAGAGAGAGAGAAGAGAGAGAGAGAGAGAGAGAATATGGTTTCCCTATCAAATGTTCCCTATCAAAAAAACAAATACATGTATACATGCATGATAACAAAAATGTAGATGAAATATCCATTGAAGCAGAATCGTTTATCCTATTTTGAGTTTTTAAGTTACGAAGACATGAGCGTCCTGCTGGTTTGCGTGGAGTGCGCACGCACGCACGCACACACACCACACACACACACACACACACACACACACACACACACACACACACACACACACACACACACACACACACACACACACACACACACACACACACACACACACACACACACACACACGGGCTTGCTAATGTGTTGTTTATTCATCTATATATCTATTCATCTATTTCTCTATTCATTTATCTATGTATTTGCTGATTTATTCACTTGTTTATTTGTCTGTTTTATAAACAACGTGACAGCCATGCTAGAACGGATTCTGGATTTTCTGTGTATTAAAGGTATATCCTGTTGTTTTTTCAGGAATTTTTTGAAGTGCCTCACTCAATCAAGCACGCAAGGTATCGATGTCCCGTGTGCGTGCGTGCGTGCTTTCTTTGTTTCTCTCTCGCTCACAACGTTCCGTCCATCACTGGAGAAGGCCCTGCACGCTTAACTCCCCTTGGGAAAGTGGCAAGTCAGTCCGAGTTCAGTCCCTTTCTGTATAATGAGGAACACATTGACCACTTTCTGGTGTCGGATGGTCAGTTATTGGCGACCTGAATGAGGAGCACGTTGACCACTTCCTGGTGTCGGATGGTCAGTTACTGGCGACCTGAATGAGGAACACGTTGACCATTTTCTGGTGTCGGATGGTCAGTTATTGGCAACCTGAAAGGTCTTCTGGTCCTTCACCGCTAAAATCAACCTCAAAATATCTTGTCCAATATCAAGTGGTATTATCAGAGTGGGAATTCCAAGCAGTGCATGTACCAATCGGAAAATGTTACTAATTATGGAGAGAGAGAGAGAGAGAGAGCGAGAGAGAGAAGAGAGAGAGAGAGGGGGAGAGAGAGAGGGGAGAGAGAGATGGTAGCAGTACATAGTTAGAGATTTTTTTTCTCTTGCTCTAGCTCTTGCAGAAAACATCAGGGTTTTTTTTTTTGGTTTTTTTTTTTTTTTTTTTTTGGGGGGGGGGGGGGGGGGGGGGGGGGGGGGGGGGGGGGGGGGGGGGGTGGGAATATACTATGAGAGCTCGATACCTTGGAATCAAAATAAAAAGCTACACATTATATGTATAGCAACGGAACGTCTGTGATTTT
Organism: Conus ventricosus; assembly: GCA_018398815.1. Classification (NCBI taxonomy): domain Eukaryota; kingdom Metazoa; phylum Mollusca; class Gastropoda; order Neogastropoda; family Conidae; genus Conus; species Conus ventricosus. Next base: position 7,025,201 of record CM031617.1, read on the forward strand.
TAAAGCGTCATGAACAGTATGAAATTTTGGCCATGCTTTTGAACGGTACATGACACGCATACTTGTTCCTGATTATGACACGCTCCAAGAGAGAGAGAGAGAGAGAGGAGAGAGAGAGAGGGGAGAGAGAGAGAGAGAGGAGAGAGAGAGAGAGAGAAGAGAGAGAGAGATCTTTCCTACTCTACCACAATCCAAGAGACATGAATGTGGGCGTGGGTTCGTATCCCGTTTCTGGCACCATGAGGAAGGTGCAATCACCCATGACAACGTCTGGAATATCAGAAATGAAGAGAAGCCTGTGTTGTTTTCATGCTTCTGCTTCAACTGGCAGAGGTTGGTGGAGGTGATCCTCTTCTCTCCTTATGACGTCAAGGCTGACGCACGCTTGCGATAACCAGTAACACAACGTCACTCCTGCACTATTTATGGCCCGCTGATCATTACTTCTGTATTGTGTCAGCGTTCTTGGGCTATCAAATACATTTTAAGGTAACTCATGTATTCCATACAAATCTGTGATGGTTCGCATCAAAATGGCACCATCCTTTTTCGTTTCATGTTTTGCGTTGAGAATTGCTTGAAGGTGCGGTCGATCTTTTTGGAAGTGTCAGATCTTCAAAACTCCTGTCGCAGTGATGAAACCCACAGTCTTCTCGAGGTCTTGACGGCTGCCCCCAAAGCTGAATCTGCAGTTCTGCACCCTCTGGCCAGGTTTGACGCCGTAGAACGTCATGGGCTGGACAGTGTTGGAGGATGTGTTCTGGGGTCTGAGATTCAGTGCCATAGAGACTGATTATAGGTTACAGAATACAGTCCATCCTCCGCTTTGACATTCAGATATACAGATTTCTGCCAGCAGCAGGGAAAAACTGAAAGTTCGGTTTGATATGAACTGTCATTATCCCCCCTGCCCCCCTTGGCCCCCCCCCCCCCCCCCCCACTCAAGCACTGTCCATTCGCTTAAAGTGAACAATGATGCATTATCGCCGCCATTACCAGACTCACAAATGTGTTCCCAGAATGCTTGCAGCGTGTGAGCATTTCCGTCGTGTACGTTGACTGTTGTCACGTGCTTCTTTTGGAAAAGGAACCATGCCTATGCATACATTTCTCATGAGAAATAACAAGACATTTGTAGCCAGCATTATCCGAACAACTCAAATGTTCAACCATTTGATTTTTTTTTTCAATTTTTGAATGCTTTAAGTTTTTCTTTTTTCCTTCTTTATCTTTTTTTTCTTCTTTCTTTTGTTTTTGCATTCATTATCCAGCGCATTTCTCTGTTGTTTTTTTTTGTTTTTTTTAATTTATAAATTCCTCCAAATAATACAGAAATTCAGATTTCGTCCACAACAAAAGAATGTTAGTAAATCTAGTACTTTGGCTTATAACCGACTTATTTGAATTGTAAAAAACAAAGAGACTGGCTATCACACACAGTCAAGTTATTTCAGTGGCAAACGCGTTTTAGGCTTGGGTACGTTAAATACGTAGTGAACTTTTGGAGAATGCAATTGTTTGGACTCTTGGGAGGACGAGAAGTTAAATGCATTTAAAATGATCTTCTATGGGAGCGTTAGTTTCCGAACCATTTCTTTAGATAAAATGGACTTTAACCAGTAGTTATGACACAAAACATAAAATGTGTAAATAAACGAATGGGGAGAGAGAGAGAGAGAGGAAGAGAGAGAGAGAGAGAGAGAGAGGAGAGGAGAGAGAGAGAAGAGAGAGAGGGAGGTGTGTGGTGTGTGTGTGTGTGTGTAAATCATCAAATGAATCAATCGATACAAAATCAATGAAAGGGGAGGTAAGCGGTGCAGACCAAACTAGGCACGGCAGGCAGACGAAACATGATTGGAGACTCTTACAATTCGGCATCGTCTGGAAACCAGGCTGAGTCTGTCATGTTGTGTGCTTGAGATTCCAACGAACAACTTGCGTGGCCGATGGCGTGGGTTGGGGAATACAACAGCAACATCTTTTAAAAGAAAATCTCATTGTCACATGAGTGAACATCCTGTTGATATATTCTTATTGTCGGCACACTCACTCGAGGACAGACAGACAGACAGACAGACACACACACACACACACACACACACACACACACACACACACACACACACACACACACACACACACA
>CM031617.1:7032343-7034843 GCA_018398815.1 Conus ventricosus
CACTGTATTCGGCCAACTGAATGTCATCTGTGCATAGCTGGTCTGGCAGCAATGCGTTCGGCAAGGTTGAGCGGCCATTACAAATGGGGCTGTAGGTTTGATAATTAGTTATTGTCATGAAAAATGTAATATATCTGCACTATTGAGATGACTGAATTGGCGAATTCCCAACAATTCTTTTAATACCAAACCGACTGGGTTTATTTTCTTGTAGATAACATAGATGCCGCATGAAAGCTTGTACGCAAGTGGTCAGGCAATATTAGAACAATGACAACAAACACAATATTGTGCAAAAATGACGTCATCACTTTCTGGGAAGTTAATTTTCCATAGTTAAGTAGTACACAAGTTTGATACATGCCTCTGCTCAGACTACAGCAACAAAAATATTGATTACAAATGTGTAAAGCCTTGTTTGTTTGCCCTTTCACTAAGTGTCTCAATAAGGATGGAAATGTAAAGCTGTGGCACAGAAAGAACTCAATTTACCTGTCGATAGAGTAGAACAAATGTCTGCTTTACCATCTGATAGAGCAAAGGCGAGATAGGAATTAACCTACATAAGTCCAGATGATGATTAATTGCAGCCTTCATTTATACGCATCCATTTTCTGTCCATCTTTTTTAGCCTTCAGCGAAATGAAGCCTACTATAAGCAAAAGTGGGCAGGTCCTCACCCCACAATTAGGATATTGCACTAAAACACTATATAATCCATGGAAGCGTTTTGAGGTCACACGCCACAATTAGGATATTGCACTAAAACACTATATAATCCATGGAAGCGTTTTGAGGTCACACGCCACAATTAGGATATTGCACTAAAACTCTATATAATCCATGTCAGCGTTTTGAGGTCACACGCCACAATTAGGATATTGCACTAAAACACTATATAATCCATGTAAGCGTTTTGAGGTCACACGCCACAATTAGGATATTGCACTAAAACTCTATATAATCCATGTCAGCGTTTGAGGTCACACGCCACAATTAGGATATTGCACTAAAACACTATATAATCCATGTAAGCGTTTTGAGGCCATAGCCCACAGTTAGGATATTGCACTAAAACACTGTATAATCCATGTAAGCGTTTTGAGGTCACACCCCACAATTAGGATATTGTGCTAAAAACACTGTATAATCCATGTCAGCGTGTTGAGGCCTACCGTAATTCTGACTCGGCATTTAACGTTAAACTGATAATCGATCTAAAGAATAACTTCCCACCTATTATTTCCTTGTTTTTTGGGGGGATTTTTCACCGGTGAAATCATAAACAATCTTCAAATAATGATCTTCCCCTTAGTGGACACACATTTCAGGCCATAGCACTCACCCTGGACCCTATCTTTGTGGCAGCTCCAAGCGCCCGAGTTGTCCCATTCCTTTGATTTTTAATCTGACTGCTTAGAAAAGCACCTGGCTTGTACCTTGATGGCCTTATGAAAGAAAATGAGGAGAATTAACTTTCAAACACATTAACAACTCTCAAAATAATCTGATTGCGCACAACTCAAGAATCCCATCTCATTGCCAAACTGGCACACTACACCCCCAAGGCATCAACATCCAACAATAACCAAACACACATACCCACCACTTCCACATCAGTTGGCAATATCCCCTACCAACACACACACATACACACACACAATACATACACCACCACCACATCCCCCTCACTCACTTCATACAGTAGTTACAGCAACCCTCCATCTATTTAATCTTAATTTGTTTTATCCTTCCCCTTAAATTCCGTTTTTGTTTTTTGTTTTTGTTTTTTTGTTTTTTTTTTTCCTCCCCCTCAGTTTCTCTCCCCCCCCCCCCCCCCCCACCTTCTTTCCCCTTACCATTACTATCAATCCACCACTACCACTACCATCACAAAGATACCACACCATCCCAATAAACTAGACACACAACCCTATCATATCACACACACACACACCTCCCCCGACGCAAACCCCCCCCCCCCCCCCTCCGTTTCCTCTCCCATAATCCCCCTGGCCCCATGTCATTTCCGCCCACCGACCACATGGAAGAAAACGGATAAGTCATTTTTCTTTCTTCTTTTTTCGTTCTTTGTTCGTACTGTCCCACATGTTAAATGTGATTATTTTTTCGCCTGAAGAAGACCCAAGTGGTTGAAATGCATCGTGTCTTGTCATGTGCTTTGTTTGTCAATGTCATTGGCGGTAAGTTCTAAACAAACTCTATTCCTAATTATCCAAAGATAGTTTTGAAAATGTCCATCCGTTTTGTCCATTTCAATACGTGAATGAGGCCTTTCGATTCTCTTTTTTTTATCATGATAATTTGTGCCGGGATAATCACTTGAAATATTCATGTTTTGTTTGAATGTTTTGTTTGTTTATTTACTATCATTATCATAATTTACTATTAGAGTATGATGATGATGATGATGATGATATGATGATGATGATGATGATGATGATTATGATGATGATGATGAGATGATGAATGATGATTT
>CM031617.1:7057343-7064843 GCA_018398815.1 Conus ventricosus
GACGTTCATCGTCCTAGCCCTGAGGCCATGCTGACCAGTGCATTACTGTCCTGTCGACAAACCCCACAGTATACGTGGACTGCGTAAAATCTCTCTCTTCTCTCTCTCTCTCTCTCTCTCTCTCTCGATCTCTCTCTCTCTCTCGATCTCTCTCTCTCTCTCTCTCTCTCTCTCTCTCTCTCTCTCTCTCTCTTTTCTCTCTCTCTCTGGGATCTCTCTCTCTCTCTCGATCTCTCGATCTCTCTCTCTGTCTCATACACACATACACGTGTGCACATAGAGAGAGAGCGAAAAAGAGAGAGAGAGAGAGAGAGAGAGAGAGAGGAAGGGAGGGAGGGGGGGGAGGGGGAAGTAGGTGGGGAGGGGAGTAGGAATCGAACGGGATAAAGGAGAACACTTGGATCATTCTTTCCACCTGTGTATCAGACAAACATCTTGTCAGCCAAGACCAAATCCTATACATGTACAAAACACTGTCTGTTCTTTCTTCAGTGGCTGGGTGTAAACAGAATTCCCTTCAAAAGTAACAGCAGAGGCTGATATCCATCGCAAGAGCAACAACAGGCTTGCAGTTTCAGTAGCTTTCCAAGAGAGGTCACAACTCACGGTATTCCTGCAACAGCATCTGCTAGTACCACCCGTAAGCGATCTGAATCGAGATGTTTTACCCCAACCAAATTAAACATTACGTCACATCTCATGGAATCACTGCTGCACACAACCATCTCGCATGAAGAAATTGCGAGGATAGCCAGTGCGCGTAAAGCACATCAGCAGTTCCACGCCAGTTTCCTCAGCTGCCTCTCCAAGACGTGCTGCCTTCTGATTTCTGCGACCTTGCGACTAATGGGTGTCCTTTTCGGTCTGTAACAAGGAACAGTTTGTGAAGGTGTTCCTCGACAATTATGTCAGAAATAAACGCAGCTTGGAGTAGGAGGATCGAAAGGCGTAATAGCTGAAAACTGTAAACGCGACGGCAGGGGAGAATGTGTGAATAGTGAGCACACACACAAAAAAAAATTGGTGGCGAAGAAAGCGTTTATGGCTGGTACCCAGCTCTGTGATAATAGGAGAACAGGCACTGGAAACACGAAGCAATTGAATGGAGAGTCCTGCAGCGTAGGCTGCCGTGAGGTGTATTTTCCTCACTTTTCACACGTTTTTAAAAAAAATAAAATGTTTAGCGCATGTATCCAGAATCAAGATCGGTAATGCTTACTGACTACCAAATGTCTAATATATTAAGAACTGTTCTTCATGAGGATGATAAATACTGGTATTGTCACACACACACACACACACACACACACACACACACACACACACGTGCGCACACACATACACACACACACACACACACACACACACACACACACACATGCACGCACCACACACACACACACCGCACACATGCACACACACACACACACATACACACACACACACACACACACACACACACACACACACACACACACACACACACACAACGAAAGAGTAAAGGTGGAAAAAGGGAGGGAAGGAACGAAGGAAGAGGCAAGCTTGAGAGAGAGAGAGAGAGAGAGAGAGAGAGAGAGAGAGGAGAGAGAGAGAGAGAGAGAGAGAGAGAGAGACAGAGAGAGAGACAGACAGACAGAGAGAGAGACAGACAGAGAGACACACACACAGAGACAGAGAGACAGAGAGAGAGAGAGCAAGGTGAAGGGGTTGCAGTGGTATTCACACGAGGGAAGACAGGGGTCATTTCTATTAATTCTACTCACAGGTGCAAGTGACAAACAGCTTCCCCAATCAGACTCAAACTTGACACTTAATCCCCTTTTTCTTCCTTCATAGACAGTTCCCAGGTGAAGACGTGGGAGGGGTGGGCGACATAGCTGGGAAAGGATTTGTCCTATCATCCTACTCACAGGTGTAAAGGGTTGAAATCTGGTCTGACCCAACTGTAGCTTTATACATAACCGCCTTTTTGTACTCCCAGTTCTTATAGAACAGGGAGTACTTTAGAATGGGAACGAAAAAATGCTGTCTGTTAGTCTGTCTGTCTGTCCGTGGTGAAAATGTGTTCCACTCACTCCAGACAATACTCCTGGACCGATCTTTATGAAAAATTTGTAGGTATGTTCATTATGGGTCACGGATGATGCCCAATGGGTTATTTTTTTTAAAACCAGAATAGCCGTTACTAACGGCTATAACGACCCAAAACGGTTTTTCTTCTTTATGGAATATCTCTGAAAGTACTTCACCGATTTCTGTTCTCAGTGATTAAACACATTATGACGCATGTTTGATTGTGACGTTTATTTTCTATTATGACGCAAGTTTGATTGTGACTTTTTTTATACACGCGTATTCAAGACAGATCTAAACTGGGAGTACGTTTATATGCTTTGCATCTTATTTCTTTACAGGCATTTCCCGTTTTCCCCAAAAGAACCCACAGCTGACCTCATTTCTACAACAACATTTCTAACCCCATCCTCGGAGAAATCGGAACTAGAAAACGAGAGTTTTACCTAAGCCAAACAAGTAGGCCTATCACACCACATCGGATCGAAGCGTCGTCCATAAACATTGTACGTAAAGCGTGGCGTGGACTGCAGCGCACGTGCCACACACAGACAGAAAGAGGTCAGACACATAAGCTGTAAAACATCAGATTCATAGGCCGCCTTCGTTCTTGCTTGAGCGATCTCGCACTTATGGGTGATTTTCTTTTGGCCGATACAACTGAATAATTCTAGCTAGTATGTGCTCGTCGATTATCATTCCAACAATAAACTCCAGCTCTGGGAAGGAGAAACAGAAAGAAATGATATCTGAAATTTGTGAACAAGATAGCAAGGAAGACGTGTGGATTGTAAGGGGAAAAAAAAAGGGGGGGGGGGGGGGGGGGGGGGCGAGAAAAGCGTTTGTGGGTGTTTCTGAGCCAACGATACTAGAGGACGAGGAAAAGCAAACAGCAAACAGTGGACAGAAGTATATGGAACGTGGCTTTGCTGTGATTGACAGAAGTATATGGAACGTAGCTTTGCTGTGATTTTGTCTTCTTGTTTCCTGCATTGTATGAATTGGTCTGTACATATGACAGAAGTACATGGAACGTAGCTTTGCTGTGATTTTGTCTTCTTGTTTCCTGCATTGTATGAATTGGTCTGTACATATGACAGAAGTATATGGAACGTAGCTTTGCTGTGATTTTGTCTTCTTGTTTCCTGCATTGTATGGATTGGTCTTTTACATATGACAGAAGTATATGGAACGTAGCTTTGCTGTGATTTTGTCTTCTTGTTTCCTGCATTGTATGAATTGGTCTGTACATATAACCGAAATAATAGGTCTATATTGTTGATCAACAATTGAATATACAACATCTCCACAATAAACACATGGTAAGTCCTAAGACTGTAATACCTCTGCCAACCGTTGTGAGTAAAGCCTCAAGACTAATACACCTAAATAAGTTAAAATCGTTGTAGCATCATCTTCATTGTTTTTAAGAGACTGGAACTATACCTGTTGACACCTGACCAAACGGACTGTATTGAAGCGTAAAGCATTGTTAATGAGTTGAATTCCTGCTTACTAGATTTTGCCTGTAGCAGTCGGATCTACTTGGGGGTTCTTTCCAAGCCATCAGTTTCTGTTGGCTGTAGTTTACTCAGAAGCTGACACCGAGGGGTCAGGTTTCTGCCAATAGGTGTAGAGTTTTACGGAATATCAACTCCCAAGTCATGTTTTTGTTGTTGTTGCTGTAGCTGTAGAGCTTTTCAGGAGGTCGACTTTAACTCACAAGCATTTTGTACGTACCTGTAGAGTTTAGTTGAAGGTCGACACCATAGTTATCATCTGCTTTTGTCTGAAGATGGAAAGTTGACCTGAAGGCCAGTCCTTCGTCACATGTTTTTTTTATATTATTTTTTTTTATTATTGTAGTTGTAGAGGTTACCTGGTGGTCAACTCCAAATCATTTCTTTTTTTGCCTGTAACTGCAGACTTTACCTTACGGTTGACTGCAAGTCATCAGTTCATTTTTACTGAAGCTGTAGAATTTCTTAGAAGATTAACTGTGAGTCATCAGGTGTTTTTTTTAAAGATTAACTGTAAGTCATCAGGTGTTTTAAAGATTAACTGTAAGTCATCAGGGGTTTTTTTTTAAAGATTAACTGTAAGTCATCAGGTTGTTCTTTGTTTTGGTGTTGTTGTTGTTGTGTTTTTTTTGCTGTAGCTGTTTAAAGTATTGGGAGATGAACTCCAAGTCGACACTTTTTTATAATGTAAGTAGGAAATCAACTTCAAGTCACGAGCTGTTTTTTTTTTAAACTGCAGCTGTGGAGTTTACTAGGAGACTGATTCCGAGTCATCAGACTTTTTTGGGCAGATGTAGAGTTTACTGGGTTACATCCAAGTCATTTTTTCTTCGTAAATAGTAGCTGTAGATTTTACTAGGCGGTTGAATCCAGCCATGATCGTTTTGTTGGTTGCTGTGAGTGTTAGCTGGAGGTCGGCCACAAGTCGTCAGGGTTTTGCCCCATTGTTGGAGAGTTTACCAGGACAATGACTCTCTGTCTGGCACCATCGTTCCAACCTTGTCCTCGTACAGTGTGTCTCGTCCTGATCCTCACCTCTTTTGCTGTTGCCAGCCAAGGGCGGCGGTCCATATCCAAAGTCAGCATCTCTTGCTCTCATCCTTCGCAATGAGTACACATTCTTTGTTTATTTAAGCTTCCTTATATACTTGTACTTTTAGCCGCCAATGCTATAGTAAAATTGTTACTAAGTTGAATAATTGTTATTAGAGCAAAACTAGGAAATAAACTGAAATGGCCATAGAGACACAGGAGTAAGATGGGAATATTCTCAAAAGAGAGAGAGAGAGGAGAGAGAGAGAGAGAGAGAGAGGAGAGAGAGAGAGGAGAGAGAGAGAGGAGAGAGAAGAGAGGAGAGAGAGAGAGAGAGAGAGAGAGAGGAGAGAGAGAGAGAGAGAGGAGAGAAAGAGAGAGAGAACCGAGAGAGACACAGAGATGGGAGAGAGAGGGGAAGAGGGAGAGAGGAGAGGGAGGGAGGAGAGAGAGAGAGAGAGAAGAAGGAGAGAGGAGAGAGAGGAGGAGACAGGAGGAGAGAGAGAGGACAGAGAAGGAGGAGAGAGAGAGAGAGGAGAGACGAGAGAGAGAGAGAGAGAGAGAGAGGGAGGAGGAGAGAGGGAGAGAAGAGAGAGAGAGGAGAGAGAGAGAGAGAGAGCCAAGAAAGAAACAAACAGACAGAAACACAGACAGACAGACCAAGATGCAGCCAGATTTGTTTTGCTGACTGAATCAGCAATCACTTCCAATCTCTTCCATCAATACATCCAAATCCACAGGCCGGCACAGTCCAGAACACTGTGTCCACACTCTGTCCCGCATCAAAGACATTTGCAAACAGACGCACGCGGTAATAAAATGAAACAAAAGGTCAATGAAAAATCTGTGGAGTACTTCGTTCATTGAGAGACAAAGAAGAACTGGGAAGCAATGATCTTTTTGACACTGTTCAGCCTTTTTTTCCTTCCTCATGCTCAGATTATAGGCATTCATGATAACATCATCAACTTCCTTCCAGACAGATTACTTCTAACAAACGATACCCTTCACCTTTTTTATAGTATGTAGCTAGGTACAGACAATGTACATTATTCTTTTCTTTTTTTTATAGTGAAAGGTTGCTCGGTACAAACGATCGACACGACATTTTTCATAATGGATCAGGAGTCTTCGTCATCTTTCTTTCTCGGCATTTTGTTTAGTGTGGATAAATTACTGGGTGCAAAGGAAAGCAATATCATCTTCTCCATTGGTATAATTTATTACTAGGTATGAATCTTTCTGTGTGATCTTTTTTTTTCCTCCTGCATACAGTAATTGGTGTGAACACTCGAGATTGTAACTGTCTTCATGGTTTAAAATACTGTGTACAAACAATCCATATTTTGACGTCATTTATGGGTAGACTACTAGTTAGATTTGTACACTTTATTGCAACTGGTTTTTTTTTTCAGGTAGAAGGGAGATAATGGCTACAATCATTGACGTAACAGCAGATGTCTTTCCCACAGAAGAAAATAATGGTGATTATCTTTCACATCATAATTGATTTTTTTGGGAGGTATTAAATGATAAAAGTTGACATTCCCATCATAAAACACATCTTTTTGGATGGCTGGAAATAACAGTTGTTGTTGTTTTTTTTTTACCTTACAACAGATATCTTTTCGGTGGTAGGAAATACTTGTGATAATCGTTCACTGCATTAGGATGTCTTCGGGGTGACAATTATTTATGGTTTGGGGGGGGGGGGGGGGGGGGGGGGTGATGGCAATTGTTGTGCACTTCATTGCATAAATGTCTTTGTGGCAGTAGGAAAAACTGGTGATACTCGTTCTTTTCACTACAGGTGTCGTTTGGATGGTAGGAACTATGGTAAAAAATAATTCACTTCACCACAGACGTCTTTATGGTAGTAGGAAATAATTCTGGAAAACCAGTCACTTTATATTTAACAGATGTTTTGTGAGTGGTCGGAAACAATGGTGTTGATTATTCACCTCACCATAGATATATACAGACACACAGTAACACACGAGCGCGCGCGCATTCACACATAACGCATGTACACACATATGCACACACCATTGCACACACACACACACACACACACACACACACACAACACACACACACACACACACACAACACACACACACACACACACACACAAAGACTTCAAAAGAATGCCCTAATGACTTCACACCGTCACAGCATCTTGTGTACGGTTTTAGGAGACTGTCTGGACATCTGACCACGCGTGCTGCTGACTTGAAGCGTGAAACAGAAACCGTGAGGTCATCATCCCCTGGTCATCAGCTGTCTCCTGTAGCAGTTGAGGCGACCTGAAGGTCGAGCCCAAGACATCAGGGATTGGTCTGTAGCTGTGGACTTTACCTGAATGGCAACCCCAATTCGTCAGGATTTTTTTTTTCTTTTTTTTTTTTTGCTTTTTTAGATGTAGTTAACCTAAATGTCGACTCTCTGTCGTTAATTTTTTTTGTGTGTGATTTGCATCATTGGAAGCGAATCCTTAACAAAAAAGCGAAGTCGACTCTTTCTTGCTCCGATCCGGTGAGATAATCATACGCCCATAACTCCAAAAATGAATGCGACTTGCGGTACTTGTTCCCCTAGCACAGATGCAGACATAGGGTTCACAGAACGAATCCCAGGAAACCCCCTCACTCCCTCTTCCGGGGTGCCGTTGGAGTCTGTTGTTTTCTGAAGAGAATATCATAGAATAATGGAGGGTACATCTCCCTGTTCATGACAAGATGGGGACCCACAGAATCAATGCCGGATCCCGCTGAGGGGTCTGAATCTGCGGATGAAAGGGCCCTGTGCGGGCAATGCAAATGGGTCTGTGTTCAGGACAGGCGATCATTGTCGCCATAGGCAGCCAGTGAAGCGT
>CM031617.1:7085322-7089171 GCA_018398815.1 Conus ventricosus
TCTCCTCCGTCATCCTCCCTTTCCCCTCTCTCTCTCCTCCGTCTCCTCTTCCTCTCTCTCTCTCCTCCCTCATCCTCTTCCCCTCTCTCCTCCGTCATCCTCTTCCTCTCTCTCCTCCGTCATCTCTTCCTCTCTCCCCCTCCGTCATCTTCTCTTCTCTTTTCTCCCCCCCGTCATCCTCTTCCTCTCTCTCCTCCTCATTCTCTTCCTCTCTCTCCTCCGTCATTTCCCCTTCCTCTCTCTCCTCCGTCATTCTCTTCCTCTCTCTCCTCCGTCATTCTCTTCCTCTCTCTCCTCCGTCATCCTCTTCCTCTCTCTCCTCCGTCATCTTCTTCCTCTCTGTCTCTCCCTCCTTCCTCCGTCTTTCCTCTCTCTCCTCCGTCATTCTCTTCCCTCCTCTCTCCTCCGTCATCCTCTTCCTCTCTCTCCTCCGTCATTCTCTTCCTCTCTCTCCTCCGTCATTTTCCCTTTCCTCTCTCTCCTCCGTCATCCTCTTCCTCTCTCTCCTCCGTCATTCTCTTCCTCTCTCTCCTCCGTCATCCTCTTCCTCTCTCTCCTCCGTCATCCTCTTCCTTCTCTCTCCTCCTCTTCTCTTCCTCTCTTCCTCCGTCATTCTCTTCCTCTCTCTCCTCCGTCATCCTCTTCCTCTCTCTCTCCTCCGTCATTCTCTTCCTCTCTCTCCTCCGTCATTCTCTTCCTCTCTCTCCTCCGTCATCCTCTTCCTCTCCCCTCCTCCGTCATTCTCTTCCTCTCTCTCCTCCGTCATCTCTTCCTCTCTCTCCTCCGTCATCCTCTTCCTCTCTCTCCTCCGTCATTCTCTTCCCTCTCTCTCCTCCGTCATCCTCTTCCTCTCTCTCCTCCGTCATCCTCTTCCTCTCTCTTTCCTCCGTCATCCTCTTCCTCTCTCTCCTCCGTCATCCTCTTCCCTCTCTCTCCTCCCTCATTCTCTTCCTCTCTCTCCCTCCGTCATCCTCTTCCTCTCTCTCCTCCGTCATCCTCTTCCTCTCTCTCTCCTCCGTCATCTCTTCCTCTCTCCTTTCCCCCGTCATCCTCTTCCTCTCTCTCCTCCGTCATCCTCTTCCTCTCTCTCTCCTCCGTCATCCTCTTCCTCTCTCTCTCTCTCCGTCATCCTCTTCCTCTTCCCCTCTCCTCCGTCATCCTCTTCCTTCCCCTCTCCTCCGTCATCCTCTTCTCTCTCTCTCCTCCGTCATCCCCTTCCTCTCTCTCTTCCTCCGTCATTCCTCTTCCTCTCTCTCTCCTCGTCATCCTCTTCCTCTCTCCTCTCATCTCTTTCCTCTCCTCTTTCCGTCATTCTCTCCTCCTCTCTCCCTCCTCTTCCTCTCTCTCCTCCGTCATCCTCTTCCTCTCTCTCCTCCGTCATCCTCTTCCTCTCTCTCCTCCGTCCTCCTCTTCCTCTCTCTCCTCCGTCATCCTCTTCCACCTGTTGTCTTCTAAGACTTCTTCTTCTTTTTCTTCTTCCTTTTCCCCTCTTTCTTCTCTCCTTTGTCCTCCTCTCCTCCTCCTCTTTCTCCTCCTCCAAATCCTCTTTTCTTCTTCTGCTACTTCTCCTCCTCCTCCTCCTCCTCCTCCTCCTCCTCCTCCTCCGCCTCCCCCCCTCCTCTTTCCCCCCTCCTCCCCTTCCTCCTTTACCTCCTCCTTCTCCCCTCGACCTCCTCCTCCTCTTCTTCTTCTCTTCTTCTTCTTCTTCTTCTTCTTCTTCTTCTTCTCTTCTTCTTCTTCTTTTTCCCTTCTTTGCCGTCGTCGTCGTCACAGTTGTCGTCGTCGTCGTTTTCCCTCATCATCGTTATTCTCGTCATCGTCATTGACGTCACATTTTTCTTCTTCGTCTTGTTTTTCCTCCTCTTCTTCTTCGAGTGCAAAGCGTTATAACCTGCACCCTGATGTAAAACCATGAGCAACAGCAACACGAAAGACGAATCAAACAAACAAACAAACAACATTATTTATGTTTGCATTTATTTCTCTGAAACCATTCAGCTGACTGTCATAGGCTTCCCATAAACAACTCCAAAACTACGGATTCTCAAAACCCGTGTCTTCCTTAAAAGGTCACCGGAACGGTCGAGTTAATCTGTCGGTTCTTTGATGTAGTACTTCGTGTGTGTGTGTATGTGTGTGTGTGTGTGTGTGTGTGTGTGTGTGTGTGTGTGTGTGTGTGTGTGTGTGTGTGTGTGTGCGTGCGTGCGTGCGTGCGTGCGTGCGTGCGGCCGGGCGGGCGTGCGTGCGTGCGTGCGTGCGTGCGTGCGTGCGTGTGTGTGTGTGTGTGTGTGTGTGTGTGTGTGTGTGTGTGTGTATGTGTGTGTGTGTGTGTGTGTGTGTGTGTGTGTGTGTGTGTGTGTGTGTGTGTGTGTGTTGTGTGTGGTGTGTTTGTGCACGCGCGCGCGTGAGAGAGAGAGAGAGAGAGAGAGAGAGGAGAGAGAGAGAGAGAGAGAGAGAGAGAGAGAGAGAGAGAGAGAGTTTGTGCACAAGCGTGCAAACGTGTGTGTGTGTGTGTGTGTGTGTGCATGTGAGCACTCGCTCGTTCGCGCGCGTGTGTTGTACTTATGATGAATGTGTGTGTGTGTGTGTGTGTGTGTGTGTGTGTGTGTGTGTGTGTGTGTGTGTGTGTGTGTGTGTGTGTGTGTGTGTGTGTGTGTGTATGTGTGTGTGTGTGTGTGTGTGTGTGTGTGTGTGTGTGTGTGTCCTATGTTGGAACTTTGAATTGCTTGTGTTTACTGATTGATGATAGATCTAATGACTCATCTGTTCATTGATCTATGTATAACGGGTGGTCTCCGCACTGATTGATGATAGATCTAATGACTCATTCTGTTCATTGATCTATGTATAACGGGTGGTCTCTGTGATCTAATGACTCATCTGTTCATTGATCTATGTATAACGGGTGGTCTCTGTGATGTATTGACTCATCAGTTCATTGATCTATGTATAACGGGTGGTCTCTGTGATGTATTGACTCATCAGTTCATTGATCTATGTATAACGGGTGGTCTCTGTGATGTATTGACTCATCTGTTCATTGATCTATGTATAACGGGTGGTCTCTGTGATGTATTGACTCATCAGTTCCTTGATCTATGTAAAATGGGCGGTCTCTGTGATGTAATGACTCATCTGTTCATTGATCTATGTATAACGGGTGGTCTGTGCACTGGTTCATCTGTTCATTGATCTATGTATAACGGGTGGTCTGTGCACTGGTTCATCTGTTCATTGATCTATGTATAACGGGTGGTCTCTGCACTGGTTCATCTGTTCATTGATCTATGTGTAACGGGTGGTCTGTGCACTGGTTCATTGATCTATGTGTAACGGGTGGTCTGTGCACTGGTTCATTGATCTATGTGTAACGGGTGGTCTGTGCACTGGTTCATTGATCTATGTGTAACGGTGGTCTCTGCACTGGTTCATTGATCTATGTGTAACGGGTGGTCTCTGTGATCTATTGACTCATCTGTTCATTGATCTATGTGTAACGGGTGGTCTCTGCACTGGTTCATTGATCTATGTATAACGGGTGGTCTCTGCACTGGTTCATTGATCTATGTGTAACGGGTGGTCTCTGCACTGGTTCATTGATCTATGTGTAACGGGTGGTCTCTGCACTGGTTCATTAATCTATGTATAACGGGTGGTCTCTGTGATCTAATGACTCATCTGTTCATTGATCTATGTGTAACGGGTGGTCTCTGCACTGGTTCATTGATCTATGTATAACGGGTGGTCTCTGCACTGGTTCATTGATCTATGTGTAACGGGTGGTCTCTGCACTGGTTCATTGATCTATGTATAACGGGTGGTCTCTGCACTGGTTCATTGATCTATGTG
>CM031617.1:7089271-7106771 GCA_018398815.1 Conus ventricosus
GGTTCAACCAATCAACAGGGAGGTATGACGTCATTTCTACGGGGGCTTGCTAGCAACAAGGTAGAGCTGTCGTCATTTCACATTTGAGAGGCGTGCCGTGCGGATGTATGCTGGTGTGCTAGCAGTTCATTACAGAATCAGAGAGAGAACTTGTGTTTGTTAAAAACATGGCGAGTCAGGGAAGTGATGTTTCAATGCCTTCTGCCAGTGCTGGAAGTGACGCTACTATTACTGAAGAAATGGCTGAAATGTTGTTATCTTCGCAAGGAAAACTTTCTGATCAACAGACCGATCTCGCGGAAAAATACATTGTTTATTATGAGGCCATGGCAAAGTTTTTGAGAAAGAAATTGAGTGGCGAGCCTTGTTCTCCTCCCTCAAAGCCAAAAGGAAGCATTTCGTTTTTGTTTCCTCAACAAAAAACGGAACTATCAGTTGAAGATCTTGACAAATATTTGAAAACACAGCTTTGTGAGCTACCTTCTGAACCATTTGATGAAACCAAAACCTTTGAAACTGTTCAAGAAATGACCCCTATCTTACACCGAGCTTGTTACTCAGTGAAAGATAGTGAAAAGAAATCTCTTTCTCAGGCTCTTTTTTAGGGCATTGGCTTCAGAAAGCAAAGACAATTTTGAAACAGTCAAAAACAAAAAACTGGGAGTCCTATCTGAAAGAAGATTTGCTGGTTGAGCCAACTCATGCAAGAAGACTAATTGAATTGTCATTTTATTTTTATTCTTATCCAAAATTTCACAAACTCGCGATTTCTTTCAATGAGTTATACAACAAACGAAAACTCATTCTGAAATACATGCAATCCAGCCCCAACTTTAAAGCATTCTGGCAAGATAAACACGGCGTGCTTGAACCTGCGTGGCAGGAGTAATTGAGTCACTTCCACAGCGGTAGTTTTACTAGCCTGACTGCCAGAAAGCGCCCAACAAAACTGGGTCATTCAGGCAGCTTCGCCTGATTGACCTTTACCCCGCCTGCTCTCAGTGAACGCCACAAACACATGACGTAGGCCTAAAAATAGTACCGGTTTTGCAAAACCGCTTGGCTATTGATTGTGTGAGCGTGAGCGGTAGCCTGCCTGCTGGCATTCTTACTCCTGTGTCTGCCAGCGCTCCAGCCATGGTCGGTCAAAGGTTATGAGAGGGAGGGGAAAACCCCTTGTCAGCGCTCCAGCCATGGTCGGTCAAAGGTTACTGCTGACACTTCGATTCCATGACTTTGTATATAATGAAAATGGCTTTTTTAGCTGTTGTGGCTTCGCTGTTTTGCTGCTGTGGTTACCTGCTTCATCTTCACCTGCTTCACCGTTTCAATTCGCCTGTTTAAAGGCTGTCTCAGACAGCCGCTGAGAGAACTTTGAAGAGATCTTGTGATTATTGATTCAGGACTCTGATAAGTGATTTTAGTGGCTGTCTCGAATTTACGGCGTTCAAGTGTGAACCACAAAAAGCCCCTCTTCACATTTCCCTGCAAGCACCTCCCCATCTATTGTGTGTGTGTTTGTTTGTTTGTTGTTTGTGTGTGTGTCCGTGCATGCGTGTGTGTGAGAGAGAGGGAGGGAGGTGGAGACAGACAGACAGACAAAGAAGTAAACAGACAGACAGACAGAGATGTGGGAGTGAATGAGGGAGAAAGAGATGTGGGAGTGAATGGGGGAGAGAGAAACTGATTAATTAATTTTTTTAATTTATAATTTTATTCTGGTTTAAAAATTAAGCCAGAAGAAGTTAGAAGGCTTACTAATATACTTCACATGTTGAATTGGAAGGGCCAAAGAGAAAGGTTAAGGAGCAGGTTTGAAACATCAATTACTGATCTTTTTATTCACATAAATATACAAACAAGCGTGAAGCAGGCCATCAGTGAAATACCAGATTCGTGGCCCCAACAAGCTATAAAATTGTTGGCTATTTTACTTGATTATATGGCTTCTCAAGATGTTAATCTGACTGTTTCTACTTGTCCTTCAGGGGTAACTATTTGCTTTAATGAAGATTAGGTTTTACGATTAGAAAAGACTATAAATAACAGTTGAATTACAATTATTTTTTTCATTTATTTTAGATTTAAAAATGGCTGCTGAACATAGTGTATCTGATTTAAAGAATTGTAATGAACTATTTAACGAGACAATGAAAGCGTTTAAACATTGATTTTAGTGAATCTGGGTTTGAGAATGATGTAAACAATATAATAAAAGATCATAGCGAACTATTTAACGAAGCAGCCAAAGTGATGAACATTGACTGTAGTGATTCAGAAAAAGCTAAAATGCTGGCGGGTGTTATTGTAAGGTTAACGTGCCTTGAAGTGTTGCAACGCTTGGGTGAAGAATAAAAAGCCCATTTACTTACTTTTATATACATTTATTTTTTTAATTTACGTAAATATTTTGAGTTAAAAATGAGCCTCACAAACGCGTCTAAGTTTGAAAAAACTGCCAGCCAGCGCATTGGTGAAAGGCAGTAACAAACAATTAAGCAATATGTTTAGTGAAGTAGACATGGACATCATTAACCCCTTGAACGTTCAGGAAAGCGTAGCACATGCTATCTCTAAAATCCCAGAGTTTCTTCAGATGGAGCCGCCAGTAAAAGTGTTGTTAACCGTTTTGATTGATTATATAACGCCTGATGATAGTAACATGGAAGTCTGGGTTTCAACTAAACAGAAAGAAGCTATTAGCTATCGCGACTTTAATTCTGACTGGGCTGATTACATGCTTACACAGTTTAACCATGCTAGTGAAGAAGCAAAATTGCGCGGTTCTGGCTGGTCTGAAGGAACAGTCCTTCAAATTATATTGAAACAAACAAAGTTCTATCCTATAGTTGGCAATTCTCACCTTCCTCTCCCAAAAGAGTTAGTTTTAAAGGGAGCAGTCTTAAACATAAAAA
Source organism: Conus ventricosus (assembly GCA_018398815.1). Classification (NCBI taxonomy): domain Eukaryota; kingdom Metazoa; phylum Mollusca; class Gastropoda; order Neogastropoda; family Conidae; genus Conus; species Conus ventricosus. The sequence goes on from CM031617.1 coordinate 7,092,187, forward strand.
ATCCTGACAACATGTGTTTTATGTGGTGCGTTTTAGCGCATTTACACCCTGTTACAAAGAACGCAGAAAGAGTCTCTAATTATGAACAATATAAGCAAGAGCTGAACTTTGATAACATAACCTTTCCAGTGAGTATAAACAGTATATCTCAGTTTGAAGAGCAAAACAAACCAATCACCGTAAACGTATAACGGAAAATGGTCGTAGAAGCCGATCTAGTGCCTATAAGGATTTCTTCCCAACGCTCCTACTTAAGGCGAACCACTTAACAAACATTAGATTAACCCTGTTTACAGATAGTACAAATTGCCATTATGTATTAATTAAACAATGAAGCAGACTTATGCCTATATTCAAAGTATCATGCAATAACAAGGGCTTTGTAGAAGTGTTTGGTCAGAATCCCACTATAAACAGGCTGCCAGTCATAAGAGAGACATTGTAAAAGTTTTGTAGCCTGTGAAACAAACTCCTTCACTACCTAAACCAGGTCTAAAATTTTTATTAAAAAAAGTGTTTCAAATTTTACCGCACAAAAATATGCAAATGAGCCCGTACGGTAGTTTTATGCGACTTTGAATCGCTCTTACCACAGTACTACGGCCCACAACAGCGAGAACAAAAAACACCCTATTAACCCACCATCAGGGATCTTTCTTATGCGTTTATTGTTTGTTAGTCATACGGCCAACACGACGACCCCAGAGTTTACAGAGGCCCTACGCACTAGAGAATTTTAGTTAGAGCAGGATAATACAACTTCGCAATCACGTACTCCAACCAACTAAATCTTTCAGCATTGTTTATACTCCCTTAAAACCAAGAACGCTATGACTCATCTCACACTGCTGGATTTGGCACTAAAGAATTATAAGGAAACGCAGTAAGAGGCCACGATACATTACTGAAAATTCAGATGGGCCGCGCACAACAAGTTGTTAATCTTCAACTTAAGGTCGACCTAATACATGGAAACTGCTTTCTTCTTTCATAACCGACGCGGCTACGATTCTCAATTTTATAATGCAAGCAGTGACTTCTAATATAAGAGGTGCTGCATTCCACAGTTCTTCAGAAAATATGACATGACATATACTCTCGACTTTTATTCCTTAATGACTCTGCCCCACATCTGATGGATTGAGACATTTTAGCAGATCGCTACAAGACTTTCATACTAAACAAGACTCTAACCCTCTTTAGTGCGCCAAAGGAGTTTACTCCTTATGAATACATGAACTCTTGGACAGTTGATGAACGGACTCCGCCTCCTAAGGCTCTTCTTCTATCTTAGAGGCAAAGACATAAATGACTCTGTACTATTAATACCTCAAAAGCCTGGACAGAATTACACTTCAAACGATGGGGACTATCCCAATCAGTATTTTATTACTACGTGTGTTTATTGGCATACGTCTTTCAAATTACAGAACTACATCATTAAACATTACAGCTTTGACTCAGCACATTACATCTCTGCCCCAGCCATTCTTGGACGCATTCTTAAAGTCAACAAACAATCAAGATTGACTTAATTTCTGATCTACCCACACTTCAATGATGATTGGAGAAGCCTAAGAGAAGATATTACATGCCTCACATCCTTACTGCAAAGCTAAACAACTAGTATTAGATGATTATGACCCAACTAAGCATCTAACTATCCTAATGTCTTGACCCAACAATCGTATGGATGGCCATAGTCACCACTTCCACTGAAACATTTACAATGATAAAGTACCTCATGGGTTAATACTGTTTAGGTATTTGTCACAGCTTACGCCTGATAATCCAATAGGGTAATCTTGGAAGGTATACTTAGAGTATCCTTATGAACAACGCAACGATCTCCACAACGTATTACCCATTAGCCGACAGAAATAGAAAAATGAGCGCCCTCATAACCTCCTAAAACTTGTTCCTCCATTCTTCGCCACAAATCTATATATTTTGTCATTAAGACTCCACAGTTTTACCTAAACACTGACTAAAACTGACTGCTTTCATAATTCATTGCGTTTGACCAAGAGCCCTTGTATTGAGACCCTACATCAAGAAGAAAACAGATCTAAACCCGAGCCACTGACCTTCAAAAAAGACTTCTTTAATCTGTTAACAACACTGTTTTGGCAAAACTATGGAAATCCACACAAAACGTAAAGAAGTAAATTATTACAAAAGAAAACCAAGCACTAAGTTTGCCTCTAAACCTAACTATCAACTTTAGAAGATTTAACGACACTTGTTTTGGCATTATGTTGAAAAAAAAAAGGATGTTATTGGACAAGCCATGCTTAGGTCGGCTATCACCTATAGAGTTCAAAAGTATTGATGTTAAATTTCATTACGACTTGACTTTAAACCACTGTACCCAAAGCAAGACCCTTTAAACCACACTGACTCTTTATTCTGACGTACCCACAGAAGACTTTCTATAAGATTTAGAAACTGATGTGCTAAAAAAGGACTAGGTGTACCACACGATGCACGATCCAAAAAACAATCCCTTTACTTGCAACTGTAACAAGAATAATGTGGAAATGAAGATGAACGTACTGGACATTTATCAAAGAATATGTTGTTGCGCCGAAATGTACACGTAGCCTAGCCAGACTTCTGAAATAAGAAGGCTAACATAAGTAAAGAAGTTGTAGAAAAAATATAACTAACGATAACTACAAACAAGCACTCTTTAAAACAAAGTATTTTAATCACACAAATGTTAATCCTGCGCTCTACTCTCCAGCAATATCTACACTGCTGTATTAAGAAATCACTAGCCTCTAACAATAACAAAAATTTACTTAATTCTGAGAATGCTTATGATGTAGAGGGCATTGGAGAACTTTAAATTAAACGATTAACTGACTGACTTGGCTTGTACTTAACGTTAAAGCCTAACCAATAACTTACTTAAGAACCTAACTAAACTAGTACTATATTTAAAAACTAACTAGTACTTAACTATTTAATTAACAAGAACTTAAGACCATTTAATTAACAAGAACTTAGTAAATTTTTTTGCGCTTAACTTGTAATTTACTGCACTTAACTTAATAAGTACTTTCTATAACTAACTTAACTTTACTTAACTATTCTAACTTGTACTTTATTTAGTTATTATAAACTATTCCATAAAAAGGTCTACAGCAGAGTTGCACTGTTTTTGCAAAGCTGGTTTTTCTTCATCTTTAACTGGTTTTGTGGGGGTTGGACTTTGCGCTGCTAAGTAGGCGTTAGACATTTGTATGCTAAAACCCCCCCCCAACAACAACAACACAGCAAATACATAGATAATACATCTATCGTTTTTGTTTTAATTGTGGTTTGTTAAATTGGTTTTGGTGCTGGCGATGTTGGTATTACTATCTAATAATTTTTTGTGTTTACTGATTGGTTGCTTTTGCAGTCCTGTTCATCAGCTAGTTACGCCAGGCCTCACACGTCCGGGACTTTTAGACTAATAACATTACTCACTTGTGGTACATTCACATTTGGTACATTCTGCTCCTGTGAATGGCCCAGCGGACTGTCCTGTTGCTCTCAACGTCCTGATGCGCTCATTTTTTTTAGTGCATTAAATTAATATATCAAAAGTAATATGAGTAAAAGTAATTAATCCCATATCAATGGGGCATAACATTTCCCCAAATCGTAATACATTCACATAAAGGGTTTCTAGGACTTGTTTAAAACCGTTCTTGTGATATGTCGTATTTTAAATCTTCTTCTGAAATCAACACGTCGCATCTTACTTACTAACTTAGCATATAACTAATCATTGCTGGTCCCACCGATCTAACCATTTTTGGACACGCAGCTGTTCAGTGTTCCTATCGTATTTTTCACCGTCTGATGAGACAGTGTTAGGATCTGTTCAATACTTAGTTTCATGCCTAAAATACTTTGAGTTTTTCCACACCAAGCAGCGAGTATAATCATTCGTTATGCAGGTCAACGGAGTAGTCTGCTTGCTCCTCACACTTTAATGTTCGTCACATTCCATTTTAAAAAGCAATAACAAATATAAATAACTTTAAAACCATGATTAACGCTGTTATATGCAGTCCTGATCTTGGTGGTTTATAGTACTATTCAACCCTTTCAAAAGCTGTAAATAAAGCCGCCCAACATGGGAAAGAGTAGAAAGATTCCCCAAGCTACGTTGCAACCTTTATTTTAGCTTTATAACAGCAACAAAGATTAACTTTTTATAAAGCACATAGACAGTCTTTTTCGTATTAGATTTTTTAATTATTTTTTAGTTAATAAAAGATGAGTAAAAAAAGATTATCAAACGAGTTACCATTCTGGCTGTGATTACGGTCTTATAATGGATATACTTAGCAAAAAACTTTTTTAAAATGAACCGCGGAATCTAGGAAGGTAGACATTGAGGACGTTGTTAAGGTATAGTTGTAATCACTGCAGGATTGCGGTCAAAAGTCCTTCTTGTTACACAGGGATTATCCCAGAAAATATTATTCATAAAAGATTAATCTAAAATTTGATTTAAAAAAATGTCTGATTGTTCTGATGGTAGAGAGCTATTGTTAATGCTTTTAGCCTCTCGCACAATTATAGGGTTTTGTATTTAGTTTATTAAAAAATTGCATCCGATGAAGAGATAGAACGGCGATAGAGCAAAGAATAGAAGATTTAGCCTCGCCAAGGAGATGTTTATGGAAAAAGGAAAAAAAAAAAGACATTCTCCTTAACTTATTAATAAAAAGTTAAGGGAACAACATGCAGATTCCACATTTACAGACTGATGATGCAATCATGATATACTTAGTGACAGTAAGAAAGTTTCCTAACGATCGCCGCCGCCCAAACAGTCGGTACTTTATGACATCTAGAACAAAGACTCATAAGATAGCGTTTTATTCAGTGCATGACCTCGTCTATCTTGTCGCTCATTTCTTGTGTAAAATAAAATCATTTAAAATATGGATATAATAATTTTATTCACCTAAAGGGTATTGGAAATGAAAGACTTGCTATTGAAAAAACTTAGTAACAGCGCTAGAGCTCTAAACCAGATGCGACAGACTGGCTTGCAAACAGCAAATTTGGCAAATAATCTTCCTGGCCCCCAAAAGATAATAAGACCTAATTTTAACCAGTTACAATGACAAACCCACCAGATGACTTTCTGTATCTTCTCACATGACAAAATAGAAGTAAAAAGTTAAGTATGCCCTGACAGTTGTTGACATGCTTCAAATACAAAACGCTGAAGACCTTTAACGGATAAAAAGCTCAACTTCTGTGCCGTTGCTTACAACCCAAATATACATCCTGCCCATTAAAGTACCAAGGATGACCAGTATGAGATGGTAAAGAGTTTAAAGGTTCCTGTAAACCAACTGTTTTTTTAAAACATCATGTTACAGGTAATAGAGGATCCCAGGCATACCATCGATCACAAGCTTCTATTGCAAACTTTAATAAGAATCTAGCTGAACGTCTGTTTACCTATCAATATCACAGAGAAATTATGACACTACAATTGCAGCTACGAAGTACAGCGAAACGCAAACACAGAATGGTTAGGGAGAATTCCACATCTACTGCCATGAACAAGAAGAATTTAAAGCAACAGCATTCAAACGCCTATAAACGCAATTAAATTAAAAAAAATTAGCATTACTGAAACATCCAAGGTAATCAAAAACTCTTTGCCGTTGGACTAAAAGTAAGATACTTGTATGCTCTGGAGAGGCAGAAGCGATGTTAGAATGTAGAGCTACAGACCCTAGTATGATGAGATGTGTATATGAAAGAATTATGTAAACTCCCCTCCGTGTATTATTGAAAAGTAACTCTTGCTTCTACGTTTCTACTACTTCTAAAAGCCTGCCCCCATAAGATCCTTTGTTCTATAGAAGCTGCGAAGTTGTCCCGCCAAACACAGTGAGTTTAACAAAAAAAAAAAGTATTTGCTAAACTGTAATAATTTATTTTTTTGGCTAAACTTTTTTTGTGCCTATTTTGATTAAACTTTATCATGGTTTGTTTTCAAAAGTTCTTTGTAATTGCATCAGCACTACCAGTCTTGAATAAAAGGCGTTCCCCTCTCCGTTTGAAGTTCAATTTACCGGTTAATCATCAACGTCAGCCATAAAGCTTCTGAAATTCTTCGTCCGTAATGTTTTCATCTGTAATGATTTCTTATTCTCAATCTTAATGAGGCAAGTTTTGCTGAAGCAGGGCAACAATGCAGTGGTGCTGTGTAATTTAGGTTTTAATTATTTTAGAAAACAGCACTTACAATTATAGGACACGGCGCCTAAACCATAACCAAGCGCCCCTAATGCTAAAAGCTGACGCCCCAACCCCAGTACTAAAAGAAGCAACTGCCTGACCCAGCACTTACGCTAGGCTACAGCTGATGATCCATAAAATTACATAAGAAAGAGAAGTTAAACTGAGCAATTTCTTTTCTAGTAACCCTTATACTTATCTCCCAGTTCGCTTTCTATTTCCTTTGAAGTTCATTTATTTGCTTTAACCTAAACTGTTGAACCTCCCATTTTTTAATCAAGATTATTTTTTTTATTAATCTTATACATACATCTTAGTAATCCTTCGCACACGTCATCAACAGAGAAAACCAATAAACAACATACTTATTGAAAATAATTCAATACGTTAGTTTGTCTGTGTCCAACCATCACAGTAACCTTCAAGATACATGGGTGTTATATTTCTCTCCGTTTTAGTAATTGCAATTACAAACTTGAAAGGCATCCATTTTCCTCCTTTATTTGGTTTCACCTCTAATTAGCGCATGTTCTGGTAAACTATAACGCCCCCCTCGGATATAAATAAGCACATCATCGGTCATTTCCTAGGAAAGTGATTCTACGTTGGGTAAAATTCTAAGCCGACGGTGTCGCCCCCCACTTCAGCTAAGGACTTCTTTCTCTTACATATATTCATACCCTGCCAACTATCAATCTTTTTTTCGGATGAGTGTTCCGGAACTAGCTAACAAATGACCCCACTCCAAAGCCTTTCTAAAATTGTTTTTCTTAGCATAGTATACATGGGGCTTCGTAGTTCATTAACTTTAAATTCCAATGCAATTTCAGGATCACGCCCAAGCATTCTCTCTTTTATATGAATTTTGTATTCATGTTTTGCCAAAATCGTCGGCCTTAATTTTCTTATCTCTGTCCTTGCGTTTTAGGATCTCTGTCGTTGTTTTTGTCTTCAATTTTCTGTTCGTTTGTAAACCCCGTCATCAGTGTATTCAAGACATAACTATTTCAGGCACCTCCCAGTAATCAAACTCAGGTGGGTCTGCTTATATTCTTGTTAGCTCTTCTGCAGTGCATTAGGACATTTCCGCTTTTGATTCTGTCCTCGAAGACATTCTTTTTTAATATTAAAGTTATAAGAAACAATCTACAAAAATCAATCGACAATAAACAAGCTACAAAAAACAAACGTATTGAACTGGGGTCCTCCAACAAGCTTAGCGTGCTTAATTGTTCTAACGCGTTTCGGTTATTTATTAACTCAATCTTTTCCCTTAGTATATAATTTTCACTTAAAGCATTCCTTCAAAACTATCTGTGTCCTTATTGTAAAATAATACAACTGATTTTAACTGGATTGAAAAGCTTTGTAAACGGCAAGTAATTTTTGATTAGAGACCACACAAAACAAGGCTGAAACTGACGCGAAAGCTACTTTGCAAAGCTTTTCTTTTTTAACAATGTCCTCGTTCACTGAACTTCATCACAATAATAAACATGTTCATTTCCCTCAAATTCTATTTATTGTTCTAACCAATCGCTCTTTGGCGCTAGATCAACTAAAATAGATTCTCCTCTGCCAAATAAACTTACCTTTCTTTGTAAGACATTTTGTGCATAATGTTGTGGCAGAATATAACAATGTACTCGTAATGAAACCTTATATTTTGTGAACACGATCAGATCAAGTACGAAGACAGGTTTCCCCACACACCCAGTAATCCCGCAGATAAGAGAACATGCGGAGTCTTTGTGTGCAGAAACTTTCAAGCTATCCCCTGTTTTTTATAGAATATTTTCTTCTGCATTTTAATAAGCTACGTCTTATAGAAGCGCTTTTTCATTCAATGTTTAACGAGCACACAAACCATAACAAAGTGCATTTTAATTGTGCCGTTTATCCGGCTGCTTTCGTGTGAATAGTTATTTTTAACCAAACTGCCCTTCCCTTTCACCACTTCCAAACAATCTTTTCAAATGTGTTCTAAAATCCACCAGCACCCATATTTAGTAGTAGTAGCTTCGAGTCTACATCATAAAGACAATTGTTTTACATACACTATCAACCTCAGATCCGCCATTGCCTACCTCCTGCGACATCGTTCTATTTCATCAGAGTTTTGGGAGGTAAAAGTCCACAGGCCCGAATACCACGGATCAGACTTGCCATTTATTTGCACAGTCAACCTTCTGCTCAAGTTTGGATTATAAAACGCTTCTGATTCCTCTCTAAAGCGTTGTTTCTTCAGTAAAAACAAAACTAAATTCTTTTAAAGACTTCAAGGACTGATTTTATATGTATGTTTCCAAAGAGTGGTCTCGCTTTTTTTATTTCTGTAATGGCTTATAACTCTTTCATAATATAATCTGTTTTATTTTTATACAGGGTTAAGATTGTTCTGCCATTCAGGGTTAGTAACAACCCTACAAACTCTAGAGAGATGCCGCTGACTTTATTTAAATAAAGATCATTAACAGAACATCAGAATCGCTAAGATTAAATTGGTCATTCATAAGTAAGTTTTTCTTTAGGCGCGCCTTGGTAATATGGCTATGTGTCTTTAACTACTCAAAATCTAGAGATCAGAATCTGGTTGCCAAATGCTTCTGCTTATCTGCCTCACCTTTAACATCACCTTTCATCCTCCCGCTTAAAGCCTTGCTTGAGACCGTTGGACCTTGGATCCCATAAACGTTCTCTTTTTCTTTTTTTTTAGGCTCCATAACTCAGTATAGAGCAAAAATGTCTGCCTGCGGTTAGAAAAAGTACTTCTCTCCCTCCATCTAATTGCCATATGTTTAACGATTGACCCCTGCCTAAATTAGCAACAACAGAAGCATTACGTCTCAGACCGATTATAAAATCTATTTTGTATGATAGTATTATCAGTGCCTGCATAATTACCTGCCAGCGCCAAGATCTGGTAACTTACTATAACGTTTTGTCCCAGCAGATCTGTTGTGAGTGGGGTAATTACACTAATTACAGTTCTGCCTTATTACTTTTACGCCATGGTTCCTTCTCTTTTTTCGTATGGATCTAGTCACGAACCGTATGAGTTCATTTTTTATAAAACAAAAAAGAATATAAACTAAAAAATATGGATAAGATGTTGACGCATTGATCCAATTGAAGAAGAAGAAAAGGAATCTGCCAGCCCTTCCATTGCAGAAGATAAACAGAACTTAGGGTCCTTCATTGCGCGAAGAACCGTAGAGCAGCATAAGGTTCTCAACCCTTCATTAGAAGAATCAGAAAACACCGCCCTTCATTAGCGATCTCGTGCAGAAACAATTAACAAATAATTAACTCATTCCTACAAAGCTTAGGACTAGAGCCCACCCCCCCGCCGCGGAAGGGCATAGTCCTTTTGATTTTGATGATCGATAAAATGCAGACCATCTGTATATAAAAACTACAGAGGCAATTTTTGTAAGAGTGTACTACTACCAAGCCCACCCCCACTAAGTTTAAACTAAACACAATTAGACAGAGGATTCCTGTCCGACCGAAATGCGATTAAACATTTTAAATTTAATGCCTGAGGCTGTTAGTCTTTTACAGAAATCCTTGGGCGGAGTTGCCAAAACGATCTGAAATAGAAATGACCTCTTTTTCGAAGATAGGTCCCAAGACCAGATGAACTATACAGAAAGTGAAACGAGTTTTAATGGATGCTACACAGCTCAAAACAATTAAACGATTCTCCGATGCCTATGCGTGAAATTGTGGGCTTAATGCTGCTCTGCGGAGCAATAAGGGGTGACCTAACAAAAACAATTTAGCAAAACGTGGTGAAGCTTGATAGAACAATAGAAGAAAAAAAAATAAACTTGCTGATGCAAGAGTAACATTTAGGCGAAGAAGAAAAGCTATAAAACAGCAGAAAATTACAGGATTTAATTTAGAAAGAGCAGCTGGATATAAAATGCTGTCTACTAACAGACGCACTAGCATCATCACAAATCAAGCAGAATAAGAGAAAACTAAAAACAGAATACTTTATGAAAACACTACCTACTGAAAGAATAAGGCCTCTGTTTAGGGAACAGGGAGTTACATTATTTAGTAATTAACGGCTGTTGGTTTGCTATCTCCTACCTCGTTTATGCTTTAAGAAACCGGCAGTGCACCAACAGCCATAGCCCTTCCGGGCACCTCAGCCTGGTAAAAGTGGATAAAGAAACAATTGCATCAAATCCTAGAACCAAAAAAAAAACACCTTTGAAGAAGTGTACTGTTAAAGCGCTATTATGCGCTCCTGCATAATTTGGCTGTTGTTAGTTGTGTTTTGTCCTACTATAGCAAAGATTGCTGTTATATGCTGACCATTTTGTGACTTAGGAGTGTTAGCTGCGATTAATTTTAGTGAAATAAAGTATGGCCTAATCATACAAGTTAAAAATACGAGGGCTGACCTTTTCGCTATATGACCTTTGGAGTAAGGTAGATCAACAGTGGCTGCTTAACCTGGCTTGCTTTCTCTGCATGGGTGCTTTATAACTGGTGGTTGGGAGTGCGCTTTCTGGTTCTTCCAGGCTAGGTACTTTTTTTAAAATGATGGAGCGGGCCATCTGTTTTTAAGCATTGTATTTTTGCCCTAATTTTGGTCGCTCCGAGCTATGAGGATTTCATTGTTAAAATTCTGTATCATGCCAAACTGCAGTCTAAGTCCAGAGGTAGCATGTATAATCCATAACCTACATACAAAGTCAACCTTGACCTACATGTAAAGAACGTCTTGATACCTTTGTAGCTGGCAGGCAAATCAACAGCGAAGTTTAATAGCTCATCTAAATTAGCTAGAAATGTTTTCCTGGCATCAAAGCCTGTAGAATTGATCTACTAACTAGACTGTCTGTGCGTGCTCCTAATATACACCAACGTAGTCCTATGGAGTCATTAAGTCTGTGCACTTCTGGCATTGGTAGACTTTACTTTATCTAAGATAAATGTTTCCCAAGCCTTAGGTGTTTTAGAGTTCTTATGGACCCCAATCGAACTTGTGCGTTGTTGGAAAGATGTGTGGCCAGGCCATTAGTCTTAATTATATTCTCTTTTTGCACCCCACAAATACAATGTGCCTAACCCATGATTGCGGTCTAACTTTTGTCTAAAGTCAGTTGAAGGATCAATGTTAAATTCGTTGCAGATTCTTTCATATGCGTTATTGTCCATTGGGCTGTTGAATGGATAAAAAGCGTTGTCGTTAGGGAGAACTACTTGTAGTTCAGTTAGTATTCGTCTGTACTGGTAATAAACATGAAAGTTATATACTGACCTTACTAAAAGATTAGGATGGTTTAAATGGTCTGCATATGAAACACCGCAGCCTGTGGTTGCGCAGTAAACGGCAAAATTTAACTGATTCTGGAAAAAGCCATAGGGTGGGATGACCATGCTGATGGTACTCTGTCGCTCTTTATTGGCGGATTTAAATATCTAGTTAGTGGGTTTACAAGTCTGACTTGGAAGCCATATGATCCATCTACGGCAATGGTTAAATTGCTGAAGTCTAAAGATTTGGGGTTATAAAACGCTCCTACATTGCAAGTAGCATGTTCAATATATACTGTTCAAAAAAAGAAACGCAAAATGAAATTTTGCCACCTGGGGTGGACCATACAGTTGAGAACACGCCAAAAACCGCCCCTGATGTATGTCTTGAACGTCGACGTGCTAGTATAACATTGATTCAGGTTGTCACTATGTGCACGTGCGTGTTGTGGGCCAGGTGCGACAGTGCAAACATTGGGTTGTGCTTCTGTTGTTTCGCCTGCAAAGCATGCCCAACTCAGTGGTGAACACACACACACCATGGTCATAGTGCAGTATAAAAGCCGGGTCATTTTGGCAACCGGCAGGCACACCGTACCAAAAAACAGCATGCCACGTTTGAGCCCAGCAGAGAGAGAAAACGCCCTGGGTCGTTTGCAAGTTGGTCAGAGTGCAACTGATGTGGCCCATGTTTTGAATGTCTCCCCCAGTACCATATGCCGACTTTGGACTCGCTTCCAGAGGACAGGGTCATCAGCTGATGCCCCGAGGTCAGGCCGACCTCATATCACAACGCCAGCCCAGGACCGCTTTATACGGCTCAGACATCTCCGCAATCGCTTCCTGCCGGCCTCGTCCACTGTCCAGGCATGCGCTGGTGTCCGTCGCATCTCCGACCAGACTGTCCGGAACAGGCTGCATGCTGCTGGGCTGAGGGCTTACAGGCCCCTACGTGGCAACGTAATGACGGGGCGCCATCGACAGACCAGACTGCAATGGGCTACGTAACACAGACACTGGACACTGAGGAACCATTGGCGACACGTCTGGTTCTCGGATGAGTCACAGTTTCTGCTGCAGCGCCATGACAGGAGGCGAAGGGTTTACCGCCGGGTTAATGAACGCAACCAGCAGAACTGCGTCGACGAGGCACCTCCGCATGGTGGCGGCAATGTCATGGTATGGGGGGCCATCAGCAACACAGGCAGGAGCCAGCTGGTGCGCGTGGAAGGTCACCTGACAGCCCAGCAGTACGTCCAGGTCATTGTTCAGCCACACGTCCTGCCTCTAATGGCCACTCCCAGGGCCGTGTTCCAGCAGGACAACGCCAGGCCCCACACAGCACGCCTGACCACAGCCTTCTTTACCGCCAACAACATCAACACCCTGGCCTGGCCCTCTCTTTCCCCGGATTTGAATCCTATTGAGCACGTTTGGGACGTTTTGGACAGACGCCTGAGAGTGAGGGCCAACGCCCCAGCGACTCCAAATGAACTGTTCCGGGCATTGCAGGCCGAGTGGGCGGCCATCCCACAGCAGACAATCAGGAACATTATTGCTTCATTGCCCCGCAGATGCCAGGCTACCATTGCAGCCAGAGGGGGTCACACCCGTTACTGACTTTGGAAGCGGCCTGGCGATTTCCCTGAGGGTCTGGGGCTGGTTCTTTACCACAGCATTACAGGGGAGACTTCTGTCCTACTGATGACCTGTTTTTGTCATTTTCACATTAAACGTGTTGTCACACTGAGCTTCAATAAATTGTGTTTCAAATCGGCAGCTTGGCATTTTGCGTTTCTTTTTTTGAACAGTATATTTAAAAGCTACCATTTTTTAAATTAGTTTTTTAAATAGTTTTTAAAATAGTTATAAAAAAGATGCGCATCTATATAAACCAACAAAACAAACGTGTGTTCTTAACGCACCCAATTGACAATAGGCGTGGTAATTATAGGGTTGCCCTTAGAGAAATTGGGTTTAAAGTTATGTGGGCTAACATATCTGAAAAGGCTCAAAATAACTGGATTAATGTTAATGATGAACAAGGCAATCTATTAAAACATTTAAAAATACCTGATGGTTACTACAACTTTTGTTCTTTAAGAGAAGTATTTAGCAATTTTGGCATTAAGTTAAAAATTAATGAGGCAAATCTTATAGTTGCTATATATTTTCCAGAACTTGAAGAAAAAGGGAGTATGTTTTTCCTAGAAGCCTTGCTCGAATTTTGGGCTTTTATAATAGTGGTGAAACATATAGCTTCAGCACACACGGCCTTGTAGAATGGGGCATTTATGAGTATTTAGGTAATAGACCATCCGATTTTCTCGTAAACCCAATTTTGTATGTCAATTTGCAACAGTTAAAAACATGTGCTAATTTGTTTGCCGGCTATCCATCTACAGTTTTAAAGGTTTTGCTACCAACTAGGGCAGGGTTTTGCGATTATCAGTTATATACGTTTGACGGAGACAGCCAATTTAAAGAATTAATTAGCGAAGATATAAATTCATTGGATGTAAAAATAACTAACCAAGATGGAAGACAAGTTGTTTGTTCAGATTTATTGATAGAGCTGGAAGTAGAAGAGCGCATTAGAAAAGTAGGGAGGGCTCAGTCCCGCGGGCGTTAATTTTTATGTGTTTGGAGAGAATGTAAATATCTTTGTTCAAGATCACCAAATCTTATCTAGCACGCAAGTCCCCGTTTTAATGTATTGATTACGTCGATTTTTGGAGGTTTTTGCGTGTTAATTTTTTTTGTAAAACAGGTGTTAATTTTGGTCAAAACTGATATGAGATGGACGTGATTTGGATGTGAAAAGGGGGGTTTTCGTGCAAAATAACATGGGTGAGCTTGAACGAACATATTTACATTCTCTACCCGTCCTCTGTCAGCCTACGTATCGTCCTGCCAGAGTTGGTCTGCTTGTTTAGCTGACCATCAGTGACCACTTCTCCAGCGAGGTGTACTTGCCCCAAGCTTGCCTGTATGCACAGCATCCGTGCATCACTTGCACTGCCTCCGACTTTATGGTGAAA
>CM031617.1:7111771-7121771 GCA_018398815.1 Conus ventricosus
AAAACATTTGTTTTGTCCATATTTACCTTAAGCTCAAGTCTTTGTACAGCAGAGTGTAAACTATTCAGCTGAGTTTGTAAACCTATAACAGTTTCAGATAACAACACAATATCGTCGGCAAACAGCAAAATGAATAACTGAATCAAATTAAAGGTAACACCATGCCTACCCTTTTCAATAATTTCGAGAGCTAATTCATTCATAAACAACGAAAACAAAACAGGACTACAAGCATCCCCTTGTTTAACCCCTTGCGTACACATAATAAAATCACTGAACCTAGCCCCACTCTTTATTTTGACTTTCACGTTTTTCATACATACTTCTCACACAACTATAAAGCTTACCCTTTATGCCATTTCTTTCTAGAATTGGCCATAACAGTTTTCTTGAAATCGAATCAAATGCTTTCTCGAAATCAACAAAAGCAACATATAATTTTCTGTTATTAGCAAACTGTTTCTGAACCGCCGCCAGCAAAGTAAACATATGGTCTATTGTGCTATAATCCTTTTTGAAGCCAGCTTGAAATTCTCCTGTAATATTGTTTAGTTCTACCCACTCTGCTATTCTTTTATTAATTACAGAACCGTACAGTTTACTGGCTATATTACATAATGAGATGCCCTGTAATTGTTTGGATCATTTACATCTCCCTTTTTGTACAAGGAAGAATGATCGACTCTGTCCAGCTTTCAGGATAGATCCCCTTATCAAACAAAACATTAAATAATTTTACGAGAAAATGTATAGCATTGTCCCCTAAATGTTTAAAAAAACTCACCTATAAGTCCATCAGGTCCTGCAGCTTTACCAGTTTTTAACTTTTTTATTGCAGATAATACCTCTCTTTTGTGATGCACCGATCTAAAATAATTGGTATACTCGCCCATCTTCTGATAACTGACCGGCATACACAATAGAATTAACGGTGGTATCTTTTTCCAAAATATTCTTGAAGTGATCATGCATTCATGTATTGTGATATTATTCTGATTCTGCGTACTCTTTTTTTAATACAAATTTAACATTTTTCCAAAATTCTTGCTGTTTGTTAATAGAATTAAGAACTTTTTGAAACAATGAACCGTTATATGACTTTTTTGTTCTGTCTAATAAATTCTTGTATTCTCTTCTGCGCACGCAGTATACATGACGGTCGGTAATATCTAATGTTCTGTTACATGTTCTCAATAACTTTCTTACATTTTGTCTTGTAGTTTTACATTCTGAATCAAACCATTTATTCTGTTGTCTTGTACAACCGACGGAAATTTTTTGTTTCATAGAATCTGCAGCACACTTTACAGCATCATTAAATAATTCGAGTGCTACATTCGCATTCACATCTAACATATCTAACGCATTCAACAATTGCTCATGAACATCATCTGAATTAATTGCAATACAAAAATCAGTTGCATGCTCATTTTTCCCCACAAATTTTTCCACATATTCTCTCTTATTAGGATATCCATGATCACATATGCCTTTTACATTCATTCTGAATTCTAACGGCATGTGATCAGATTCGATCCGTACACTCACACAAAATGCACAGGAAGTATTCACAATGTCAAAAAGATCGCATGATGCAACAAAGTAATCGTTCACACTGCTGCCAGAGTCACAAATATATGTACACAACCCCTCTTTATCCCCATTACATACACTGTTGAATAGAAATAACCCAAAGCTACACACATATTCAACAAACATTTACCATACATATTCATACCCTTATCGTTTGAGCATCGTTTGATTTTGACTTGATGAAAATTTATCAAACCATGAAAACTGTGCAAATTCATCAGTAACATCCACAGAAACATCAGCTGTACTTCCATTGAAATCGCCACACATCAAAACTGACATATCACTATGTAAACTAAGCGCTTCAATCAAACTATCTTCAATCTGACTAATTCCATTATCAATATTAGAAAAAGCATAGTATGGTGATCCTTCTGGAGGAACATAGCAACACACATACAAAACATTGTTTGGCAAGTGAACAACTTTTTATCGATGATAAACATCAAAACATTATCAAAATTTGAATCGAGTTTCTTCACGTATGTCAAAGTTTATTTCTGATCAGACATATTACACCACCGGATCTTCTGCCCCGTTCTGTAAATTTAAGAGCAGGTTTAATGAAGACAGTGTGTTCAGGAAAAACAGTAGACTGAAAGTCTTCAAGAAAAGTTTCCACTAAGCAAACAAAATCAAAAGACGACACATAGTTGATAAAATGATGGTCGGAAATCTTAGAAAATAAACCGCTAACGTTCCAATGCATGAATGAATATTTTCTGCGATTGACAGACATGTCCGAAAAGCCATCAACCTGACTGCGCGCACTTGGGACCCACTGCACAAACACATGCTTTTACTACAATGTTTACATACAAACACGTTATTCAAGGGTACGCTTGTACTGACACGGCAGCGCAGTCAGGTGACGACCTGCCTGACATACGGGAAGGCGAACACTCAGTGTCAGCCTTCCCGACCACACTTTCACGTGCTGAACCGCGTTCAGCTAACTCCGTCCCCACAACCGGTGTTAACCTTACACTTTCTGCCTCAAATTTTTACCTAGCTTGTTGGGGTGGCACACTACACTGTGTTCAGAACTAATGTGGGGCCGGCCGTGTCCCTATGGCGATTCAAGTATGTTGTCATTATCACCCAAAATAAACCTCTTGCCATCAATGAGCAGATGGTCGTAAATCATTGTGGCTCTTTTCTGTTGCTTCCTGGCTTCCTTCAGATGAGGGGAACGTTTCCTTCTGATTTCCCTAACCCGTTGTGAAAAGTCTTCGCCAATGAATATGTTCGTTCCTTTTAATTTCCGTTTTGCCTTCAATAACTTTACCTTGTCTTTGTAAAAAATACATCTGGCTATAATGGGTGGAATTCTCCTTTAAACTTATATGATGGACCCTGTCGAAAGAAAAATCATCTGTAAGTTCTAATGTGTCCGTGATCATATCCTTTAACAAAACTTCACAGTTTTCTGCTGTCTCATTTCTGAGCCTTACGATGCCATGAACAATGATGTTATTACGTTTGGACCGACCTTCCAAATCATCAATTTTTCATTTCCAAACAGTTTATCCTTTCTTTCAACTCTCTGTTGGATTCGGTCAGTCCACTGTTTACTTGCCTGAGGTCACTGACGTCTTCTCTAAGAGTCTCAACTTCTTCTTTTAAGGCAGAGAACGTGTCCTTAATTACCCGCATGTCTTGTTTCATTTCATTGAAACTGTCTCTCAGAGAAGTCAACATCGTCATCAAATCAGTCATCGTTGGTTGCTGTCCACTCACACTTTGCCGTCTGTCTCCATGGTCAGTAGAAGACCCTGCATCCAGACTCGCTCCACTGGATCCACTGGCACTCTTGAAACGGGTCTGCTTGCCAGAGGTCTGCTTCGGAGGGCCTGGGTTCGGTTCTACATCACCACATCGCATCAGGAGTATATAATACTGAAGAAAAGCACCGTGAGGGTCAGTCCAACCACTACACCGTCCGTACGGCTTCTCGGCGTCAATGTCGGACATCGTTGTTCAGTCTTCCTCCTAGCCCGACCAAACATGAAGGAGACGAAAGTGGCAACAAAGCTGCCACATCTTGCTCTGAACGCAGAGAGTGAGAGAGAGAGTGTGAGAGTGAGAGAGAGAGAGTGAGAGAGAGAGAGAGAGAGTGAAAGAGAGTGTGAGAGAGAGAGAGAGAGAGAGAGAGAGAGAGAGAGAGAGAGAGAGTCACACGGACAGACAGACAGACAAACAGACATAGAGAATGAGAATGAGAGACACACAAATTGAGAGAGAGAGAGAGAGAGAGAGAAAATGAGAACGAGAGGGATACACAAGCACATTGGAAGGAGGGGGTGAGAGAAAGAGAGAGAGAGAGAGAGCAGAGAGAGAGAGAGAGAGAGAGAGAGAGAGAGAGAGAGAGAGAGAGAGAGAGAGAGAGAGAGAGAGAGAGAGAGTCTGTATTCCATGGACCTGCAGACATTATTCAATGAACTGCTTTCATACTTAAAGACCAAACAACAGAGTTAAGCATGGACGCTTTGATAAAAAAAAATGAACTGACAAATTTCCAATCGTTCGTTCAAGAACTAACAACATGCCTTGGATCTGAGAGAGTAGAACGACTGATCTATGTCAATGCACAATAAAAATAGGGGCAGTAAAGATTCTTGAAAAAAACATGAAACGATGGAGAACCAGTTCAGCAATTTGAAATACTCCAGTTCAGTTGGCAGCCAGAAGAACCGACAGTGAAGTGACATGTTCTTTCTTCAACTGTCTGACAATCCAGCAGGCAGCATTATCTGATCTCCATGGAGACCAGAAACTCCCCGAGAAGACCAGCAAAGAAGGAATGACAGAAGTCAAGGTCATTCAGATTCAGTGGAGTGACCAGTTGTTGGATGCCGGCTTCTGGAGGGAAAAGGCCACGACTGGGTGCACACTGCTCTTAGCTGATAGTTCGCATAAGGAAATGGTACTCATACCAAATCATAGCTATAATGACGAATAATAATATAAACGACGACGACGACAACAACAACAACAACAATAACAACAACAAACAACAACAACAACAACAACAACAATAATAATAATAATAATAATAATAATAATAATAATAATAATAATAATAAATAATAATAATAATAATAATAATAATGTTCATGATGATAATGATCACAATGATGATGATGATTCTACTACAACTAATATTGATGAAGATACCACTACTACTACTACTACTACTACTACTACTACTACTACTAATGACGATCATGATGATCATGACCATCATGATGATGGTGATGATGATGATGATGATGATGATGATGAAGACGATGATGAACACCCCCTCCCCCGCCATTTTGCAGCGTCAATGTCAGAACAATTATCTGCGTATGCCTGCTTAAAGCGACAGAAAATAACAAAGAAAAAAAAATACACACACACATAAATAAACATAACTTTAATCATGTAGCATATCAATTAACATTCACACGTATACAGGAAAAACCCATCAGAATCACATTGAACACCGTTCCCAACAGACATAAACACACGCACTTGCACTCCTACGAACCGGACATGTTCAAACTGCAAAACCGAGCAGGCACAAAACTTAAAATTGTTAGGTTTAACAGTTGTCAAACAAATCACTTTTAAGTGTTGTGAATTTTTCAAGCGAGTCAGTTTTAAGAGTTGTTTTGCAGGAAATTTTCAAGCATGGTTTAAAAAAAAAAAAAACCTGCATTTTTCTTTTCTTTTTTTATACTTGACCGATCGACAGCATTGTGTTATGGCCACATCACTTTCGCACGGAGTACTAGCAGGCAGCTCCGCGATGTTATTGGATCCCTGAAATTCCTGTCTTACCATGGCCGGGAGGGCAGTGGAACCGTTCGTGTGGAAGACCGCCCGCACCCGAGGTACAAATACAGAGTTAGCACAGGAGCGTTCAGTCAGCACTGGCGTTTGACTACGCTCTACTGCTTTTTAATCACATGTGTGACTCGCTGCGTCGTGCTACGTTTTTTTGGTTACATATTTTGTTCAACCAGAACGTCTGCTTTCTTCTTTAGGGTTGCGCGCGCCGTTCAGATAGGAATACTGTTGGAAGTTTCTGACTACGTTTTGGTACATATGTTTTCAGTCAAATCTGCAGTTCCCTGCGTTGTACTACTTTTTTTTTGCACATATTTCGCTCAACCAGAACGTCTGCTTTCTTCTTTCGGTTGCGCGCGCCGTTCAGTGAGGAATACTGCTGGAAGTTTCTGACTACATTTTGGTACATATGCTGTTGTTCCTTGCGTTGTACTACTTTTTTGCTACATATTTCGTTCAGCCAGAATTGCTGCTAATCTTTGTTTTGTTATTCATGCTGTTCAAATACGGATACTTTTGGAACTTTCTACCAACACTTTGGTACGTGTACTATTCAGTCAAAACTGTGGTTCCCCGCGTTGTACTACGCTTTGCTACGTTTCGTACAGCAACAATTACTACTTTTTCTTCTTTTTGTCACACATGCAGTTCAGTAAGGAATACTATTTTCCTGGCTTCTAACAACATTTTGTTGTGTGTGTTGTTCGGACAGAGTTGTTGTTCCCTGCGTGGTACTACTTTTTGCTAACATGTTTCGTTCAGCCTGAACAGCTTTTCTCGAGTTTCAAATTATTCCAAGTTGCGCGTGTTGTTCAATCGGCATTGCTCTTCATGGCTACCTGCTATTTTCTTTTCTTTATCAGCTTTCGTCATGCTCAAGAACATCTGGGCATCTGGAGGACTCAGCATAAGAACCAAACTCCGCATCTTCAACTCCAATGTGAAGTCAGTCCTGCTCTACGGATGCGAGACATGGCGGACAACACAGACGATGCAACAAAAGATTCAGACATTCTTCAACACCTGTCTGAGGCGCTTCTACAAAATCCGATGGCAGGAGAAGATCCGAAACGAAGATCTGTGGGAACGTGCGGGACAGAAACCAGTGGCCAAGCAGATACTGCAAAGAAAATGGGGCTGGATCGGACACACCCTCAGGAAGCCAGCGTCCAGCACCACACGCCAAGCCCTGACCTGGAACCCGCAGGGAAAGAGGAAAAGAGGCAGGACTCGCAACAGCTGGAGGCGAGACACTGAGGCAGAGCTGAAGCAACTAGGGACCAACTGGACTGGAATGGCCAGAAAAGCCCAGAACAGAGTGTGATGGCGAAGGGTCGTGGATGGCCTATGCTCCACCGGGAGCGATGGGTATAATGAATGAATGATGTGCTGTTCCGTCAGAGCTGCGTTTCAGCCAGCTGTAGTCTGCCTGACTGTCTACCACGATTCAGTGAAGTATTGTTAGACCAGTCCCAGCTGTAGTCTGCCTGACTGTCTACCTCTTTACAGTGAAGTATTGTTAGACCAGTCCCAGCTGTAGTCTGCCTGACTGTCTACCACGATTCAGTGAAGTATTGTTAGACCAGTCCCAGCTGTAGTCTGCCTGACTGTCTACCACGATTCAGTGAAGTATTGTTAGACCAGTCCAAGCTGTAGTCTGCCTGACTGTCTACCACGATTCAGTGAAGTATTGTTAGACCAGCCCAAGCTGTAGTCTGCCTGACTGTCTACCTCTTTACAGTGAAGTATTGTTAGACCAATCCCAGCTGTAGTCTGCCTGACTGTCTACCACGATTCAGTGAAGTATTGTTAGACCAGTCCCAGCTGTAGTCTGCCTGACTGTCTACCTCTTTACAGTGAAGTATTGTTAGACCTGTCCCAGCTGTAGTCTGCCTGACTGTCTACCACGATTCAGTGAAGTATTGTTAGACCAGTCCAAGCTGTAGTCTGCCTGACTGTCTACCTCTTTACAGTGAAGTATTGTTAGACCAGTCCCAGCTGTAGTCTGCCTAGCTGTCTTCCTCTTTACAGTGAAGTATTGTTAGACCAGTCCCAGCTGTAGTCTGCCTGACTGTCTACCTCTTTACAGTGAGGTATTGTTAGACCAGTCCCAGCTGTCATCTGCCTAACTGTCTACCTCTTTACAGTGAAGTATTGTTAGACCAGTCCCAGCTGTCGCCTGCCTAACTGTCTAGTTCTTTTCAGTGAAGTATTGTTAGACCAATCCCAGCTGTAGTCTGCCTGACTGTCTACCTCTTTACAGTGAGGTATTGTTAGACCAGTCCCAGCTGTAGTCTGTCTGACTGTCTACCTCTGCCTCTTTACAGTGAAGTATTGTTAGACCAGTCCCAGCTGTAGTCTGTCTGACTGTCTACCTCTGCCTCTTTACAGTGAAGTATTGTTAGACCAGTCCCAGCTGTAGTCTGTCTGACTGTCTACCTCTGCCTCTTTACAGTGAAGTATTGTTAGACCAGTCCCAGCTGTAGTCTGTCTGACTGTCTACCTCTGCCTCTTTACAGTGAAGTATTGTTAGACCAGTCCCAGCGTCTTCTTGGCAGGATCAACGGCGCTTGAGAGAGAGAGAGAGAGAGAGAGAGAGAGAGAGAGAGAGAGAGAGAGAGAGAGAGAGAGAGAGAGAGAGAGAGAGAGAGAGAGAGAGAGAAATACAGAGAGAGACTAAGAGATCACATGGTTAAAATTTTAAGAGAGAGAGAGAGAGAGAGAGAGAGAGAGAGAGAGAGAGAGAGAGAGAGAGAGAGAGAGAGATCACAGGTTCATTTTGAGAGAGAGAGAGAGAGAGAGAGAGAGAGAGAGAGAGAGAGAGAGAGAGAGAGAGAGAGAGAGAGAGAGAGAGCGAGAGAGAGAGATACGGGTACGGATGCTTTATTCATACAGGCCATGGCCCCTATTGAAGGGGTGTTGAGATCAAATCGTTTCAAACAGAAATAAGCAAATCATCAAACATCTAGGCATGCACAAGTAAAAGCATACTCGATATAAACAACATACAACGATCAATGCCTAACTACATGCTATACTTCGAATTTTAAATGCCTCGTACAAGAAAATAGCTAAACGTTTCACAGTAGTTTCATTTGTAGATGCCATTAGTAATGAAAGTCGAAATGAAGAAGGATGTCTACAATATTTTTGATGAATGAACTGATTCCTCAGGTCACTTAGAGCGGGCAGCACAACACAAAATTAACTTCGTTTTCCTCGGCACATTACAAAGCGGACATGTCAGTTCAAGTTTATTATGCTTCTTATAACGATAATGATGAACAGAAACATCAGAAATACCTAATCTGAACTTTGTCATGGTATATTTTAAATGATTATCCATTTCAATAGATAAATATACCGGCACACAATGTATAGATCTGAACTGTCTATAAAAAGCAAATCGGTCACTTTCATGAACGTGACATGACTATTCTTGCCATCTGCAATCTATCAATCTATTCCGAAATGCACGAAGAAATCCATTTATGTCCCCAACGTTCTGTTGTAGCCAAACATAGCCAAATCCAAGTTTATGTAATTTAGTCCTCACGTTAGAAACCCAGTTTCTTTTCCCTTTACTATCCAAATCATACAACATATTATTTGCTTTCCTGGGCAACCTTGCTAAATCATTAGGTGTTCGCATGCTCACTCCTAGAAACTTTTTCAATGCAAATAAATGGACATTTTCACAATAAACAGCAGAATCATAAAGACCCCAGATTTCAGCTCCATACTGGGCGATAGGCTGTACCTGGGAATCGAACAATTTTACAAACAATTTCAAAGACTGGTTTTCTAATTTTGATAAGTGTCGCATGATACATAGTAGTGCACGCTTAGCTCTACTGGCAAGATCCTTGCATGCAAAAGTAAAGCTTAATTTCGTTGAAAAATATATTCCTAAATATTTATATACGTTGACCACAGGCATAAGCACTCCATTATAAGTCCACCTTTCTCTGATTCCTAAAAACCCACCCTTTCTAAACACAATTATTTTGCTTTTTGACATGTTAATTGTTAACTGAAGTGAAGATGCAGATCATGATAGATTATTTAGTTGAGTTTGTAAGCCAATAATAGTTTCAGACATCAGAACAACGTCGTCTGCCAAGAGAGAAGATAAACAACTCAAGAACATCGCAAGTAAATTGTGCACAATGTTTTCCATTTCTAACAACCTCTGATGTTAACTCATTAATGAAAAGAGAGAATTAAAACAGGACTGCACACATCCCTTGTTTTACAGCAGAGGTACATTGAATGTAGTCAGTCATATTTCCTCCACATCGAACCTTAGCTTTCACACATGAATACATGCTCACTATACATCTGGACAGTTTTCCATGAACACCAGCTTTTAAGAGAATAGGCCACAGAATAGTTCTATTAACAGAATCAAGAGAGAGAGAGAGAGAGAGAGGAGAGAGAGAGAGAGAGAGAGAGAGAGAGAGAGAGAGAGAGAGAGAGAGAGAGGCTGTAACGTGATGAATAAAATGAACCCTGTGATCTCTCTCTCTCTCTCTCTCTCTCTCTCTCTCTCTCTCTCTCTCTCTCTCTCTCT
>CM031617.1:7129271-7131771 GCA_018398815.1 Conus ventricosus
TTTGTTTGTTTTGATCAAGTCGCGTGTTTTTTTTGGAGGGGGTTGATCCATGTGTTTGTGTTCGTTACAATCTTAGTGAAAGATGACATTTATTCTGCATGATGTGTTTGTCTCGTTGTCCGCATGCCTAATTGTTGCAGTCTTCGCTCGTGCACAGTACTTGTTAGCCTTGCTGCATTGACACAGACAATCAACACCAGACACAGGTCAGCGCGTTATGTGTCCTGCCCGTCGTATTGTGCAAATCTGTCAGCCGGACCAGCCGCCGTGGCGAAGTGGTCAGCGTAGCGGACTTCCGGCTGGGAGGTCGATGGTTCGATTCCCATCAGGATCATTGTGGATTTTTCCGCCCCGGAGTTGAGTTTGCTTCGGGCTCATTTGGGGAGATTGGGACCACACAGTCGAGTTTCATCCACTAAATGAATGCATTTCTGAGAGTGTTGCTCAAATTTCCTGACCAACACTGCAGGTGTCTGTATTTCTCGGGCCTGGTTGACGCCAGGATATACTATGAAAGTAAGTGTAGAGTACAGCCCTGTCATGCAGTCTCAGACCGAAATGGAAACCCGTAGCATCATCTTCATTATTCTCATTCTCATCGATCAGCATTTTAGAAAAAATCTCAAGTTCTGTGGCCCTTCATGCCCTGCTCTCATGGTGACCTCAGTTTCGATGTCCTCTCCACGTCTGTGGCCTTGGTTTGATTCCATCAGGGTCACCCGTATGGGAAACTCATGGGGGCTGTCGATGGACGGACGTGGTGCCCCCCCCCCCCCCCCCCCCCCCCCCCCCCCCTCACGGCGGGAGAGCTCATTCATGCCGGCTCACTCACGCCGGCTCCGCGACGAAACAATTATCATTGTCAGTAGGGGGTTTAGTAGGTGGTGTTCTGCGTGTGTTAGATCAGAACAGGCACCACTGAACACCACTGAAGTGACTCGGCAGCAGTGCAGTGTCTCTCCCGGTGGGTTGCCTATCGACGACTCGACACTGCTCCCTGTCGATTGCCGGTGCCGGGGCTGCAGTGGGACGGGCTGGGGTGTGGCTGTGGACGGGGTGTCGGAATGAGAGGTGTGGGTGCAATCCCACTGAGATGGCACCAAAGATGGGACAGTAAAAAAAAAAGTTAGCCAGAGCGAGAGCAGCTACTACCAGTACTACTGGTAGTGGTGATACATTTGTTTAAGCTGCTTCTACTTTTGTTTATGTAATAGTGATACATTTGTTTAAGCTGCTTCTACTTTTGTTTATGTAATAGTGATACATTTGTTTAAGCTACTTCTACTTTTGTTTATGTAATAGTGATACATTTGTTTAAGTTATTTCTACTTATGTTAATGTAATAGTGATACATTTGTTTAAGCTACTTCTACTTTTGTTACTGTAATAGTGATACATTTGTTTAAGTTATTTCTACTTATGTTAATGTAATAGTGATACATTTGTTTAAGCTACTTCTACTTTTGTTAATGTAATAGTGATACATTTGTATAAGCTTCTTCTACTTTTGTTAATGTAATAGTGATACATTTGTATAAGCTTCTTCTACTTTCGTTAATTTAACAGTGATACATTTGTTTAGGCTTCTTCTACTTTTGTTGATGTAATAGTGATACATTTGTTTAAGCTACTTCCACATTTGCTCCATGATAAATATTTTGCCTTCCATTTAGGTATACCATTTCTTAGGAGATCCAAGTAAGGGTTAGTTTACACAATCCTAGGCAGTGGTCAGCGCTCATGTGAGTGACAGCTCTTGGGCTATAAAACAGTTGAGCTGACCACCCGGATTGTTAGCACATTGTGCCCCATCCCTCCCCATCCCTCTCCCCCTCCTCCCTGTCTTCCCCCTCCCTCCCTTCTCCCGTCACAGGCTTTTCGAATTCTCATGCTTAACCTTGATCAGTTTATAACAAATCTGAAATAAATGTTAGCGAACCGCCAAGAGAAACGTGGACAAACGAGTCACAAGACAAAACACGACGCGTTTCGACCTCTTAGGTCTTCTTCAGGCAAGACACGAACAAATAAGACAATAAAGATGAACGAGTTTGTCACTTAGCTTTGATCTCTTCAGCGCAAGGTAGGCATAGAAACTTTCAAGGTAGGCGTTGAATCTTTCAAGGTAGGCGTTGAATCTTTCAAGGTAGGCGTTGAATCTTTCAAGGTAGGCGTTGAATTTTTCAAGGTAGGCGTTAAATCTTTCAACGCCTACCTTGCGCTGAAGATATCAAAGCTAAGTGACAAACTCGTTCATCTTCATTGTCTTATTTGTTTGTGTCTTGCCTGCAGAAGACCTAAGAGGTCGAAACGCGTCGTGGTTTGTCTTGTGACTCGTTTGTCCACGTTTCTCTTGGCGAACCGCCATTTCAGATTTGTTTGGATTTCCGCATGCAGTCGTCTCGCTTTGCAACTAGATCCAGTTTATAACAATCATTTCATACTTGTTGGATTACTATGCTTAACCTTGATCATGCTTAACCTTGATCAGTTTATAATA
>CM031617.1:7136771-7138616 GCA_018398815.1 Conus ventricosus
GCTGAAACATCCACGTACAGGTGTAACGTTTTACAGTGCAACTGTCCTTGAACAGTATCTGAAACACCCAGGTGCATGTGTACCTCTGCACAGTACAACAGTCCTTGGACATTCCCTAAAACACCCAGGTACATGTGTACCACTGCACAGTACAACAGTCCTGAAACATTACCTGAAACATCCATGCACACGTGTAACTTTTTAATGTGCAACAGTCCTCAAACATTACCTGAAACACCTAGGTACATGTGTACCACTGCACAGTACAACAGTCCTCAAACATCACCTGAAACGCCCATGTACGGGTGTAACGTTTCACAGTGCAACAGTCCTGAAACATTCAGGTATATGTGTACAAGTGCACAGTTCAACAGTCCTCGAACATTGCCTGAAAGAGTCACGTACAGGTGCACCCTACATTCTCAAAGCTAACAGTCACTAGAGCTTGCCTGAAACACGCCAATGTATTGGGGGTACTCTTTCGTAGTACATCAGTCCTCTAGCATTGACTGAAAGGTCCTCGTACAGGTGAACCCGTTCACAGTACAACAGTCCTCAAACATTGTCTGAAGTACCCACGTGCGCTCATTTCGCACGATGCAACCTTCGTCAAACACTGCCTGAAATCTCCATATGCCGATACCCTCTCACATTGCAACAATGATCGAACATTAGCTGAAATATCTATGTGAAGATGGACCTTTTATACAGTACAACAGTCTAGAAACCTTGCCTAAGACTCATAAGAGCAGGTCTATGCATTCACACTACAACAGTCCTTAACACTGCCTTAAAATCGTACGTGCTGATGTATCTTTTCAGAGAACAACAGTCCCCAGACAATGCCTGTACGTTGGTGTACATGTGTATTCTTTCCTAGTATATAATAAGTCTTCAAATAACTCATGGAACCCTTACGTACAGGTGTACTCTTTCACAATACGATGCGTTCAGCTGAACCTTTTCATAGTGCAACAGTTCTCAAAAATTGTCTTACGGTACGCACACCCTGGAACATATTTATATGTGAACCACTTCCCAGTATAGAACTCATCAAACATTACCTCAGAGTATACACGTACTGAAACACGCGTGGGAAAAAATCCCAAAGACAACTGCCCAACTGCCCTAAGTCATTGCAAGAGAAAAGAGAGAGAGAGAGAGAGAGAGAGAGAGAGAGAGAGAGAGAGAGGAGAGAGAGGAGAGAGAGAGAGAGAGAGAGAGAGAGAGAGAGGAGAACCAATGAATGGATTAAAATGACGAAATGAAATGAGTGAAATTGAATGCTACACAAAACAAACAAACAAAATAATGCGACAGGAGTTAAGATCTTAATTTTAAAGAGTAGTCCAGAAACATTCCAAAATATCAAACATGTACCGACTTACAAAACTCTCTAAATTGTTGTTTGACTATCACGTACTCGGATCTACGAAATAATTCTGTTTTCCTTTTAAGGTCTGGACAGACTGGGCAGCGAAATATGAAGCAAAGACCACATTCTGGTTTGGCAGGTCACAAATGACTTCACGTGAAGCAGGTCTGTCTTTTGCAGCATACACCTTGCACCTCACGTTAACCCTGCATTATAAATCTGAACATGGAAACGCCTGGCACGAAACCGTTTTTCATTAGAAGTTTATAAAGAAACAAAAGCAAGCAAGACACTACATTTTTCCCAGAGACACGCGTTGCCGGGAGTTGCGGCCCCTTAGCAGGTCAGGTTAGTAGGGCAAGCCTTACCTGTTTGTTGTTGTTGTTGTTGTTGTCGTTGTTTTGTTTTGTTTTGTTTTTAAGAAAGCCAAAACCCCACTTAAAGCTGAGACTGAAAGTGAAAACAAAATT
>CM031617.1:7148584-7153584 GCA_018398815.1 Conus ventricosus
ACCAAATCTTATCTAGCACGCAAGTCCCCGTTTTAATGTATTGATTACGTCAATTTTTGGAGGTTTTTGCGTGTTAATTTTTTTTGTAAAACAGGTGTTAATTTTGGTCAAAACTGATATGTGATGGACGTGATTTGGATGTGAAAAGGGGGTTTTCGTGCAAAATAACATGGGTGAGCTTGAACGAACATATTTACATTCTCTCGGGTCTCTAACTTATCTTTAGTTCAGAAGCCACGTCGTGCTTAGGGTACTACTGACAGACCAATGCTAGGACCTCTCAACTCTCAGGGGGCAATCACGCCTTGGCACTGCGACGAAACAGCCATAGATGGTTACGACAGCCTCAGGGTACTACTGACAGACCAATGCTAGGACCTCTCAACTCTCAGGGGGCAATCACGCCTTGGCACTGCGACGAAACAGCCGTAGATGGTTACGACAGCCTCAGGGTACTACTGACAGACCAATGCTAGGACCTCCCAACTCTCAGGGGCAATCACGCCTTGGCACTGCGACGAAACAGCCGTAGAGGGTTACGACAGCCTCAGGGCACTACTGACAGACCAATGCTAGGACCTCCCAACTCTCAGGGGCAATCACGCCTTGGCACTGTGACAGAACAGCCGTAGAGGGTTACGACAGTCGAGGGACGGCTCTGACAGCATTGCTACTACAGCTACACCACCAGACCTGGAGACACTGGTGACACTGCTGGAGACAGCCACCCAGACAGCTTGTGAAAGACCACACACACACACACACACACACACACACACACACACACACACACACACACACACACACACACACACACACACACACACACACACACACACACACACACTGCTTTAACTTTAACTTTAACTCTCTATTTCCTTTCAAAATGTAATGTTGCTGTCATGGGCGCATACTTTGCAGAAAAACACGGTGAACAACACTCCCCTGAGAACAGTTTTCTGTATGAAAGTTTTCCTCCAGACCCCGAAGTGAAATAGCGTTTGTATTAGCATTTGTATTAGCTGTTGAAGTACTAGCCATCAAAGTGAGAAATAGTACTATTGAAGGTATCAGACTACCTCACTCTGCAGAAAGAGCTTCTTGTTGTTTGAAAATAAAACAAATGGCCGATGATACAACCCTATTCTTAAAAAAAAAAAAAAGACATTAATAAATCGTTGGAAATAATTAACTGGTTTGAAAGATTTTCAGGCTTGAAACTGAAAGTTCATAAGACAAAAGCCCTTCAGACAGGTAGACAAAACGAAGAATATAATGTGCCAGTTTCCATAGTGAATAAAATTAAGATATTAGTATTTATTTTGAGTCAAACAAGATGGCAAAAAATATAGAAGAGAACTGGTTATCCAGAATAGATCGTATGCAAAAAACAATAAAAGACTGGAGTAAAAGAGATCTGTCTATTCAAGGAAAAATTATCGTAATAAAGACGTTTATAATTAGCCAATTCGTCTACGTGATACAATCAATTGGTCTTCCCCAACAAAATTTTGACTAAGATAAACACTTATCTGTATAAATTTATATGGCAGAAAAAATTCAGCAATAGAAAAGCGTTTGAAAAAGTAAAGAGAAAAGTCATGGAGGGTGAACATGACGAGGTGGCCTTAGCATGATAAACATGATAACATTTCAAAAACATCTGCATTTACAATGGGTCGAAAAACTTTTGAAGCCACAGATCAACAAAACTGGACTTTAATACCGAGGTGGCATCTAGATAAACTCGCTAAACATAACAATATTTTTCTTATCAACACTAAATCTAATTCGGTTAAGGGATTGGACAGAATTGATAATGAATTTTGGAAGGAAATCATAACCACTTACCTAGACAATAAACATATTAAAAAGGCAGAAGAAATAAGCTGTACCAATTTTCTGAATGAATTGTTATTTAACAACTCATTAATAAAGTACAAAAATAAAACACTGTTTTTTGAGAGATGGCAAAGGAAAGGTATTGATCAAGTCAAACACATAATCCACCGAACAGAAAAGAGAATACTTTCCTTAGAAGAAATACTTGGACTGATTGAACAAAACAGGGCAAATACAATGTTAGAATATAACATTCTTGTTAACTCTATCCCTAAACACTGGATTCAGTGGATTATGACTGGGGTAGAAGAACAAGACACCACGAAATGTGATGCAAGCCAATATAATAAAAAGCCTAAAACAATCAAGAAATTATTACAAACTAAAAAAAGAACCAGAGATTCCATGTGCCTTTTATTGTTGGCGCAGAAAACTTGGATTTCATCTGGATGAAACATCGTGGCGTAGAGCAAGAGAGGTCACAAAAGAAACAAGATTAAGAGTTTTACACTGGAAGATACTTCATAATATCTTCCCTACAAATATTGTTCTTCATAAAATGAAAGTAAAAGAAATAACACGTGTTTCTTACTGTTGTGATACTGTTGATTACATGGAGCATTTTTTCTATGAGTGCCCAGTAGCACGCAGCCTCTGGAGGTTTATAGAAAAGAAGACTTATCTAAAAACAAACATGAAGTTGAAATTATCCGTGACTGACGTACTGTTTGGCGTCGTAATCTCTCTGCATTGCAAAAAAATACACCAATATATAAATCATGTTATTTGATTGGTAAAATGTGCATTAGTATTTAAAAAAAAAAACAGAATCGGCGTTGCCTCTACAGTCTATTTTTGAACGAGAACTGAATATACGCAACATATAGAATCTAACAGAATATTGTTCAACCCGTTACAAATTTACTGCGCAAACAAACAAACATATACACAAAAAACAGAACCTATCAGAGTGATAAAAAGATACAGATAAGGATATAATTAAAGTCATAATAATGAACCCAGACATATACTAGATTACACATTTGCTAATTTTTCTGTAATTAGAAACGTTGGCGATTGTGATGTGTTGGTGATTCGGGCGCGGTGGCGCGCGCGCGCGCACAGTTGCCATCTCATTTCTTGGATTTCCTCTTGTCTCCCTTGTGGATTTTTTACACGGAACAGTCCAACTTGCGGGACAAGTGAATTGCCGCCGCCCCTCGCCCGATCCGCCCCGCCCCGCCCCCTCCCCTTCGCGGCCCGCCTCTTTTCCCCTCTTTCCCTCTCCCGGATTTGGTTCGCTCTCACCTGGCGTCATCCGTGACTTTCGTTTTCATTCCTCTCTTCAGGATGGCTTTGGGTGCAATATCCATAACTCCGGGGGTAGCGTGTGCGGGCGTGTGCGTGTGTGTGTGTGGGGGGGGGGGGGGGGGGGGGGGAGGGGAATGTGCGGGAAGGGGAAGGAATGAAGAAAAAGGAAATCAACAAAATTTGTATTCAACCTTATATCATTATAGAGCTTTCTACTATATATCATATTATGTAATCACCTGCACATTTAATGCAATATTACAGCTCACGCCTATTGTCACGCCTCTGGCTTTCTTCATGCCTTCCTTGTAGTTCATTTCGTTTCGCTATAAGGCTGGCCTCATTGGGAATAGCCAACTGGTGGGACGATTCGTAACAAACTGTTTGCCTCTCTCTCTCTCTTCTCTCTCTCTCTCTCCTCCTCTCTCTCTCTCTCTCTGTGGGAAAAACTGAAAGAAAAGATAATAATTAAAAGATATGTTTGTTTTTTGTGTTTCAATTTTATTGTTCTCTCTGTATAAGCAACACATAATCAGTGTGAGAGTGCCAGTACACCACACATTAGAACAATAACAATCTCAGACATTTTTGTATCAAACGTCAGAACACTAAAATCATAAAGACTATGTCCATTTGTAAGAGAACATACAGACTACGCATGGTGTGTAAGGGACTGGTTGGAGAGAAAAAAATGTATAACTGGAAAAAAAAAGTGAAATAGCGTGTTGTGTCACTGCCTAAATGACAGCCTCAAGGACCCAAACCCAGCGGACGGTGGTCACACAGGTCACTGCAGCGAGGATGATGCATGGGGGGAAGCGAGGCGAGTCTTTATTCAGAGAGGTCGGGGCGAGACCAAGCCAGCAGTCTGTGTGTGTTGGAGGAGAACAGGGGTGAGAGAAGCACAGTGGAAAGGTAGCTGTGTAGCTCTGGTGGGGGGGGGGGGGGGGGGGGGGGGGGGGGGGGGGGGGGGGGGGGGGGGGGGGGGGGGGGGGGGGGGGGGGGGGGGGGGGGGGGGGGGGGGGGGGGGGGTGGGGTATTGGTAAGACACGTTCATGAGAGATGATAGGGTGGCAGAACGAACGGGCTTGTGGAAATTCTTTGCGGTTTACAAGCGTTTCTGAAAGAATGTGGTTCAAAACTATATGTTGAAGTTAAAAATTGACGTGTATTTTCTCGAATGCACGCACACTGAAGCACACATACACACACACGCGCGCGCGCGCACGCACACACACACACACACACACACACACACACACACACACACACACACACACACACACACACACACACGCACGCACGCGCACACACACACACACACACACACACACACACACACACACACACACACACGCACGCACGCACGCACGCACACGCACAAAGAGAGAGAGAGAGAGAGAGAGAGAGAGAGAGAGAGAGAGAGAGAGAGACAGAGAGGAGAGGAGAGAGAGAGAGAGAGAGAGAGAGAGAGAGAGAGAGAGAGGAGTACACACAGGCCATGATCGGCCATGTAATAAGCAGTGTACGTTACCCGACAGAAATGAATGGCAAGCGGTAGTCCGGAGTTTACGTTCCAAGCCATTCAATACCTGGGAGAGTAAAAAAAAAAAAAAATCCCGGCAATTCTTGTTACCAATCAGAAGACTCTACTGTGTTGTGTGCAGAAAGAGCTCAGAGACGAAGGAGCGTGGAGGCAATGGCTGACTAGAATTCGAAAATTTCTCTCTGTTTTTTTTTTTTATAAACCTCAACCACTGAAAGACATTAAATGTATTTTGTATTGTTTATATTTTGTGTTTTGTCATCGCCGTCCCTTTATTGACATAGACGTGGAGTCCCCACCG
>CM031617.1:7163584-7181084 GCA_018398815.1 Conus ventricosus
ACATATGAATTCTTTCTTTCTTCTTTACGTTTTCCCCTGTAGCTTTCCAACGATCTATCGCTCACCTGGTAATAAATGGGCAGCAAAGAGGTCCACGTTGACAGGTTCGAGTCTCTAGGCATCTTGGCTGGGTTAAAACTGACTCTTCCCTTCTCTAGTGAGTGCATATCAGTGTTCAAAAACATGACCAGCACCTTACCTAACCAGGCCTTGTTAACAGACTATCATCAGTGGTCACTTTTCACAATGACCACATTCGTTTCTTGAATGAGTAATACTACAATTATTTTGGGGCGCCGGCTAACTAGTCAATCCATATGAATATTCTTCCTTTTAATTGTGGCCGCAGGGTGGAGGAGGAAATGATTATATCACTAAATACATGTGATGGGAGGGCACATGCCTTTGATGAGGGCTACGTTCAATGACACCCCATCCTGGGATGAAAAAATTTTCTAGAAAAATTTTTTAAAGGATATTTCACTTCACTTAAACACATTCTTCAGCCATGAATCTCAAAATGTGTAACCATCGGCAATGATTCACCAATTATAATCAACGTATAGAATCAATCACCATGATCCACCATAAATGCATGTTTCAACTTTCAATTTTTTCTAAACAAAAAAACATTCATAAATGTACCATATTACAAGATACCCTTCACAAATTAACATGGATAAAAACAATTAAGGATATCAACAATTCCATCGCACAAATTGTGTTATCCATTAAAGATGTGAAGCACATTTCCTTGATCTTTGTCCTCACATCATATGGTTTTCAAAAACCCTATGAAAAATGAGAATATTTCAAGTGTAAATGTTTTCAATAGACATGTAAACAAAATACCCTAGTTTAAACTTAGTTTTTTCCAATGTCATGTTATAGTCCATTGAAAGTCACATGCTTTTCATTGTGACAGTGACAAATGAAACCAATTGGTTTGTTATAGCACAATCAAAAATGGTGTATAATATACATTATCTAAGGGTTATTTGCTCATCACAATACATATATATCATCTTCACAGCCAAGTTATGACATAAATAGTACATGATTTTTTCCCATTGTTTACAAAAGAATATATATGTATCATCAAACATAGTCGTCGTTTGCTTGCAAGACATTATAGTCACTTCAAAAGCAAATTAGGCAAAAATACCACTTGATTTAACCAGTCAATAGCATACAATGCGTCAAAAGTGATCACACCTAATCATTAAGAAAGACAAAAAACAGGAATGTTTTCCTTGGAGACAGGTTACATTGGTCATGAAAATTCACGCACCGTGACAACAAATTGCCATGACATTTTGTGTTAGGCATGGTTCAACAGTAAACTGGGTTCCTGCAATGCAAAGACCATCTTAATAAACCTGTCGGATCGAAACACAGTGATCTTATTTTACTTTTCTGTAAACGATGCGAAGCACTGATCCATCAGGTTTGTCCACCAATACAACTGGTGGAGCTGTACGGAGATGTAGAAGGTTCTATCACCTTTGATCCAGCATTACTTGAATTCTCTCTCAACCACTCTTTTTTTGCAAATGGGGGGGGTATGGTCTGGTTCGCCTGGTATTTCAGAAGTTAACTGAATAATCTGGGGTTTCAATACAGTTACTGTACCGGGGTATCCGTCAACAATCTGAAACGTCTTTCAAAATGTCATTGGCTGTTCTGTTTGAGAGTAGACAAATCATTCGAAGAACCACATCCTCATAGGTTTTCACCTTTGCATATAGACAGGAATAGGGAGGGGTACAGCATCATTGCACTGGTTAGTGTTACACTCCTACATTTGGCTGTTTCTAACCTTTGATTGTCTCTGTACGTTACATTGGGTACAAATTCATCACTGATACTGTCCGTCATGTTGACTCAGTTTCGAACCGGCTAATCCATCAACGACTGATGATGGCAACATTTGTACGTTAACATACTTCTTCCAAATGTTTACATGAAATACCTTCTAGTGTTTGCCATTGTGATCTTTATAATTTACTTCAGAAAGTTTTTAGACACCGGAAAAGGACCCTTCCACATAACACGCAGCTGGTAAGTTCATCAGTTAGTAGACAAGAACTTTCTCCTACTCTGAAGGAAGTTGCTTTGCTTTTCTGTCGGCAAAGACTTGTTACACATTGTTTTCCTATCAGCTGACTGTTTGAGCACGCTCATGATCCTTCAAACGCTATGGAGTTCCATAAACGTCTTGGGTAACCGTTTTACTGTCAGGTAAGTCCGAACCTTTCAGTCCATTGTGTCATCAATAGCTCCAAAGAGACCCTTAGGAGAGTGTCCAAAAAGAGTCAAATGGAGAGAATCCAGCGTTTCGTTCGCAATTCTCCCTGATGCAAAAAGCCAAGCCGGTATGAAAACGATCCCATTCTGGGGCTTTGCTTGCAACTTTCTCAAAAGGGATTCAACGTTCCATGAAACGTTCAACATTGCCATTCGATTGGGGATGATATGGCGTGGTTGAACTGGAAGAGATTGACAACAGTCGTCAATTTCTTCTGAGATCAGAAATGAATGCGTACACAATCCGAGCGAATATTCGTCTGGGAAAAACCCACTTGGAAAAACATTGCAAGTAAGGCTTCAGGACAGATACTGTATCAATTTTCTCAGTGGAAGCGTTCTGGATACCTGTTGCTGTATACCAAAGTCAGATACAGCGATATCCGGAAGAAGACAGTGTAGCGGTCAACCAAGATCAATAGCTACCCTTCCGAATTGGAACTGAAATGAGAGGCATTATGTGAAAGGTGGCACATGGGACGCTACCTTTTGAGTGGTTTTTGGCAGATGTCAATGAGCGGCAGTATTCGTAACTTCTATGTGACACCCGGCTCAATAAAAAGAATCATGACTTCTTAATGTTCTTTTGATTCCGCAGTGGACAGCGAAACAATGCTTCATGGAGCGTGTGCAGTATGTTTCTCTAGTGGTTTTTGGAACCAAATTGTCTGTTGTCCTGTCCGTACACACTGTAGAGAAAGTTTTAGGAGGTCCAGTATGTACGTTGGTTTGTCCGTTTGGTACGTCAGGACAGTCTGTTTTGCCGCAGAAATTAATTTGTCGTCAGGTTCGTCTTTGTCCCTGCATTTCTTTTAAATCATCTGGGTAATCTGGAGTTCATCAGTTTTGAGACTTTTAGCGGCTTGTAGCCTTTCCCCTGCTCTAGACTTTGATCTCAGTACTCACAAGAAAGGAACAAACGATCTCCAGCACCACCATGTACTCGTAGGACACTGGCAATTTCCAATGATCAAGTCGCAGACACGGACAGGTTATCAATGAAAAGGGGTAAGAACCGGAGTAGTACGGTGTATCGACTGAAATTTTCGCAGCGGAGACAAGTTTCACTCTTGCCTCACGACCTACACTTTTGGACAGTGTGGAGATACTGGTCTTGAAGCACGAAAGACTTCCCTACACCAGCAGTAGTGCACAGTGTCTCGGCAAACGAAGCCTGCAATCCATTGATGGCTCCGTTTTCTAACACCAGTCCATCACGATTGAATCTGGTGTCAAACAAGGCTTCTTCACAATCAGTGTGAGGACTAATGGGGTTTTGAATCACCCGGTTGAAAGGGCAATTCGGTTTCAGATGGTACTTGCATCACAAAAGAAAAGCGATTGGTTTGATCGGCAGCTGGACTGATTTTGTTGGCATTCTGTTCTGGCCACGAACTAGCCCAAAAGTCTACGTGGTGGTCGTTGTCCCGACCTCGGAAGTTTGCTGAGAAGTAACGGGTCTGTCCGGCGGTGAGTATGGTATTGACGAAAGTTCACTCGAACGCGGAAAGATTCCTGTGTCCTCGGATAGGTATTCCTTGATGGGACTCCAAATGACACACGTTTCATTCAGTAATTTCCTTGTCCTGAATGGGATAGAACAGACGCATGAGACTCAACGCTGGCACCCATTCTCCTTTTCTGAGCACGCCTTATCTGGTGAGCGGAAAATACCAATACTGATCAGCCATCTGACCCATTTCCTCCGTTTTTCACCCAAGCTTTCCTTTAGACCGTGGCCAGATCTTTGCTACGCTCTGGAAAGTTGTTCTATAGAGAGGAGACTCGCAGTGACTGAAAAGTTTGTTCGTTTTAGATAAATCGGAACATCCGATTCCAAACAATGGGATTCATACGGCTCAGGGGAAAAGACGGAAACGATTCTCCTTTTTGTGCGCCAGCACGGAAACGTTCGTGAAACGCTCAGCAGTAAGAACATTGAAAATTTCATGAGGAGTTCTTTCTTTCAACTGATCCCAAGTTAAAAGTTTGTTTGCGGCAAGTCGACGTGAGTGGTACAATGTCACAGCGTCCCCTTAAACAAAGACGCACTCTCCAAATGTCAGTTTCCTTTGGCCAACCACAAGACGTTGCGTGACTTTCAAATCGGAGCCAAGAAAACTATCAATGTCTCCGTATATTTTTCCTCAAAAGGGGCAAACTTTGGAATATATGCGCCTTTTGGTTGAGGCATGGCTGCGGAACGACTGGAGGAGGTTTCTCGATGCCTGGATTCTTTGATATTTCAGCAACAGTTCTAGTTCTAACGCCTCACTTAAATTGACGTTCTTCAGCTTCGCTTCCCTCTGTTCTTTTTCTTCAATTTCGGCTCTCTTCCCTCTGTAATTTATTTCTTAGCTTCCTCTGTAGTCTCTTTTCTTCAGCTTCTTGTCATTGCTGTCTGCCTATCTGTGCATTGTTGCACTAGTTAGTCAGTTTTACACCATCAAAACCCACGGTTCGCTTGTTTCACATAATCTATCAAAATCAATCCATAATGAACCGTCAGATATAAACACCAAAACAATCTAAAGTATGAATAAAAATAAGGCTATATATGATAATGTTATGTTACCCACGATAATTATAGTATATACAAATACAGAATTCAATTTCGGGTTGTAAACCAGAAAACCGCTTCCTAAAACAGGGGTTGATATGTAATCCAAGGAATGTATTTTCCAAAAATAATTTGCAACTGCTATAATTGGACTTTAGAAAACAAAATGAAGTATAATACAAAAACTGTTTTCCCTAGAAAAAAAAAATAAAACACAATAAGTTTTCTATGGAAAATAAATTCTTTATAACGTTTTAGTACTTAAATGTTCTTTTGTGCAGTCATTCTTTTTGCAACTAACCCCGCTTTACAAAAAACAATGTATTACGCTTATACAAAAAATGAATATAAATTTACAAACACAAATGAATCACGAAAATTAAAAAGGGCGAGAGAAACACAAACTACCGGAAATCTTACTAAAGATGCAATTGTAGAAAAGAAAACTAGATAGAGCGCTTATGAGGGGTGGAGAAGGTTTCAGCGTTTGAAAAAAGGGGGTGAAAGTGGAAACGGAAATGAAAGGCTAACAGGACCGAATAGTGAGCAGAAATTAGACACACGGAACAAAAGAAGCCTCAGACAGCCCTGTGGTCACTTCTCCCGTGAAAACTGGAGAACGGGGGAAAGGACAAACAAATCACTGACACTATACACCCACTACCAGTCCTAATCCAAAAAATACTCAACAACTCAATCAATAATGCACATTCACAAACTCAAGAAAATCTCGCAACCAACAAAAAAAATGATCAAAAGATAAAGATGTTATTTGGGCAGAGCGGTAATCAACCGCAACCTACACTATTAGCGTGGCACTGGAGGAGGAGAGTTGTCCACACTTGAGGGGCAGGTGGAAAAAATCAAACTGATACACTAGGGGAAGCGAAAGAAATAGATATTTATGAGAAGGGAAAGGACTATTGATCCCCAACGCATGTCCCCGGCTACACGCGGAAGAGTAGGGGGTATCAGTCTGGGAAAGGGGAAAAATTTCTAATCTTCTAGAGGGAAGGACAAATCAACTCTCAACCGCCCTGCCCTCTTGCTGCCAGGTTTCGAGCAAGAGGAGGTTGAGGCTATCGGTCTGAGGTGGGGAAGGGGTAAAAAGAAATCCTACAAAAAAAAAAAACCTAACGGAGTAGAGCAACAAACGACTCTCAACCACCTTAACCCATAGAAATAGCAAAAACAACAACCAAATGCAAATTTATACACCAATCAATAAATCCATAATTCCTTTTTTTCTTCCTAAACCCTTGAGGGCACACCTAGAGTCCTTTGTTTTTCTTTCCTCAAACCTTGAGGGTACCAAATAAACCTTTTTTTTTTAAACCCAAGGGCAAAATAGAAATCTTTTTTTTTTTTTTTTTTTTTTATTTTTTCCGGGGGGAAACAAACGGCCGCTACGGGTGAAACTGGAGTCGGGGGTCACAATGTCACACTGTCACTTTTGCATACCGCATTCATGACAGCATTTACTCCATACGCAACGCAATCTTTCCAAACAACCAAAAGGGCGCATACCGAATGTTTTTCTTTCTCCCTTCAGGGGAAAACAATTTACTACATCATCAACCTTGTAAACTGAGTTTACAACTGTAATCTCTCTCACATGAGAGGACAAATAAATCTGCACCAAGTATCTTCCTCACACCGAGAGACAATCTCAATCTTCACGACATGTCTCTCTCCCACACCAGAGACAAAATCAATTTAACACATGTATCTCTCCTACACGAGAGAGTCAATACCTAGTTCCGCTTCTATAAAGCTCTGGCCTTCACATTCGTTATCCAAAAACTCCGAACCAGGAGAATACATAACTCCCCGTAATCACTGAGGTCCTGCCTGCCTAAGTATAAAAGCTTCCCTGCTTTCTCAATTTCCCTGTCTCTCTCCTCTGAGACCAAAATAATGCCCTCGAAACTCTCTTGTCCTGGAGATAGAGTCTCGTTTCTCTTCCGCGGACTTCCTCTGGTCTTTGCGAAATGGACGCGCTTCAACTCTTCCCTGAGAGGATGGTATGGCTGGGGCTGAAACTTCCCGGTGTTGTTCCCCACACCATGGCCATCTTCAACCACCTCACGGGGTGCAAGGTGAAAGGGTGATGGGCCGAGGGTAAAGGTGACGGGTTGAAGGGCTGAAACACGATTACGGTTGTGTGTAAGTAACGCTTCCCAAATTCAACATATGATTCTTTCTTTTTCTTTACGTTTTCCCCCTGTAGCTTTCCCAACTATCTATGCTCACAGGTTAATAACTGGTAGCAAAGGGACCAACGTCCTGAAATGGGTCGAGGTCTCTAGGCATCTGCTGGGTTAAAATGACTCTTTCCCCTTCTCCTAGTGAGGCTATCAGTGTTCAAAAACACATGACAGCACCTTACTTACCAGGCCATTGTCTAAAACTATCACTCAGTGGTCACCTTACACCAATGACCACCTTCGTATCTTGCCTGAGTCAAATCACAATTATTTTGGGGCCGCCCGCTACACTAGTCAAGCCATATGAATATTCTTTTCTCCTTTAATTGTGGCACGGGGGGAAATTATTGCATATCAACTAACTACATAGTGATGGAGCGGTCACATGCCTTGATGTGACGGTACGTCAAAGACAGTGTGGTGTGTGTGTGTGTGTGTGTGTGTGTGTGTGTGTGTGGTGTGTGTGAAGCTCTCTCTCTCTCTCTCCCTCTCTCTCTCTCTCTCTCTTCTCTCTCTCTTCTCTCTCTCTCTCTCTCTCTAACCACACGCAGTGCCGTAACACACACACAACACACTCAAGCACGCTCGGCCCGACGAGACCGACGCACGCACACACACACACACACAACCCAACACACACGCACCACAAACCGCCACGCACACGCACACACACACACACACACAGACAGTCACACACCCACCCCCACCACCCCCAACCACCCCCCCAAACCACACACATCCCCCCCCCCAAACACCCACAACACACACACACACACACGAACAGCACGCACGCCACGACGCACGCACGCACGCCGCGCGCACGCGCGCAACACCACACACCCGCACACGCCACGCACATGCTCACGCAACACATTGTCCCGAGCAGTTAGCTTTTATGTTACAGACTAAAACTCATGCGTTAAAATGCAAAACATATAACAGAATAGGTGTTCCCTGTGGAGAGAGGCATGTTAACGTGCCATATTTTATCGATTGTCCGTTTACAAGCGAAATTTTGCCCGATTATTTATGGCAGTCAAAAACCAATATAAAGATGACCGTCTCAAAGCCATAATTGATGATAAATCGCATTGTCATGCAGCTAATCTCTTCTTCGGGTCCTATAGAACAGTATGTAAGTTTGCTCGTTTTGAAAATTTTAAAACTTTTAAATTTATAGGTCTTGTTTTATTGATGTGTATTTCTGTCAACGGGTATTACGTTGATGGGGGATATGAAATGACGGGGGGTATTTGGTATCATTATTTATTGTGATTAAAATGCTCATGTCATTCAGGGATGATTTCAAGGTGTCAAAAAACATATTTAGGAAAGACGGCTAAATCACACAAACAAAACAAACACAGTACCGTCACCGACGAGACGCGCGCACACACCACCACGCCGCAGCCCGCACGCACGCACTCCGACACGGCACGGCACGCACGCACGCACCACGCGCGCGCGCGCACACACACACCACACACACACACACACACACACACCAAACACACACAACCCGGGTCTGCTGTACAGGCACATGCACACATTCTATCATACGATTCACACAGGTTCCTCTCTGCCCCATCCCTACTCTATCCTTTTTTACGACATGGCACGACGTGCGTAGCACGCACGCGCCCCACACACACACCCCAACCAAACTCACTCACACCACCCACAACCACACCACACACACCACACAACCACCCCCCCCCGAACTGCTGGCCAGGCATGTGTGAAAAAGAGAGGGAGAGACGAGAGAGAGAAAAGAGGAAAGCGAGATGAGAGCCGAGAGAGAGAGGAGAGTAGAGGAGAGAGTAGAGAGAGTAGAGAGAGAGAGAGAGAGGAGGAGAAAGAGGCGAAAGAGAGATGAGAGACGAGAGAGAGAGAGAGAGAGAGGCGGGCGGCGGCGCGCATAACACACACACACACACACACACACACACACACACACACACACACACACACACACACACACACGCACACACACACACACACACACACACAGACACGCACGCACGCACGCACGCACGCATGCATGCACGCTCGCACGCACGCACACACACACACACACAGAGTCACGCGCGCGCGCGCCCGCCCAACAGATACCTTTCTTATGTATAGAGATACCTGTAAAGGGGTAACTTAATCCACCAAGTTGCGCGCACATAAAATAACCAACCTGGGTGGTTGGTGAAAGCATATTCCCCGCCTTTCACTCTACGAACAGACTCACACACAAAACGAATTGTTGTCAACCAAAAGATCAGATAAGTCCCGGTGATATCGCCAAACAGACGGCGTAAATGAAGTTGATTCCAAGCCGATTCCGACTCTGACCTTCATTACCATGAGAATCCTGAATTACCCCAGGATACAGACTGGCAGCAAATCGCATCAGGGTACGAGGTCTGTGATTGTCATATTGCCTTTTTTATCGCCGGGAGAATTCGCTTGCAATAAAGTCTTTTTGGATGATAAGTATACACCATATCGGGGATATCTCTGTTGCTTATTTCTGTGTTTTGTTGTTGATGTAGCTGCTTTGTTGCCTTCTCCCTTGCTTTGCCCTTTAAGCTTATTTTGGGAGAGGCTGGTGTTTGGGAGAATGGACAGGAAGGGGAAGTGGGGGGGGGAGGTGGGGGGGGGTGATAGGCATAAGAAGAAGGAGATGAAAGACGGAGAGTAGCAACATGAAGGTAGTTTGTGATCACGTCATGCCAATGTGTGCAAATGCGGACATCGTCATAACAAGCGTGCTCCCCAGTATCCGCAAATGCGGCTCGTAACTTTGCTGTTTGGGTGACATATTAGATCTATAACTAATAAGCAATGCTGGTACCTGCGGTAAGGTAGATAGCACAACATGCACTACACGAACACACCTAACGTTAAATGTCTACCGTTTTTGCTTGCTGCTTCTCCGTTGAAGATGTAAAGATTTCGCCCGCACCCATTTCTTTGATTCCTTTGCCCCCAAGATTACACAAAAACTACTTAATTGACAGGCAAAAAAAAATAAAAATAGAAGTACTGAGTCGCAAAACGAAGGAACTAACAAATTACAAAATATCCAACCTGAAGAAGACCCAATAGGTCGAAAAGCGTCGTGTCTATGTCGTAATATTTTTGTTCCGTCGTTTAGCCGTTCAGTATATTTTTTTTCAATTTTCTTCTGCATTCATCCCATTTTGAACCCTATGTGAGTGAGGCTGAGAGGACTAGGTGGGGAGATGAAATGGGAATCAGAAATGAACCCATCACAGTGCGCTGTACATTCTTCATGCCGATCCATAAACGGATCTAGGATCGGTTGTGCAAGGTTATGACGACTTTTTCACTGAACATGAGCTTGAGCGCGTGAAATCCCTGTTTACGAACTGAGAATTTCATGAATTAATTACTATCAAAACTCCTGTCAACGAATTGGGAACTATTTCTCGATGGATATAATCATAATAAAGTTCCTTTTCACAAATTGAGAAGTATTTATGATAAACATCTGTTATAGTTCCTTCTAACGAATCGAGAATTTATGCTCGTAATATTTACGAATTAATAGCTATAAAGGTTCATCCTTTCGAACTGAGAA
Source organism: Conus ventricosus (assembly GCA_018398815.1). NCBI lineage: Eukaryota > Metazoa > Mollusca > Gastropoda > Neogastropoda > Conidae > Conus > Conus ventricosus. Next base: position 7,174,254 of record CM031617.1, read on the forward strand.
CTATTTATGAATTAGTATGTATTGACGATCCTCTTTACGACATGAGAACTATTTATGTATTTATATCTGTTAAAATTCCTCTTTACGAAATAACAACTATTTATGAATTATTTCCTGCTAAAGTTCCTTTATCGAATTGAGAAGTATTTATAAGCTGATAGCGTTTAAAGTTTCTGTGTGAGAATTGAGTACCATATGTAAATATATTCTATCGAAGTCACTGTTTAAAATTGAAAACTGTTTTAGGAATGAATGTCTGTTGATGTTACCGTTAATGATTTGAGAACTGAATATGAATTAATGTCAACTGAACAACCTGCTTATAGCTTGCGAGCTATCTGTGAATTGATTTGTTGTTGTTGTTGTTGCTGTTGTTGCTGTTGTTGTTGTTGTCTGTCCCATCTTGTGTGCCGCCTCAGTGGCCCTGCATCCACGCCCCTCATTGTGATCCCACAGTCCCGCCGTAACGCCGGCAATCTACAGGGAGCAGCCTGTTCTAATCCAACATTCGCAGGACACCACCTACTAAGCCCCCCACTGGGCGACACTAATTGCTTAGTCGCTGAGCCGGAGTGTGTGTGAGCTCTCTCTCTCTTTCTGGAGGGTGCCACCACGTCCATCCAACGACAGCTCCCATGAATTAGCCGTTACTGGTGACCCCAACGGAATTAAACCAAGGCCATAGATGCGGAGAGGACATTAAAACTGAGATCACCATGAAAGCAGGGTATGAAGGGCCACAGATTCTTTTCTCAATGCTGATCGATGAGAATGAGAATGATAAAGATGATGCTGCGGATTTTCATTCCGGTCTGATACTGCGTGACAGGGCTGTACTCTCCACTCACTTTTATACTGTATCTGGGCATCACTCTAGCCCGAAAGATGTATACACCTGCAGTGTTCAGGTTATTTTAGCAACAACCTTCAGAGACGCGTCTCTTTAGTGGATGAAACTCGACTGTGTGGTCCCAGTCTTCCCAATTGAGACGGTAGCAAACTCAACTATTATCATGAGGCGATCGGGGCAGGAGCATCTCACATGGCTCTGATGGGAATCGAACCCATAACCTCCCAGCCAGGAGTCCACGACGCTGACCACTTCGCCACGGTGGCTGGTTTGTGACTTGATATCTATTGGAGTTACTGTTTCCGAATCCAGAATTATTTATAAATTGTCTGTTGGAGATATTATTTTCCAATTGATATCTGTGGATGGATATTTATTGGCGCAACTGTTTACGAATTAAGAGTTAGCTGTGAACTAGTATCTATACTGAACAACATTAAAAACGCACCGCTTGCCAAAAGACCCAGACAACGTTGGTAGTACAGAATTATTTAATGAAGTAAGCATATTTGATTACGCATCCATTTTTCAATTAAACAAAATGTCTGTTCTTGACAAGAATGGCCGAATTCATCTGAAATTAGCTGTTGACTTCACTAGAGTCCCTGTCAAAAAGTACACCACGACGAGCATGTCCGTCCGAGAGCTCTAATACCGAGTGTGTCCGCCATTTGCCCCGATGCACGCTTGGCAGCGCCTCCTCATGGAGTAGACAAGGTTGTGCAAAAACGCCTGTGGCAGTCCATCCCACTCCTCGGTCAGTGCGCGCCTCAAATGATCGAGAGTCTGTGGACGTCTTCCACGGGCCACAAGACGCTCCAGCTCATCCAGACGTGTTCAATGGGAGCCATGTCAGGGGACAGAGATGGCCAGGGCACACGGCAATGTTGTTCGCCCGGAGAAACGCAGCCGTGGCTCTTGCGGTGTGGGGTCGTGCATTATCATGCTGGAGAACTGCAGCTCCGGGTGCTGGTCAAACAGTGGGACGACGTGGTTCTGCAGCACCTGCTGGTACGTGTTGGCATTCACATGGTTGTCAAAAAAGTACAGAGGTGTCCGGTAGTCATGACTGAATGCCCCCCAAACCATCAGACTGCCCCCTCCCCATCTATCGGCTTCAAACACGCAGCAGTTGGCGTAGCATTCCCCGACACGCCTCCAGACTCTCATTCTCCCGTCAGCATGAGATAACGCGAAGCGACTTTCGTCAGAGAACAGCACAGCTCTCCACTGACGTCGTGTCCATGGCAGATGCTGGTTGGCCCACTGCAGGCGTTGCTGACGGTGTCTACGGGTGAGGACTGGGCCAACATGAGGGCGTCTTGCATTGAGCCCTGATTCTTGCAATCGACGTCGAACGGTTTGTCCAGACACTGGACCCCGTCGACCAACCACCTGGCGACATGTTTCTGCTGCTGTAAGGAATCGATTATGAAGATGAAGCTGGCGAATGTATCGATCCTGCGCTGGTGTGGTAACACGAGGTTGGCCCGTTCGGCGCCGATCAGTGGTGGAACCAGTAGCTGCCAAACGTTGTGATAGTCTTACAATTGTAGAGTGACTGCAATTCAGTTGTCTGGCTGTCTCTCTCGATGACATACCGACCATCAACATTCCAGTGGCTCGCTCGCGTTCTTGCATAGACAGTCGCGGCATTGTTTTCGGACCACTTCGCCTGGTCGAATGACAACTGATACCGTTTTCCAGTCGGCATGACTTCAAACTCACCATTTGAGACAAAGAAACAGATGAGCTACGTTCAGTCTCGGCCCCAGTGGCAAAAAAAGTGTTTTGGGCGAGTTGCACGTGGGCGTAACACGAACGTTGGCAAGCGCGGAGAAACCGAGGCAGTGTGAATCTGTGTCCCTTAAAATTGTGTTAATATACCAAATCCAAATACACATTTTTTTCCAAATGGGAAATCGGCAAATCAAAACGGTGCGTTTTTAATGTTGTTCAGTATATTTGAGACATCACTTGCGAACTGAGAAATATCTGTACATTCATCTGTTTAAAAGACACAGCCAACGATTTGAGAACTTTCCGTGAATGAATATCTATTGAGGTTACTGTTTACGACTTGAGAACTCTCGATAAACTGATATCTATTGAAGTTCATAATTACGAATTGAGGACTATTTCTGAATTTCTGTCTTTGAATTGGAAACTATCTGTGAATGAGTAAATATTGAAATGACAGTTTATGACTTGATATCTATCTGTAAATTAACAAGCGCTGAAATTACTGTTTACGAAATGATAACTGTCTACGAAATGATATGTATTGAAGATACCACATACGAAATGATGACCGTGTACGAAATGATATACTGACATTATTGTTTACGATCTGCTGCATGTAGAATAAACCATATTCATGAAATATCAAAAGTGTCTAATGATACAAACGTTTACTTTTCGTACTTTCCATCCCCTCCCATAACAAAAGGACATGGGCGATTACTGTTTCTGTCCACACAGGATATTTCTTCATGATGGTTTGGTAGGATCGGAGTCGAGGGGTAGACACAGCCCCAACCTCGGCGGAGATTTGCGCTCTCTCGAGTGCTCTCGTGAACTGAGGGTGGCTTCCCCATTATCACACAAGCAGCAAGGTTGTAGGGAGATGAGGAAGATGTCTATGACATTGACGGTGACGGCTGAAGACAGCTGTTCGCTGTAGGGAGATGAGGAAGATGTCTATGACATTGACAGTGAAGGCTGAAGACAGCTGTCCGCTGTAGGGAGATGAGGAAGATGTCTATGACATTGACGGTGACGGCTGAAGACAGCTGTCCGCTGTAGGGAGATGAGGAAGATGTCTATGACATTGACGGTGACGGATGAAGACAGCTGTCCGCTGTAGGGAGATGAGGAAGATGTCTATGACATTGACGGTGACGGCTGAAGACAGCTGTCCGCTGTAGGGAGATGAGGAAGATGTCTATGACATTGACGGTGAAGGCTGAAGACAGCTGTCCGCTGTAGGGAGATGAGGAAGATGTCTATGACATTGACGGTGACGGCTGAAGACAGCTGTCCGCTGTAGGGAGATGAGAAGATGTCTATGACATTGACAGTGAAGGCTGAAGACAGCTGTCCGCTGTAGGGAGATGAGGAAGATGTCTATGACATTGACAGTGAAGGCTGAAGACAGCTGTCCTCTGTAGGGAGATGAGAAAGATGTCTATTACATTGACGGTGACGGCTGAAGACAGCTGTCCGCTGTAGGGAGATGAGGAAGATGTCTATGACATTGACGGTGACGGCTGAAGACAGCTGTCCGCTGTAGGGAGATGAGGAAGATGTCTATGACATTGACAGTGACGGCTGAAGACAGCTGTCCGCTGTAGGGAGATGAGGAAGATGTCTATGACATTGACAGTAAAGGCTGAAGACAGCTGTCCGCTGTAGGAGATGAGGAAGATGTCTATGACATTGACAGTGAAGGCTGAAGACAGCTGTTCGCTGTAGGGAGATGAGGAAGATGTCTATGACATTGACAGTGAAGGCTGAAGACAGCTGTCCGCTGTAGGGAGATGAGGAAGATGTCTATGACATTGACAGTGAAGGCTGAAGACAGCTGTCCGCTGTAGGGAGATGAGGAAGATGTCTATGACATTGACAGTGAAAGCTGAAGACAGCTGTCCGCTGTAGGGAGATGGGGAAGATGTCTATGACATTGAAAAGTGAAGGCTGAAGACAGCTGTTCGCTGTAGGGAGATGAGGAAGATGTCTATGACATTGACAGTGAAGGCTGAAGACAGCTGTCCGCTGTAGGGAGATGAGGAAGATGTCTATGACATTGACGGTGACGGCTGAAGACAGCTGTCCGCTGTAGGGAGATGAGGAAGATGTCTATGACATTGACAGAGAAGGCTGAAGACAGCTGTCCGCTGTAGGCAGATGAGGAAAATGTCTATGACATTGACGGTGACGGCTGAAGACAGCTGTCCGCTGTAGGGAGATGAGGAAGATGTCTATATGACATTGACAGTGAAGGCTGAAGACAGCTGTCCGCTGTAGGGAGATGAGGAAGATGTCTATGACATTGACAGTGAAGGCTGAAGACAGCTGTCCGCTGTAGGGAGATGAGGAAGATGTCTATGACATTAACGGTGAAGGCTGAAGACAGCTGTCCGCTGTAGGGAGATGAGGAAGATGTCTATGACATTGACGGTGACGGCTGAAGACAGCTGTCCGCTGTAGGGAGATGAGGAAGATGTCTATGACATTGACAGTGAAGGCTGAAGACAGCTGTCCGCTGTAGGGAGATGAGGAAGATGTCTATGACATTGACAGTGACGGCTGAAGACAGCTGTCCGCTGTAGGGAGATGAGGAAGATGTCTATGACATTGACAGTGAAGGCTGAAGACAGCTGTCTGCTGTAGGGAAATGAGGAAGATGTCTATGACATTGACAGTGAAGGCTGAAGACAGCTGTCCGCTGTAGGGAGATGAGGAAGATGTCTATGACATTGACGGTGAAGGCTGAAGACAGCTGTCCGCTGTAGGGAGATGAGGAAGATGTCTATGACATTGACGGTGAAGGCTGAAGATAGCTGTCCGCTGTAGGGAGATGAGGAAGATGTCTATGACATTGACAGTGAAGGCTGAAGACAGCTGTCCTCTGTAGGGAGATGAGAAAGATGTCTATTACATTGACGGTGACGGCTGAAGACAGCTGTCCGCTGTAGGGAGATGAGGAAGATGTCTATGACATTGACGGTGACGGCTGAAGACAGCTGTCCGCTGTAGGGAGATGAGGAAGATGTCTATGACATTGACAGTGAAGGCTGAAGACAGCTGTTCGCTGTAGGGAGATGAGGAAGATGTCTATGACATTGACAGTGAAGGCTGAAGACAGCTGTCCGCTGTAGGGAGATGAGGAAGATGTCTATGACATTGACAGTGAAGGCTGAAGACAGCTGTCCGCTGTAGGGAGATGAGGAAGATGTCTATGACATTGACAGTGAAAGCTGAAGACAGCTGTCCGCTGTAGGGAGATGAGGAAGATGTCTATGACATTGACAGTGAAGGCTGAAGACAGCTGTTCGCTGTAGGGAGATGAGGAAGATGTCTATGACATTGACAGTGAAGGCTGAAGACAGCTGTCCGCTGTAGGGAGATGAGGAAGATGTCTATGACATTGACGGTGACGGCTGAAGACAGCTGTCCGCTGTAGGGAGATGAGGAAGATGTCTATGACATTGACAGAGAAGGCTGAAGACAGCTGTCCGCTGTAGGGAGATGAGGAAAATGTCTATGACATTGACGGTGACGGCTGAAGACAGCTGTCCGCTGTAGGGAGATGAGGAAGATGTCTATATGACATTGACAGTGAAGGCTGAAGACAGCTGTCCGCTGTAGGGAGATGAGGAAGATGTCTATGACATTGACAGTGACGGCTGAAGACAGCTGTCCGCTGTAGGGAGATGAGGAAGATGTCTATGACATTAACGGTGAAGGCTGAAGACAGCTGTCCGCTGTAGGGAGATGAGGAAGATGTCTATGACATTGACGTGACGGCTGAAGACAGCTGTCCGCTGTAGGGAGATGAGGAAGATGTCTATGACATTGACAGTGAAGGCTGAAGACAGCTGTCCGCTGTAGGGAGATGAGGAAGATGTCTATGACATTGACAGTGACGGCTGAAGACAGCTGTCCGCTGTGGGGAGATGAGGAAGATGTCTATGACATTGACAGTGAAGGCTGAAGACAGCTGTCTGCTGTAGGGAAATGAGGAAGATGTCTATGACATTGACAGTGAAGGCTGAAGACAGCTGTCCGCTGTAGGGAGATGAGGAAGATGTCTATGACATTGACGGTGAAGGCTGAAGACAGCTGTCCGCTGTAGGGAGATGAGGAAGATGTCTATGACATTGACGGTGACGGCTGAAGACAGCTGTCCGCTGTAGGGAGATGAGGAAGATGTCTATATGACATGACAGTGAAGGCTGAAGACAGCTGTCCGCTGTAGG
>CM031617.1:7188584-7203584 GCA_018398815.1 Conus ventricosus
TCTCTAGGTTCTCACAGATATCATCGGCATAGTTATAAACTCTGCGTTCTACAGATATAATCGGCATAGTTATAAACTCTGCGTTCTACAGATATCAATCGCATAGTTATAAACTCCTCGTCTACAGAATTATAATTTCGGTCATAATAAACTCGCTACAGATATAACCTGCATAGTTATAAACTCTGCAGTTATAACAGGTTATAAATTGAGTAGTTAATAGCACTGCTGCGGAATCGAAATTATTAACCGCAAGATACGAACTCATGCGATTCCAGATATAAATCGCATAGGTTTCAACTCTGCGTTCTACAGAAGATAACAACCTCAGTACAACACCATGACCGCATCACGATTTCATTACTTCGCATAGTAAAACTCTGCGTTCAACAATGAAATCCGCAAGTTAAAACTCTGCCGATCTACAGATATATACGCAACACTTAAAACTGTTCACAATATATCGGCAAGTATCAAACTTGCGTTACTACAGAAAACGCAATAGTAAACTCTGCGTTCACAGATTCATCCATTCGTATTAAACACGCTTCACAGAAATAATCGGCATATTATAACTCGTTCTCAGATATCAGTCAGCATAGTTATAGAACTTGCGTTACAGATATCACTCGGATTTATACAATCTGCGTTAACAACATCAGATCAACGGCAAGTTAAACCAGCGTTCTTCAGATATAATCGGCATAGTAAACACTCTGACGTTCAGACAGAATACTCGCTCATAGTTATAAACCAGCTTCTACAGATATAATCGACAATGATCACAACACTGTCTTACAGATATTCGGCATAGTTATAAACTCTGCGTTCTACACGATATAACGCATAGTTAAACTTCTCGTCCTCAGATAAGATCGCATCAGGAAACGACATAACCTGCGTTCAACGATTATCTCACTTATACAACTCTCGTCTACCAGACTAACGCATAGTATACAACTCTGGATCTTCATATTAATCTGCAGTATCACAACCTGGTTCACAGAATAATCGGCAAGTTAAAACTATCTTCACAGTTAATCGGCATAGTAAACACACCAGGCAACATTACCAGAATATAATCGTCATATATCAATCATGCATTCTAACAGGATAAGATTGCAACCTGCAGCGATCTCACACTGCGGCAATGTACATTAATACTTGCGAACCGCCAAGAAACGTCAACAGCAATTTCCACCAAGCAAACACACGACTTCAGACCTCTAAGCCTTCAGCAAGATACACATCACACTCAGTACACAACCGACAACAATGAACCAGCAATCACTGATCTTCATCCACTTCAGTCAAGACACACAACACTCAGGACAACGAAAATGAACGGCCATCACTGATCTTCATCCACTTCAGCGCAAGATGGGCGTTGAATGAAAACGAGGCTGTCGAGAAGGAGACGATGTGTGAAGAGAAGTGATTGCTCGTTCTTTTCGTTGTTCTGCGTGTTTTGTATCTTGCCTGAAGAAGACGTACGAGGTCGAAACCGTCGTGTTTTGTCTTGTGATTCGTTTTGTCTACGTTTTCTTGGCGGTTTGCAATTAGTTTCATTTAAAAGAGACAATCGAATTAGGAATGTAAAGGGGGAAGGAGGCGGGGACGCGAAATGGGTAGGGGTGGGGTGGGGGTGGGAGGGGAGGGGATAGAGGTGGAGAGTGGTAAAAAAGGGGACAGGCTTTCGTACTTCTTAAATCTCTCCCCCCCCCCCCCCCCCCCCCCCCACCCCGCTCCCACCCCCCCCCCCCCCCCCCCCCCCCCCCCCCCCCCCCCCCCGCTCTTTGAGGCGGCTGTCCATGTCATTTACGGAGAACTGTTTGCTGTCGTGATGAGGTTCTGTACAAGAAGCTTCTAGAAAAAAAAAAAGGTCCCCAGAAATGTAGTTCCAGAGGAAAGGAATGATGGACAGGGGGAGAGAGGGGGGGGGGGAGGGGGGGGGCACAAAAATAGAGGCAGACTGTGTAAAAGCTGCCGAAAGTTCTGGCATGGGATCCAAAGCCTGGTAGTGACCAGAGAGATGGGAACACGGGGTCTGGGATGAAATGGCCTGCATAAACGAGCACCTGATCTTGTGTCAGTATGTAGGCCAGATAGCAGACCTGGCTTCCTTTCCCCTTCCCCTCTTTCTGCAGTAGTGTGTGTGTGTGTGTGTGTGTGTGTTGGTGCGTGCGCGCGCGTGCGTGCGTGCGTGCGTGCGTGTGTGTGTGTGTGTGTGTGTGTGTGTGTGTGTGTGTGTGTGTGTGTGTGTGTGTGTGCTCACATTCATGCAGTTCTATCCTGGTGATTTTTGTTATTACTTAAACAAAATCTGATATCCATCTCTTCTTCCAATATTTATTTTTTCGTCTTCTTGAATGTTGTCAAAATTCTTGTGCATTTTCTTGGACAAAAATATAGCTCTGACAGTGTTTGTGTGATAGTGCAGAGGGTCATCTTCTTTACGTAGCAACAGGTGTGGCCGTGTGCATTAACTATAGAAAGAATATTCTCTTGAACTGACTGTACGTCTGCCACGTTTTCTTCTGACTGTGCAGAGAATACATTCTTTTGACAGTCTGCAGCACTAGATCGTTTCTTAAATGGACCCTAGCTCAGCCCATTATTTTTATCTACAGAGAAGGTATTTTCTTTAACAGAGTATAGTTCTGTCGTTTTGTTTGATTGTAGAGAAGCTACCTTCTTTAACACACTGTATCTCTGGCGCCGTTTGCCTGAATGTGGAGAGGGTATCTTCTTCAGGCACTGCAGCTTTGGCACTCTTCGTCTGATTGTACAGAGGGTATCTTCTTCAGGCACTCTTCGTCTGATTGCACAGAGGGTATCTTCTTCAGGCACTCTTCGTCTGATTGCACAGAGGGTATCTTCTGCAGGCACTTCGTCTGATTGTACAGAGGGTATCTTCTTCAGGCACTCTTCGTCTGATTGTACAGAGGGCATCTTCTTCAGGCACTCTTCGTCTGATTGCACAGAGGGTATCTTCTTCAGGCACTGTTGGTCTGATTGTACAGAGGGTATCTTCTTCAGGCACTCTTCGTCTGATTGTACAGAGGGTATCTTCTTCAGGCACTCTTCGTCTGATTGCACAGAGGGTATCTTCTTCAGGCACTCTTCGTCTGATTGTACAGAGGGTATCTTCTGCAGGCACTCTTCGTCTGATTGTACAGAGGGTATCTTCTTCAGGCACTGTTGGTCTGATTGTACAGAGGGTATCTTCTTCAGGCACTCTTCGTCTGATTGTACAGAGGGTATCTTCTTTCAAAGTCTGTCGTTCTAACTTTGTGTGACAGAGGAAAAAGAGCTGTCTTTTTTTTAACAGACTACCATTCTGACACTGTGCGATTGCGGAAAGGGTTATCTTCCTCAACGGACTCTGTCTCTGGCACTGTTAGTCTGACTGTGGAGAGGGTTTGTTTTCACAGACTCTACCTCTGGCGCTGTCTACGTGACTGTGGACAGGGTTATTTTCCTTTGCATGCTATATCTCTGGCACTGTTGATCTGATTGTAGAGAGAGTTATGCCCTGGCAGTTGACGTCTAATTGCAGAGAGGGTTTCCCCATTAACAGATTTGAGCACAGCTCACCTGTTTGTCTCCATGTTCAGAGGAAATCCTCTTCACCAGATACTGTGGGTCCTTCATGTCATGTTGTTCACAGCTCACCTGTTTCTATCCATGTTCAGAGGAAATCCTCTTCACCAGACACTGCGGCTCCTTCAAGTCACGTTGTTCGCAGCTCACCTGTTTGTGTCCATGTTCAGGGGAAATCCTCTTCACCAGACACTGTGGCTCCTTCAAGTCATGTTGTTCGCAGCTCAGCTGACCGCGGGGGCCATGTCAAGATTGTTAGCATCCCACATTCATGACTATGTACTATTGCTATGTGCGTTTGTGTCAGTCCCACTGGGATGCTCAGTCCCACACTGTGGTGAGTGTTGAGAAATGTAGCCCACTGACCTGTCCCTGATTCAATGATGCAATGTAGCCCGCTGACCTGTCCCTGATTCAATGATGCAATGTAGCCCACTGACCTGTCCCTGATTCAATGATGCAACGTAGCCCACTGACCTGTCCCTGATTCAATGATGCAATGTAGCCCACTGACCTGTCCCTGATTCAATGATGCAATGTAGCCCACTGACCTGTTCCTGATTCAATGATGCAATGTAGCCCACTGACCTGTCCCTGATTTAATGATCCAATATACCCCACTGACCTGTCCCTGATTCAATAATGCAATGTAGCCCACTGACCTGTCCCTGATTCAATGATGCAATATAGCCCACTGACCTGTCTCTGATTCAATGATGCAGTGTAGCCCACTGACCTGCCTCTGGTTCAATGATGCAATGTAGCCCACTGACCTGTCTCTGGTTCAATGATGCAATGTAGCCCACTGACCTGCCTCTGGTTCAATGATGCAATATAGCCCACTGACCTGTCTCTGATGCCATGCAGCCCACTGACCTGTCTCTGATTCAATGATACAGTATTACCCTCTCCCTGTGCCAGTCAAAATGCATTCTACCCGTTTATTCGCTGCTTCCAATAAGGACGTAACGTACATGGGTTTTTGCCCTCATACGACGACCCTTTCTAAAGCATCATGAGTTGAAAATAGAAAAAGCGTCACCTTGAGAGTAGTGTTCCAGCACATTCACCCAAAGCGTCACCTTGAGAGTAGTGTTCCAGCACATTCACCCAAAGCGTCACCTTGAGAGTAGTGTTCCAGCACATTCACCCAAAGCGTCACCTTGAGAGTAGTGTTCCAGCACATTCACCCAGTGGAGGCCAAGCAGGAGAGCGGATGTGACGTCAGAGAAATGGGAGATAAGCTTTCAAAGTATCAGAGGAGAAACCCACCGAGACAGATTGGAAAATGAACACGTTCATACCTGCTGGGAATTTATGTCTTCGCAGAGACCTTGAGCTTTTTTTGTTCTCCCAATCTTTCTTATATCCACGAACTACTTTACGCACACACCCACTGCCGTGGTGGGGTCAATACCGTCGCAGGCTATTTGTGAGAGGTCGTGGTTTCAAGTTTTGTTTTCATAGGTTTTGTATTGTTCTGCTGCGTACTGCGTCTTCCTAATTCTGTTGTCTGTACTCTGGGCTCTAATGGCAAGAGTGGAACCACACAGTCGAGTTTCTGGAAACTGGAATGAAGCTCCATGGCGTCATTTTCTTCTTCTTGTTCTTGTTCTTCTTCTTCTTCTTCTTCTTCTTCTTCTTCTCCACCACCACCATCACCACCACCACCACCACCACCACCATCACCACCACCACCACCACCACCACACCACCACCACCATCACCACCATCACCACCACCACCACCACCACCACCACCACCACCACCACCGCCATCATCATCATCATCATCATCATCATCATCATCATCATCATCATCATCATCATCATCATCATCAACGTCATCGTCATCGTCATCATCATCATCATCATCATCATCATCATCATCATCATCATCACCATCATCATCACCATCATCATCTTACCATCACCATGATCATCGTCAACAGTACCATCATCATCATCATCACCGCCTTTACGCTAGATAATGTCAGATAAAGTCTTACGGCAAATGGATAAACTACTTCTCACAGTCAATACAGCTTCCTTAGTAAAACAGAGCTCTGGACTCGTTGTCATTGTTCTGGAGGTAAAACACATGAGAAAACAGCAAACAATACGTCATGATCATCATTGTTCTGGAGGTAAAATACATGATGAAGCAACAACAACACATCATGATCATCATTGTTCTGAAGGTAAAACACATGATGAAAGAACAACACGTCATGATCATCATTGTTCTGAAGGTAAAACACATGATAAAATAGCAACAACACGCCATGATCACCATTGTTCTGAAGGTAAAACAAATGATAAAATAGCAACAACACGCCATGATCACCATTGTTCTGGAGGTAAAACACATGACAAAATAGCAACAACACGCCATGATCACCATTGTTCTGAAGGTAAAACACATGATAAAATAGCAACAACACGCCATGATCACCATTGTTCTGAAGGTAAAACACATGATAAAATAGCAACAACACGCCATGATCACCATTGTTCTGGAGGTAAAACACATGATAAAATAGCAACAACACGCCATGATCACCATTGTTCTGAAGGTAAAACACATGATAAAATAGCAACAACACGCCATGATCACCATTGTTCTGAAGGTAAAACACATGATAAAATAGCAACAACACGCCATGATCACCATTGTTCTGGAGGTAAAACACATGATAAAATAGCAACAACACATGATCACCATCACTTGACGTGCCCTGAACGTTGCACTGTTTTTGTTGTCTGTGTGACCTTCACCTCTGTGCCATGCTCCTGTTGATGACCGGCTTTTAGTTTGTCATCGTGGTGATTTGCCCACACTTGTTGCTCCACATGTCTACTGTGTCGGCTTTGTAGAGACTGCCAAGATAATTGATGTCCCTGCACAGCTAAGGTAACTACATCGTTAATATCATGGCGGGCAAACAACAGTTATTTGTCGCCTGCTTAAAAAGAAAACAATTAAACGGGAAGAAAATGGAGAAAGGTTAAAGAGAGAGAGAGAGAGAGAGAGAGAGAGAGAGAGAGAGAGAGAGAGAGAGAGAGAGAGAGAGAGAGCGAGAGAGAGAGAGATAGAGAGAGAGAGAGAGAGAGAGCCAGAGAGAGCAAGAGAGGGCGAGAGACAGACAGATAGAGAGAGGGACAATCTTGTGCGATTTGCTTGATGACCCTTGGGGGCGAAGAGTCAGTAATGTTGCCCCCATAACAAGGGAGATAATGGAGATTTCTGATGGTTCCACGGGAATCATTGTCTGGGGGTGTTCAGACAGATTTTGTCCTGCAATGGCTGCGGAAATTACATCCTTCATTTCTGTTTGCGTCTGAATGAATGAGGGGAGGGAGAGGGAGGGAGAGGGAGGAAGAGAGAGAGAGAGAGAGGGGGGGAGATGGAAGGAGGGAGAGAGGGAGGGAGAGAGGGAGGTAGCAAGAGAGAGGTAGCAAGAGAGAGAGAGAAAAAGAGAGAGCATGTATATGTGTATCTATGTGTGTGTGTGAGAGAGAGAGAGAGAGAGAGAGAGAGAGAGAGAGAGAGAGAGAGAGAGAGAGAGAGAATACGAACACTTAGAAGAAGAAGAAGAAGAAGAAGAAGAAGAAGAAGAAGAAGAAGAAGAAGAAGAGAGAGAGAGAGAGAGAGAGAGAGAGAGAGAGAGAGAGAGAGAGAGAGAGAGAGACAGACAGACAGACAGACAGACAGACAGACAGACAGACAGACAGACTGAGAGGGACAGAGAGGGGGGAGGAGGGAGGGAGAGAGAGAGAGAGAGAAGGACTGTAACTTCCTTCATAATGCATTTGAAATTCGCCCATGGGATGCTTCTTAACCTTGTTGGACATGACATAAATACCTCTGACATAGACTCTAAATGGTAGTTGCTTGTTTGACATAACATGGAAACCGTAAGGGAAAAGAATAGCAGGCAAAATTAAACAAACAAACAATGAAAAACAGAGACTGACGAAGAAGGATGGACGTGGATTTCTTTATACGCAAGCTATTGAAATATTCCCCACTGAAATCCCACTGGAGAAAACATATCAGATCAAGATGAGCTGAAACCTCGCAGACTAAATCCCCAAGTCAAAAACGTTTGCGTTTTACTTCATAGTTGCAACCTTTGCGTTCCATAGATATAATCAAATTAGGAATGTAAACGGGGATGGGGGGGGGGGGAGGGGAGGCTGGGACGTGGCAGAGGGAAGGGGGGGATGGAGGAGGAAGGGAGGACAGAAGTGGAGAGTGATGAAGAAAGGAGACAGGCTTTCGTACCTCTTTAATCCCCCCCCCCCCCCCCCCCCACCTCCTCCTTGCTCTCTGAAGCTGGCTTCCATCTCATTGGGGGAACCTGTTTGCTCTCGTGATGACGTTCTGTACGAGAAGCTTCAGAAAAAAGTGGTTCCCCAGAAAAAAAAGTAGTTCCAAAGAAAACCAAGGCACAGATGGGAGACAGACTGTTTAAAAGCTGCCGAAAGTTCTGGCATGGGATCCAAAGCCTGGTTGTGACCAGAGAGATGGGAACACAGGGTCTGAGATGAAATGGCCTGCATATACGAACACCTGATCTTGTGTCTGTATGTAGACAAAACTGCAGACCGTGCTTCTTTTCCACATCCCTTCTTCTGTAGAAGTGTGTATGGGGGAGGTGGATAGATATATGTGTGTGGGGGTGAGTGAGTGGTGGTGGTGGTGGTGGTGGTGGTGGTGGTGGTGGTGTGTGTGTGTGTGTGTGTGTGTGTGTGTGTGTGTGTGTGTGTGTGTGTGTGTGTGTGTGTGTGTGTGTGTGTGTGTGTGTGCGCGCGCCTGCATACGTGCATGCGTTGGTTGTCCTTTAAGAAAATATTTGCTGAATATGAGTAAATAGCTGCATACCAAATCAAGTACATATTATTCAAATGGTAGTGTACTTCACGAACATATACTGCCAAAATATTCCATACAAAATACATTTACATGCACATCTATAGACTGCAACTGAAAATAAAACAATACTGGCCGAGATAGCCATTGTTATTCATTCATGTTTGCGTTACTGATGCTTCTTGTGTGACGCTACTAACGCTAACAGACACTGAACATTCCTTTGGTGGTCCTGCCACTGTCGAACCCACTCTGCCTCCTACCCTCCTTGCTGTCTGGGGCAACGTCACGGGTCCGATGATGATCCGATATTGGCCATGTCCAAATGACAATATCCGTGAGGTTGACTTCGGATTACTTGAAAATTAGGGACAAGATTTTGATGGAGTAAATTTTATCCTCCTGTCGTTGCCGGAAAATGATTTCAATCATCATCAAGTAGAGTGGTCTCTGTCTCTGTCTCTGTCTCTGTCTGTCTGTCTCTCTCTCTCTCTCTCTCTCTCTCTCTCTCTCTCTCTCTCTCTCTCTCTTTGTGTGTGTGTGTGTGTGTGTGTGTGTGTGTGTGTGTGTGTGTGTGTGTGTGTGTGTGTGTGTGTGTGTGTGTGTGTGTGTGTGTGTGTGTGTGTGTGTGTGTGTGTGTTCTTCTTCTTCTTCTTCTTCTTCTTCTTCTTCTTCTTCTTCTTCTTCTTCTTCCCTCCCCTCTCTCTCTCTCTCTCTCTCTCTCTCTCTCTCTCTCTCTCTCCTCTCTCTCTCTCTCTCTCTCTCTCTCTCTCTCTCTGATGTGTAGGCGCTCACCTTCATGTAGGTCTATTTTGGTGATTATTTTATATGTAGCCGGGTGCTAACAGTGTATATATTTATTTTGGTTACCTTTCGTGGATGAAAATGTTTTGTTCGAGAGTTATCTTCCCCTTACCTCCCTTGGTCGAATCTCTTTTTTTTTATTGTGTAAATTCTTAAAATCATGAATACCTCAGAACCTACATAATTGTATGTACGTCGCTAAAGTCACAAAAATTAATGTATTTGATTCATTACAACCGTACTGGGCTGAGAAGCCCATATTTTCACTAAACTGGGATTTTGCACGAGCAATCTTGGCGCCATTTTCAATTGTCTGTCGAATGAACATTGAATAATTCTTGATTTTACAAAAAGTAAGAGGAAAACCGAAGAATCTGAAGATGCATGCTAAAAGTAATGTCCATGAGCTCTCATTTTGTATATCGCATGCTTAGGATCTTTTCCGCACAGGCTTGCTACTATACGAAATGACTGATGACGCCGGTTCCCTTGAGCAAGTCGCCTTCTTCGTTCATTGTCGGAGTTTTGATCCAAATTATCATTCTACGAAATTCGGACTTCCCGATCGAAATCTTGCTTATGACTCCATTTCTGTTATGAATACAACTGAAATGTGCAGAATTTATTATTTAACGACCGTTTTCAACAGAGTATTTTTCAGTTGAAAATTGTGTCAAAAGTAGGCGCGACGGCCCGTCGAAGTGAAAAGTCAGCTGTGTTTTCTAGTAATTTTTAACAA
Source organism: Conus ventricosus (assembly GCA_018398815.1). Lineage (NCBI taxonomy): Eukaryota > Metazoa > Mollusca > Gastropoda > Neogastropoda > Conidae > Conus > Conus ventricosus. Next base: position 7,198,606 of record CM031617.1, read on the forward strand.
CAGAATTCTCCACTTAGACACTATCTCGGAAAATGAAGTTTATATGTATGAAAAGAGCGAAATGCCAGCTATTCATTCATTGTAAAATTATTTCACGCTCTTCAGTACCTTTTATTGAAATAGAGGAAAATATGACGCAAACGCGTTAAAAGTGGCTTCACTCTGGGACATTAATCGCAATGATTTAGTACAGGAACAAAATTGTCAAATGTGACTTACTGCATTTTATTCCTTGTGTTCTGAGGTTTTCATCGATAGTAAACATGTGTTAATAGTTTGAACGGACAGCGAGCCAGACAACACTGAAGCTGCCATAGAAACACAAAATTCTGTTGGTTCCGGCCTCGCGAGGCCTGTTTCGTCTCTGGCACCGTGTGCTGGCTTTGCGGCCCGGTACATGCTTACAAAATAGAGCGTTGTGTGAGAATGGAGCAGAGTGTTCCCAGAGTGTTCCCTGATGTGTAGCGACTGGCGTAAGAGGCAGAGAGAGTGCTCAGTGCGCTGAGTGCTGTGCGAGAGAGATTGCTCCCAGGGCTGCGTTTCTGGTTTGAGCTTATCAGGAAGGCAATAAAAGGAGGAAAAACTCCACGTCGTCCTCCTGTGTCTTCTTGGACTGGCTGCTGTCCCTTGGTTCCTGCGCTTATCACCATCTGCCTGTCTTCACCTGCACACCCCTTACCCCTCCACACCATCACAATTGGCGCTGCGAGCAGGATTGAAGACAAGGGACCAAGAAGACACAGCCCAAGAAGACCGGACACCATGGCCAGCCAACTACCTCTGCACCCCTGCATCAGCTCCCCAAATTCACGGGTAACGAGAGCAGCAGGGGAGTGGACAACTTCATCCGGAGGCCAGGCTTGCCCTACACCTGCAGCCCCTGGATGACAGGACAGGCCGCCCCTGGTGATTGCCGCCCTAGATGGCCGAGCTCGCCAGGAGGTGATCAGGCTGCCAGCAACAGAGGTAGACCCCAGCCAAGATCTTGACCATCTTGGAGGAGAACTGGGGAGAGCAGCGTGTTGTGGTCACGCTGGCCACAGCATTCTTCAACAGCCAGCAAGGCCAGGACGGAGACCATCTGGGAGTATGGCTCCCATCTCCAGTTACTATGGAGGAAGGTGAACCAGGCTGGGGATGGAATGTTGCCAGCATCCATACTACGGGACGTCTTCACCCGTGGCCTACGACAAGCAGCACTCCGCAAGGATGTCCGGTATTTCGTCCGGAACCATCCTACCACCACCTTTGAAGAGGCTAGGAAGGAAGCCCAAAGGTGGATGCAGGACTGCGGGTGCCGACGGTGACATCCTCTACACAGCTGGCACTGCTACTGTCGCCTCGCTTCAAACTCAGCTAGAGGCACTCAGGGCCACAGTCGCCAGCTTGCGGGAGGAACTGCAGCAGCCACCACCTGCATGGCCACCACCGCAGGTCTGCAGCTGTGTGACGGACCACAGCGCTCAGGACGACGGCCCAGACGGAGGCGACAGAAGATGGCAGCGATGATGAAATCTGAGGACAAACCCAGTCCTCTACCACTGTCAGCAGCCAGAATGCTGACAAAGCAATATGGTTCAGCAGCACCCAAGCGACAGGCAGAGTCCAATTTCGCCTCTGCTGTCACCAGGAGAGATGCGCCGACTGCAGCAGGAGGACCCATCCATCGGGCCAGTTCTCTCCTCCTGGCCAAAGAAGCCTGCACTGGCGAGAATAGGGAGCTACAGGCCCTCACCCAGCAGCACAGCCGATTCACCTGCCGACAGGGAGTGCTGTATCGGCGAAATGGTGGACCCTAGACTTGGGGCGTGTGAGCAGCTACTCCTTCCCGGATTGCTCCGCCCCAAGGTTCTGTCATCGGTCCACAACCGCCAGGTCACCAGGCTACCAGCATGCTGCAGAGATGTTACGCCCCCAGGTCTACTGGCCCGGTATGTACCGGGACCTGGAGCAGCACCTGGTTGATTGCCGACCCTGCAGAAAGGTCAGCCAACTGCCAGTGCCTCCACGCTCAATCTGTTCGCCAGAACCCAGGCCACCACAGGCTGCTGTGGCCCCCAGACAACGGGTCTGGCTCTGTCGGGCAACTTCCCACCTGACAGCAGAACCGACACCCTGCCATCGTCCAAACCACCTGACTGGAGGAGACCCAAGCTGGAACCAGCACCAGACTTCAAGACAGACCGGCAGACGTTCCTGCAGCCCAAGCCAAGAACTGCTGGCCACCTGTGCCAACTCCAGTTCCGCCCACGCCAGCCCCACGGCGAACTGCCTGTCGGCGGTGAAACATGTGAAAAGGTATGCTGGTGACTGCCTGGATGACCAGGAACACTTCACAAATAACTGACCTGGTCAGATGTCTTAGGACAGTTGTCATACTCCAGGACTGATTTCTTGTTAAATACCTCCTGAAAAGAGGTGTGTTGGGACTACTTTTTTCTGATACCTTGTGACATTTTAATGTTGTCTTCTTTCTTTTTTTGTATAAACAGTACATATCGATTGTTCTCCAAAGACGTAAAATGATGTACGCCTCTGTTGTTCAAAGTCGACAGTAATGACCAAGAGAAAACTACGTTGTGTGGACTCTTGGGGAAACTTTGTCCAAAACGACAAAACCTACCCTAGTCCATGTTTTCCTGGGGACTAGACTCTTAAGGAGTTTGATCATTCCCTTCTAGCCATTTTGTACCGGACTTTATGGAATCTTGTTCAATAAAAGCCCATTGTTGTCGTTTGGTACCCAATGCCCTGGAATTTAACAAATCCATTAAAGTATATTTTGTACCCGACTTTCTTGGAATGTTTGTTTAAATAACAAATCCTCTCTAAGTCATTTTGGTACTTGACATTTTGGAATTTTGTTCAAAATAACAAGTCCATTGTTGTCACTCGGTGCCTACCCAATGTTTTGGATTTTTTTTTAAACAAATCCTCTCTAAGTCATTTTGGTACTTGACATTTTGGAATTTTGTTTACATAACAAGTCCATTATTGTCACTCGGTACCTACCCAGTGCTTTGGGTTTTAACACATGTCCTAATGATTTTTGATGTCCGACTTGGAATTTTGTTTTAGATATCAAGTCCAGTTTAGTCACTTATGTACCCAAAGTCCGGGTTTTGTTCATGAAAGGAATCCCTTGTAGTCATTTTGTATTTGACTTTTTGGAATTTTGTTTAAATTATATGCCCATTTAGACAATGCGAATCTGCCGACTTCAGAAGCCTTGTTTAAAAAAGCAAGCCTTGTTAGCTGGAATGATATGAATACAAAGAATGAGAGAGGGAGAAGATGTTTGATTGCTTTGCTTTGATACACTGATATAAGGGTTTTGTTTAGGACTAGAAATGCCTCTCCAGACTTGATGTCTAAAAGCTCCAGTTTTCCCCATTGATTTATGTGTTGTACTTGATGACGCTGTCATTTCCATGTCATCTTATATCAGCGAGGACGCTGGTTCTAACAGAGTAGGGGGGGATGTAGCCGGGTGCTAACAGTGTATATATTTATTTTGGTTACCTTTCGTGGATGAAATGTTTTGTTCGAGAGTTATCTTTCCCTTACCTCCTTGGTCGAATCTCTTTTTTTTATTGTGTAAATTCTTAAAATCATGAATACCTCAGAACCTACATAATTGTATGTACGTCGCTAAAGTCACAAAAATTAATGTATTTGATTCATTACAACCGTACTGGCTGAGAAGCCCATATTTTCACTAAACTGGGATTTTGCACGAGCAATCTTGGCGCCATTTTCAATTGTCTGTCGAATGAACATTGAATAATTCTTGATTTTACAAAAAGTAAGAGGAAAACCGAAGAATCTGAAGATGCATGCTAAAAGTAATGTCCATGAGCTCTCATTTTGTATATCGCATGCTTAGGATCTTTTCCGCACAGGCTTGCGACTATACGAAATGACTGATGACGCCGGTTCCCTTGAGCAAGTCGCCTTCTTCGTTCATTGTCGGAGTTTTGATCCAAATTATCATTCTACGAAATTCGGACTTCCCGATCGAAATCTTGCTTATGACTCCATTTCTGTTATGAATACAACTGAAAATGTGCAGAATTTATTATTTAACAGACCGTTTCAACAGAGTATTTTTCAGTTGAAAATTGAGTCAAAAGTAGGCGCCGACGGCCCGTCGAAGTGAAAAGTCAGCTGTGTTTTCTAGTAATTTTTAACAACAGAATTCTCCACTTAGACACTATCTGGGAAAATGAAGTTTATATGTATGAAAAGAGCGAAATGCCAGCTATTCATTCATTGTAAAATTATTTCACGCTCTTCAGTACCTTTTATTGAAATAGAGGAAAATATGACGCAAACACGTTAAAAGTGGCTTCACTCTGGGACATTAATCAGCAATGATTTAGTACAGGAACAAAATTGTCAAATGTGACTTACTGCATTTTATTCCTTGTGTTCTGAGGTTTTCGTCGATAGTAAATATGTGTTAATAGTTTGAACGGACAGCGAGCCAGACAACACTGAAGCTGCCATAGAAAACACAAAATTCTGTTGGTTCCGGCCTCGCGAGGCCTGTTTCGTCTCTGGCACCGTGTTGCTGGCTTTGCGGCCCGGTACATGCTTATAAAAATAGAGCGTTGTGTGAGAATGGAGCAGAGTGTTCCCAGAGTGTTTCCCTGATGTGAGCGACTGGCGTAAGAGGCAGAGAGAGTGCTCAGTGCGCTGAGTGCTGTGCGAGAGAGATTGCTCCCAGGGCTGCGTTCCTGGTTTGAGCTTATCATGGAAGGCAAATAAAAGGAGAAAAACTCCACGTCGTCCTCCTGTGTCTTCTTGACTGGCTGCTGTCCCTTGGTTCCTGCGCTTATCACCATCTGCCTGTCTTCACCTGCACACCCCTTACCCCTCCACACCATCACATATATTTAAACAAAATCTGGAATTCATCCCTTCTTTCAATTTTTGGGGTTTTCGTCTTCTTGAACGTTGTCGAAAATCTTTGTGCA
>CM031617.1:7208584-7213584 GCA_018398815.1 Conus ventricosus
AGAAAGCTTGTAGGCGTACACCAGAACGCCCAGCCAGTGGAAACAGAAAGCTTGTAGGCGTACACCAGAAAGCCCAGCCAGTGGAAACAGAAAGCTTGTAGGCGTACACCAGAAAGCCCAGCCAGTGGAAACAGAAAGCTTGTAGGCTAACACCAGAAAGCCCAGCCAGTGGAAACAGAAAGCTTGTAGGCTAACACCAGAAAGCCCAGCCAGTGGAAAAAGAAAGCTTGTAGGCTTACACCAGAAAGCCCAGCCAGTGGAAACAGAAAGCTTGTAGGCTTACACAAGAAAGCCCAGCCAGTGGAAACAGAAAGCTTGTAGGCTTACACAAGAAAGCCCAGCCAGTGGAAACAGAAAGCTTGTAGGCGTACACCAGAAAGCCCAGCCAGTGGAAACAGAAAGCCTGTAGGCTTACACCAGAAAGCCCAGCCAGTGGAAACAGAAAGCTTGTAGGCTTACACCAGAAAGCCCAGCCAGTGGAAACAGAAAGCTTGTAGCTAACACCAGAAAGCCCAGCCAGTGGAAACAGAAAGCTTGTAGGCTTACACCAGAACGCTCAGCCAGTGGAAACAGAAAGCTTGTAGGCGTACACCAGAAAGCCCAGCCAGTGGAAACAGAAAGCTTGTAGGCTAACACCAGAAAGCCCAGCCAGTGGAAACAGAAAGCTTGTAGGCCAACGCCAGAAAGCCCAGCCATTGGAAACAGAAAGCTTGTAGGCGTACACCAGAAAGCCCAGCCAGTGGAAACAGAAAGCTTGTAGGCTCACACCAGAAAAGCCCAGCCAGTGGAAACATAAAACGTGTAGGCTAACACCAGAAAGCCCAGCCAGTGGAAACAGAAAGCTTGTAGGCGTACACCAGAAAACCCAGCCAGTGGAAACAGAAAGATTGTAGGCGTACACCAGAAAGCCCAGCCAGTGGAAACAGAAAGCTTGTAGGCTTACACCAGAAAGCCCAGCCAGTGGAAACAGAAAGCTTGTAGGCTAACACCAGAAAGCCCAGCCAGTGGAAACAGAAAACGTGTAGGCTAACACCAGAAAGCCCAGCCAGTGGAAACAGAAAGCTTGTAGGCGTACACCAGAAAACCCAGCCAGTGGAAACAGAAAGATTGTAGGCGTACACCAGAAAGCCCAGCCAGTGGAAACAGAAAGCTTGTAGCTTACACCAGAAAGCCCAGCCAGTGAAACAGAAAGCTTGTAGGCTGACACCAGAAAGCCCAGCCAGTGGAAACAGAAAACGTGTAGGCTAACACCAGAAAGCCCAGCCAGTTGAAACAGAAAGCTTGTAGGCGTACACCAGAAAACCCAGCCAGTGGAAACAGAAAGATTGTAGGCGTACACCAGAAAGCCCAGCCAGTGGAAACAGAAAGCTTGTAGGCTTACACCAGAAAGCCCAGCCAGTGGAAACAGAAAGCTTGTAGGCTCACACCAGAAAGCCCAGCCAGTGGAAACAGAAAGCTTGTAGGCTTACACCAGAAACGCCAGCCAGTGGAAACAGAAAGCTTGTAGGCGTACACCAGAAACGCCAGCCAGTGGAAACAGAAAGCTTGTAGGCTTACACCAGAAACGCCAGCCAGTGGAAACAGAAAGCTTGTAGGCTGACACCAGAAAGCCCAGCCAGTAGGAAACAGAAAGCTTGTAGGCTGACACCAAAAAGCCCAGCCAGTGGAAACAGAAAGCTTGTAGGCTCACACCAGAAATCCCAGCCAGTGGAAACAGAAAGCTTGTAGGCTTACACCAGAAAGCCCAGCCAGTGGAAACAGAATGCTTGTAGGCTTACACCAGAAAGCCCAGCCACTGGAAACAGAAAGCTTGTAGGCTCACACCAGAAAGCCCAGCCAGTGGAAACAGAAAGCTTGGCTGACACCAGAAACGCAAGCCAGCGGAAATAGAAAGCTTGTAGGCTTACACAAGAAAGCCCAGCCAGTGGAAACAGAAAGCTTGTAGGCTTACACCAGAAAGCCCAGCCAGTGGAAACAGAAAGCTTGTAGGCTTACACAAGAAAGCCCAGCCAGTGGAAACAGAAAGCTTGTAGGCGTACACCAGAACGCCCAGCCAGTGGAAACAGAAAGCTTGTAGGCGTACACCAGAAAGCCCAGCCAGTGGAAACAGAAAGCTTGTAGGCGTACACCAGAAAGCCCAGCCAGTGGAAACAGAAAGCTTGTAGGCTAACACCAGAAAGCCCAGCCAGTGGAAACAGAAAGCTTGTAGGCGTACACCAGAAAACCCAGCCAGTGGAAAAAGAAAGCTTGTAGGCTTACACCAGAAAGCCCAGCCAGTGGAAACAGAAAGCTTGTAGGCTTACACCAGAAAGCCCAGCCATGGAAACAGAAAGCTTGTAGGCTTACACAAGAAAGCCCAGCCAGTGGAAACAGAAATCTTGTAGGCGTACACCAGAAAGCCCAGCCAGTGGAAACAGAAAGCTTGTAGGCTCACACCAGAAAGCCCAGCCAGTGGAAACAGAAAGCTTGTAGGCTTACACCAGAAAGCCCAGCCAGTGGAAACAGAAAGCTTGTAGGCTAACACCAGAAAGCCCAGCCAGTGGAAACAGAAAGCTTGTAGGCTTACACCAAACGCCCAGCCAGTGGAAACAGAAAGCTTGTAGGCGTACACCAGAAAGCCCAGCCAGTGGAAACAGAAAGCTTGTAGGCTAACACCAGAAAGCCCAGCCAGTGGAAACAGAAAGCTTGTAGGCCAACGCCAGAAAGCCCAGCCATTGGAAACAGAAAGCTTGTAGGCGTACACCAGAAAGCCCAGCCAGTGGAAACAGAAAGCTTGTAGGCTCACACCAGAAAGCCCAGCCAGTGGAAACATAAAACGTGTAGGCTAACACCAGAAAGCCCAGCCAGTGGAAACAGAAACCTTGTAGGCGTACACCAGAAAACCCAGCCAGTGGAAACAGAAAGATTGTAGGCGTACACCAGAAAGCCCAGCCAGTGGAAACAGAAAGCTTGTAGGCTTACACCAGAAAGCCCAGCCAGTGGAATCAGAAAGCTTGTAGGCTGACACCAGAAAGCCCAGCCAGTGGAAACAGAAAGCTTGTAGGCTTACACCAGAAACGCCAGCCAGTGGAAACAGAAAGCTTGTAGGCTTACACCAGAAACGCCAGCCAGTGGAAACAGAAAGCTTGTAGGCTACACCAGAAACACCAGCCAGTGGAAACAGAAAGCTTGTAGGCTAACACCAGAAAGCCCAGCCAGTGGAAACAGAAAGCTTGTAGGCTAACACCAGAAAGCCCAGCCAGTGGAAACAGAAAGTTTGTAGGCTCACACCAGAAATCCCAGCCAGTGGAAACAGAAAGCTTGTAGGCTAACACCAGAAAGCCCAGCCAGTGGAAACAGAAAGCTTGTAGGCTAACACCAGAAAGCCCAGCCAGTGGAAACAGAAAGCTTGTAGGCGTACACCAGAAAGCCCAGCCAGTGGAAACAGAAAGCTTGTAGGCTGACACCAGAAAGCCCAGCCAGTGGAAACAGAAAGCTTGTAGGCGTACACCAGAAAGCCCAGCCAGTGGAAACAGAAAGCTTGTAGGCTAACACCAGAAAGCCCAGCCAGTGGAAACAGAAAGCTTGTAGGCTGACACCAGAAACGCCAGCAAGTGGAAATACAAATCAAACAGACGCGAGGCCGACTATTGACAGCGGCAGAGTTCTGACAGACAGGTCCACAGACCTTCAACACCCACAGTAATGAGGAAAAGGATGGGCCACGTCCTTCCCCTCCCCCCCCCCCCCCCCCCCCCCCCCCACGCTAACAGCAACACCGTATCCTGACAGCAGTCCCACATAGAGCATTTTGCGTTTATTGTCGGCATTTCTGTTTCTTTCTTTCCTTTCTTTCTGCGTACGCAGGCTGATACTCCTGCGGACACTGCCTGTATAGACAGACAGTGGAGTTTTGTGTGTATGACCGGTTGTTTTTTTTTATCCCGCCATTAAGGCAGCCATACTCCATCTTCGGGGAAGGTGCATGCTATGTGTAACGTGTCATCCATACCAACGGCCAAACTGGCCTTCTCTTCCCGAAAGTTGGTGATGGGATATGACGTGTGTGCAAGATGTTGTGCGTGCGTTCACACACGGAACCTCGGTTTAGAGTCTCATTCGAAGGACTGTATGGGGAATGGAGTCAGAACCAATGTTAACTCCGAGGGAAAAATCCCCCTGTACTGAAATTCGAACCCGCAACCCTAGCATCACGAGTCCGGTGCTCTAGCAACTGAGCTATTCCGGCCCCATTTCTGTTGATTAATCACACATACGTAAATTATAATTAATGCACTGATTGATCACACTGTGAATTGCAATGAATGCACTGAGTTTTGAATCCAACACGAAGAAAGGATATTTATAAAAGAAAATACGATTTTTGTTGTGAAAAACAGTTATGCCCCCTCCCTGTCTGATGAATGAGTGTATGCCGTGGTATTGTCCGCTTTACGCGCATTCAAATAAAAACTGGGTCAATGCCTCTGTCCGCACTCTCCCTGGTCACTATGAGAGAGAGAGAGAGAGAGAGAGAGAGAGAGAGAGAGAGAGAGACTGTACACCAATAAGTACGGTAAACAGCGTCTTCCCGAGCGTGGGAATGTTGCTGAAGGCGAGTGCTTGCTGGAACTGGTTCCGTGACGGACATCACGTGCCCAGCCCGCGGCTGTGGGAAAGAAGGAGTAGGCTACATCATCAGCAACGATGTGTTCGATGACGGTCAGCTTTTAGCGCTAGCGGCCCGCACACGTCCTAAAGTGTCTGTCCGAACCATCATGTGATCTCTTTATTGCGTTTATTGTCTGTCTTCACCATCACACGATCCCTCCATTGTCCGAACCATCATGTGATCTATTTATCGTCTTCATTGTCTGTCTTAGCCACACACGATCCCTACATTGCGCTTGCTATCTCTGACCCATCATCGTGTGATCTCCACTGTGCGTTTTCTGTCTGTCTCAACCATCGTGCATTCTCTGGCTGATGGCAGATGGCAATAAGCATTCCAGGAGAGTGTG
>CM031617.1:7221803-7224303 GCA_018398815.1 Conus ventricosus
GACGTGTTGTTGTTGTTTCATCATGTGTTTTACCTTCAGAACAATGATGATCATGACGTGTTGTTGCTGTTTTATCATGTGTTTTACCTTCAGAACAATGATGATCATGACGTGTTGTTGCTGTTTTAATCATGTGTTTTACCTTCAGAACAATGATGATCATGACGTGTTGTTGCTGTTTTATCATGTGTTTTACCTTCAGAACAATGATGATCATGACGTGTTGTTGATGTTTCATCATGTGTTTTACCTTCAGAACAATGATGATCATGACGTGTCTTGTTGTTGTTTCATCATGTATTTTACCTCCAGAACAATGCCTACGGGTCCCTAGCTCTAATCGTTACAAAGAGGGAAGAAAATCATCATAATCTAATATGATTATAAAATTCGTTCCTTCCGTCTGTCTGTCTGTCTGTCTGTGTCTGTCTGTCTGTCTGTCTATATGTCTATATGTCTGTCTGTTTGGCTCTGTCTGTCTGTCTGTCTGTCTCTCTCTCTCTCTCTCTCTCCTCTCTCTCTCTCTCTCCCCTCTCTCTCTCTGTCTCTGTCTCTGTCTGTCTGTCCCTCTGTCCCTCTCTCTCCCCTGTGTCTCTCTCTCTGTCTGTCTGTCTGTCTGTCTCTCTCTCTCTCTCTCTCTCTCTTCTCTCTCTCTCTCTCTCTCTCTCTCTCTCTCTGTGTGTGTCTCTGTCTCTGTCTCTGTCTGTCCCTCTGTCCCTCTCTCCGTGTGTCCTCTCTGTCTGTCTGTCTGTCTGTCTGTCTGTCTGTCTCTCTCTCTCTCTCTCTCTCTCTCTCTCTCTGTGTCTCTGTCTCTGTCTGTCTGTCCCTCTGTCCCTCTCTCTCTCTCTGTCTCTCTCTCTGTCTGTCTGTCTGTCTATCTGTCTGTCTGTCTGTCTGTCTCTCTTCTCTCTCTCTCCTCTCTCTCTCTCTCTCTCTCTCTCTCTCTCTCTCTCTCTCCTCTCTCTCTCTCTTCTCTCTCTCTGTGTGTGTCTCTGTCTCTGTCTGTCTGTTCCTCTTCCCTCTCTCTTGTGTCTCTCTGTCTCGTCTGTCTGTCTGTCTGTCTGTCTGTCTGTCTTCTCTCTCTCTCTCTCTCTCCTCTCTCTCCTCTCTCCCCCCCCCCCCCTTCATTAACAAGAGTTTGGTGCGGCCGTGAAGGTCACACAGACAACAAAAACACGCAGCATTCAGGGCACGTCAAGCAATGATGATCATGACGTGTTGTTGTTTCATCATGTGTTTTACCTTCAGAAAAATGATGATCATGACGTGTTGTTGCTGTTCATCATGTGTTTTACCTTCAGAACAATGATGATCATGACGTGTTGTTGTTCTTTCATCATGTATTTTTACCTTCAGAACAATGATGATCATGACGTGTTTGTGCTGTTTCATCATGTGTTTTACCTTTAGAACAATGATGATCATGACGTTTGTTGCTGTTTCATCATGTATTTTACCTTCAGAACAATGATGATCATGACGTGTTGTTGCTGTTTTCATCATGTGTTTTACCTTCAGAACAATGATGATCATGACGTGTTGTTGTTTCATCATGTGTTTTACCTTCAGAACAATGATGATCATGACGTGTTGTTGCTGTTTCATCATGTTTTTACCTTCAGAACAATGATGATCATGACGTGTTGTTGTTCTTTCATCATGTATTTTACCTTCAGAACAATGATGATCATGACGTGTTTGTGCTGTTTCATCATGTGTTTACCTTCAGAACAATGATGATCATGACGTGTTGTTGTTGTTTCATCAATGTGTTTTACCTCCAGAACAATGATAATCATGACGTGTTGTTGCTGTTTCATCATGTGTTTTACCTCCAGAACAATGATAATCATGACGTGTTGTTGCTGTTTCATCATGTGTTTTTACCTTCAGAAACAATGATAATCATGACGTGTTGTTGTTGTTTCATCATGTGTTTTACCTCCAGAACAATGATAATCATGACGTGTTGTTGCTGTTTCATCATGTGTTTTACCTCCAGAACACAATGACGAGTCCAGAGCTCTAACCATCATAAAGAGAAAAGGAAATCACCATAAAATCTTAATTACAAAGAGCCTTCCGTCTGTCTGTCTGTCTGTCTGTCTGTCTGTCTGTCTTTCTGTCGGTCGGTCGGTCGGTCGGTCGGTCTGTCGGTCTGTCTGTCTGTCTGTCTGTCATTTACCTGTCTATCTGTCTGCTTGTCTGTTTGTGTGTATGTGTAGGGGTGGGTTGGTGCGTAGGTGTCATGCGCAGCGTGTGTCTGGTGTTGGTTGTACAAATCCAAAGTGTTCATTGGGGTGGGGGTGAGGGTGGGGGACAGGGAAGGAGTGAACAATGGAGAAGGTGGGGGGACGGGAACGGGAGCGTGGGAGAGGGGGGGGGGGCTGAGAGAAGGGGGAGAGTAGGGACAGTGGGAAAAGGGGGCGGAGGAGGGGGAGGGAGGGACATGGGAAGCAGAGAAGGGGAGGGGAGGGTAATTGAAGAACAGGGAAGCAGG
>CM031617.1:7229303-7231803 GCA_018398815.1 Conus ventricosus
GTGTGTGTGTGTGTGTGTGTGTGTGTGTGTGTGTGTGCATGTGTGTCTGTCTGAATAATTATGCATCCGGGGCATTCATGTGTGTGCATGTATATATGTATGTATGCGTGAGTGTGAGTGTGTGTGTGTGTGTGTGTGTGTGTGTGTGTGTGTGTGTGTGTGTGCGTGCGTGCGTGCGTGCGTGCGTGCGTGCGTGCGTGCGTGCGTGTGCGTGCGTGCGTGCGTGCGCGTGCTTGCGTGCGTGCGTGCGCGCGAGCGTTGTGTGCGTGCGTGCGTGCGTGTGTGTGTGTGTGTGTGTGTGTGTGTGTGTGTGTGTGTGTGTGTGTGTGTGTGTGTGTGTGTGAAAGACGTCCATGTCGAAGCCAGAAGGCATCAAATAGATGGCCAGTCTGAAAACTCCCAGACACTCACACCCTCTAGCCCCTAAATCCATTCCATTTCCTTTCCCCCGCTTCGCGTGCAGCACAATAGAGCAAGCCATGGAATCAGGTGGGTGGGGGGGTTCGGATGGGGGGGGGGGGGGGGGAGGGGGGCGACGAGGGAACTGAATGGAGGAGGATCTGAGGGGGAGGTTAGGGCCTAGGGGGTGTTACAGAGAGAGAAAAAGACAGAGGCCAACACACACACACACACACACACACACCACACACACACACACACATACATATATATATATACAACAAACTAATAAATTCCAAGGATAAGTACCGCACCGTTCCAGCAACTTACAGAGCAGCTTGGTGTTGCAATGACTGCAAGAAATATTGAATTATAAAAAAAGCTTGCTCTTATGTCTTAGATTGAAGAAATAGGGGGAGATAAGCATTCATATCTGCAGTGGCATACTGCCTAACTACAGTATGTGCTCAAGTGGGTGGATGGGGGGAAAATGAAATAATGCTTCTCAAAGTGAGCCTTCAGCAAGCTTATAATCTCCAATAGGGAGGAAACTCACTAAACGTAACTCCTGGTCATATACGATATTCGAAACTTGGTGGTTTTCCTCAGTGACCGCGGAAAAGTGGTATTTGACTCCTCTGCCTTTTCAGTTTAAGAAGAATGCAATCCGAAAAGGCTGGCGTACAATACCGCAGTATGTTTGCTGAGTTTTCAAAAACCAACAAAGGTGCCACCCAAAGAAGCAAAAGAAAATCACAAAAGAGCAAAACAAGCTACATTTTTTGTGAAAAGTAAAAAAACATAAAAAGATATCCTCTAAGACACAAGTGCTGAGGGCCAGTTCTTGGAATGAATCCGCAGGGACTAAATACAACAAACTAATAAATTCCAAGGATAAGTACCGCACCGTTCCAGCAACTTACGAGCAGCTTGGTGTTGCAATGACTGCAGAAATATTGAATTATAAACAAAGCTTGCTCTTATGTCTTAGATTGAAGAAATAGGGGGAGATAAGCATTCATATCTGCAGTGGCATACCTGCCTAACTAACAGTATGTGCTCAAGTGGGTGGATGGGGGGAAAAATGAAATAAATGCTTCTCAAAGTGAGCCTTCAGCAAGCTTATAATCTCCAATAGGGAGGAACTCACTAACACGTAACTCCTGGTCATATACCGATATTTCGAAACTTGGTGGTTTCTCCTCAGTGACCGCGGAAAGTGGTAATTGACTCCTCTGCCTTTTCAGTTTTAAGAAGAATGCAATCCCAGAAAAGGCTGGCGTACAATACCGCAGTTATGTTTGCTGAGTTTTCAAAAAACCAACCAAAGGTGCCACCCAAGAAGCAAAAGAAAATCACAAAAGAGCAAAACAAGCTACATTTTCTTGTGAAAGTAAAAAAACATAAAAAGATATCCTCTAAGACACAAGTGCTGAGGGCCAGTTCTTGGAATGAATCCGCAAGGGACTAAAATACAACAAACTAATAAATTCCAAGGATAAGTACCGCACCGTTTCCAGCAACTTACAGAGCAGCTTGGTGTTGCAATGACTGCAAGAAATATTGAATTATAAACAAAGCTTGCTCTTATGTCTTAGATTGAAGAAATAGGGGGAGATAAGCATTCATATCTGCAGTGGCATACTGCCTAACTAACAGTATGTGCTCAAGTGGGTGGATGGGGGGAAAAATGAAATAATGCTTCTCAAAGTGAGCCTTCAGCAAGCTTATAATCTCCAATAGGGAGGAAACTCACTAACACGTAACTCCTGGTCATATACCGATATTTCGAACTTGGTGGTTTCTCCTCAGTGACCGCGGAAAGTGGTAATTTGACTCCTCTGCCTTTTCAGTTTTAAGAAGAATGCAATCCCAGAAAAGGCTGGCGTACAATACCGCAGTATGTTTGCTGAGTTTTCAAAAAACCAACCAAAGGTGCCACCCAAGAAGCAAAAGAAAATCACAAAAGAGCAAAACAAGCTACATTTTCTTGTGAAAAGTAAAAAAACATAAAAAGATATCCTCTAAGACACAAGTGCTGAGGGCCAGTTCTTGGAATGAATCCGCAAGGGACTAAAATACAACAAACTAATAAATTCCA
>CM031617.1:7241896-7258456 GCA_018398815.1 Conus ventricosus
TTGCGAGCATTCTGTTATCATTTTTTTGTTGTTGTTGTTACTGATTAGACACAGTAGAGTTTGGGGGAATCAAAAAATACATTGATCATGAGGACGACAGTATTTGCGCTGGATCAGTCGAACGATTCACATATCTTACAAATTATTACTTATCTCGTAGTTTCGACTCCACTGAGTCTTTCTCGTGACACGAACAGAAAACCATTCCTGTAATCATCAGCATTGTTTGCTAGACGCATGTGCAGACAATGTGGCGATGTAAAATGCGAATCATGTTGCTGGTTTTTCACCTTAGTTGTGTGTATATGTTCGAGTTATGGGTTTTATGACCATAAGAAGTAATATTTCTGATTAACGAAAACACATACATACACTGCCGCGTACGCAAGCACGCGCTCGCGCGTGCACACACTCACACACAAACACTCACCGCACGCACGCACGCACACACGCACGCACGCACGCACGCACGCACGCACGCACGCAACACACACACACACACAAAACACACACACACACACGCACGCACGCACGCACCTCTTACCTCCACCACACACACACACACACACACACACACACACACACACACCACACACACACACACACACACACACACACACACATGTGCATATGATCGAGAAAGGGAGAGAATTGGAGCGGAGCAGGAGGAAGGAAAAAAGACGAAACACACAGAGAAACAAACCAAAGAACAGAAAAATAAAAGGAAGAAAAGAAAAAGGAGAAGAAAAAAAACCCAGAGCCAACACAAGCTTACAAACGACGGTTCCAGACATGGCAACCTGAATTTACACTGAGAGAAAATCAAAAATGAAATGGGGGCGGAGGGAAGGAGGGGGGGGTGGGGGTGGAGGGGGGGGGAGATCCTGACCCTCACGCCTGATTCTATGCCAGCTTTCTCCCTGGCCCTACATATACATGGAAAAATCATATCAGCAGTATCCCGACAACCGACAGAATGTCTCTCACTTTTCCGAAACTCTCCGCAGAACCCGATACGTTTCTGCTTGACAATGCTTTCACGATGGCTTGTAAAGAATGAGGGAGTAATAACTGTGCAGGGAACGAATACACCAATGAGAGAACGTTACTGTGTGTATGTTGCCTTGGAGAGAAAAATAAAACATCCTAGCGGGACACACTGACATTTCTCTTCTTCTCTCTGGTCCTCAAGCGTCCAGATTCAATTTCGCTTGCAGGCATTATACGTGGAAACTAGTCTAGGTGTATTTGGTTGTGGGAAAGAGGACCTGAATTTTTCCAAAGAAAAGAAAGTGAATAACGGACTGAATTATTTAAACTCTCTCTGTCTCTGTCTCTGTCTCTCTCTCTCTCTCTCTTCTCTCTCTCTCTCTCTCTCTCTCTCTCCTCTCTCTCTTCTCTCTCTCTCTCTGTGTTTTTGTTTTGTTTTCCATGTTTTGTTTTGTTTGTCTCTTTCATTCATGTATGTTAATGCAAGCCTATATGTCAGGCTAGTAATTCGCTATCAATCATCATCAGCATCATCATCATCATCATCATCATCATCATCATCTCATCATCATCATCATTATTATCATTATTGCTGTGTTCTTGTTGTTGTTGTTAGGATTATTATTATCACAATGATGATTATTGTTATTGTTGTTATTATTACCATCATAATTACTATTTCATTATTGTCATCATCATTATTACTGCTACTACTGTTATTATTATTTTTGTTATCATTATCGTTATGATTATATCATAATAATGATAAGAAGAAGAAGGAGAAAAAGTAGTAGTAGTAGTAGTAGTAGTAGTAGTAGTAGTAGTAGTAGTAGTAGTAGTAGGTGTTGTTATTGCTGGTTGTTGGTGGTGTTTGTTGTTGTTGTTGTTGTTGTTGTAGTTGTTGTTGTTGTTGTTGTTGTTGTTGTTGTTGTATTGTAGTAGTAGTAGTTGCATTTACATGCACTTAATTTTAGTCAGAGACAAAGCTCTAAGCGCTTTACCCTCCAGCTGTGGATGACACAATGGGCTGCCTATCTGGGCAGAGATGACAGAAGAGCTTCCCAGTGTCTCTACATTCTGTGACGTCCACGTCATTCAGACAATATCAGTCTTTTGGCTTCTCACCTTCACATTTTCAATTTATCATGCGGGGCGTATGCTATGCTAAACGTGACATTTTACGACCACACCGGTCTTCTCTTCCGAAAGTTGATAATGGAATATTACTGGTGTGCAAGGATATTTGCATGTGCTCACACGCGGAACTTCAGTTTATATCTCAAAGGACTTTTAGGAAGTGAGTCAGAACCAATGTTACTCTAAAGAAAAATTCCCCAGCATTGAAACGCCCAGGCGGGATTTCAATCAAGCAGCCCCGAGATCACAAGGATTACTAGTCCGGTTTCTACCGACTGAGCTATTCCAGACTTCAGACTAATCTGGAGTCTGCAAACATACGTAATGTTGGTTCCACTTCGAGTCTGTCCAACAGATAATTTCGTGACTGCCATTCGTTAACAAAACCCGGTAAATCATGTCACGCGACATGCCAGTGAACATTTCTAAATAAAAGAGATAGACGTGCAGAAGAAATATGATTTGTTTTGGATTTGTTTCCTTTTTGGTTGTTTCCATCAGGCGAAAAAACATATTTCATCGCATGGAACCAGTTCGTATGTTTTCTGCGTAAAAGCAACACACTCTCACATTTCGCAAGCTGCACTTCAAATTTTGACAACTCGCATCTTTCAGTAATTCCTTCCGCACAAACCTTTTTTATTCTCCCCAACAACACCCACTCACCCTCATCCCTCTCCCGCTCTGCATTTACCTTTATCCTCCACCCAGTGGTTCGCAACCCCTTCCCACGAACATACGCACACACACACACACACACACACACACACACACACACACACACACACACACACTAACATACACACAGGCACACACACACACGCACAAACACCACACACACACACACACACCACACACACACACACACACTAACATACACACAGGCACTCACACACACGCGCACACACACACACACACACACACACACACACACACACACACACACACTAACATACACACAGCACACACACACACACACACACACACACGCACACACACACACACACACACACACTCACACACTCACACAACACACACACACACACACGCACACACACACACACACACACACACACACACACACGCACACACGCAGAACAAACATACACAACACACACACTCACACCACACAACACACACACACACACACACACTCACACCACGTGCGCACGCCAGGCCCCTAAGCACACACACACTCACACACACACACAAACACACACACACATCAGCACACACACTCACACACCACACTCTCACACACACAACGCACACACACCACACACACACAACACACACCCACACACAAACATAACACACACTCACACTCACACACACAACACACACACACAACGCACACACACACACACACACACACACACACGCGCGCCGCGCGCCGCGCACGCAGCCCTAAGCACACACACACACACACAACACACACACACACACACACACACACACACACGCACCGCACGTCTACGCACACGCACACACACACACACACACACCTACACACATACACACACACACACGCACGCACGCACGCACCCATGCTGCACCACGCACGTGCCAACACACACACACACACAGACAACACGCACGGCACGCACGCACGCACGCACCGCAACGCACGCAACTCACACACACACACACTCGCGCCCGTCGCCCTCGGTTGCACACATTCATTAGAGAAAGAGATGAGGGGGGAAGGAAAAAAAGAAAGGGAAGAGAAGAAAGTGACGGGGGGGGGGGATAGAACAGACAACAGACAGACGGACGGACGGACTGACGAACGGGGCCACAACACACGAGAGAGAGAGAAGAAAGAGAGAGAGAGAGAGAGAGAGAGAGAGAGAGAGAGAGAGAGAGAGAAGAGAAGAGAAAGAAGAACAGAAGACAGTGAGAACAAGAACATAGACAGAGAGAAAAGACACAGACACAGACCTGTCACACGGTCACTTTTGCAGACCCCGCATTCAGGACAGCATTTACTCCATAAGCACAAGCAATCTTTCCAACGCAACCAAAAGCCCGCCCAAAACCGTACAAAAAACCGAATGTTTGTCTTCTCTCCCCCTATCCTTCAGGGAAACAACTTTATCTAATCACAACAACAACTTGTAGACAAGTTTACACCTGTAACTCTCTCGCACTTGAGAGACAAATAAATCCGCCACATGTATCTCTCCTCACACCGAGAGACAATCAATCTTCACACAGATGCATCTCTGTACAACGGTGAGAAAAAATAGCTCACACTTGTATCCTCTTGACAAACTGAGAGATAAAATATCTTCACACTTGTATCTCCTTTACACTGAAGAGTAAATAATCTATTCCGCTTCTATAAAGCTATGGCTTCACATTCCGTTAATCCCAAAATGCCGGACCAGGAGAATACATAAACTCCCGTAATCCACTGAGGACCGGCCTGCTCAGTAAAAAGCTTCCTGCTTTCTCAATTCCCTGCGCTCTCTCGTCTGAGACTATATACGGCCCCCTCGAACTCTCTCCCGTCCTGAGATAGCGAGTCTCGACTTCTCTCCGCGACTTCTTCTGTCCTTGCGAAATGACGAGCTTCACAACTCCTCTCTGCCCTGAGTTGGTACTGGCTGGGCTGAACTACCGGGGTGTTCCCCACACCATGCCATCTTCAACCACCTCACGGGTGAAAATGAAGGGTGAAGGCGAAGGGTAAAGGGGTGAAGGGTGAAGGGCTGAAACACGAATAGTTCGTGTAAGTAAGTAACCTGCGTCTCAATTCAACATATGAATTCGTTCTTTCTCTTTTCTTTAAGTTATCCCCCGGTAGCTTTTCCCCCCCACCACTAGCTGCTCACTCACCAGGTAATGACTGTCAGCAAAGAGACCACCGGCCGACAGTTCGTGTCTCGAGCCATCTGCTGGGGTAAAACTGACTCTTTACTCCGTCTCCTAGGGAGTGCATACGCAGTGTTCAAAACACATGACCAGCGACCTTACCTACCTTACCACCTGTTAAACTATCACTATGGGCACTTTCACCAATGACCTCATTCGATTTCTTGAATGAGTGCAACTCACAAGGATTGTGGGGAACGCCGCTACACTAGTCAAGCCACATGAATATGCTGCCTTTAGTTGTGGCACGGGTAATGATTCATAGCATTAACTACAGCGATGGAGCGTCACAGGCCTTGATGTGAGGCTACGTCACATGACACCGCCACCCACCCATCCTGGATGAAAAAATTTTCCTCCAAAAATTTTTAAAGTATAGACAACTTCACGGAACCACAACGATCGGCCATGAATCTGCAAAATGCGTAACACACACAAGATTCAACCAAATTAACATCAACGCACAGAACAATCACCATGATCCACCACAAATAGCACACCTCAAACTTCAGTCCTTTCTAAAAAAAACATTCATAATTGATCCCACATCTCACATAATACAATCACAAATTACAATGGATAAAACAATTAGGGATAGTGCAAGTCAAAGGACAAATTGGTTCATACATTATGAGGTGAAGCACATAGTTGCCATCGATCTTTTCGCACATCAATGTTTCAAAACCCTCATGAAAAGAGAATACTTCCAAGTGGGATGTTTCTCAATAGACATGGAAACTAATTAATCATAGTTAAACCAAGTCTCTTTTTCCCACATGTAGTGTTGATAGTCCATGAAAAGTCACCTGCGTGCCATTGTTGACAAGTGACAAATGAAAACATTGTTTTGCTCATTGCACAATCAAAACAGGTATATATACATGTCTAAAGAGGTATTGCTGCATCACCATACATATAGATCATCTTCACAAGCAAATTAGACATAAATAGTAAACGTGATTTTGGCCAGGGTTGTTACCCAAAGAATAAATATGTATTACATCAACATTCAAGTAGTTTGTTGGGCTTGCAAACATAGAGTCACTTCAATAAAGCAAATTCTGCATAAATACCACTTGATTTAAATGCGTCAGTACCTTACAATGCACCGTCAAAAGTGATCATAACCGTATCATTAAGAAAACAAAAAACAGGAAGAGTCTTTCCCTGGAAGTACTGTTACATTTGTCCATGAAATCTCGACCGCACTGGACCACAAATCTGCCAGGACATTTTGTGTTCCAGGCATCTGGTTCAACAGTAAAACTTGCGAGAATCCTGCAATGCCAAAGACCATCTTATTACCGGCTGTTCTTAGTCTCTGATCATACAGGTTGTCGCACCAATACCACGGGTGAGCTGTACGGAGATGTAGAAGGTTCTATCACCTTTAAATCCAGCATTACATTGGTGTCTCTCTCAACACCCTCTTGTTTTGCCATATGGAGGGGGTATGGTACCTGGTTCGCACTGGTATTTCAGAAGTTAACAGAATACTATGGTTCAATAACCAGTGACTGTAACTGGGTATCCGTCCAACACATCCTGAAAGTTCTTTCAAAATGTCTTTGAGGCTGTTCTGGTGAAGTGTAACAAATCATTCGACAGAACCACATCCTCATAGGTTTCACCTTTGATAGACAGAATAGGAAGGGTACAACATCATCTGCCTGGTAGAGGTGAACATTCCTACATTTGCGGTTCAGATCCATTGATCTGTCCCTGTACGTTACATACATCGGTACAAATTCCATCACTGATAATTCGGTCATGGGGGACATCAGTTTCTGACATAGGACAGATCCACGCAACGGTGAGACTGTTTGATGGCAAACATTTGTACGTTCAACATTCTTCTTCAACATGTTCACATGAACTACCTTCTCAGTGTTTGCCATTTTGATCTTTATATAATTTCTGCCAGAAATGTTTTCGACCACCTGAAAAGACCCTTCCATTCCACATAACACACGAAGCTTTTATGTTTTCATCAGTTAGAGCACAAGAACGTTATCCCTAGCACTGAAGGGAACGTTGGCCGTTGCGTTTCTGTCTGCAAAGACGTGTACACATCTGATTTCGACAGCCTGAACTGGTTGAGCAAGCTCACATCATCCTTCAAACGATTATGCCAGGTCATAAACGTATTGTAAACAGTTTTACTGTCAGGTATGTCCGGCTTTTCCCTCCGTCCTTGTGTCATCAATAGATCCAAAGGTCCCCGGGTGAGTGGCCAAAAAGAAGCTCAAATGGTGAAATCCCTGCGTTTCCGTTTCGGCATTTCCCTGTATGCAAATAGCAAAGCCGGTAACGAAACGATCCCATTCCTGGGCTCATGCCTTGCCAAACCCTTTCTCAATCACATGGGGACTTTAACGTTCCAGTGAAACGTTCAACCATACCATTTCGATGGGATGAATATGCGTGTTGAACTGGAAAGAGATTGACAACAGTCTTGTAATTTTCTCTCATGAGAATCAAAATTGAATTGCGGTCCAACTTGCGGGGGGGGGGGGGGGGGGGGGCCGAGAGAAATCTCGTCTGGAAGACCCACTCTGGAAAAATGCAAGTATAAGGCGTCAGAGACAGATTACGGTAATCAATCTTCTTCAGTGGAAGCGCGTCTGGATACCTTGTTCTGTATCCACCAAATCAAGATATAAGCGATATCCCGAAGAAGACACAGCGGTAAGCGTCCAACAAGATCAATAGCTACCTTCCGAAATGGAAACGGAAATGAGAGGCATTTTAGGTGCAAAGGTGCACAGGGGAACGCGACCTGCTGAGATTTCGTTTGCAGATTCACATGAGCGGCAGTATGTCGTAACTTCCCTTTGTGACACCTGGCCAATAAAAGGGATTTCAAGAACTCTCTTTAAACGTCTTTTATCCCACCAGTGACCAGCAACAATGCATCAGGAGCCGGTGCAGCACTGTTTCTCTAAGTGGTTTTGGAACCACAACCTGTCGTTGTCCCTGACCCAGTACACACCTGTAGAGAATTGTCAGAGTCCAGTATGTAAAAACGTTGGTTTGTGTCCGTTGGGACGTCAGTGACAGTCGGTTTAGCAGCAGAAAGTATTGCGCCGCGTCTCGTCTTTTCCCTGCATTTCTTTTTAAATCATCGGGGTAATCTGGAGTTCACCAGTTTTTGACACTTTTAGCGGCTTTGTAGCCTTTCCCTGCTCTAGGACATCAGATCTAGTATCCCAGACATGGAACATACGATCCTCCAGCACCACCATGTACTTAGCGAAAACCTGGCAAATTGCCCAAGATCAAATAAAGTCGCAGACTGGGTTATCAATGACACAGCGGAAAGAAACCGGATAGTACGGTGTTGTCGACTGAAAATTTTCGCCACGGAAAACGTTTCAACGTGCTCCAAACGACCATCCACTTTTGGACAGGGTGGAGATACGGGTCCTTGAAGCTGGGGGCGAAAGACTTCCGGACAACCAAGCATAGTGCAACCCATGTCCTCGCAAAAAACCGAAGCCTGCAATCCATTGATGCGCCGTATTCCTAACACCAGTCCCCCATCAACAAGAATGAATCCTGGTGCCAAAAACAAGGCTTCGTCACATTCAGTGGAGACTAATGGCGGGTTTTGAATCAGTTGGTTTGAAAGGCTAAATTGTTTCCTCAAAATTGGAACGGGCCATCACAAAAGAAACAGCGCATTTGGCTGAAATCGCAGCCGCTGATTTTGTGAATCTTTCGGTTTCTGTCCACCAACTGGCCCAAAAGTCTACTGGGTGGTCGTTGTCCACGTCCTCGGAACGTTTGCTGAGGGAGTAACGGTCTTTTCCGGCTGTGAGTAACTGGTATTGACGTAAGTCACTCGAACCGCGAAAGGATCCCTCCGTTCCTAGAGAAGGTATATCCTTGAGGACTCAAAAATGACCCACGATTTCCGTTCCTGTAACTTCCCTTCCGGAGGGATAGTACATGACCATGAGACTCAAAGATGGAAAATTCTCCCTTCCTAGCCACCCTTAGCTGGGTGAGCGATAACAATACTGATCAGCCTTCTGACACATTTCCTCCACGTTGTCAAATTGCCTTTCTGTAAGGAAAGTGGCCAGAATCTGTGCTCACGCTCTGAAAAAGTTGTTTCTCCAAGAAGAGAGCTGCAGGGGATTGAAAGTTGTTCGTTTTAGACAAATGCGAGCCATCGATCCAAACAATGACTCATACGGATCAGAAACGATGGAAACGATTCTCCTTTTGTCAGGGCGCACAGAACGGAAACGTTGCGTGAAAACGATCAGCCGAACATTGAAATTTCGTTGAGGAGTGCTCTTTCAAGTCAACAACTGATCCCAAGGTTAAATTTTGTTTCGTGCAAGTGAGGGACAGTGTCAAAGCGGCTACCCTATACAACGACGCACTATAACGATGTCCACTTTTCCGCCTTTGGCCACCCACAAAGACTGCGTGACTTTCAAATCGGAAAAGAACACAATCACTATGACAATCCGTTTTTTCCTCAAAAGGTGGCAACTTTGCCAATATATGGGGCCGCTTTTGGTTGAGGCATGGATGCGGAAACCGACCGGTGGAGGTTCGCCTCGATGCCTGTAATTCTTCTAATCTCAGCATCGGGCGCTAATGCCTAACTGTTTTCAACTTTAATTCCCTGTATCATTTTCTTCAGCTTCAGCTTCCCTCGGTAATCTGTTTTTCCTTTCAATTTCACTTCCCTCTGGTAGTTTTATTTTCTTCAGCTTCCCTCTGTATTAGCTCTTCAGCTTCCCTCTGTAGTGGTAATTTCTTCAGCTTCAGCGTCCCGCTGTATTATTGTTCTTCTCCTCTCTCGTAGCCTGCTGCCCTATCTGTGCATTGTTGCACATAGTTTAGTAATTTTTTCTCCCGCAAAAACCCTAGCGTTCCGCTTGTTTAAAACATAGTTATCAAATCATCCATAATGAATCGTCAGATATAACACCCAAACAATCTCAAGTATGAATAAAAATAAGGCGATATATGATAATATTAGTTTCACAAAACCGTAATTATAGTAGAGACTAATACAGAATTCAATTTCCGGTGTAAACAAAAAACCAGCTACTTAAACAAGGTGAGATATGAATCCAAGGAATGTAATTTCCAAAAAAAAATAATTTGCAACTGTTATCAATTTGGAATGTACAAAACAAAATGAAGTTTAATACAAAACTTGTTATTCCCTAAGAGAAAAAAATAAATACCCAATAAAGTTTTTCTGAAAATAAATTCTGTATAAAGGTGGGATGGTCCAAAGGGTCTTGTGGGCAGTCTTTCTCTTACTTAATTTCAAACGAACCCACAAACAAAGGTACCGCCTTATACAAAAAATGAATAGAAATTTACAAACAAATGGAATCCACAAACAGTAAAAAAGGGGAAGAAACACAAACTAGCGGAAATCCTACCTAAAAATATGAAAATTTGAAAAGAAAACTAATAGGAGCTTATTGAAGGAGAAGGTTTTAAGAGTTTTTGAAAAAAGGGGGTGAAAAGGAACTGAAGGATCTCAGGACCGGAATAGTGAGCAGAAATCAAGAAAAAGCAAAAGAAGCCCACAGACAGCACCCTAATGGTCACTGTCCTCCCGTGAAACCTGGAGACGGGAAAAACAATCCTGCACAATATACACCACACTACAGTAATAAGACAAAATACTATACAATCAAGCAATAAATGCACATTCACCCAAACTCAAAGAAAATCTCGCACCACACCCAGAAAAAAAGTACTAATGATAAAGATGTGTTTTGGCAGAGCTAATCAACTCCCACCACCTACACTATTAGCGTGACGGAGAAAGTTGAGCCCACACTCGGAGGGCAGGGGAAAAATTCAAACTGAAACAATAGAAAGCAAAAAATAGATATTTATGAGGAGGGAAAGACTAGGTGACGCCCAACGCCATGCCCCCCCGGCTAAACGCAGGAAGAAGGTTGGGCTATCAGTCCTGGGAAAGGGGACAAAAAGTCTAATCCTCGAGGAAAGGAACAGCGATTCCTCAACGCCCTGCCCCTTGCTGCCAGGTTCGAGCAAGAGAAGGTTGAGCTATCGTCCTGAGGGGGAAGGGTCAAAAAGAATCCGACCAAAAAGAAACCCTTAACGGAGTAGTGCAACCAAAAGAAATGTCAACCACCGCTAACACATATAGAAAAGAGAAAAAACAACAACAAATGCAAATATTAGACACAATAAATAATTAAACTTTCTTCTTTTTTTTTTTCTTTTCCCAAACCCTTGAGGCACAAATAGAAATCCTTTTTTTTTTTCCTTCCTCAAACCCTGAGGGTACAAATAGAATCCTTTTTTGTTTCCGCAATCACTTGAGGGTACAATAGAAATCTTTTTTTTTTTAAACCCCAAGGCACAAAATAAAATCTTTCTGTCGTCTTTTTTTTTTCCCGGAGAAACAAACGGCAGCGACGCCGTGAAATTGGAGTCGGGGCACCACTGTCACACTGTCACTTTTGCATACCCCATTTCCATGACAAGCATTTAATCCTTACGCCACACACATTCATTCTAACAACCTAAAGGCCACCTAACAATGTTTTTTCTTCTCCCCCTCTCCTTCAGGGAAAACACCTCGTAATAATCACAACAAAACCAACCTTTTTTGTAAACAGATTTACACCTGTATCTCTCCTCCGCACGGAGAGACTAAGAAATTCCGCACACACATGGATCTCGCGCTCACACCGAGAGACAAATCAAGCGTCACACATGTGATCTCTCTCTTACACTGAGAGAAAAAATCGCCTCACACTTGTATCCTCTTTACACTGAGAGATAAAATAGTTCGTCACACTGTATCTCTCTTTACCACTGAGGAGATAAAATAATCTAGTTCCGATTCTATTAAGCTATGGCCCTTCACATTCCGTTATCCCAAAAGGCCGGACCCGGAGAAAAATAACGCCCGTAGCACTGAGGACCTCCTGCCTCAAGTAAAAAGCTCCCTGCTTTCCGCATTCCCTGTCACTTCTCCCTCTCTCTGAGACAATATACTGCCCCCTCGAACGCTCTCCGGCTGGAGAGACGAGTCCTCGACTTCTCTTCCTTCCGCTGACTTCTTCTGGCCTTGCGAAATGGGACGAGCGTCACTCCTCTCCCTGGAGTTTGTACGGCTGGGGCTAAACTACCGGTGTGTTCCCCACACCATGGCCATCCTTCACCACCTCTCGGGGTGAAAGATGAAGGGTGAAGGCGAAGGGTAAAGGGTGAAGGGTGAGGGCTGAAACACGAATAAGGTTCGTGTAAGTAACCGGCCTTCTCATTTCAACATATGAATGCTTTCTTTCCCTTTTCGTTAAGTGATCCCCCGGTACTTTCCCCCACACTATCACTACACATGGTAAGGACTGGTCAGCAAAGAGGACCACCGGCCGGCAGGTCGAGTCTCTAGGGGGGCCATCGGCTGGGTAAAACTGACTCTTTCCGCCCCTCTCCCTAGGAGTGCATACCTCGTGTTCAAAACACATGGACCACAACCTTACCGTACCGAGCCCTGGTTAAACTATATCAACTCAGTGGTCACTTTCCCACCCATGACCACATTCGTTTCTCTGGATTGAGTCCATACTCACATTATTTTGGGACCCCGCTACATAGTCAAGCCACATGAATATTCTTCCTTTAGGTTGGGCACGGGGAAAGGATTCATATCATGAACTTACATGCGATGAGCGTCACATGCCTTGATGTGAGCTACGACGTCACATGACATCAGACAACAATCAAACAGACAGACACACGTGGACAGACAGACAGACAAGCAAACAATGGGAAGAAACAGAGTTGTTGTTGTGTTTGAAGTTCTGCACATAGAGACAAAAGACGGGAAGATGACAGGAACAGTGACAAGTGGAACACAGACCCCGATGACCCTCCTATGTCCAGCAGCCTAAGCACTTTGTGTGAGTGAGGTGAAGCTTGCCCACATGCCTCTAACGCCCTGACGTTCACTATATACCGGCCGTGCAAGCGATGCTGTTGCTGTGTGTAGCTGCAAGATTCTTGTGTTTAAGAAGGATAGAGAAAGAGGGGGAGAGATAGAGGATGTGAGAAGAGGAGCGTTTTAGCTGAGGAAAAAAGAAAAAAAAGGCAGGGAAAAAGGCAAAGAAAAAAAAAATGTTAGGGGGTACATAATTAAAATAAATATCTATCAAGAAAAAAGAAAAAAAAATGAAAGAAATATTAAGAAAAGAAAGAAAGAAAAGAAAGAAAAAAGAAAAAAGAAAGTAAGAAAGAAAAGCAAGAACGAGAAAAAAGAAAGAGAAAAGACAAAGAGAAGTGAAAAAGAAAGACGGAACGGGGCACATGAATAAAAAAACATCTACCCAAGAAAAATCAAAAAGAAAGAAAGAAAAAAAGGAAAGAAAGAAAGAACAGAACAGAAAAAAAGGAAAAAGACAAGAGAAGTGAAAAGAAAGAAGGAACGGGGTACATATAAATAAGAAAAAAATACCAAGAAAAATCAAAAGAAAGAAAGAAAGAAAGAAAAGAACGAAAAGACAAAGATAAACGAACAAGAAAGACGGAAGGGCGTACATATAATATCTACCCAAGAAAAATCAAAAAGAAGGAAAGAAAGAAAACAGAAAGAAAGAATAAAGAAAGAAAGAAAAAAGAAAGAAAGAAAAGAAAAGAAAAAGAAAGAAAAAAAAAGAAAGAATAGAAAAGAAAAAGAAAGAGAGAAAGAAAGAAAGAAAAGGAAGAAAGAAAGAAAGAAAGAAAGAAAGAAAAGAAAAGAAAAGAGAACAAAAGAAAGAAAGAAACAAACAAACAAACAAAAGAAAGAAGGAAAGAAAGAAAGAAAAAAAAGAAAGAAAGAAAGAAAGAAAGAAAGAAAGAAAGAAAGAAAGAAAGAAAGAAAGAAAGAAAGAAAGAAAAGAAATAAAAAGAAATGAAGATGCTAAAAGACGGTGAAGATTAAAAAGTAGAGAAGGAGAGAGAAGAAGCAGCATGGTATTTTTGGGATTTTTTTTAACCCTGTGAGAAAGTGCTGTCCATACAAAGAGCAAATCACTGTTCGCAGTGCAGAAGAACTTCAGATACGATAAACAGAGGACTCTCTTTTGAAGTGGGCTGGAGATATTAAGAAATGAACAGTGGGGTAGTTTTTATTCAGTCTCAATCTTTCAGAACAAGGAACAGAAGCAATACAGTTTTAACTCGTGTTGAAAAATGTTTGGTATCATAAACATCAGATCGTTTGGAACAAGCCTGAAATCTTTGATAACGATGAACAGTAGACTTTTTTTTAAAGTATGGAATAGTAGTTTTGTAGTATGTAATGTTATCAATAAGCATCAGGTTTTTTTTAACAAGTTGTGGAAAAAAGTAGAACAATGAAAAGTAGACAACGTAGTCTCAAGACTTATCTTTTTAAAATACAATTATCGTTTTTATTGAGTTGGTAGAGTTGGACCACAAATGAATTGCAAGCAGTCTTTTTTCCCTCATTTTGAATTTTTGAAAATATGATAAACAGACTATTTTTTACCTCCTTTGAAGATTCGGGCCAAAGTGAAGACCTGATGATTTTTTTTTCAGCAAATTTGCAAATGCATTCAGATTAAACTGAAAGAAAAAAATTGCATGAACATACATCCTCAAAGTATGCATACACATTGCATCTTTGATGTAACGTCATAAATATCCAGTAAAAAAACAAAACACCCAGCCATTTCAAAGTGAAAACAAACAAAGGAGTAAAAAAAAAATTAAAGAACAAAGACGAAAAGAACTAAAATCAGCCATTTTAAAGGGAAAACAAAGAAAGGAGTAAAAAATTGCATAACAAAGATGAAAAGAACTGCCCTTCTAGGATGAATATCCACGAAAGCAGTCGAACGTAACATCAATGAAATTCAAACATCGAGTCATTTTCAAAAAAGACAAAGAAAATGACAGGAAATGTGTGAAAACTAGAAGCATCACCACAATTTCTGACTCTGTGTCCACAAACATCCATCAGAGAATGTATTTCAATGGAAAGAATTATCAGTAAATTTAACTAACTGATTCTGCCCCAGTACTCTTCGTGTTTTATGCTTAAATTCTTTCCCATTTTTGACAGAAAGAAAACACCGTGGGGAGACATCTCCTGGACCTAGCGCAAGGTCAACCCATTCTGGTCAGCCTCAAGTCAAAGGGACCCCCTTTTCAAAACCCAACCAGATAACTTCCCTTTGTAGGACTGCTTCTTCCCTTCGAGTCTTAAGACCGAAATCATTGAAATACGGCAGCGTGTGTGTTTATTTGGCATTGGTGGTACATTATCATTATTATTATTATTATTATTATTATTATTATTATTACTCTCTGACAGAGCAGCAATGCGGCGAGCAGAAATTATACCTGGAAACGGGCGAAAATTGTCGAAAGTAGCCGCTCCTAACCTGGGATTTGCCTAAAATCTTGCTAATCCACCTAAACCCCTCCATGCCCCAGTAAAAAGAAAAGAAGAAAATGATGCGTTTTGGCCACGTACTACTCCACGAATTTCAACAGAATTTACAGTAAATCCGCTAGATAACAGGGACAAACAAATCACAAGACAAAACACGTCGCGCTTCGACCTCTTAGGCCTTCTTCAGGCACGGTAAACAATGTTCAGGACAATGACAACGGAGAACGAGCGATCACTCATGTTCTCAACTTCGACGAAAGATGAGATTTCTTACGTGCCGAATTTGAGAAGATGTTAAGTGTGCGCCGAATTGAAGCGATCAGGTTCAGAGGCTGCGTTATGAATTCAAGTGATTTGCTTCTGAAGCAGCGATCGACAGCAGATATATTTAGACCAATGAAATCCGTCTGAACCAGACAAGTCTGGAGGATATGAGAGAGAGGGAGAGAACAATGAACAATGAACAACACTTTAATTCCTTCAGGCCACTAGCCCATAGAAACAGGTCAAGGTGCAAAATCAGTATGTACGTAGAGATAAACACAAAAAAGAAATGCCTTCATGCATCATATGAACAGCCGTTCGTTCAACAATCTGCCTACATTTGCATACATTCAATGACTAACTTTCTCTGACGGAGAGCATAGAAAACGTACATTGCTAGTTTTCGCATGGGTATCATAGATCTATTACGCAGATATCAACATAACGCTGTCCGATTCCAGCCAAATATTTGAGTCTGATTTCATCATACAAAGGACAACAATGTACAAAATGATTTTCATCTTCAGTTATTTCACAGGCCGGACATAAAAAGCTGACATTTTCACAGAATATTTTTCTAAAGGTCGATCCATTAATTGGTAACACACCAGTTCTTAATTTAATGATCCCGTCCCGGAAACATCTTACATCTAGAAATTGGAAATAAGGTTCACTTTCAAATGATCTTTTAAAAAGCCTGTAGGTGCTGTATATATCCTTTTTCATAACAGATGCATCCATTCTTGCATATAGTTATCTTTCAGTCGGTTTTTGAACAAAGACACAAATGAAATTTCACACCTACTCCTTGGTTTAACATGCATCCCCAAAGCCCATTCTGCACAAAATATATATCCCTTACTAAACTA
>CM031617.1:7258556-7261056 GCA_018398815.1 Conus ventricosus
GTCTGAAGAAGACCTAAGAGATCGAAAACGCGTCGTGGTTTGTCTTGTACTTTGTTTGCTCAGGTCAAAAGGCGGAGTTACTTTTAAATTCCTTTTCAAAGTTCTTTCATTTTTCCCCCTGCAGTCACGTCACTTTGACACTGACCTTACTTCTAAAGTTTCAAAAAGGAGTGACTGAGGGCGAAAAATGAAGCAAAATTTGGAAAGAGAGGGGGTTAGTTACCGCCAAGGACACAGACAAACAAAGTACAGGACAAGACACAATGCTTTCGACCTCTTGGGTCTTCTTCAGGCGAAAACAAATAACAGTTAGGAAGGTGAAAACGAAGAACGAGAAACCACTTATCTTCTCATGTTTGCCACAAGATCAAAATGGCCACCCGAAAGGAAACGAGGCCACCCCGGAGGGGGTCATGGGAGAGGAATAGTGAGGCGGGGGGGGGGGGGGGGGGGGGGGGGCATTTACAGATTATGGAATATCTTTACCCGAACTATCTCATTACAAGGCACAGTATTTAGCATAACTTAGAAATTACACCCCCCTCCCTCACTATTTCCTTCTCATGATCCCCTCCTGGGTGGCCTCGTTTCCGTCCGGCGGTCATTTTGATCTTGTGGCGAACTTGAAAGATAAGTGGTCTCTCGTTCGTACTTCCAAAGTCTGAAGTTGAATGAAACCAGCCCGAGTTCATAACGGTGATGATGGGGCAGAAAGTTGTGCGTGTACAGATCATTAATTGAAAAACAGTCAGAAAGGATCGCCTCCCTTACCAAATTTTCAAGGTCTGCGGTAGGAAACAAGTTAAAAGTGCAGCTAACCCAGTGTCTGTTCACTGAGGATAAAGTTAACAGTGCAGCTAACCCAGTGTCTGTCACGAGGATAAAGTTTAACAGTGCAGCTAACCCAGTGACTGAGGATGAAGTTAACAGTGCAGCTAAAACCCCGTGTGTGTTCACTGAGATAAAGTTAACAGTGCAAACTAACCCGTGTCTGTTCACTGAGGATAAAGTTAACAGTGCTGCTAACCCAGTGACTGAGGATAAAGTTAACAGTGCCGCTAACCCAGTGTCTGTTCGCTGAGGTGCTTACTTGTTTATAGACAAATAGACCTCTGTCTTTGTCTGTCTGTCTGTCTGTGTCTCTGTTTGTCTGTCTGTCTGGATGTCTGTCTTTGTCTCTGTCTCTGTGTGTCTGTCTTCTCTCTCTCTCTGTCTCTCTCTCGTCTCTCTCTCTCTGTGTCTCTCTCTCTCTGTTTGTGTGTCTCTCTCTCTGTGCATCTCTGTCTCTCTGTCTCTCTGTTTCTCTCTCTTCTCTCTCTCTCTCTCTCTCTCTCTCTTGTCTGTCTGTCTGTCTCTTTCTGTCTGTGTCTGTGTCTGTTTGTCTCTTCCTGTCTCTGTCTGTCTGTCTGTCTGTCTGATCTCTCTCTCTCTCTCTCTCTCTCTCTCTCTCTCTCTCTCTCTCTCTCTCTCTCTCTCTCTGTTCGGCCTCCTCCCCCCTCCCCACACTCTCACCAGGATCTATCTCTCCGTCCACAGTAACATGAGTGTGGGAGAGAAGACGTCGACGATCATAAGATTGGATACAGCCGCAGAGAGAGCAGAGAGAGAGAGAGAGAGAGGGAACAGAAGCAGGCACCGAAATAACCTTTATTAACTTGCCCGGTCGTTCTCCCCACTCGCTGAGAAGTTTCTCCTTTGTTTCATGCGCCACATCAAACGAAAGGGCAGAACACTGCAGAACTTGCACGACCTTTTCGGTTACCGTTCGCCCCCACACACACCTTCGCTGCGTTGTTGTTTGTTGTGTGTGTGTGTGTGTGTGTGTGTGTGGTGTGTGTGTGTGTGTGTGTGTGTGGTGTGTGTGTGTTTTGGAGGGGGGGGGGGACGTTGGAACACACTCTCGGTAAGCCAGGACTGCTCAGAAAGTGGGTTTAAAAAAAATTCCTTTTCAATAATGCCCCCCCCCCTCCCATCCCCTAACACCCCCCCCCCCACCCACCCCCTTTCTTTACACCCACCGCTCTACATTGTCAAGACGCCCCCCCCCCTCTCTCTCTCTCTCTCTCCCGTTTATTCCGTCTTCCTTATACACTAAAAGCCCAAGTGCTGTCAGTTTCACTGGAGTTTCACTTTCTTCAAGGGGACGTCACTGCGCGCGGACTAGTCCGTGTACACTACACCCAATCCGCTGAGTTTTGAAACCACACTGCGCATGATTTGATTAGAGCTGGTGGATAAAGGAATGGGTGACTAAGATGAGACCGACATGAGATGACTAAGGGTGACTTAAGATCACGACTAAGATGAGAGAATTGAAGAAGAGGGTCTCGTGGCTACGACTTGGTGGATGTCTGACCTACAGCCTCAGCCCAACGCGCTGGTCAGACCTTGAGGGCTTGCCTAACATTGGTTGTGCCATTATTATCAGTGTGTGTGTGTGTGTGTGTGTGTGTGTGTGTGTGTGTGTGTGTGTGTGTGTGTGTGTTTGTGTGTGTGTGTG
>CM031617.1:7266056-7271056 GCA_018398815.1 Conus ventricosus
GTTATGCCCTCAGACAGCTTTGGATTCGACTATTGTGCAGATAGTCTATTCCCTCGCCAGCTTTGGATTCAACTATTGTGCAGTTGTCTATGCCTCAGACAGCTTTGGATTCAACTATTGTGCAGATAGTCTATTCCCTCAGACAGCTATGGATTCAACTATTGTGCAGATAGTCTATTCCTCAGACAGTTGTGGATTCAACAATTGTTCAGATATGATTTCTTTTCAAAAGATATTGTTTATTGATTCTGATTGACAGACAATAGAATGGCTAGGTAATTGCAGTCTGAATGAGTCAATTGGTTGAGAGAGAGAGAGAGAGAGAGAGAGAGAGAGAGAGAGAAGAGAGAGAGAGGGGAGAGAGAGAGACAGAGACAGAGACAGACACAGAGACAGAGACAGAGACAGAGACATAGAGAATAATAAATTAACATGCCAATACTTTTTAATGAAGAAGAAACATAAGCACAAAACAGGGATTTTTACATCTTGCTCTGGACGAAAGGAAAAACAAGGCATACAGAACAGAAAGACAGACCCGAAAGACGCACAAACACACACACCCCAACGTTCACATACAACACACCCGTGTGCGCATTTGGAAACACGCACACATACACACTCACATACTTTACACATATAAAGACTCATTCACTCATATCAAACACGCCCACACACACACCACACACACACACACACACACACACACCACACACACACACACACCACAACACACACGCGCGCGCGCGCGCACACACGTTCAAATTTCCCAACAGGTGAATTCCATTTTCAATTCCTCCAAATGCACCAGAATTGTCGGGTCACCTACGCCCAACATTCAGAGAAAAACAAAACAATAAAAAAGACATAGTTGAAAAACAAGACTGTACACAATGGAGTTTCTAATCACTCTTTGTTTTCATTAAAATGACTCATCTTCAAAACAATCAGATAAATGTTTGTTTGTAAACGCGAGAGGCGAAACAGAAATCCTTTCTTCCTCTGTTCAGTCTCTTTGTGTCCCCCCCCCTCCCTTTCCCCCACGCACCACGATCCAACGTCCTGTGACCACGCCCCACGATCCAACGTCCATGACCACGCCCCACGATCCAACGTCCATGACCACGGCCCCATGATCCAACGTCCTGTGACCACCCCACGATCCAACGTCCTGTGAGCACGATCCAACGTCCTGTGACCACGCCCCACGATCCAACGTCCTGTGACCACGATCCAACGTCCTGTGACCCCGCCCCACGATCCAAAGTCCGTGACCACGATCCAACGTCCTGTGACCACGCCCCACGATCCAACGTCCTGTGACCCCCGATCCAACGTCCTGTGACCACGCCCACGATCCAACGTCCTGTGACCACGGCCCCACGATCCAACGTCCTGTGACCACGCCCCACGATCCAACGTCCTGTGACCACGATCCAACGTCCTGTGACCACGCCCCACGATCCAACGTCCTGTGACCACGATCCAACGTCCTGTGACACGCCCTACGATCCAACGTCCCGTGACCCGATCCAACGTCCTGTGACCACCCCCAGAATTCCAACGTCCCTGTGACCACGATCCAACGTCCTGTGACCACGCCCTACGATCCAACGTCCTGTGACCACGCCCCACGATCCAACGTCCTGTGACCACGCCCCACGATCCAACGTCCTGTGACCACGATCCAACGTCCTGTGACCACGCCCCACGATCCAACGTCCTGTGACCACGATCCAACGTCCTGTGACCACGATCCAACGTCCTGTGACCACGCCCCACGATCCAACGTCCTGTGACCACACCCCACGATCCAACGTCCTGTGACCACGCCCACGATCCAACGTCCTGTGACCACGCCCCACGATCCAACGTCCTGTGACCACGCCCCACGATCCAACGTCCTGTGACAACGCCCCACGATCCAACGTCCTGTGACCACGCCCCACATTCCAACGTCCTGTGACCACGCCCCACGATCCAACGTCCTGTGACCACGATCCAACGTCCTGTGACCACGATCCAACGTCCAGTGACCACGCCCCACGATCCAACGTCCTGTGACCACGCCCCACGATCCAACGTCCTGTGACCACGCCCTACGATCCAACGTCCTGTGACCACGCCCCAAGATCCAACGTCCTGTGACCACGACCACGATCCAACGTCCTGTGACCACGCCCTACGATCCAACGTCCTGTGACCACGCCCTACGATCCAACGTCCTGTGACCACGCCCTACGATCCAATGTCCTGTGACCACGCCCCACGATCCAACGTCGTGTGACCACGCCCCACGATCCAACGTCCTGTGACCACGCCCTACGATCCAACGTCCTGTGACCACGCCCCACGATCCAACGTCCTGTGACCACGATCCAACGTCCTGTGACCACGATCCAACGTCCTGTGACCACGCCCCACGATCCAACGTCCTGTGACCACGATCCAACGTCCTGTGACCACGATCCAACGTCCTGTGACCACGCCCCACGATCCAACGTCCTGTGACCACGCCCCACGATCCAACGTCCTGTGACCACGCCCCACGATCCAACGTCCTGTGACCACGCCCCACGATCCAACGTCCTGTGACCACGCCCCACGATCCAACGTCCTGTGACCACGCCCCACGATCCAACGTCCTGTGACCACGCCCCACGATCCAACGTCCTGTGACCACGCCCCACGATCCAACGTCCTGTGACCACGCCCCACGATCCAACGTCCTGTGACCACGCCCCACGATCCAACGTCCTGTGACCACGCCCCACGATCCAACGTCTGTGACAACGCCCCACGATCCAACGTCCTGTGACCACGCCCCACATTCCAACGTCTTGTGACCACGCCCCACGATCCAACGTCCTGTGACCACGATCCAACGTCCTGTGACCACGATCCAACGTCCTGTGACCACGCCCCACGATCCAACGTCCTGTGACCACGCCCCACGATCCAACGTCGTGTGACCACGCCCTACGATCCAACGTCCTGTGTCCACGCCCTACGATCCAACGTCCTGTGACCACGCCCCACGATCCAACGTCCTGTGACCACGCCACACGATCCAACGTCCTGTGACCACGCCCTACGATCCAAACGTCCTGTGAGCACGCCCTACGATCCAACGTCCTGTGACCACGCCCTACGATCCAACGTCCTGTGACCACGCCCCACGATCCAACGTCCTGTGACCACGCCCCACGATCCAACGTCCTGTGACACACACACACACACACCACACACACACACACACACACACACACACACACACACACATACATACGCAACACGTACACATACACACACACGCAAGCACACGTGCATGCGCACATGTACACATGTACACAAACGTACATGTATACATGCACACATGCGTACATGTACACAATCAGAAACAGACATCGGCATAGGCACAGACAGACAGACAGACAGACAGACAGACAGACACACACACACACACACACACACACACACACACACACACACACACACACACGCAAGCACAGGTGCATGCACACATGTACACAATCAGAATTACAGGCACACGCACACACACACAACACACACACACACACACACACACACACACACACACACACACACACACACATACACACACACACACACACACACGCACGCACGCACGCACGCACGCACGCACGCACGCACGCACGCACGCACACACCACACACACATACACACACATTTGCGCACGCACACACACACACACACACCACACACACACACACACACACACACACACACACACACACACACACATAGACACACACACGTCAGATTTCCTAAAGGTAAAATATAAAAACTCTCCCTACCAAGTGTACAACATCTGTCGAATCACCCAGCCCAACATCTATAATAACGTAAATGAATCCAAAAGACAGAGATGAAAAGCAAACAAAAGCGAATCGTACACAATCCAGTTTCTACTTCAGCTTTCCCCGTTTAAAATCCTCGTCATCCTCGAAACAGTCAAGATAAATGTTCTCTTTAAAGACTAGAGATGAAAAAGGAAATCCTTTCTTATTATAATTATTCAGTCACTCTTTGTTTGTCCTCATTTCACCAAACAATAAAAGATCATCTGAACCGCAGGAAGAACTAACGAACTCTCTATTCGCTTTCTGCCTCTTAAACCCCTTTCAGGTCAGGAGAACTGACCACCTCACAAGGCTGCTATGATGGAGGGAAATGAGAGGAAACCAACCGTGAACCGTTCACATCCTTCACCACAACCCCTAACACGAAAACCGTGTGGTGTGCACTGGGCGTGAAAATGCTGGAGAGTGAGGCAGGGGGGGAGTTATGATGGGCATTGTTGTCCCCCTTGTGTCATGCGTTCGTTTCTTCGTCAGTCATCACGGGGAGGTTCAGTCATCCTTGAATTGCACTGTTGTTGGATTCAGATATGATTGTGTGTTTTTTTTTAAATGCAGTGTTCATTGGTTGTGATTTGCAATCAACAGAATGATTGGGTGATTTGTTGTCTGGATGCGTTGATAGGTTGATGAGAGAGAGGAGAGAGAGAGAGATGTGTGTGTGTCTCTCTCTCTCTCTCTCTCTCTCTCTCTCTCTCTCTCCCAGATGAATAAAAGGCTGCGTCTTCAAAGGAAAAAAGGGCTCTGTCTTCATCCTGCATTACTTCTTTTTTTCTGGTCGTCGGACCCTCCCCCCTCCCCCCCCTCCCCGCCTCCCGCCCCCCCCCCCCCCCCCCCCCACTCCATACGTCATAATATATCTTTTTCCTCAACCTGAAAAGACACGACAAGGAATCGATTGTGCCGAAGAATCAAAAGCGTGGGGGTTTCCATCTACGACCAACTGCATCTCACTGATTAGTTTGCTCAGATGCAAGGGGACACAAAGTGCATGTGACATGTTTTGGTGGCTACCCTTCTATCAAATGACTGAATGACTGAATGAATGGGTAGATAAATAAATCAACCAATTCATCAATGATTACCTGACAAACGTAA
>CM031617.1:7276584-7284084 GCA_018398815.1 Conus ventricosus
GAAAAAAACATTTGCACTTTTGTTATTTTGGTTTAAAAAATTTTCCTTTTGTCTTTCGAATGGTTTTTTCATCTTCGCCAGCAATAAAATCCCTTTTAAGCATCTTGCGGGGCACTAAAACTAAAATTCCAATAGTGTCTGCCCGCTTTTAGGATATTTAGAATGAAGAATCACTCTTTCGTAATATTTTGCTTTTTTGACTGATATTTTGCTCAATTACCCTGCTAAATTGGGGTTTTGCAACAACGTAAAAACTCTAACGAGATGTCAGAAATGCTTACTTTGCTTCGGTGTCTGTTGATCAATAACACTTTTGTAGTCATTAAAAGTTAGTTATTGACAATCGCTTTTAATGCCCCTTGAAAGTGGGGGGTTCCCTTTTTAACAACTCAAAATCTGGGGGTATAAAAAAAGCGATTTTCATACGAAAATTACAGCTACAAACCTTTTGCCGTTTTTAGCATCTGGGGCGCCTTTCTATGTTTTAGTGCTTCTTCATTTTCGATTTTTGAAAGCAAGATAGCTCTTTCGCTCGGGGTTGCCATAGACAAAATGGGTTTTAAAAATATGTCTGCTTTGGTAAAGAAAAATTTCTTGCCCCTCAAGTTTTATAGAAATTTTCTTAACGATTGCCCCCCCCATTTGAAAACCGTCCTTTTTGGGGTCTGTTTCTAAAGCAAGTTCTATTTTAAAAAGAAGACGGCAGAGCCGGGCAAAATCCTTCATCCGCCCCTAGGTCGGGAAAATTTACAGTAAAAATTTGATCCGCTCAATAGTAGAGGATTATTTGGAACGTAATTTTCCCGCTTTTTCCCCCTTCACCCCAAAAGGGCTCTTTTAAATTTCATGGGGCCAAGAATGAGCCATATTTTTGTGACATTTTTTAAAAAAAAAAATAAAAATTTAATTTTTTAAAAAAACAGGCAGGGTTGAAGGTAAAGAAGATTATGATTTTTTTTTGATCTGGAGAGAATGAGTGATTCCCTTTGGGGACGCATCGGGGGGCCTATTCAGATAATTAGCAGAAACGGGAGTAATTCCCAAAACAAGTGGGTTTTAAAATTAACAGAAAGAAAGGTGATATTTCCCAATTTTTTGGACAAGAACTCCCGAAACTATATCCCTGATGTTTTTTGAATAAAAGAAACCATTTGTTGTAAAAAACGCCCAAGGACAATTTGTTCAGTTTAAAAAACTAAACGAGACCCATAAAAGTTTGTAGGCATGAATACAATTAGACAAAGCTTAGGGCGGGGTCGAATGCCTTGGCTTTTAAAAAAAAATTAAAGGGGCTTTGCTAAACTTAAAACACGTAAGGACCCCAAAAGATAACCAAAAACAAAAAATGGAACTTCAGATTTAAGCAAACAGCGGGCGAAATAATAGAAAACAGAAACCGTTTTTCAGAAGAAAAAGCGTTAAAAACAATTTTAAAGATTCCCCATTTTCCTATGCGGGGGAAAAGCGGCCCTTGTTGCTTTGAGAAGCATCAGAGGGAAAAACAAAAAATTTAGCAAAACTGGGTGAATAGATGAGCATTAAAAAAAGAAAAGAAAAACTCGTGGGCTGATGACGCCAAATTGGGGGTGTTTAAAAAAAAGAATAACCCAAAACTAAAAAATCTTTAACAAGAGAGATCAGCAAGACTAGAAGTGTTGTCTACTAACCGAGAACAATTACGAACTCAAGTGAGCAGAATAAGAGAAACTATCCAAAGAATTTTATATGAAGACACAACGCTAGCAGAACGAATACGAACACTATTTAGAGAGCAGGGAGTCACATTAGCAAGCGTTATAACAGCCTTAGGATTTGCAATAAGTACACTGGTGATGGCTATTACAGGCGGCGGTGGTACGGGTCAGTGCCTCCATCGCCATCGCCACCATCTCCGCCTGATAAATCATGGGTAAAAAAACAGCTTGATCATCTTGCGGGCTTATTAAAATAATTAGCCAGTAAAGCTATAGACTCTTTACCGGGTATATTAGGGGGTGTCGTTAGCTGGCTTTTGTCTACTGCAAGCAAAGTAGTTGGCTTTATGGCTGAGCACTTATGGGCATTAGTTCTCTTAATAGTTGGGTTACTCTTTAGTAAATAAAGAAGGAGTTAATCCTAGGCCAGTTATCCAAAAACAAGCGCTGTCTTTTCATATTCATGGCCATTATTTTCTTTGGCTTCGTGAACTTCGTGTACTTCGTGGTCTTCAACGGCCTTCGGGCTTTGGGCCTTGGGGGTTGGATGACTTATTCTTGGGTGTTTGTTTACTGCTTGCAATATTACTGGCTCAGAATTTATTTCGTTTTTTCCGACTTTCTGTTCATTGCCTGCCACAAGGATTTCATTATTGTAGTTTATTATTGTACCTATCTGGAGTCTGAGGTCAGAAGGCAGCATGTATAAACCAGCGCCAACAGCAAAGTCTACTTTCGATCTTGCGTATTGTAAAACATTTTGGTATCTTTTAATACTTGAAGGTAAATTAACTGTAGAATTAATGGCGTCCTCTAAATTTGCTAAGTATTGTTTTTGAGCATCAAAACCAGTAGAAGGATCAGTTATGCTCGATCTCGTTTGCGCTTGCGAACCTAGCAAACACCAAACGTAAGTACGAACAGAGTCGTTTATTCGTTCTATTCCTGCTTTAGTTAGGCCCTTAGAAGTGTCTAAGATAAATGTTGTCCATGCTGTTTTATGCTCTTGCTCTATGGACCCTAGGTGAACAGCTGTGCCTGAAGAGAAAGATGTGTAAGGAGGATTCCAAGCATAGTTATATTTTCTGTGCACGCCCCAAAAATAAGGGGTGCCTAGACCATGATTAAGATCCAACTTTTGTCTAAAGTCTTCCTTAACATTAATATTGAATTCGTTACAGTTCCTTTCAAAGCCTTCATGTCTATTCTGTTGCTGAATGGATTAAACGGTTTGTCATTTGGTAATGGCGCTTGCAGTTCAGTCAAAATACGTCTGAAGGTGTAATACAAATGAAATCTGTACACTGACCTCACCAAAGGATCAGGATGATTTAGATGATCGGCATACGACACTCCACACCCAGTGGATGCACAAAACACAGCAAAGTTTAACTGGTTCTGATAAAACTGCATCGGATGACTGAACCACACTTTCGCGATGTAGTCTTTTTTAATAGGAGGGTTAAGATATCTGTTTAATGGAGTACTCACCTTTACTTGAAAGGGCGTCAGTCTGGGTCACAGAAATGTCGAGGGTGTCGGTTGTTATGTTTTTAAGATTGTAGTGTGGCCCAACAGAATATTTTGCATCAGTATATTTGAATGCACTCATTTTTAATTTGTTTTAAAAAATGTTTGTAACAATAACAACTCAAGACAGCCCTTCGTTTTTAGAACATGCTATTGATAACGATTGCGGAGACAAAATGGTTGCACTTCATGAAATATTTTACAAAGTCGTATGGTTTAATATAAGTGAATCCAAGAAGAATAATAAGATTAGAAAATATGGCGGGGGAAGAAACTTAATTAGCCAGTTAACAATACCTGATGGTTATTACGGATTTTGCTCACTAAAAGAAGCAATGAGTAACTTTGACATCACTCTCAAACTTAACAATGCAAATCTAAAAACAATATTAACATTCAAACCTGAAGAAGCAAGTTACTATTTTGATAAAGAGCTAGCTAAAATGTTAGGCTTTAGAGCTGACACTCAGGACACTCAAAGATTTATTGTTACACCAGACACAACTACTTATGAGGGGGAAAGTCCGCTCAATCTTGCATTACATTCATTACTCTATGTTCATTTGGATGAGCTGAGCACTGATGAAAACTTATATGATGGAAGGCCCTCAACTGTTTTAAGAGCTCTTCCATCAGGGAAAGCTGCATATTGCGATTATGAAATTATACAATTCCCTAATTTACAGTTTAAAAGATTAGTTTGTGGGAGGGTCGGATCATTTAATTTAAAAATTGCAGACAAAACAGGGAAACTCGTGAAATGTGATAACCTGCACATTGTTTTGGAAATAAAATAATTAGTTGTTCTAAAAATAATGTCGCGTGGGCCAGAAGAATCAGGAGTTACATTAGCGCCTGTGAGGTGTATAACTTTAGAATTAAAAGACCTTGCAGACGTTACAGACTTTGAACAGAATGGTGGGAAATAGGCGCTTTGTATGGTTTTGAGTACACTAAAGATGGTGATTATAAACGTAAAGAGGTTGGCAACAGCAAAAAGTTTCCTAAACTAGAACAACTGCGCAATCTAGAAGCAAATAATGTTGGCCAGTATGAATATAAATAGTTCGAAAACCTGACCTCAAATGGCACTTAGAACCATATTTAGAATGGGAAATAAAATTTGAATTCATAAGCCCATTTACATTTTTTAGCCGTCAAAAAAGTTTCAGAAAAGCATTCAACTCTGGCCCTTTACATGTAAGTCTTATGCCAGACGACAATAGCCGGAAAGAAATTGAAATAACACCGTATGGGAAAAAACAGTACATCCTCCACAGAAAAGAAAACGGTTTTAAAAAAAGCTTCTACAAAATTACAGTTCTTTC
Source organism: Conus ventricosus (assembly GCA_018398815.1). NCBI lineage: Eukaryota > Metazoa > Mollusca > Gastropoda > Neogastropoda > Conidae > Conus > Conus ventricosus. Next base: position 7,281,137 of record CM031617.1, read on the forward strand.
CAAGCAGAAAATTAGGAGACACGTTCACAATAATATTTGAAATTTCTGTCTTTAAGATGTGGAGAGGGATGGGGTTGTGGGCGTTAGTGATGACCTTATAAAAGGAATTAATATTAGCTGGCAAAACTTAGACGTTAAACGCCTTAACGTTACCATCGTCGTTCTTCACAATGGTGAGGATATTAAGGTTATAACAACAAGCAACAAAATCAATGTTGACTTAAATAGAAACAATCTTACAGAACTAAATTGGATTAATCTTACACATTTAGGTCTTGTAGGGTTTTTATTATACTGAACAAGTTTTGACAGAAAGTATGATAAAAACAATAACTGGATTAGATTAAATCCTGTTATAAAACCATGGAGCAGTTAAACTTTATAACAAAAACTCCTCATTGTTCATTGATTTGTGGGCAAAACTGGTTGTGGAAAAACAATATTTGTCCTGGACCTATTACAAACAGTTTATCGCTATAATTTTGATCACATTGTGATTTTCTGTCCAACGCTTAAATGGAACAAAGCATATCATGATAGAAGGTTTATATGGACAGACGATAACATATATTTAGTTGATCCTAGCAATAAACTGAGTGAGTGTTTAGAACACTTTAATAAATTGTTTGAAGGAACGCAGACACTATTTATTATAGATGACTGTTCGGCAGAAAGAGACATAGTTAAAAAAGAAACACTTTATCAAAACTGGCTTTCAGTGGAAGACATGCTGGGATAAGTGTGTGGATTTTATGTCAAAAATATAACTCGGTTTTAAAAGACTTTAGAGAACAGTTAAAGACTGTAGTTTTATTTCACATGAAAGACAGAGACGCATTTGATGAATGTATGCGTGAAAATGATGTTATTGAAAATAATCAGGAAAAACGCAGAATTAAGCAAAAACTGAAATCTGAAAAGTTTTGTAAATTAGTATTAAAAACGGATAATCCTACACAGTATGTCTGTTTGTAGATAATCGTTATTTTTTTGGTTATTGAAGTCTTACTTATCAGAGAACAGCATTTTACCAATCCTGGGTAACTTCGTCCGAAACTAGTTGAGGGCTAAAGCCCGAAAACTGGTTGAGGGCCAAAGTGAGCCAGGATTGGTAAAATGCTGTTCTCTGCGCTTAATTTCAATCGCTTGGATTCATTTTTTCCATATCTGCTGTAAGGGTCCATTTTGGGCATTCAATTCAATTTCAATTTTGCCCATCGCCCCCACTGGGACATAGGCCGCCGACAAGGTCCCTCCAGCTGTCTCTGTCCTGGGCCAGTCTCTCCAGCTGCCCCCATGTGTGGCCCATCTTCTTGGTATCTGCCATGTATTCCTCCTCGGCCGGCTTCTCTTCCTTTTCCCCTGGGGGTTCCACCTGAGGGCTTGTCTCGTGGTGGTGGTGGCTGGCTTACACAGAGTGTGGCCTACCCACCTCCAGCGGCATTGTTGGATATCAGCTCCTGCCGGCTTCTGTCTTGTCTGCTGCCATAGTTCTTCATTGCATTTTTCGCAAACCTATTGGAAAACGAAATATACCAGGGCATGCAAGAGCCTGATCTGATGATTCATGAAGAAGTTCTTGTTCTTCCACACAGGGTTAAGAATGGACAGCGCTGATGCCGTCTTTGCTGCACTTGATAGCATTTCAGGTTTGGATCCTTCATGCTGATGATGGCCTCCGGGTCATGAACTGTTTTAATAACAGTTTTTACCTTCTGACTATGGACTTGTTATATCAGTGCTGATGCTGGTGTTTTGACTTGCCATCAACCTTGTGTTCTAGGCGCTGATGTCTGCACCATATCTTGTTGAGTTCTTGTCCAGTGCCTGTCATCCTGATCGTGATGATTCTCCCTCCAACGTTTATTGAGCTGTCATAATCTCCACATGCTGCAGTGACAATGCACTTTAGGAATGAAAAGTGTACGAAACAGAAAGCAGTCCTGACGAACTCTCACATAGGGAAGCATTCTACTACAGCACCCTAACGAGCGCTGCGTAACTTTCTTTAGAGTACAGTTGCTAGATGGTGATGCTATTTTTCTGACTGACGAGTTGCTAAGTTCGCGGCCTATATGTCTTGGACATGGAGACAATCAGTTCAAATGGTGCTGATATAGAGCGATTTTGGGCCGAAAAAAGAAAACCTCCAACTGGTTCCGCACATCCACCTGTAATTAAGTGCACGTAATCTTTGGTACCCAACTTAGGTCAGGCTTTGATTTTCCTCGAGTGACCATTCTCCAAATTAGAGTAATTAGCGTTAATTAATTATGCTCTAACCACAATGCTGTTGCTGGTGAAAGAGGTGATATTTTCGTTCAGTGTAGTTGTGGTACAAGCAGAACTTGCATCTCACCCACTCGCATAGCTCAATGTTAGTTATTACACACACACCACACACACACACACACACACACACACACACACACACACACACACACACACACACATACGCACGCACGCACGCACGCACGCACGCACGCACGCACGCACGCACACACACACACACACACACACACACACACACACATACACAGAGGAGATGAGCCGTTCGAATGAGCATTATGGGATCAATACTTTGTTTTCAACAATAGGAAGTGAAGGGGAGTAAGGAGGTGGTGTGACAAAGAGAGACGCAGTAAGCAGGGATAGGGACCTGGCCAAGCCGGATTACAATGCTAGTCATCGATAAAAATAGCAATGCAACGCTAAAGGAGCATAACCAATGACAGCTGAAAACTGTTGGCAAAGACAAAAAAGAGCTTTAAAACCGTTGGACTATTTACATACATTCTTGACCTTTGTGGTGAAAGGATTGGGTTGAAAAATAGAGCAAGGGTTTGAACGAGAGTAGGGAGTGGAGGGGAGAGGGTAGGAGGGTGAAGACTGTCAAGGAATCCCCTGAAGAAAGAAAAAAAAAGTTGGTAATAAAACTACAGAATAGT
>CM031617.1:7289084-7291584 GCA_018398815.1 Conus ventricosus
ACCTGTCTGGACAGAGAGTAAGTGATGTATCCCTCACTGTCTCTTTGTGTGCTGACCTGTCTGGACAGAGAGTAAGTGATGTGTCCCTCACTGTCTCTTTGTGTCCTGACCTGTCTGGACAGAGAGTAAGTGTTGTATCCCTCACTGTCCTTTGTGTCGTGACCTGTCTGGACAGAGAGTAAGTGATGTTTCCCTCACTGTCTCTTTGTGTCGTGACCTGTCTGGACAGAGAGTAAGTGATGTGTCCCTCACTGTCTCTTGTGTCGTGACCTGTCTGGGACAGAGAGTAAGTGATGTGTTCCTCCACTGTCTCTTTTTGTCGTGACCTGTCTGGACAGAGAGTAAGTGATGTGTTCCTCACTGTCTCTTGTGTCGTGACCTGTCTGGACAGAGAGTAAGTGATGTATCCCTCACTGTCTCTTTGTGTCCTGACCTGTCTGGACAGAGAGTAAGTGATGTTTCCCTCACTGTCTCTTTGTGTCGTGACCTGTCTGGACAGAGAGTAAGTGATGTGTTCCTCACTGTCTCTTTGTGTCGTGACCTATCTGGACAGAGAGTAAGTGATGTTTCCCTCACTGTCTCTTTGTGTCCTGACCTGTCTGGACAGAGAGTAAGTGATGTGTCCCTCACTGTCTCTTGTGTCGTGACCTGTCTGGACAGAGAGTAAGTGATGTATCCCTCACTGTCTCTTTGTGTCGTGACCTGTCTGGACAGAGAGTAAGTGATGTATCCCTCACTGTCTCTTTGTGTCGTGACCTGTCTGGACAGAGAGTAAGTGATGTGTCCCTCACTGTCTCTTGTGTCGTGACCTGTCTGGACAGAGAGTAAGTGATGTGTTCCTCACTGTCTCTTTTTGTCGTGACCTGTCTGGACAGAGAGTAAGTGATGTGTTCCTCACTGTCTCTTGTGTCGTGACCTGTCTGGACAGAGAGTAAGTGATGTATCCTCACTCTCTCTTTGTGTCCTGACCTGTCTGGACAGAGAGTAAGTGATGTTTCCTCACTGTCTCTTTGTGTCGTGACCTGTCTGGACAGAGAGTAAGTGATGTGTTCCTCACTGTCTCTTTGTGTCGTGACTATCTGGACAGAGAGTAGTGATGTTTCCCTCACTGTCTCTTTGTGTCCTGACCTGTCGGACAGAGAGTAAGTGATGTTTCCCTCACTGTCTCTTTGTGTCCTGACCTGTCTGGACAGAGAGTAAGTGATGTTTCCCTCACTGTCTCTTTGTGTCCTGACCTGTCTGGACAGAGAGTAAGTGATGTATCCTCACTGTCTCTTTGTGTGCTGACCTGTCTGGACAGAGAGTAAGTGATGTGTCCTCACTGTCTCTTTGTGTCGTGACCTGTCTGGACAGAGAGTAAGTGATGTATTCCTTCACTGTCTCTTTGTGTCCTGACCTGTCTGGACAAAGAGTAAGTGATGTTTCCCTCACTGTCTCTTTGTGTCCTGACCTGTCTGGACAGAGAGTAAGTGATGTGTCCCTCACTGTCTCTTTGTGTCGTGACCTGTCTGGACAGAGAGTAAGTGATGTTTCCCTCACTGTCTCTTGTGTGGCTGACCTGTCTGGACAGAGAGTAAGTGATGTATCCCTCACTGTCTCTTTGTGTGCTGACCTGTCTGGACAGAGAGTAAGTGATGTATCCCTCACTGTCTCTTTGTGTGCTGACTGTCTGAACAGATAGTAAGTGATGTTTCCCTACTGTCTCTTTGTGTGCTGACCTGTCTGGACAGATAGTAAGTGATGTGTCCCTCACTGTCTCTTTGTGTCGTGACCTGTTGGCAGAGAGTAAGTGATGTGTTCCTCACTGTCTCCTTGTGTCGTGTCCTGTGGCTGCATATATTATGGCTGGTGTCATAACATATTGACATGTTCTGCAGTGCCATTCATTCTGGAATCATATTCTATGCAGGCAAGGAAAACACAACTCACTGTTGTCGTCTGGTTTGACCGAAACACTTGCCGCACTTGCGACTGACGCGCCAACATTGAAGATCATTGCTGAAGAACAGACGGGCTTAGAGCAGGTCACAGTACCACCGAACAGATTTTCAACTGGAGGATAGTGTGTGAGAGATGTCATCAGCAGCAGCACGACCTGTCCACATGTTTGTGGATTTTCATTTTTCTTAAAGCCTTCTACAGGGTGTTGTATGCAGCCTTGCGGGCGACCAAGAGACTGTATGACATCAACGCCAACCTAGCCAGTCTCAGACCCATCTGGAATGACGGAAACATCACAATCAGGTCCAAGATCAGACTGATGCGCTCCCTGGTCATTGTCATATAGTTTGTGCTTGTGGAGACGCTTCCGCAATATCCTTGGCATCTCATACAAAGACCACATTACCAATTTGGAGGTCCAGAGTAGATTAAAGCAAGTCATTGGACCATACGAAGACCTGTTGTCCACAGTGAAAAGAAGGACAATGAGATGGTATGGTCATGTATCAAGTCAACAGGACTTGCCAAAACCATTCCGCAAGGAACAGTCGAGGAGGCG
>CM031617.1:7296584-7299084 GCA_018398815.1 Conus ventricosus
CAGTCTGCCCAACGTTTTAATCTCAACATTTAAATGTGTGTGTAAACTTTGCTGAAAAACACTTGTCAGCGCTACACCTCGGTAGTTATCAGGAGTGTTTACATCTCCCTTTTGTGGATAGGAACGATGATTGATTTAGCCCATTCAATCGGAAATGACCCGCTCCGAAACAAGTTATTAAATATCAGTACTAGAACATCAATTACTAAATAATTAGAACTTTTCAGCATTTCCCCTACAATCTTATCTGGCCCTGCACTCTTCCCACCCTTCAAGTGTTTTATCCCCTCGATCACTTCTTGTCTAGTAATCGGTTCGTTGATAAAGGTTCATCGTTTCCGTCAATATCTGTTTCTACTTCTTGTGTTTCTACTCCATTGCCTTCCACTGTGTTGCCAGAATGGTTAAAGACATTAAAGAAATGATCATACCATTGCTGAGATGTAATATCATTGTTTATCGTTGTCTTTCTGTTCACTTGTCTTACTGCTGACCAGAAACGCTTTGGGTCATTGGCCGACTCTTTTAATCTCTGTAATCTAATTCTCATCAAATTCTTTCTTTTTGTTTTTCCTCAATTCACTGTATTGCATTCTTTCTTTCACGTACTCACCTTTACGCTCTATCTTATATGGCTCGGTTTTAGCTCTCCTGTATCTCTGAAGCAGATTTTTTGACCCGACGTTGTTTTGTCGACATTCCATGTCAAACCAGTCATCACACTTTTTCCTTACGTTATAAACCTTTCTCACCATGCACGCTGTGGCACCACACAAAGCATTCACAAAAAGTTCATTACATAAATCAATGTTATGACAGTTTTGAGTAATTCTTTCCATAATGTTTTTAAAATCATTTGATTCTAATTCATTTTTAAACAAGTGTTCATTTTCATCAATCCATACAATCTTTCTTCATTATTCTGCGGTACTGACTTGTCGTTTTTGGTTTCGTTAAAACCATTCTTCCATTTCATTTCTACAGGCAAGTGCCAAGAAAAACAGTCTGTCCCCAACTTTCATATTGCAGGATTCCTTCAGCTCAGAAGAGACCAAAAAATAATCAATTACACTACACCCATTTGGGGAAATAAAAGTGAATTCCCCCTTTTTTGTCATCAACACAACAACCATTCAATATAAACAGTTCAAAAAATAACACAAATCTAACAATGATCTCCCAAAACTGTTATTTTGATTGGTCTTTTGAACAACGACTTTTATGAAATTCCAAATCATCATCATCATCATCATCATTGTTATCATCCTCATCATCATTTTCATCGCTTTCCCCACCGGGTTAAGTGCCTGATAAATAAGCATGTTTTCTGCCTTGGTTGTTTGCATCCCGTTCTGGCATTGAGGTCTCCACATATCATGAGGCAAACATCGTCATCGCGTATTACCTCTGACAGAGCTTCTTCAAGAACGACAACTCCGTCTTTTACATGCATTTGGTTATATGCTGGACCTCCTTCTGGCACCACATAACAAACCCACATAAATAACATCTTTTCCAATGTTGAAACAATCTACTATCCATCTTTATGTACAATGACATTACTGCAGTCGACCTTAATTTGTTTTACAAATGGTTCCAAATGTTTCTTAACCATCACTAACACTCCTCCAGAGTTTCTCCCATGTATTGTAAATTTTTTTTGCTGGAGCAACAAATTTTGTAAACTCTGGAAAAACGGTTTTAAAATCAAAACTTGCACCGACAAAGGTTTCTGTCAAACAGACAACATCAAAGGAATTAATATAATTCATAAAGGAACATTCATGCAATTTATTCAATAAATTTTCAACATTGTAATTCAAAAAGTTCAATTTCCCAAAACTTGATGGTTCGCCCCATGCTATTTAATAGTTGACGTAAGGTTCTAGCGCTGGCACTGGAGCTGGCACTGGCGCTGGCACTGGGGCTGCCTCTATGGCTACCGCCGCTGTGAGGGGGAGACCTGACACGAGACGCTGAGCCCCGAAGATACCCGTGCATTCCCCTCTGTTGTGTTGTCACCCGCCGCGCGTTGCCACTGGTGCCGCTGTGGGAGGAGTGTATTTTTAGCAGCAGGTGAAGAGGCCGCGCCGCTGGTTGGCTGCCGTTCCTGCGCTCGGTCCACCCGCTGACTGACGTCATTAACGTCAGACACGGGATCTCGTCTGTCATTGGCTGATGGTCTGCCGCCTGTGTTTACATTCTGCATGTGCGAATTGTTGACTTCAGGCACTGCAGATCCGGCTGTCACCTCAGCATAACTACGAGGATCGGGTCGTTTAGCACCAATAACAAATTTCCCTCGCACGAAATATGCTGACTTTCCCTCGTTTTTCGCTCTGGCCACAGTCTCGTCTGTCTCCTCGTCAGATCGTTCGCTGCTCTGACACCATCTTCTCCAGCTCAGAACGAAGCTGACGATCTCTGATGATTAACATTTTGTCCCCCCAGTGTGTAAATTTCACGATCATTGTTTGTGTCTGTCCTTCACGTGGCTGTC
>CM031617.1:7326984-7330173 GCA_018398815.1 Conus ventricosus
AAGACATTTTGTCGAAATTCCACCCGTCTGGTTTCTATCGCGTATCAAATGAGGCTTACTTGGTACTGTTTTTTTAATGTGATTTGAAATTTGGGCTTTTTTTTTTTGTACCGCTGGTTCGGTTCTCTCTTTTTTGTTGTCTTCCTAATCACTGATGTGTAAACCACGGAGCCGCTGTCACTTTCTGAACAGGGAACAAAGGTAGAGAATGCCAGAGGTTTCCATTTCTTTCACATGGGAAAACATGGAAGAGTGGAGAGAAGAAGGCTAGCACAGAGAGAGAGAGAGAGAGAGAGAGAGAGAGAGAGAGAGAGAGAGAGAGAGAGAGAGAGAGAGAGAGAGAGAGAGAGACAGACAGACAGACAGACAGAGAGAGAGAGATAGAGAGAGAGAGAGAGGGAGAGAGAGAGAGAGCGAGAGAGAGAGAGAGAGAGAAAGAGAGAGAGAGAGAGAGAGAAGAGAGAGAGAGAGAGAGAGAGAGAGAGAGAAACAAAGTGGGTGGGGGTGGGGGGGGGGGGGGGGAAACAAAACCCTGTGATTTTTAGCAGCCAACAAGCAGATTCTCCTTGAACCCGAGGCTGTTGATTTATTTGTTTGTTTGTCTGGTTTGTCTGTCTGTCAGTGAGATAATTATAAAATAAATCGATATGGACATGTCAACTCAGCTGATGCGACGTCATGTATGTTTAAATCTACAGGACATCATTGTGTTCTACATTGTTGCTGAAACTTTTAAGGATACCTTTTAAAGGGTCATTTAAAGTAAATCCGTAGATAAAACAAAAACAAAACAAAACCAACAAACGAACATTGGGAGAAAGGGGGAAGGGGGCAGCCTACAGGAGCTGCTGCAGGTGGCCGTTGTGTACTAGGCTGGCTGGGTCAAGGTCGGGTCACTGTCTGGACCAGTGGTGCGTGGAAGAAAAAAAAAATGAGGGCGTGACGGAGATAAGGAGAGCAGCGAAGAAGAGAGGTGAGTAATAAGTCGGCGAGCAAAGACGTGGCTGAGCTATCACACGAATGAGTATATAATAATAATAATAATAATAATAATAATAATGAATAATTATATAGCGCCTATCCTCGGCTAGAGACCAAGCTCTAAGCGCTTATACAATCAACACTCGTTTACACAACGGGCTGCCTACCTGGGTAGTGCCGACTGAAGAGCTGCCAGCTGGCGCTTCATTCAGTCGTTTCCCGTGTCATCCTGTCAGTATCGCTCAATATCGATCACTCAGTTTCCTTACTTCCTTCATTCTTTCCATTTCTCACGCAGGATGCATGCTATGTGTAACGTGTCATCCATACCAACGGCCAAACTGACCTACTCTTCCGAAAGTTGGTGATAGGATTTTACGTGTGTGCAAGATGTTTATGCGTGCGTTCACACACGGAACCTCGGTTTATAGTCTCATTCGAAGGACTGTAAGGGAAATGGAGTCAGAACCAATGTTAACTCCGAGGGAAAAATCCCCCTGTACCGAAACGCCCCGGCGGAGGTTCGAACCCGCAACCCAAGGATCACCAAGATTACGAGTCAGGCGCTCTACCAACTGAGCTATTCCGGCTCTTCCTAGAAGAGCAGAAATCTTTCATCAAACCAGCCGCAATGGTGAAGTGGTCAGCGTCGTGGACTCCCGGCTGAAAGGTTGTGGGTTCAATTCCCATCTAAGCCGTGTAGGATTTTTCTGACCCGACCGGCTCCTATCCAGAGTTGAGTTTGCTACGGGCTCAGTTGGGAAGACTGGGACCACACAGTCGAGTTTCATCCACTTGATGGATGCTCTCTGAGAGTGTTGCTCACATTTGTGGACCAACGCGCAGGTGTTTGTATCTCTCGGGCCTGGTGGACGGCGGGATATGTTTTGAAAGTGAGAGCATTACAGCCCTGCAGTCTCGGACCGGGAAGCAAATCCGTAGCACCATCTTCATCATCCTCATTCTCAACGATCGTCTCAAATTTTGTGGACGTGGCCATTCATGCCCTGCTTTCATGGCGACCTCAGGTTCGATGTCTTCTCCGCGTCTATGGCCTTGGTTTGATTCCGTCGGGGTCACCGTATCTGTAAATTCATAGGGTGGGGGGTGGGGGGCGCTGTCGCTGGACGGACATGGTGGTGCCCTCTGGAGGGGAGAGCTCACTGGTTAGCATAATCCATGAACATGAGAATGAAATTTTTTTTCTTTTGCCTCGTTTCTGAAAGGATGTATACCTTCAGCAGCTTGATGTTGGCAGCCTTACGACAACAGACGATGTATATCTTCAGCAGCTTGATGTTGATGTTGGCAGCCTTACGACAACAGACGATGTATATCTTCAGCAGCTTGATGTTGGGCAGCCTTACGACAATAGACGATGTATATACTTCAGCAGCTTGATGTTGGCAGCCTTACGACAACAGACGATGTATATCTTCAGCAGCTGATGTTGGCAGCCTTACGACAACAGACGATGTATACCTTCAGCAGCTTGATGTTGGCAGCCTTACGACAATAGACAATGTATACCTTCAGCAGCTTGATGTTGGCAGCCTTACGACAACAGACGATGTATATCTTCAGCAGCTTGATGTTGATGTTGACAGCCTTACGACAACAGACGATGTATACCTTCAGCAGCTTGATGTTGGCAGCCTTACGACAATAGACGATGTATAACCTTCAGCAGCTTGATGTTGGCAGCCTTACGACAACAGACGATGTATATCTGCAGCAGCTTGATGTTGATGTTGGCAGCCTTACGACAACAGACGATGTATATCTTCAGCAGCTTGATGTTGATGTTGGCAGCCTTACGACAACAGACGATGTATATCTTCAGCAGCTTGATGTTGGCAGCCTTACGACAATAGACGATGTATATCTTCAGCAGCTTGATGTTGATGTTGGCAGCCTTACGACAATAGACAATGTATATCTTCAGCAGCTTGATGTTGGCAGCCTTACAATAGACGATGTAACACCTTCAGCAGCTGATGTTGGCAGCCTTACGACAATAGACGATATATCTACAGCTTGAGTGGCAAACCTTTCAACAATAGACCGAGTATAACCAGCGCTTGATGTTGGGAGCCTTACACAAAAACATGAATCTTCACAGCTTGATGTTGGCAGCCTTTACGACAACAACGATTTTATCTTCAGCAGCTTGGTTGGCACCTTTCGGCAGAGACATTAATTAGCCCC
>CM031617.1:7331173-7336173 GCA_018398815.1 Conus ventricosus
GAGAGAGAGAGAAGAAGAGAGAGAGAGACGCCCGCCGCAACGTACGCACGAGATAGAGAGGAGGGTGGTGTTGGCTGGGCGGGTGGGGGACATTAAAGCAGAAGGGAAAGGTTTAACTGCTGACGATTTTTGCACTGTCAACACGGCTGTGCAGTCGTTCCACCAGGGCTGGCCTTTGCCGACGACGAGGGCTGAGAAATCGCTGAAAGGAACAGATAACGGGGTCACCGAAAACAAACCAACATTCCGAGATGTCATATGGGTTTAACTGGAACGCGTGAGAGCGTGCTCACGTGCGCATTTTACAAGAGATGCCAGAATAAGACTAACCATACTTCTACTGAGATCGAGTTGCAAAGAGAGACGACTGCTGGTGGAGATCTAAACTCAAATCTGAAAAATGTCTACAAATAAGGCCCAGCCCCCAAAAACGTAGACTAACGAATCACATGACAAAACGCGACGCGTTTCGACCTCTTAGTCTTCATGAGCAAGATACACAATACATCAGGACAACGAAAATGAACGAGCAATCACTTCTCTTCGTCCAATGGCTCGTTCTTTTTCGTTGTCCTGAGGGTTGTGTGTCTATCTTGAAGAAGATCTAGGAGGTCGAAACGCGTCGTGTTTTGTTATGTGATTCGTTTGCCTACGTTTTTTTCAGCGGAGCCTTATTAATACTTTTTTTCCCCAGAAATACTTCTACTGTTTTGACCGCATTTGAGATTTTGCTCTGTTGTAAGAGTCGCCTCTCTTACTGTCTTCTATCACATTAATCACATTTGTGACTTCCTTCTATTGTACTTATCGCCTTTCTTGCTTTCCTTTTTATGTTAATCGATTTGTTATGATAATGATAACAATAGTAATGATAATGATGATAACAACAATAACAATAATAATCGTAATGATAACATTGATTATAATAATAAAAATGATGATGATGATGATGATGATGATGATGATGATGATGATGATGATGATGATAACAATGATGATGATGATGATGATGATGATGATGATGATGATGATGATGATGATGATGATAACGATAATAATGATGATGATGATAATGATGATGATGATGATGATGATGATGATCATCATCATGATGATGATGATGATGATGATGATGATGATGATGATGATGCACTAAAAACAGACTGATGCAAACCTGAAACTGACTCAAAATACAAATAAACACACAAAACGAGATGTAAAGTAACGCAAATTTAATAGACTGTACAAAACAAACAGGTGAATTTTTGACACAAAGTCTTGATCACACTTGACAAGTTACGAACTAGTCAGGTCCGATAAAGACTTTGTGTTGAACATTCACTTCTCTGCATTGTACAGTCTGTTAAATTTGCGTTACTTTACATCTTATTTTGTGTGAGTAATAAGGATAATGATAATGATGAGGATGATGATGATGATGATGATGATGATGATGATCATCATCATCATCATCATCATCATCATCATCATCATCATCATCATCATCATCATCGCCTGTTTTCTGTCTTTCTTCTGTTACATTAATCGCGTTTGTGCCTTTCGACTTTCTTCTCGTGTGAAAATAGTCTTTCTGTTGTTGCTTCTTTTTCTGTTGTAATAATTGCATTTGTGCAGTGTACATTTCTTTTAGTGTGATAATCGGCTTTCTGACTTTCTTTTGTTGCAATAATCGTTTTTGTGAATTTCATCCCCTCATGATCATAATTACATCTGGCTCTCTTCTGCGAAAATTATTGCATTTCGGGCATTCCTCTGTTGTGATCATCGCATTTCTATCTTTCTGTTAATGTGCTAATTACACTTCTGACTTTGTACCATTGTGATGATCGTGTTCTTGGCTTTCGTCTATTCCTACTTCTACATCGCGAATATATTTGGCTTCTATTTCAATGATCGCATATTTGGCTATTATTCTTATGATCGAATGTCTCACTTTCTTTTACTTCAATGATCGCGTGTTTGGTTTTTTCTTCTTCTCTGGTGTGTGTGTGTGTGTGTGTGTGTGTGTGTGTGTGTGGTGTGGTGCGTGCGTGCGTGCGTGCGTGCGTGCGTGCGTGCGTGCGTGCGTGCGTGCGTGCGTGCGTGCGTGCGTGCGTGCGTGCGTGCGTGCGTGTGAGTGAGTGTGTGTGTGTGTGTGTGTGTGTGTGTGTGTGTGTGTGTGTGTGTGTCTGTCTGTCTGTCTGTCTGTCTGTCTGTAAGGGCACAACATTTTATTTAGAATCATAATCCACGCTATTTTCCCCTTTTTTTTCCAGATCAATTTCTTCTTTTTCCTAAATATAATGAGGATTTTATTGTCCAAAATCCGCGCTTTTAACACCAGTGAGGAGAACCAGTACAGGTCAGTTGAGCTCGGCTTTAGTTTGGTTTTGTTTTGTTTTGTGTCTGTTCAGTTCGATTTTCTTGAATGTGGTTTGAGGTGGAGAATAAGAATTCAAAGAGGAATGTCTGCTTAACGAGGAATATTCATCCTCTGTGTGTAGTGGAATATTGTTTCATCTATACTTGTATCTGTCTGAAAATGTACACGCAGAATAGATACGTAGCATTTTTTTTTTTAAATCATTATTCGCTTAGTTTTGTTTATCATTACGTAAGGACTAAGTATGACAAGAGTATTATTAGCTATCAACTATTTCTGAGCGTCCACGAGTATACAAATAAGATACAGGCGCTTCATTATGATCCATTGCTCCTTTTGTCTGCCATTGTGCACAGAACCAGAATGTTGCAGCTGTTTCGTTACCTGTTGCTCGTTTGTCTCGGTCTGTGAATTTATAGACATGACGATTCAGTTATATTAAGATCCACTGTTAATTTGTTTCGATCAGAGTTATAATTCTCGAACATCTCTCTTCTATCAGAGTATTTAGAGTTCAACTATGATAACTATGTGATGCAGCTATCTCTAATTTGGAGATCAATGTATCATTTGAATTATGATGATGTGATAGCTACATTACAATTCCTTGCTCATGTGTGTATGCCAGAGTATTTAGAATCAAATTATGACAACACTATGATCAAGCCCTCACTGCATTGAGTATTAGTGTATTAAGAACTAAATTTGATAGCTAAATCATTATCCATTTCTAATGTTTCTATCTGTCTGAGTGATCAGAATTAAAATATAACGACTATCTTTAAACCCCTCGCTCATTTTTGTGCAAGTGTATCTAGAGCAAAAAGGGGTGAAAAAGGGAAATATTACTCGATCTAGCCATTTTTGTGAGGTTTGAATGTAAAATAGCATAAGGGTGCAAGAGGAAATGTTACTTGATCCAGCCATTATTGAGAGGTTTGAATGTAAAAGAGCATAAGGGGTCGAAAGGAAATGTTACTTGATCTAGCCATTATTAAGAGGTTTGAATGTAAAAGAGCATAAGGGGTCAGAAAGGAAATGTTTTATGACCTATCAATTGTAGCATGACCTATCAATTGTAACATGACCTATCATTTCTTGCATGACCTATCAATCACTGGGAGGTCTGAACACAGCAAGAGCACAAGGGGTGTAGCCAGGAAATGTGGTACGACCTGTGGTCTCTGTCGTGCAGACGGGCGGTGAAGGCCACGCTGATCATGATACCCCTGCTGGGAGTCAACAACCTGGTGCTCCTCGTCAGACCTCAGATGGACCGTGTGGGCGTCCTGGTGGAAAGTCATCTCCGCCTTCCTGGTGGCCTACCAGGTATATCAGTCAGGGGGGGGGGGGGGGGGGGGGGGGGGGGGGGGGGGGGGGGGGGGGGGGGGGGGGGGATCAACTCCATCTTTCTTACAGCCTACCAGGTATATCACACAGGGGCAAGAGCATCTCCGCCTTTCTAGTGGTCTACCAGGTCAGTCACACAAAGGCAAGGTCATCTCCGCTTGTCCATTGGTCTACCAGATACGTTAAACGGGGCAAGATCGCCTCTACCTTTTGGGTGGCTTTCCACGGCAGTGCTATAGGGTCGAGGTTATCTACGCACGTCAGCCCTCTAGGGGAGGTTATCTACATGTTTCTTGTGGCCAGCCAGGAAAATAACACAGCAGCAAGATTGTCTACGGTATTCTTGTCGTCGATCAGGTCAGTCACAAAGGGGCAGGATTACCTCCGCCAGTTTAGAGGCTACCACATAGCCACCACCTGTGTTACCACCCCACATAGCACACACACAGACAAACACATGTGCGCGCACGCACGCACACACACACACACACACACACACACACACACACACACACACACACACACACACACACACACACACACACACACATGCATGTATACCCACTCTCTTTCTCTCTCTCTCTCTCTCTCTCTCTCTCTCTCTTCTCTCTCTCTCTCTCTCTCTCTCTCTCTCTCGCTCTGTGGTCTTCTGTCATAACACGATTATTACATAATTATTCTTGTTCAATTTTATCACTGTAGTTTTCCCTTTTGTTTCAGGGAGCTTCGGTGGCACTTATCTTCTGCTTTTTCAACGGCGAAGTAAGTATACGTTATGTGTATGGTGTATATATGTGTGTCTGCTTGTACGTCCGAATAAGATCGCGCACGCACGCGCGTGTGTGTGTGTGTGTATGTGCAATGTGGAGTGGTAATATAGGTGATTGCTGTGTGATTATGTGGGTGATAGCTATGTGGAGAAACGATGTGGGTGAAAGCTCTGTGGTGTAAAATGTTGATAGGATTGATAGCGTGAAACTTTGGTAAACAGCTCCATGAGTGAAGATCTGAGTGTTAACGCCGTGAAATTGTGGAGTAGATGATGTAGAATTGTGAAGTGGACGAAGACACGTGGTGTGGTAAACTGGCGTTAGGACCAGCGGCGACTTAGCTGATGGTGCGTCAGGTTAGAGGATCGATGCTCTTGGTTCAAATCCCGCATCCTCTGGATTTCTTTTCTTTTTTTCTCTCTCTTTTTTTTTTTGCCTCCTTCCATAAGCCTGTGCATACGTATTCAACGTCTTTACATGCCACGAACAGGTGACGT
>CM031617.1:7341173-7358673 GCA_018398815.1 Conus ventricosus
TCAACACCCATCGTTCAACATTCAACACCCATCGTTCAACCTTCAACACCCATCGTTCAACATTCAAACACCCATCGTTCAACCTTCAACACCCACGTTCAACCTCAACCCCATCGTTCAACCTTCAACACCCATCGTTCAACCTTCAACACCCATCGTTCAACCTTCAACACCCATCGTTCAACCTTCAACACCCATCGTTCAACTCAACCCCCGTTCAACCTCAACACCCATCGTTCAACTTCAACACCCATCGTTTCAACATTCAACACCCATCGTTCAACATTCAACACCCATCGTTCAACATTCAACACCCATCGTTCAACCTTCAACACCCATCGTTCAACCTTCAACACCCATCGTCAACCTTCACACCCATCGTTCAACCTTCAACACCCATCGTTCAACCTTCAACACCCATCGTCAACCTTCAACACCCTCGTTCACCCCCTCTTCCTCAACACCCATCGTTAACCTTCAACACCCATCGTTCAACCTTCAACACCCATCGTTCAACCTTCAAACCCATCGTTTCACCTTCAACACCATCGTTTCAACTACAAACACCATCGTTCACCTTCAAGCATCCCCATCGTTCAACCTTTCAACACCCATCGTTCAAACTTCAACACCCATCGTTAATCCTTTCAACACCATCGTTCAACCTGTCAACACCCATCGTTCAACTTCAACACCTATTTGCACGGAATACGGAAGAAAAAGTGGTTGTCGTGCTTTGTTTTTTGATTGTCCCGGAATGTTGTGTGTTTATATCTGAAGGAGCACTGAAAGGTACGAACGCATCGTGTTTTGTCTTGTAATCTGTTGTCCGGATTGCTGCGAAACACAATAACGTTTACTTTTTAATTTAAATCCTTAGATGCTAGCATTTGTCCTCACGACTGTTGTCTGTGTCTTGTTGACACTGGTAACCAGACATCCTCACGACCTGTTGTCTTGTTGACACTGGTAACCAGACATCCCCACGGCCTGTTGTCTGTTGTCTTGTGACACTGGTAACCAGACATCCTCACGACCTGTTGTCTGTTGTCTTGTTGACACTGGTAACCAGACATCCTCACGACCTGTTTGTCTGTTGTCTTGTTGACACTGGTAACCAGACATCCCCACGACCTGTCTTGTTGACCTGTTGTCTTGTTGACACTGGTAAACAGACATCCTCACCACCTGTTGTCTGTTGTCTTGTTGACACTGGTAACCAGACATCCTCACGACCTGTTGTCTGTTGTTCATTGCACTGGTAACCAGACATCCTCACGACCTGTTGTCTTGTTGACACTGGTACCAGACATCCTCACGACCTGTTGTCTGTTGACACTGGTAACCAGACATCCTCACGACCTGTTGTCTTGTTGACACTGGTAACCAGACATCCTCACGACCTGTTGTCTTTGTCTGTTGACACTGGTAACCAGACATCCTCACCACCTGGTTGTTGTTTTGACACTGGTAACCAGACATCTCACCACCTGTTTGTCTGTTGTCTTGTTGACACTGGTAACCAGACATCTCACCACCTGTTGTCTTGTTCACACGGGTAACCAGATATCCTCACCACGCTGTTGTCTTGTTGACACGGGTAACCAGATATTCTCACGACTCTGTTGTCTGTTGACATGAACCAGACATCCTCACCACCTGTTGTTTGTGTTTGACACTGGTAACCAGACATCCTCACCACCTGTTGTCTTGGTGACACTATCCAGACATCCTCACCACCTGTTGTCTGTGGTGTTGTTGACACTGGTAACCAGACATCCTCACCACCTGTTGTCCGTTGTCTTGTTGACACTGGTAACCAGACATGCCACCACCTGTTGTCTGTGTGTGTTGACACTGGTAACCAGACATCCTCACCACCTGTTGTCGTTTCTTGTTGACACTGGTAACCAGACATCTCTACGACCTGTTGTCTGTTGCTTGTGACACTGGTAACCAGACTCCTCACCACCTGTTGTCTGTGTGTTGTTGACACTGGTAACCAGACTTCTCACACCTGTTGTCTGTTGTCTGTTGACACTGGTAACCAGAATCCCACCACCTGTTGTCTGTTGTCTTGTTGACACTGGTAACCAGACATCTCACACCTGTTGTCTGTTGTCTTGTTGACACTGGTAACCAGACATCCTCACCACCTGTTGTCTTGTGACACTGGAACCAGACACTCACACCTGTTGTCTTGTTGACACTGGTAACCAGACATTCGCACGACCTGTTGTCTAGTTGACACTGGTACCGACATCCTCACGACCCTGTTGCTGTGTCTTGTTGACCACTGGCACCAGACATGCCCACGACCTTGCTGTGGTGTTGATGACACTGGACACAGTTATCCTCACGACCTGTTTCTGTGTCTTGTGACACTGGTAAACCATGACATCTCCGACCTGTTGTCTGTTGTCTTGTTGACACTGGTAACCAACATCCTCACGACCTGTTGTCTGTGTGCGACGGAACCCACCGAGATGCAGCGAGATGAAGATGC
This sequence comes from Conus ventricosus, assembly GCA_018398815.1. Classification (NCBI taxonomy): domain Eukaryota; kingdom Metazoa; phylum Mollusca; class Gastropoda; order Neogastropoda; family Conidae; genus Conus; species Conus ventricosus. The sequence goes on from CM031617.1 coordinate 7,343,680, forward strand.
CCAAGCCAGTGACGCCGTTGAGGAGCACGCCACACCACGGGTCACGGACCCCCCCCCCCCCCCCCCCGCCCCCCCCCCGCCACTCACAGAAACCCGACACGACATCATTTCATAAACCACACACACCGTCAACCACACGAGTCCTACGATCATAGAAAATAGATATGGTGAAATACGATTGGTTTGTCCAATAATGAGGGGGAAGGGATAGCACACACAATACACGCATCTACCACACACCACACACACACACACACACACACACACACACACACCCACACACACACACACCCACACACACACACAGCACACACTCGCTGGCACACCCCCCCCCCCCCAAACGTATGCAGCATCACGACATCACACACACACACACACACACACACACACACACACACACTCACACACACACACACACACACACACAGCACACGCTATTGGCACACACGTACGCAACGACGTTCGCACGGCGCGCGAAACACAAACACACACACAAACCACGCAAGAATCACCACAAAAACACAAACACACACACACACACACGCTGCGCTCACACACACGTACGCACGCAGTGCGGCGAGCCCACACACAAACACACACACAACACACAACACAACACACACACACACACACACCCACACACCACACACTCCTCACACACAACACACACACACCACACACCTATATTTGGAAGCACAAACGGAGAGAAGAGAGAGAGGGAGAGAGAGAGCGCGCAGAGAGAGGAGAGAGATTGAGAGAGAGAGAGAAGACGAAGAGTTTAGAGAGACTGAGACTGAGAGAGAGAAAGAGAGAGAGAGAAGAGAGAGAGGATGAAGTAGAGAGAGAGATGTAGCGAGAGAGGAGAGATGAGAGAGAGGGGGGGGGGCAACAGAACTTTTCAATTCCCCAGTCACCATCTAACAGAGACTGAACCGACACTGGCATTGTTCTCTGCACGAAAAGATTGTTCAGTTAGTTGTCTTCGGTCATCGTGTTTACTTTGTTTAAAGCAAGAGGACAAACCTAGTCAGTCTTTAACCTGCTGTATGTGCGACTTCCTTTGACGTAAATTATTAGGACGAAGCTTGAATTCTGTTTGCAAATTAGGGCAATGTGAAGTTTTGGTTTTTGTTTTCTTTGTTTTTGTTTTGTTTTTCGGGGTTTTTGGGTGTTTTCTTTTCCTTTTTTTTTTTTTCAAAATATTCCACTCCTACAGAATACCTACATCCATTTTTTTTTTTTTTTGGTAAGGCCAGGAAAATTGATATCACGTGTTTGTGTTGTGAGCATGCTTTGACTTAAAAACTAAAAATGAAAATAAAATACGGAGAGAAAAAAGTTCATGGAGAAGGCAGTCATCTGATTACCGGAATCTAAAAACAAAGGGAGACATATCAAGTCTGAATACGTCAGAAGTGACTCCGCAGCAGGGCAGTGTCTTCTCCGGTGGGTTGCCCTCATGATGACTTGATGTGGATTGTTCCCTTAGGACTGTGGGACTGGTGGTGCTGGAGCTACGGTGGAGCTGCCTGGGTTGGGTCTGTAGGAGGTAGGGGGTACTGGGTGAACTGTGGGACTTTGTGGTCCTGGAGCTACGGTGGAGCTGTCTGGGTTGGGTCTGTAGGGGGTGGCGGGTACTGGGTGAACTGTGGGACTCTGTGGGACTCTGCTTTGTTTGTCAATGTCATTGGCGGTAACTAACACCCTCTCTGTCTAAATGTTGCTTCGTTCTCCGCCCTCAGTCACTCCATTTTGAAACTTTTTTGTTTTAAATCAAAGTAACACCAATCTTGTATGCATCTGATGTGTGCGGGTCACAAAAGTGAAAAGCGAGGAAAAGGTGCATATGAAAGATTTGCAAAATGGCGCAGGGGCTGGGAAAAAAGGTGTTAAAAAGCATAACTGTGGGTGATTTTGGCAGGTTTCCAGTGTATATTGACGTATGTGCTGAAAATGATTGATTGCCAGATCAGACTTTCTGCCATGCCTGTGAACGGATGCACCATACAGTGTTTAGACATACACGCAAACATGGTTGTGCGGGTAGAAGACACTGAATACTCACGCAAGATCCGTTTCAGGTTCATGGAGATTTGGGTCTTTGGGAAATGTAAATTATCAGAAAGGTTGCGATGTTCGCTACAACTTTCAATCTTCACCTTCGCGATGCTTTCCACCGAGACTGGCAGTGCTATCCTGACCAGAACGTGTGCATCCAAAGAAGCCGTATCAGCTTTTCTCGTCTGTGTAACATTGCCGGGTCCTGTATATTGAAAGATGCAAAGAATTACATCTGAATGATACTTCCCTCTTTGGAAAACAGATTGATTATCCAGAATTTGAACGATGTGGCGGTGTCGTAATTGAAGATTTGTAACCCTTTTTTTGATGGTGTTGTCCAAGTTTTATATCAATATGTTAAAATAAAAAGTATATCCCACTTCAGAAGGAGATTCCCATCCAGACTTTACGTTCAGTCGCTCTGTTCAAGGCTTTCAAGAGAATGGTTAATTAATGAATTAGGTATCTGCACTAGCGAATGCCTGAACAGTAAAAATCACATACCTTGAAATGCAAGCAAAATCCGATCAAAGCTGTCTGAACGTGTTTGTGTAGATGTGGTACACTCCTTGATTGACGGTAGCTACATTCTATCCCTATGTCCATATGAGTCCTATGGTGTTGAAACTGAATAAACCATTTCTATCGGTGTTTGTACACACACCCACGCACACACACACACACACACACACACACACACACACACACACACACACACACACACACACACACGCACACGCACGCACTCACGCACGCACGCACACACACACACACACACACACACACACACACACACACACACACACACACACACACACACACACACACACACACACACACACACACACACCACGGCCATAAAAAGGCCTAAACAGGCACTGCAACAGACAGAGACAGCCAATGCCCATGTGGACATTCTTGACAGTCCCATTAGGCGCCAAACAACAACAACAAAACAGCTGATTCTTGACAGTCCCATTAGGCACCAAACAGCAACAACAAAACAGCTGGCCTGTTACGGATTGTTCGAAGAGAATGAAGATGTAACAGCTTTCCAGAACCAAGACAGGTGCATGTCTGGAAGACGTAAAATCTGTTGGTCTTTCCCCCGGCTGAATACGAAGGGCTTGTTCAGAGCTGTTGTCAGGGGGAAGAGAGAGAGAGAGAGAGAGAGAGAGAGAGAGAGAGAGAGAGAGAGAGAGAGAGAGAAGGAGAGAGAGAGGGAGAGAGAGAGAGAGAGAAGGGCCGCAACCCGAAACAGTTATAAACAACGAAGACAAATTTAATCAACAAACGACAAAAAATTAAATGACTTGGTAGCCGAACCCAGGGATGAAATCTTTAAGGAGGTAAAACTATGCTGTGCTGAAAGAGTCAGGCATTCCACTGAATTTTTCACTTCCAGGTTACAGAAAATGTAACAATGAATGAAAATCGTTTGCGTTTAACTGAAAATAGCATCAAAAAAAGAAAGAAAGAAAGAAAAACGACACACGGACAAACAGACAGAATGGGCAGCGACTGGTTATTCCGGACAATGTGTACAATGTTCTCCAGACAATGTGTACAATGTTCACAAGCCAGTCGCCAGATAACAACAAACTGCTGGATGTCAGAAATGGTGACCAAGGGAAAAGTGTATATAAGAGTTTCCAGAGCAAGGATAGGATCAGGACCCACAAAGGCAGAGACACAGTGGATGGCGTGGAAGAAAGACAACTCTTTTTTCTTTTCTAAAAGCAGTCAAAGAGAGTACGAGAAAAGAGGAAGTTACGGGCACAGACGTTCTCGAAGGTGGAAGAGCTGTTTGCTACTGAAAGATCCCCCCCCCCACCCCCCACCCCCCACCGCTGACATCCCCATGGAGACGGGAGGACGATTATTACATCATTGGAAAAAATGAAATAGAACAGAGGCTGTCAGAGAAAATTCCAGTTTTATCTCAACAAACGTTCACTTCACAATGAGCTCGTGAGCGAAGTGTGCTGTTCCAACCTCCAATTATCGGCATAATATATGTTTCACGACTGTGTTTTTCCTGTTAACCAGCATAATACCACCTGTGCAAGTATTAGACGCTGGCCTGTTTCTGTGCACGAAGCGCACGTGCTGAACGTTAAGTGTAAAGTGTTTGCTCACAGTGAATATGAATTGTTGACTTCAACGCGGTGACAGCCCTGATATGGCCCTTTGCGGTCGGCTGGGCTATAGACAACATTGTTTGTCTCTCACTCGCTAACAGTGAATTCAATGGCTACACGTGGGCGTTTGTTGACTCACGCTAATGTTCTACAACACTTGGTATATGTGGACACTTTTTTGATGAGTGGTTCCATTTTGAAAGTCGTTTCTATGTACAGAATGGTTTGCTTGGAATAACAGTTCTCTTTGAAGAATCTTTTGTTGAGAAACTCAGCATGCACAGTGGTTCTGTATGAGAAATGTTTTTCATTTCTGAAAGTTACGGTTCCATACTACGAATGGTTTTGTTGGGGTTTTTTTTCTTAGAATAACGATTCTATTTGAAACTGTTTTTCTCTCGGGATTACAGTTCTGAATACCTATTTTCATAATGGCGCTTCTAAATGATGAATGTTGTTTTGTTTTTGTTTAAGTTTTAGTTAGTTTTTTGTTTGTTTGTTTGTTTGTTTGTGTTTTTTTTGTCTTTTTTTTTTTTTTTTGGGGGGGGGGTGTTTATTTTGTTTTGTTTTTAGGGTTTTTAGTTGTTGTTTTCCTAGGAAAGACGGTCTTAAGTGGTAAAATTTCCCCCCGTTTAAATAAACTATTCTGTACCACGAGTAGATTATCTTCGAATTTCCAGTTTTATGTAATGAATGGTTTGCATTAGACAAGCGTTTTCATGTCACAAAATAGCGTTGTCTTAAAACGGCGGTTCTACGGAATAACGAGTGATTTGCCTGAAAAGGTACTGAGTGCGGAACGGTCTGTTTGAGCAATAAGCGCTAATTTACGAGGTGGTCTGTTCGGTTACGTTAAAAGTGGTTAGTCCCGACACGATGATCCTGTATGATCCATTGTTCGTTCGTTTCTTTGCTTGTTGGTTTGTTCAGAACAATAGTTCTAGTGACGAATGATTCGTTTTGAAATGACGGTTTTGTTTTTGTTTTGTTTCTCTTGTGTGTGTGTGTGTGTGTGTGTGTGTGTGTGTGTGTGTGTGTGTGTGTGTGTGTGTGTGTGTGTGTGTGTGTGTGAAAGAGTTGCTCTGTCATGGAGTAATGGTTCTTTAACGGAAAATGAGTTTTCAAAGAGAAATGGTTCTTTATGACAAAAATGCTTTGTTTCCGACTGAAATATTGTTTGTGATTTCTTTTTTTAAATTTCTTAGAGTAGTCATGGTTTCATGTCATGGATGGTATTTTTGTGCGTAGTGGTATGGAGAATCGCTCGCTTTCGAACCGCGGGTCATAAATGGAATTTAATTTGTCTCAAAACAGCGTTTCTTTGTTATCTTCTTTGTTTGCTCAAAATGATGGGTCTGTACGAAGAATGGTTCATCTTTGAGGAATGGTTTTTGTGAGGAATGGCTTGCCTGGGAATAACGGTTCTTTGTCAAGAATGGTTTGTCTTGGAATAACGGTTCTTTGTCAAGAATGGCTTGTCTTGGAATAACGGTTCTTTGTCAAGAATGGCTTGTCTTGGAATAACGGTTCTTTGTCAAGAATGGCTTGTCTTACAATAACGGTTCTTTGTCAAGAATGTTTTGTCTTAGAATAACGGTTCTTTGTCAAGAATGGTTTGTCTTAGAATAACGGTTCTTGTGATTAATTCTTTGTCTTAAAATAACGGTTCTTTGTGAAGAATGGTTTGCCTTGGAATAACTGTTCCTTGCGGAAGAATGATTTCTCCAAGAATAACCAATATTCACCACGAAAGGTTTGCGTTATAACAACCCACCTGTGGGACGCAGTAGATTGTTGTTTCCTCCATTTTTGGAGCCTAACTGCAGTATTTATATCTTTACACCTTTAGTATTTCGTATTTCCAAAATGTGTCTGCATTTTTCAGTGCGATTGTGCAGTTCAAGATGTCGAATGCGTGTAAGAATCATGACTCGATTTCGTCTGTTCAGAGATGAGGTAAAATTTTTAAAAAATCTGGGTTTTGTTTGTCGTCTATTTCAAATATTTAAAAAAATCTTGTATAGTTCACTTTTAATTTTTCATTTTGGTTTGTTTTTTTTTCTCTCTAATTCGGTTCTGATAAGCAGACAATGCCAAAGCGCTACAGACATTCGTTACGAAAGAATAAACAAACAAACAAACAAAAAGCCACGTTGCTTGCCATTCGTGATTTATTTTAGTTCCAGCATTCTGTCAGAGATTCTTTGCTGGGATAGTTTTAATTTTCATTTACTGTAGTTTATCAACTAAATCTGGTCGGTCATTGGCAATCATTGTCTGTGTCATTTTGGTCTTGTCGGTGACTGGCTCACATTGTCTGTGCCAACTCCGTGTGGTTGGTCATTGGTATACATTGTCTGTGCCATTTCTGTTTGGCTATTGTTATACATTGTCTGTGCCAACTCCGTGTGGTTGGTCATTGGCACACATTGTCTGTGTCATTTCTGTTTGGTTGGTCATTGGCACACATTGTCTGTGCCATTTCCGTCGGTTAGTCATCGGTACACATCGTGCCATTTCCGTTTAGTTTTCATTGGCACACATTGTCTGTGCCATTTCCGTTTGGTTAGTGATTGGCACATATTTTCTGTGCCATTTCTATTTGGTAGAAATTAGTACACATTGTCCGTCCACCATTTCCGTTTGGTAGATCATTGGTGCACATTGTTTGTGCCATTTCCGTTTGGCTGGTCATTGGTACACATTGTGCCATATTGTCTGTGCCATTTCCGTTTGGCTGGTCATGGCACACATTGTCTGTGCCATTTCCGTTTGGCTGGTCATTGGTACACATTGTGCCATATTGTCTGTGCCATTTCCGTTTGGCTGGTCATGGCACACATTGTCTGTGCCATTTCCGTTTGACTGGTCATGGCACACATTGTCTGTGCCATTTCCGTTTGGCTGGTCATGGCACACATTGTCTGTGCTACTCCTATATGGCTGGTGCTTGGCACACATTGTCTGAGCCACTTCTATCTGGCTGGTGCTTGGCACACATTGTCTGAGCCACTTCTATCTGGCTGGTGCTTGGCACACATTGTCTGAGCCACTTCTATCTGGCTGGCTGGTGCTTGGCACACATTGTCTGAGCAACTTCTATCTGGCTGGTGCTTGGCACACATTGTCTGAGCCACTTCTATCTGGCTGGTGCTTGGCACACATAGTCTGAGCCACTTCTATCTGGCTGGCTGGTGCTTGGCACACATTGTCTGAGCCACTTCTATCTGGCTGGCTGGTGCTTGGCACACATTGTCTGAGCCACTTCTATCTGGCTGGTGCTTGGCACACATTGTCTGAGCCACTTCTATCTGGCAGGTGCTTGGCACACATTGTCTGAGCCACTTCTATCTGGCTGGCTGGTGCTTGGCACACATTGTCTGAGCCACTTCTATCTGGCTGGTGCTTGGCACACATTGTCTGAGCCACTTCTATCTGGCTGGTGCTTGGCACACATTGTCTGAGCCACTTCTATCTGGCTGGCTGGTGCTTGGCACACATTGTCTGAGCCACTTCTATCTGGCTGGTGCTTGGCACACATTGTCTGGGCCACTTCTATCTGGCTGGCTGGTGCTTGGCACACATTGTCTGAGCCACTTCTATCTGGCTGGTGCTTGGTACACATTGTCTGAGCCACTTCTATTTGGCTGGCTGGTGCTTGGCACACATTGTCTGAGCCACTTCTATCTGGCTGGCTGGTGCTTGGCACACATTGTCTGAGCCACTTCTATCTGGCTGGTGCTTGGCACACGTTGTCTGGGCCACTTCTATCTGGCTGGCTAGTGTTTGGCACACATTGTCTGAGCCACTTCTGTCTAGCTGGTGCTTGGCACACATTGTCTGAGCCGGTTTTCTCTGGTCGCTGGCTCGGCTGCTCAGCGTGGTCGCTTTGTTCCACAAGCTCTTGCATCGTTCCAGAGTGTAGAGAGAGCACGATGCAACCTCGATGGGGGCTCAGAGGTCGGCTGGACGGTAAACGGCAGGACTTGTCTTGTCTGGTTAGCTCTTTACATTTCAGTTCCTCAATCGATTCGCGTTAAATTTGTCTCGTAGTTCTCCCTCAAATCGTACAGGTTTCGCCAATTTAAATTTTTTTTAAATCATCACAAATCAGCGACTGTATGCACAAATGTGAAGAAGACATCAGCGGAGAGGAAAAAGAAATGGCGGTGAAACTTCATTGATCTTATTGCGGTAAATTTGATAGTTTTATTCATATATGATTCAAAACTAGTATCCGTGTGGGAAGAGCACATCCGACACACCTTCAAGGGCAAGTAGAAGTGTGGAAATGCGGTGTCTGGCACGATTCGATTGAGTTAATGTTCACATCCACTAATGGTGTTGTAACAGATCGAAGTAACACGCTATTAATATTATTATCGTAACAAAACAAACCAAACCCCAAACAAAACAAAAAAGCACCACCAAGGGAAGTAATCTAACATGGCTTTGAATCAGAGGCCGCTGTTCACGCCCCTCAAGATGACTTCCCTTTGGTAAAAAAAAAAAAAAAAAGAAAAAAAAAAAGAAAAAAAAAGAAAAAAAAAAGTTACAAACTTCTGTCTGTGAAATATTACGGTCGGGTTCGTTTCAACAATAAACGTGTCGAGTTGTGTGTTTATTTGGCTATTTATATAGACTATTAAAGTGTTGTCTGATGATGTTTACATTGATTTTGGATGGAAAGAAAACACAACCGAGATAAAAGCATGCTGTAAGGCAGCGCTTCTTGCGTGGAGTAATTCTGCTTGTTATGCCGAATTCTCCATCCTAGGAAAAGGGAGGTAAGGACACACCTAACGCTACACTTACACCACAAGAACGGTAAGAGTGCTTTTTTTCCTTCTTCTTCTTCGTTCACTCAGACAGGAACCCCAGAGGCACTGACGAAGGCTGCTGTATGGCGGAGGCCCTCCAGAGATCCATAGATTCTTCTCCCTCGTTGGTGTGTCGGTCTCTGCTCTTAGACTTTTATGTGTGGGACAGTCCTGCAGGAAGTGTTCCACAGTCATTGGGGGCTGTACCGCATGGGCACCCTGAAGAATCGCCAATGCGGAATTTTGTGAACATGTGGTGTTTTGAGTCTGGAGTGCCCTGTCCTCAGTCTCACAATGCTCACGTGGTCTGATCTGCGCAGCAGGTAGTACGCATCCTTCATGTGGAAGTCTGGGTGCTGCTCAAGCCATCTTTTTTTCTGCTTCTCCTTGATACTGCGTTTGGCTTGTTGGTAAGAGAGTTTGGCTTGTTGGTAAGAGAGTTTGGCTTGTTGGTAAGAGAGTGACAACGACAACGACAAGAGCAAAAACCAGAAGTACGAAGGAACAAACAAAGGACACAGCTAGTCTGAAAGTGAGGTGACTGCAGGGAAATGACAACAAAGGACACAGCTAGTCTGAAAGTGAGGTGACTGCAGGGAAATGACAACAAAGGACACAGCTAGTCTGAAAGTGAGGTGACTGCAGGGAAATGACAACAAAGGACACAGCTAGTCTGAAAGTGAGGTGACTGCAGGGAAATGACAACAAAGGACACAGCTAGTCTGAAAGTGAGGTGACTGCAGGGAAATGACAACAAAGGACACAGCTAGTCTGAAAGTGAGGTGACTGCAGGGAAATGACAACAAAGGACACAGCTAGTCTGAAAGTGAGGTGACTGCAGGGAAATGACAACAAAGGACACAGCTAGTCTGAAAGTGAGGTGACTGCAGGGAAATGACAACAAAGGACACAGCTAGTCTGAAAGTGAGGTGACTGCAGGGAAATGACAACAAAGGACACAGCTAGTCTGAAAGTGAGGTGACTGCAGGGAAATGACAACAAAGGACACAGCTAGTCTGAAAGTGAGGTGACTGCAGGGAAATGACAACAAAGGACACAGCTAGTCTGAAAGTGAGGTGACTGCAGGGAAATGACAACAAAGGACACAGCTAGTCTGAAAGTGAGGTGACTGCAGGGAAATGACAACAAAGGACACAGCTAGTCTGAAAGTGAGGTGACTGCAGGGAAATGACAACAAAGGACACAGCTAGTCTGAAAGTGAGGTGACTGCAGGGAAATGACAACAAAGGACACAGCCAGTCTGAAAGTGAGGTGACTGCAGGGAAATGACAACAAAGGACACAGCTAGTCTCAAAGTGAGGTGACTGCAGGGAAATGACAACAAAGGACACAACTAGTCTCAAAGTGAGGTGACTGCAGGGAAATGACAACAAAGGACACAGCTAGTCTGAAAGTGAGGTGACTGCATGGAAATGACAACAAAGGACACAACTAGTCTCAAAGTGAGGTGACTGCAGGGAAATGACAACAAAGGACACAGCTAGTCTGAAAGTGAGGTGACTGCAGGGAAATGACAACAAAGGACACAGCTAGTCTGAAAGTGAGGTGACTGCAGGGAAATGACAACAAAGGACACAGCTAGTCTGAAAGTGAGGTGACTGCAGGGAAATGACAACAAAGGACACAGCTAGTCTCAAAGTGAGGTGACTGCAGGGAAATGACAACAAAGGACACCACTAGTCTCAAAGTGAGGTGACTGCAGGGAAATGACAACAAAGGACACAGCTAGTCTCAAAGTGAGGTGACTGCAGGGAAATGACAACAAAGGACACCACTAGTCTCAAAGTGAGGTGACTGCAGGGAAATGACAACAAAGGACACCACTAGTCTCAAAGTGAGGTGACTGCAGGGAAATGACAACAAAGGACACAACTAGTCTCAAAGTGAGGTGACTGCAGGGAAATGACAACAAAGGACACAGCTAGTCTCAAAGTGAGGTGACTGCAGGGAAATGACAACAAAGGACACAACTAGTCTCAAAGTGAGGTGACTGCAGGTGGAAATGACAACAAAGGACACAGCTAGTCTCAAAGTGAGGTGACTGCAGGGAAATGACAACAAAGGACACAACTAGTCTCAAAGTGAGGTGACTGCAGGGAAATGACAACAAAGGACACAACTAGTCTCAAAGTGAGGTGACTGCAGGGAAATGACAACAAAGGACACAACTAGTCTCAAAGTAAGGTGACTGCAGGGATATGACAACAAAGGACACAACTAGTCTCAAAGTGAGGTGACTGCAGGTGGAAATGACAACAAAGGACACAACTAGTCTCAAAGTGAGGTGACTGCAGGGAAATGACAACAAAGGACACAACTAGTCTCAAAGTGAGGTGACTGCAGGTGGAAATGACAACAAAGGACACAACTAGTCTCAAAGTGAGGTGACTGCAGGGAAATGACAACAAAGGACACAGCTAGTCTCAAAGTGAGGTCACTGCAGGGAAATGACAACAAAGGACACAACTAGTCTCAAAGTGAGGTGACTGCAGGTGGAAATGACAACAAAGGACACAGCTAGTCTCAAAGTGAGGTGACTGCAGGGAAATGACAACAAAGGACACAGCTAGTCTCAAAGTGAGGTGACTGCAGGGAAATGACAACAAAGGACACAACTAGTCTCAAAGTGAGGTGACTGCAGGGAAATGACAACAAAGGACACAACTAGTCTCAAAGTGAGGTGACTGCAGGTGGAAATGACAACAAAGGACACAACTAGTCTCAAAGTGAGGTGACTGCAGGGAAATGACAACAAAGGACACAGCTAGTCTCAAAGTGAGGTGACTGCAGGGAAATGACAACAAAGGACACAACTAGTCTCAAAGTGAGGTGACTGCAGGTGGAAATGACAACAAAGGACACAGCTAGTCTGAAAGTGAGGTGACTGCAGGGAAATGACAACAAAGGACACAACTAGTCTCAAAGTGAGGTGACTGCAGGGAAATGACAACAAAGGACACCACTAGTCTCAAAGTGAGGTGACTGCAGGGAAATGACAACAAAGGACACAACTAGTCTCAAAGTGAGGTGACTGCAGGGAAATGACAACAAAGGACACAACTAGTCTCAAAGTGAGGTGACTGCAGGGAAATGACAACAAAGAACACAGCTAGTCTCAAAGTGAGGTGACTGCAGGGAAATGACAACAAAGGACACAACTAGTCTCAAAGTGAGGTGACTGCAGGGAAATGACAACAAAGGACACAACTAGTCTCAAAGTGAGGTGACTGCAGGGAAATGACAACAAAGGACACAGCTAGTCTCAAAGTGAGGTGACTGCAGGGAAATGACAACAAAGGACACCACTAGTCTCAAAGTGAGGTGACTGCAGGGAAATGACAACAAAGGACACAGCTAGTCTCAAAGTGAGGTGACTGCAGGGAAATGACAACAAAGGACACCACTAGTCTCAAAGTGAGGTGACTGCAGGGAAATGACAACAAAGGACACCACTAGTCTCAAAGTGAGGTGACTGCAGGGAAATGACAACAAAGGACACAGCTAGTCTCAAAGTGAGGTGACTGCAGGGAAATGACAACAAAGGACACCACTAGTCTCAAAGTGAGGTGACTGCAGGGAAATGACAACCAACTTTCATTCCACCAACAACAGACTCGTGAAATCCTTGTGGGGTGTTGAAACTGCTTTCCATGCTTATTGTATGCTTGGTATAGACAATGAAGTCGAAGTTCTGGGGGGAAATCGTGAGGATGGAAAGATGTTTGTGTATACAACACTGTGTGTGTTTCAATGTGTTGTTCTGTCATACTTATTGTGCATTTGGTATAGACAATAAAATCAAAGCTCTGGGGGCAATCGTGCGAATGGAAAGATGTGTGTATACAACACAGTGTGTGTTTCAATGTGTTTTCCTGTGGTGGGCCTAAGGTATAACTGTGTGTCTTTTGAGATATCATCCAACAAATGTTCTTCTTTAAGTATATGTAAATTGGGATGTATGTGTTTGCTCAGTCTTTTGAGATCTGATCCAACAAATGTTCTTTAAGTATATATGTAAATTCGGATGTATGTGCTTGCTCAGTCTTTTCAGATATGATCGAACAAATGTTCTTCTTCACGTTTATGTAAATTCGGATGTATCTGCTTGCTCAGTCTTTTGAGATCTGATCCAAGAAATGTTCTTCTTTAAGTTTATGTGAATTCGGATGTATGTGCTTGCTCAGTCGTTTGAGATCTGATCCAACAAATGTTCTTCTTTAAGTATATGTGAATTTGAATGCGAATGCCCGATTTGTAACTGCAGTAAATGAAATGACAAAATTCATGGTCACTAGTAAGATCTAGTTGCAACACGAGGCGACTGCAGGCGGAAATCTAAACACATTTTGAATGTCAGTGATAGCGTACCGCAAAAAATAAATAAATAAATAAATAAATAAGCATAGACAAACGAACGATTGTGATTCGTGTGTCTATGGGTTTTTTTTGGCAGTACGCTATCACTGACATTTAAAATTCATGGTCACAAGATTTCGACGCATTTCTCATGAGCTCAGTGTCGCCTTTTTCTATCAAGGAGCTTTGTTCTGTGTTGATGTGCGAATCAATGTGTTGATATATGTGTAGGATAGGTGTCTCCCAAACTCATGTATGAGAGAAATATGAAATGTGTTTCCTAATTCTTTTCGGTAATGTGTCGAGCCATTACTGTGCGGTTTGTATTCAACAAATGTTTTAAACTGTTGTACAATTCATCACTCTGAATGTTTTGAAACGTGTCAAACAGTTTGTTTGATTTATATTTGTTAAAAATCGACATTTAATGTTCATTGTCATGCTTGATATGTGATAACATGTTTTGGTTCGTCGACAATATCTTTGTCAGATGTCTCACAAATCAATGTTAAGAGATGCCCTTGTATCAATAATGTCGATGTTCTAAATATCTTGCTCACAAATGTCTTAATCTCTTCCATATAAACTGTTTAGAGACGTGTGCGAAATCAGTTACTTACTGTAACACGTCTGGAATCTAAAGACCTGGATTTTTTTTTAATCCATCAACACTCGACGTGAATATTTGCAGACCATGTCAATAAATCTTCGACATCCGATGTTTACTCACCATCACTGTGTTTATGTTTATTGGAAATCATGCTTGGTCACCGTTGTGAGCTAGTCTGACTCCTGGGTGAATACCTGCGTCACTGTTTCTTTCTTCTGGTATTTTGTCCAGTCTGTCGGTTGGACGTTTGCATCGTCAGCATACTTTAGAAAGGCAAACGTTGTCACTGCCCTGGTATGTTCACGATCTTGTTCAGTAATTTGAGCAAGTTCCCACATGTGACTGAGTCGTCAAACCGATAATCCATCACCCTCTCCTCCCCTCTTCCTAGTTCACCTCCGAGATCAGCTGACCTTTAAAATAACTTAATCCGAATTGATTTTCTTATTTCCACGGGCATATGATAAAATGTGAATTGAATATGTACTTTCTTTTACGTATTTCTGTCATACAATGAATTCTGAAGTATGAAATTATTCATTATTTGTTCAGTTAGAAAGTATGTACTTGAAATGATAACAAATTAATTTCGGCCCCTTAAGATTTCAATTTCTAGACAGTAAAACAGATATTTAAAAAAAACTAGTCCCAAGATGAATTTATGACCTGAAACACGTGACTGGTGTTTAACGGAAGGGTACAGCAAACAAAAAAAAACATTTCTCTGGTGAAGTATCCTGTTAGTCGTGTTTGTTTCTCTAGAGACCACCAGCAAGGCACACCTGTTTCGATACATGGAAAACTCATCAGACTTGGTAATAGCCCTGGTCACCCACTCAAGAGAAACACTTCTACAGGATTTTACAGCATCTCTTGCATTGTTTCATAACCCTAGGTATAAGAATTGATTTTTGTTGGGTCCCATCTCACTGTGGTATAAAGTGGAATGAAATAGCAGACAGTCTTGCAAAAGAAGGAGCAAACA
>CM031617.1:7368673-7373673 GCA_018398815.1 Conus ventricosus
TTGCAAAATGGCGTTGTTTATCGGAGAAAAAAAAACCACCGTGGTGAGGTCAAAAGGACGAATTAGTCCATCGTAAACAATGCTTGGTAATTTTTTTGCTTGCTTAAAGAAACAAAGGCAGATAACTCCGACTCAACGATGCTTTGGTACGTCACTCAGCTGGCACACTGACACACGTACAAGGCGCACTGAAAGGAATTGGAACTCCTCTCCAAAAACGAAAAGTCCTAAGCTTCCCATGTTCGTCTAAATTGTCATGCAATCACGATAATATCTGCTGGAGCAACGCCTAAACAACGAAACGTCTTGGAGACTAACACAGCGTTTGATTTCGAACGTCTCACACAGCACACACAAACGAAAAAAATAAAAAATACGAGTCACCTCATCAGCATTGAAATAAAAACGATTTTTTTTTTAGTAAGAGCTTGAGAATTAAATAATAAATGACCAAAAAATTGAAAAGAAACTTCATCCCTAAGTGAAGTTACGAGAATCTGGGGTTACCTCTATTTTCAATTATTTGTTTGCCATCTCAGCATCAGAAGAATGGCGGTGACATGAATCTGAGGTTCCCTCTAAGTTTCAATATCTTGTTTTCCATCTCAATATCAGAAGAATGGTACCGTCTTTTCTGCAAGTAAAGCTAGAATACTCATAAACCCATCCCCCTTGATAGCGATGTTGTTCAGACTACGCACCACAGTGTCAGATAGAGGAATGTAAAACTGAAACTGGATTTCCCACTTTTAGTTCCCTCCCTTTAGTCCACCACCACTAGGAGGAGCAGACCTCTAAACCACGGCTTCCCTGACATCAGTCCAAGGAGAGGATCCACAGTCTCTGCATGGCATCGCTGTCTTCCAGAGGTCAGCCTACAGCACCTGGTGCACCAGCAGAATGCCCTCTTTGCCCTTGAGGAAGTTGGGGAAGGTGTTTCGAGACACCTGCCTCCACCGGCCCTCCGTCTCCAGCTGCTTCATCAGGACCTCCAGACGTCCGATGTAGTCCGAGCAGTTGGCCAGGTGCTCCTCTCGGGTGGCGTTCAAGATGTAACCACCTGCCCACACCACATGTCACTCCGATTCCATTTATCCTCCTCAGCTCTTTCCGGCGCAGTTCTAAATCTTTCATCCACAGCTAAAATATACTTTTACAACGCACATCTTCAGCTCCATACCCACATTTCATGCAACCAGCGCTAACATTGAAACGTTACGGATGTGAATGTGGCACAAAGCCCATCGTATGGTGTATCAGTTTCCATGGGAAGCAAAACAACAACACTCCAGGCCCTAAACGCCTGTTTCAAGTTTTTAGAAATCAAAACCACGCTCCAAACGTATTCTGCTAAAATAGAGAGTTTTGCTTGAGCCCTTTGTCGTTTCAGATCGACACACCTAAGTTACGCTATACACGTTTCTTGGATTGTTGGGGGTTTTTTGTTGTTGTTTTTTTTGTGTTTTTTTTTGCTTGTCTGTTCGTTTGTTTTCGGACGTGACCCCAATTACCACATAATGTTTGTACCCCAATTACCACATAATGTTTGTACCCCAATTACCACATAATGTTTGTACCCCAATTACCACATAATGTTTGTACCCCAATTACCACATAATGTTTGTACCCCAATTACCACATAATGTTTGTACCCCAATTACCACATAATGTTTGTACCCCAATTACAACATAATGTTTGTACCCCAATTACCACATAATGTTTGTTCCCCAATTACCACATAATGTTTGTACACGCTGCGGAAGTATTTGTTTTTGAAGTCCCCCCCCCCACCCCTCCCAGAGACCTAGGAACTTCCGGAAGATGCAAAACGCTTTCAGAAGTTTGCAGTTATGGTTTCTGAAAGTGCTCAATACATTTTGATTGGCTGTACCACAGTGTTGGCTCTCGAATGACATAGAGCATTCCATACATTTGTATTGATTATGCTCGGCCATGAGAAAACACGTGCGATTTCATATCCACGTTTTGGTCGGTATGAAATAGCCATCGCCGAATTTTGTCGGAGTTGAAGACGTGCGTCCTTCTTGGGACCATTCTAATGGCTATATGAATGTTCTGCTGAGATCAAAGACATAAACATTGTCAATTGTTGTAAGAGTCGACATCTTTCGTTTTAGCTGTGATTCAGAGAGAGAGAGAGAGAGAGAGAGAGAGAGAGAGAGAGAGAGAGAGAGAGAGAGAGAGAGAGACAGACAGACAGACAGAGACAGAGACAGAGACACAGAGAGAGGACTTTTTGATTGATTGATTGATTGATTGGTTTATTGATCGACAGACTGACTAGTTAGTTGACAGATTGATTGATTGATTGATCAATCGAAAATATTTATTCAAAAAGATATCAAATAAGCACTAAGATATGAGAGAGAGAGAGAGAGAGAGAGAGAGAGAGAGAGAGAGAGAGAGAGAGAGAGAGAGAGAATACAGACAGACAGAACTGTCGCATTCGAGTGGACACAGTTTCACCTGGTCACTACACATAACTAAAGCGTAGCATCTGAAACATGTTAATTTCATAGCAAATACTACAGCATAGATATGTACGAACGGAGAGAGGCAGACAGACCGACTGACAAACTGACAAAGACAGAGACAGACAGATAAACATGCAGACAGACAGACAGAGTGAGAGAGAACAAAGCGAATAAAGCAAACTCAGGGTACCTGGTTTCACCAGTCGAACCATCTCATTCAGAGCGGAGCATGGAATCTGATTCTCCCCCATCCCCCCGGAAATCACTATGGCGTCATAGGCATCTGTGACCAACCATCATCATCCTTTAAAAAAAATCAAACAAATTAAGAAACAAACCAACCAACCAACAAACAAACAACAACAAAAGTACCAATATTCGTAGTTTGTCATAAGGATCTGTGATCACAGAATGTTCTTCTCTTTCTCCCTCAACTCCATGAACTCCAGTCATTGCTGCGCCGCACTGTAGAGCAGTTCAGCAGCTTCCTCTAGCTCTGGCAGCATTATGCTAAGGCCGAAGTCTCTGCACATGGTTTCCACGTCCATTCTGCGATGTTGTCAGTTCCTCTCTTCCCGTATCTTCCCTTCGGCCTACTTCCGTAGACAGGGCCATGAAGGATTGGTTTAGTGAGGCCATTGGGTTTTGCGACATCGCCAGACCAACATAGCTTTTTTTACTTCATTGATGTCCGCACTCTCTCTCTCTCTCTCTCTCTCTCTCTCTCTCTCTCTCTCTCTCTCTCTCTCTCTCTCTCTCTCTCTCTCTCTCTCTCTCTCTCTCTCTCTGGCCCAATGTGCTTCTTGATCGTCTTGTGAGGTTTTAACTGGTACTCTTTCTGGCACAAACCGAAGTGCACAGACAACATTAGAAGGCATTCCCGAGAGTGCCTGCCTCCACTAAGAAACCTATCTGGGAAAATTTATTTCTGCCAAGGGAAGTAATAGGTGTAAGGACCAAGAGTTACTTTTTCTTTAACGGGATATGGCAAAATACGTAATGTCGATGTTCATATCAAAGAAAGTTTGAGTATTCCATGAAATGGCACGACATGACAGATAGTTTACGATATGTGAATAGTTTATCACATGTAAATAGTTATTCATGGTTTTCAAGTTCACTGGAGTTTAATCTTGATGACTGGAGCCTGAATACTCCATTTAATTCGGATCTTCATCAACATTTCACTGAGTCATTCTTGGGCCGCATGCTGTCTTTTCACCAAATTGGGACGGAATCGGTGCTGTCGTCTGTGTCATATTTAGGACAGACAGACGAACAAACAAACAAACAAGCCGATGCAGGTAATAACGCTATTTCCTAGACAGAAGTAGTCGTCATAAACCCCAAGAGGAATAGACACGTTACATAGACACGTTTCGACTGCATCACATTTACTGGAAGATATTCCCCGCTTCTGGTCTGGAGATCATCACGCAGACTTAGATCATCACGCAGACTTAGAGAATAATCACTCATTATTCCCTGCCTCATTTAAGATTTTTTTCCCCCCTATGTTTGTTTGACTCTGTTCAAGATCCAAAAGGCTGTGCCAGTCTTAAATGAAAGTTAATTAGTGTTAGTGAATGTATTTATTTCATTATGGGAGCAAACGCTATCCTGCTTGTTTCTTATTCACTAGTTGAAGTGTCATTGCGTCTAATGAAGGCATTCACCTCTCTCTTCCGGTCGATTTGATTGGCTCTGTGTCTGCCGTCTATTCACAGGTTGACGGTCTCTTCACCACACTCCTCAACGACGATGTCAAAATGACGACTGGCGGGCACAGACTACGTGCAGGAGTTAGGCCGGCCTCACCGAAGAGCGGACAAAAAGTAGCCGATATATGTGGTAACTTTTGCGGGCAGCGCAGCCGACTGAACAATTCTCTCGTCCGGAGTTTGACTGGAGTACGAGTGACAGGTGTTTTGACACAGACAACTCATGAGAAAACGAGGCGAGTTACCGTTCCTTTCCCCCTCTACTTCTATAAAACGTTAACATTCTCAGGTCCAATCCAAAAAAAAAAAAAATTCTTAGTGAGTCCATCAAACAATAGAAACAAACAAATCACAAGACAACACACGACGTGTCTCGACCTCTTAGGTCTTCTTCAGGCAAGAAAAACAACATTCAAGACAATGAGAACAAAGAACGAGCAATCACTTATTTTGTCATATTCTGCGCAAGATGGAGGTTAGTGCATGTTGTTTTTCTTGCCTGAAGAAGACCTAAGAGGTCGAAAGACGTCGTGTTTTGTCTTGCTATGTGTTTGTCCCTGTTGTTAAGGGGAAACTCACTAAGAATTTGTTTTTAATGTATTTCAATTTCCGCCTAAAACCACATCCCTTTGAAACCAAACATTCTCAGGTGAATTAACAGCGAACCAGATGATTCGGTCACTCGTTCGAGCAAGGCAGCAGTAAATGGGAGCTCACCTTGGTCGATGGGCAGCTGTTTGTCGTTGATGTACTTGGTGAACAGGCGGCCGTAGATGCCTCTCC
>CM031617.1:7381173-7383673 GCA_018398815.1 Conus ventricosus
AAAAAATCTCGCTGTACTGAAACAGCTCTGCGGATATTTGAACCAGCAACGCACACACCCCCCCCCCCCCCCCCACCCTCCCCCCTCTTCCGGATCACGAGTCTGTCGCTCTACCAGCTGAGCTATTCTGGGTGATTAGTTAACACATTCATAGGTCCATGCACAAGATCAGTGTTACTGCCCTGGTTGCGGCCGTGACGTGTGTACCAAACGACGATGGCCCGGTTAAACTGACTTTGTTCCAGTTGCATGAATTAATGCCTACAGTGTTGTGGCAAGTGGTCTGAGGTTTGCGAGTCTTTGATTAATATTGACCAGCCATCCATGATGGAGCCTTCTTGGGGTTGTGTACACCTAGGAATTTAAAAAAAAAGTGAAAAGTATATGAAACTTTAAAATGAAACGAAACGAAATGAAGCGAAGCGAAACGAAAGGAAATGAAACGAAACGAAACGAAAGGTTATTTGACCAGGGTAATGAGAACGACCACAAATCACGTAACTAGTAGATTTCAAAAACAGTTAATGACGTGGTAGGTAGACTACCGACATCCTCAAAGTAGGTCACTCTAGGCTGTTGCTGACAGCGCCAGACATTCTCCCTTTGGTTGTTCTCTCCTGGACTGAAAAGAAAGAACTAAAAAAAAAAAAAAAAAAAAAAAAAAAAGACAGTTTCGGAGTGGGGTCACTGCAGACAAAAACTAAAACTAAAATAAAAAATAAAAAATAAAAAAGAGAGCTAAGAGAATTATTGCGCTACAAGGCAAAAAAAGAAAAAGAAAAAAGAAAGAACAGAAAAAAAGAAATGAAAACAGTAGACTGCAGTAAAGAACGATAACAAGGAAAAAATGAAATCGAGAAGAGTGATGGAAAGGAGGAACTTGTTAAGCACAGACACCTCCAAGGGGAGCGAACTCTTGGTACTGAGAGAGCCACCTCGGGTAGTGTCCACATGGCAGCGGTCTCTGAGAAATTTGCTGTCACGCGGAAACAATGAAATCCATAGCGTCCATTGTGTGGTTTTAGTTTTACGTCTTGCAGTTTGTCAGCTTCTACACACACACACACACACACACACACACACACACACACACACACACACACACACACACACACACTCACACACACACACACACACACACACACACACACACACACACACACACACACACGCATGCACGCACGCACGCACGCACGCACGCACGCACACACACACACACACACACACACACACACACACACACACACACACACACACACACACACACACACACACACCTTTAACAAACAGACTGTACATTCTACAAACCTTTGGCTGGACTTGGGTCGGTCGTTTGTTAGTTGGTACCGGTCGAGGAGGAGGAGGTGGAGGAGTAGGGGGGGGGGATGGTAGTTTCACCCAAAGAACGACAACAACAAAAAATGCCGATGTTGCTGGACTGTGTAGGGCAGTGCAAGATGTCCTTCCTGTGCCCCCCTTCCTGGCAATCAGATGACGTGTCCACCCGTGTCCTCCTCCTGAGTCAGGTGGCCAGCAGTACCCTCACACCCGCTCCTCTCATCATTTATACGAGTCAGCAGGGGAAAAAAACAACAAAAAACCTTCGCCTTGACCCACACGGACACGCTGAATTCGGGGTGGCCTCCATTGATGTCCGTCTGGCGATGCCTTTATCAGCAGAAGTGCTTCGCCTTGACCCAGACTGACACGCTGAATTCGGGTGGCCACCGTTGATGTCCGTCTAGCGAGGGCTTTATCAGCAGAAAGGCTTCGCCTTGACCCACTGGGGGAGCGCTGGGCCTTGAGTAACGATGACCTCGGCTTTGTCCGTTAGGCAATGAACTTATCTGACCCCCACCCCACCCCACCCCCTCAGAGCGTGGCATGGGATTCCTCCATCAGCCGTGAAGCAGCAGGCCTCACTAACCAGGAAGGGAGGGGGAGGGGGAGTGAGGGATGGAGGAGGTGGGGCAAAGGGGGAGGGGTGGGGGGGGGGCTGTTCTCTCCTTTCTCTTGAGTGGTTAAGGGGACCGAATGGGGCGATGTTCGGAAGAAGCTTGGAATGTTCATGGAAGAGTAAAAAAAAAAAAAAAAAAGAGGGAGGAGAGAAGGGAAGGTGCGAGCAGGGGGGGGGGGTGTTGGGGGGAGGGGAGGGACGAACTGACCTGAAATCGCTGAAAGAAATATAGGTAAGTTAGTTTCGTTCACATCTAACACCCTTGTTCTCTCCGTGGGTAAGTTAGTTTCGTTCACATCTAACACCCTTGTTCTCTCCGTGGGTAAGTTAGTTTCGTTCACATCTAACACCCTTGTTCTCTCCGTGGGTAAGTTAGTTTCGTTCACATCTAACACCCTTGTTCTCTCCGTGGGTAAGTTAGTTTCGTTCACATCTAACACCTTGTTCTCTCCGTGGGTAAGTTAGTTTCGTTCACATCTAACACCCTTGTTCTCTCCGTGGGTAAGTTAGTTTCGTTCACATCTAACACCCTTGTTCTCTCCG
>CM031617.1:7396173-7401173 GCA_018398815.1 Conus ventricosus
TCAGCACAGGCCATCGAACGAAAAGACCAAAGCCACAGTCATTCAATTCGAGTGTTTTGTGTGTGCGGAAGATGTGACAAGGTAAAAACCACAAGTGTGGAAGAGGAAATAACGAGAACAACAACAACAAAAAATGATGAACGTTGTTTGCTCATCCAGATCGAGTGTTATTGTGTGCAGATGTTAAATGCTTGTATCTGGCAAGGGAAATAATTGGAAGAAAGAAAGGTTTACCGTTCTTGGCTCATTCAAGTCGAATGTTAGTGTGTGCGGGATGATACGGCAAGGTAAATAGACTTGTCTCTGACAGGGATTATAAGAAGAAGAGACAGAAAGAGTTACCGTTCTTTGCCACGTTCATCTCACTGAATGAAGCGCCGCATTAAGGACAGGAAAAGTATGTTCTTGCATGATCTTTTCCTTCATACTTAAAAGTCCATTTTCGTCAGCACTGACCAAAGGGAGGTAATTCTGAAAAAGAAAGGAACCACACTATAGTGACTTGAGACTGAAACAGACTGCAACGTTACTGAAGAAAAGCGCAAAAACAAGTTAACACACAAAACAAGTTGCAAAGTAACACGTACACAATACAAACTGCAGATCAGACTAATGTATTTTTAACAAGTATAATCATCTTCGAATGTCGCAAATCTCAGGCAGAAATGTATAGAAAATTTACTGTCTTTGCGATGCTGATAGCTTTCTGGGGAGTTTTTTTGTTTTTGCGACATTTTTATGCCTGCTAACTGTTATGTCTTAAGAGGACGTTTGTCGACAATGTACTTGTTTGTCTTGCACTGGGTAATTAATCAGCTTTACTTTGCACCTTGTTTTGTGTTTTTATTTGTACCTGAGCTTGAGATCAATAGCTACATTTGATCGTAAAGGTGTCTCTCTCTCTCTCTCTCTCTCTCTCTCTCTCTCTCTCTCCCTCTCTCTCTCTCTCTCTCTCTCCCTCCCTCCCTCTCTCTCTCTCTCTCTCTCTCTCTCTCTCTCTCTCTCTCTCTCTCTCTCAGTAGGACTCAGTATGTGGTGCTTAATGGCAAAACCTCCGCTTCAGACTTTGTCAAACATGGAGTCCCACAGGGCTCAGTACTAGGCCCCCTACTATTCTGCATCTTCATCAATGATTTACCATTGTCCGTATCAGATGAAAAGGTCACGACATATTTATTTGCTGATGACTCGTCACTCCAAACGAATGGTAGTGATCTACAGACAATAGAAACTTCTCTCCAGGAAAGTCTCAACGACGTGTCACACTGGTGTCATTCAAACTCAATGGTCATACACCCAGCCAAAACCAAATCTATGATTATAGCTACCCACCAAAAACACCAGTTGACTCCTCTTTGCCTAAACTTCAGTTGAATGGCACTTCTATCGAGCAGGTAGATGAGCATCGTGTTTTAGGGTTAACGATAGATATAGAATTGAAATAGCAATCTCATCTAAATAACGTATGCAAGGTAGTCTCAAAACACCTTTTCCTGTTATCTCAATTAAAGCGCTACGTCAACAGTAATGTGCTTAAACTTTTCTTCAATGCACACATAATGTCACGTATCAATTACGCCTCAACAGTGTGGGACGGAAGTAGTGACATCCACAAAAAAGGCTGAATTCTCTCCATAGACGTACAGCAAAGCTACTCCATCCAGCTGTATCTCTAACAACAGACGAAAAACTAAAAGCGCTGAACATACTTCCTCTGAATAGGCAATTGGAATTCAATAGGCATCATTTATGTTTACAATCTTGACAGATATTTATATCATGTTATATCAATGCCCCTTTTTTCAAGATCGAATAGCTTTTCTGGCTCGACGAAATTCCTTCTTCCTACCCACGCATTGATCTATACAAACCAAGCTTAGCTTACTCTGGACCATATGTCTGGAACTCACTTCCACCGAATCTACAGAACATTAATACTTTAAAACTTTTCAATGAACATTTGCATAAACATGTTATGTCCAGTAATTAAACTATTCGATTACAATGATTACGCCCTTTTGCAAAGTCTTCTGTGAACCATTTTTTGAATAAATCGTCTAAACATAAATTACTCCGTTAAAATCGCTCACCCCCACTCCCACTCTGTCTACCATCCCTTTTCTCCTCACCCTATCAAACCTTTTCTCTCTTCCCCACCCTCTTGACCTCTCTCTCTCTGTAGTTTTGTTTGTTTGTAAGTTTCCTTCTGTTTTTATCCCATCCCCCATTCATTAGTGCTTTTATGAATAGTTTGCTTATCATTGTAGAATTAGATCACCATGTTGCTATGTTGAATTGTCAGTATGAATGATATGTGTTTGCAATACTGTATGCATGACAAGGACAGATTGTAAGACTAGGCTTTGGCCCCAAAATCTCCATCCTTGTGTTTTAAAAGATCAATCAATCTATCAATCAATCAATCTCTCCAGGGAAATCGCCTTTTCTTTCCCACTGAATCCCTTAAGGGAACAAACACACATATGCCCCTATATTGCTTGATTAACACGTTTTAACACCACAGATGCCAGCAGTACATGATCATGGCAATAATACACACACGTCCAACCTTTGGCCTGTTGGGTTACCTACAGAGAGGAGGAGGACCAACTCGGGGCGGCCAGCTATAGAAGGGTTACAACATCATGTGAATCTTTTTCCCTGCGCTGTACTGGCCAGGGTGGATGGCACGGGGGGGGGGGGGGAGGGGGGGGAGGGAGAGGGGAAGATTTCAAATTAGCAGAGATAAAACACAGGTGGTCATAATCATTAAAAACCCGCCACTGTATTTTTTCTTTTTTCTTCTTTTTTTTGCGTTTTTTTTTTTTCTAAGTTTTTCAAGACAATGACCTTGTGACAGTTGTTCGATTGAAAAAAAAAAAAATCAGAGGTTACTTTCCATACAAGCGGAAAGTTTTCTTCATGCTATAGAAAGACGACCTTGGTCAGTAAACGACGGGTCCAAAGCTGAAGTGGTTGTTGAGGTCGAGAACTAGAAAGAGGACAGACACACGCTGACGTATCAGTTTTGTTCATCACTCGCTCCCCACTGCCAACGGTCGCGGAGCTGAAGGAATGATAATTATGAATTCAACGCACGGAGGAGAGGGGAGGGGAGAGGGGATAGAAAGAGAGAGAGGGGGGGGGGGGGGGGGGGGGAGAGAGAGAGAGAGAGAGAGAGAGAGAGAGGAGAGAGAGAGAGAGAGAGAGACCCGGGCATCCCCCAGTTTGTTCGCTGGTTCGCCATTCTAAAAGATAAGGTCACACAGACGCGGCAAAAGCGACATTTTGTGTAAAACCATGTTGCAGTATAGTGTTTCTTGTGTGTTCCCGTCTGACATACTTTTTGAGGAAAAAAAAAATTTTGAAGACACTCTGCGCTTAAATTTCATTTCTCCACATGCTCTAGTCTAAGGGGGGGAATATTTTTCACATCAGGGGGCCAATAAACCCCACGTCTGGCTCCCACGTGACCCCTCACTGGGCCGAAAAAATTTAAAAAATTGTTTTTTAACTTTGAATTTACATTTAACCCCGCCGTTTAACAGGGACCAAAACAAAATTACAAGACAAAAAAAGCAAATCCCGACCTCTTGGGGTCTTTTTCAGGAAAGGGAAAAACCCCCAATATTCAGGAAAAAGAAAACACAGAAGGGCGACCCCCCCATTTTCGGGGATCGCTCGTTCCCTTCGGGTTCATTGTTCTGAATGTCGTTTATCTTCCCTTTGAAGATGGCTAATGAGGTTTTAAAACGCTCGTTTTTTGTTTTGGGAAAATTTTGGGTAGTAAATTTTTTCCCCCCGAAGATAATTTGGCTGCCTTAATGGCGGGAAAAAAAAAAAAAAAGGGCCCATCCCCCCAACTCCCACCCCCTTTTTGGGGTTTAGATGGGATTAAACTTCCCTGTCCATATGAAAGTGCCCGAAAGAGTATCAGCCTGAGTGCGCAGAAAAAAAGAAAAATTTTGCCCCATGTTATTTTAAAATTTCCCTTTTAAAGTTTGTGTATTTTTCCCGCCCTCGGGTCACTAAATTTTAAAAAACTGACTAAAATAAACACATGTGACTTTGCAAGATCCTTAAAAACGTTTCCCACATTATAAAAATTCCCCAAAAGGTTTTAATTTTTTTCCACCCTTTTCAAAACCAGGGGGCCACAAAAACCGCTAAGGCGCATGTTGAAGACGGATAAACGGGTTAAGAAAACCTAATACAGGAGGGGTCCCTCTAAAGGCGCAATATTGAAACGGGGGAAAAAAAACAGAAAAAAAAACCTTAAACAGGGGGGGGGTGTCCATAATAGGCGCAATATTGAAGATGGACAAAAAAAGGAAGAAAACCAAAACCAGGAGGTATCTTCATAAAGACGCAATATGAAGACGGGCCCTTACAAAATAAAAAAAACCCAAAACAGGGGGGGTCTCCCTAATAAGCCAATATTGAAGATGGACAAAACAGGTAAGAAAACCTAACACGGGGGGGGGGGGGGGGGGGGGCTTTTCTCATAATTGTTTTTGTGGGGTAAATTACGAAAGAAAAGGGATCGAACTTGTAAATTCCCTGCTTGGGTTTTTTAAATCGTTTTACATGCCCCTTTTAAAGGGAAATAGCCTCAAAAATGGCCAGGTCAAAGGGAATTAGGGGGCCCTTTTTTGGGAACGGGGTCTTTGCCTGGGATGGCGTCAGGGAGCAACGGGCAAACCCCCCCGCTCGGGCCCCCAACGAAAAAGAGGAGAAATAAGGTACCCCAAAAAAAAGTTACTTCCCCCCCCGCCTTAAAAAGATTTTTTTTCTCTTTTTTTTTTTTGTGCGTTTGTTGTGTGTGGGGTGCTGTGTGGCGTGCGTGCGTGCGTGCGAGGGGCGGCGTGCGCGCGCGCCGCCGTGTGTTTTGTGTGCGGTGTGTGCGTGTGCGCGCATAATTAAAACGCACAAAAAAAACAAAAGATAAAAACAACGACCCTTTTAAAATTTTCTTCCAGTTTTTTGGGCCCCCCCCCCTT
>CM031617.1:7413673-7416736 GCA_018398815.1 Conus ventricosus
CTTTCTGAAGTTCATTATTTATTTAATTCACAAGCCACTCTAGCTGTCTGTTGTTCGTTTGCTGATTGCTTCGGGTTCATCCTTTCTGAAGTTCTTTCCGTGTGTGATTGCTTCGGGTTCATCCTTTCTGAAGTTCATCATTCATTTAATTCACAAGCCACTCTAGCTGTCTGTTGTTTTCCGTGTATGATTGCTTCGGGTTCATCCTTCTGAAGTTCATCATTCATTTAATTCACAAGCCACTCTAGCTGTCTGTTGTTTCCGTGTGTGATTGCTTCGGTTCATCCTTTCTGAAGTTCATCATTCATTTAATTCACAACCACTCTAGCTGGGCTGTTGTTTCCGTGTGTGATTGCTTCGGGTTCATCCTTTCTGAAGTTCATCATTTATTTAATTCACAAGCCACTCTAGCTGTCTGTTGTTTCCGTGTGTGATTGCTTCGGTTCATCCTTTCTGAAGTTCATTATTCATTTAATTCACAAGCCACTCTAGCTGTCTGTTGTTTCCGTGTGTGATTGCTTCGGGTTCATCCTTTCTGAAGTTCATCATTCATTTAATTCACAAGCCACTCTAGCTGTCTGTTGTTTCCGTGTGTGATTGCTTCGGGTTCATCCTTTCTGAAGTTCATCATTCATTTAATTCACAAGCCACTCTAGCTGTCTGTTGTTTCCGTGTATGATTGCTTCGGTTCATCCTTTCTGAAGTTCATTATTCATTTAATTCACAAGCCACTCTAGCTGTCTGTTGTTCGTTTGCTGATTGCTTCGGTTCATCCTTTCTGAAGTTCATCATTCATTTAATTCACAAGCCACTCTAGCTGTCTGTTGTTTCCGTGTGTGATTGCTTCGGGTTCATCCTTTCTGAAGTTCATCATTCATTTAATTCACAGGCCACTCTAGCTGTCTGTTGTTTCCGTGTATGATTGCTTCGGGTTCATCCTTTCTGAAGTTCATTATTCATTTAATTCACAGGCCACTCTAGCTGTCTGTTGTTTCCGTGTGTGATTGCTTCGGGTTCATCCTTTCTGAAGTTCATTATTCATTAATTCACAAGCCACTCTAGCTGTCTGTTGTTTCCGTGTATGATTGCTTCGGTTCATCCTTTCTGAAGTTCATTATTCATTTAATTCACAAGCCACTCTAGCTGTCTGTTGTCTCCGTGTGTGATTGCTTCGGGTTCATCCTTTCTGAAGTTCATTATTCATTTAATTCACAAGCCACTCTAGCTGTCTGTTGTTTCCGTGTGTGATTGCTTCGGGTTCATCCTTTCTGAAGTTCATTATTCATTTAATTCACAAGCCACTCTAGCTGTCTGTTGTTTCCGTGTATGATTGCTTCGGGTTCATCCTTTCTGAAGTTCATTATTCATTTAATTCACAAGCCACTCTAGCTGTCTGTTGTTTCCGTGTATGATTGCTTCGGGTTCATCCTTTCTGAAGTTCATTATTCATTTAATTCACAAGCCACTCTAGCTGTCTGTTTTTGTTTGCTGATTGCTTCGGGTTCATCCTTTCTGAAGTTCATCATTCATTTAATTCACAAGCCACTCTAGCTGTCTGTTGTTTCCGTGTATGATTGCTTCGGTTCATCCTTTCTGAAGTTCATTATTCATTTAATTCACAGGCCACTCTAGCTGTCTGTTGTTCGTTTGCTGATTGCTTCGGGTTCATCCTTTCTGAAGTTCATTATTCATTTAATTCACAAGCCACTCTAGCTGTCTGTTGTTTCCGTGTATGATTGCTTCGGGTTCATCCTTTCTGAAGTTCATTATTCATTTAATTCACAAGCCACTCTAGCTGTCTGTTGTTTCCGTGTATGATTGCTTCGGGTTCATCCTTTCTGAAGTTCATTTATTCATTTAATTCACAAGCCACTCTAGCTGTCTGTTGTTCGTTTGCTGATTGCTTCGGTTCATCCTTTCTGAAGTTCATTATTCATTTAATTCACAAGCCACTCTAGCTGTCTGTTGTTTCGTGTGTGCTCGTTCTCCTTTCTGAAGTATCATTTTAAAAGATTATTCTTGCTTGCGGGAGAGAATTTGAACTACAACTCAAGAATTATAAAAGCATTTTAAAAAAAAGAATTATTAAACTGCGAACGAAGAAATAAATTACCCAACGGACACAGTGCGTTTCGACTTACTTGGTCTTCTTCAGGCAGGGATAAGCATCTTCAAAACAAAGGAAATAAATTACAGAATGGACACAACGCGTTTCGACCTGATAGGTCTTCGTCAGGTGGGGGGGGGGGGGGGGGGGGGGGGGGGGGGGGGGGGGGGGGGGGGGGGGATAAGCACATTTCAAAACAAATAAATCGATGACCAAATGGACACAACGCGTTTGGACCTGGGGGGCCATCTACATGCAGGTTAAGCAGGTTTCAAAACAGAAATAAATCCCAAAGCCGACACCACGCTTTTCCACCAGTAGACCTTGTTAAGGCAGGATAAGCAATGTTCACAACAAAGAAATAAATTCCAAAACCGACACAACGCGTTTCGACCTGGTGGATCGTCTTGAGGCAGGATAAGCCCATTTCGAGAAAGAAGAAACGAAGGACAAGCAAACAGACACTTGTCTCTTCCATCTGGGGGCAGACTACTCACTGGCTGTTGCCTGCTAACACTGGGGACAGGTTGCGGCTGTGTGACATTGTCACGGACAGGTCAGTAGCAGTAGAAGTTAGCAGTAGTAGCCGTAGGAACTCGGTTGCCTTGGTCGGAAGATGGACCGTGTGTACCCGAATCTTTTTCACTTCCGTCCACTGCTCGTTGACCGGGTTTTCCCGCTCCCTGCCCCCACTCCCACCCTGCTTCATCCTCCCCCCCCCCCCCCCCCCCCCCCCCCCAACACCCTTGTTGATCCTAACTCCCCCTCACTCACCCTCTCCTCACAGTAGGATGTAATTTGTACGGACTCTCTCTCTCTCTCTCTCTCTCTCTCCTCTCATCTCTCTCTCCTCCCTCATTCTCATCTCTCCTCCTCCTCTCTCTGTTGTTGCTGTTGTTGTTTCTGTCGTTGTTGCTGTTCTTTCCCCCCCCAAAACCCCCCTTTTTTTTCCCCCC
>CM031617.1:7427796-7430296 GCA_018398815.1 Conus ventricosus
GTTACACTTCTATAATAATAGGTGAAGTGTTATGTCCATGTTACACTTTCACCAGTAATAGATTAATAAGGTGAAGTGGTTATGTTCACATTGTTACACTTTCACAGTATGATAATAAGTGAAGTGTTTTTCCATGTACATTTCACAGATAGTAAAAGTGAAGTGTTATTGTTCTGTTACACTTTCACGTATAGATAATAGGTGAAGTTTTGTTCATTACATTTCACAGTATAGATAATAAGGTAATGTTATGTTCCATGTTCACTCACAGTATAGATAATAAGGTGAAGTGTTATGTCCATGTTACACTTTCAAGTATAGATATAAGGTGAAGTGTTATGTTCCATGTTACACTTTCACAGCATAGATAATAAGGTGAAGTGTTATGTTCCATGTTGCACTTTCACAGTATAGATAATAGGTGAAGTGTTATGTTCCATGTTGCACTTTCACAGTATAGATAATAAGGTGCTGACGACGGATGTTGTGGACTCTGAGTCAGAGTCCGCGTCAGCTGATCGGGGGACATAGCTCAGGTTTACCATTCATGTCTACCAACGGATAATGACCCGGAAATGTATTATGGACCATGAGTTTGAACAGTGTTTACCTGATTGAAATTGTTGATAGTTAATCAAATAAACTACGGTTTTCATTCCATGGATAAAATTAATATTGTTTCACTAAATGTTAGAGGTTTAAAAAAACAGGTTTAAAAGGAAATCTTTGTTTGCATATTTTAAGAAAAACGTTTTGATGTTATTTGCTTACAGGAATGTCATATAACAGACAGAGATGTAAAGGAATGGGAAAAACAATGGGGTGGAGCAATTTTTTTCAATGAGGGTACGAACAAAAGCAGAGGAGAAGTTTACTTTGATTTCAAAACACTTTAATGGAAAAGTTAAATTAGAGCTTGCACAAGACAGAATCCTAGTCATTTCAGTGGTAAATGAATACTATATATAATGGTTGCAATGTTTATGCATCCAACCAGACGAAGGAAAAATAATATATTATCGAAAGTTGATTGAAATTTTTAATTCTATAGAACAAGAAGATTTAATTATTCTTGGCGATTTTAATTGTACACTGAACAGTGATCTCGACATAGTGTCGGGTCAACCCCACGACAGAAACGGAAACTGCCAGTTTCAACAGGTCATTGATACATTAGATTTAACAGATGCCTGGAGACTTTATCATCCGAAAGAAAAAGATGCCTCATGGATTCGTCTGAACCCGTACATTGCGCGAAAAATTAGATTATTGTTTTGTTTCTGACAACATTTTGCGTTTCTGTAATATGTGTGAACATTTTTTTGTTCCAAATTCCGATCATAAGGCTGTTGTCCTTGAACTGAACGAGAATGATTTCACTCGAGGACCAGGATACTGGAGATTTAATAATAGTTTCTTAAAAATGTTTTGTTTGTACAAAAAATAAATACCATGTTAGATACATTTTTTTTCAGACAACGAAACTCTGAATGATTTAGAGAAAATGGGAAATGTGTAAGGTTGAAATACGAAATGTTTGTATAGATTTTGGGAAGATCTGGCGTGTAAAAAAAGAAACGAGTCATTAATATTGCAGTCACAGTTACAAAAGCTAGAAAAAGAGCTTGCCAAGGATCCAGAAAACGAAAATATTAATAAAAGATTTTTGAAAGTAAAACAAAATCTAAGAGATTTTGCAGGCTTACAAAACTAGAGGTGCTCAGGTAAGATGTAGGCTTAAATGGATAGAAGAAGGAGAAAAGAATACAAAATTATTTTTGTGGTTTAGAAAAGGCACGAAGTAGAAATAGGATTATTACAAGATTGTGTAAAGAAACAGGTAACATTACTACAGGTCAAAGAGAAATAATGCAAGAACAAACGGCATTCTATAGACGATTGTATACTCAGAATACTGAAGCAGCAAATGTAGAAGAAGCTGCTGACATTTTTATTGAAAATGTAGAATTAAGACAGTTAGAAGAAAATGATGCAGTAATATGTGAAGGTTATAGTGACATTAGAAGAGACGACATCTGCTCTAAAGAAGATGAAAATTGGTTCTGCTCCAGGAAGCGATGGCTTAACAACCGAGTTTATATAAAACATTTTGGTCAAAATTAGGTAATGTTGTCACTAACTCTTTTATTGAATCCTTTAACAGAGGGAGACTCTCATTTACACAACGGCAAGGAATTATAACCCTTTTTCATAAAGGTAAAGACTTGGATAGGGATACACTTAATAACTGGAGACCCATTACTCTTACTAATTCTGATTATAAAATTTTGGCAAAGGCACTCTCAGAAAGACTGGGTAAAGTCATCCATAACTTAGTCAACGAAGATCAAGTTGGCTACATAAAAGGAAGAAATATATCAACAGTGCTCAGAACCATTGATGATGTCATCAACTATTTAAATAAAACTGGAAAGGCGGGGTACTTATTAGCTATAGATTATGAAAAAGCCTTTGATTCCATATCAAAAAATATCTTCTA
>CM031617.1:7435296-7437796 GCA_018398815.1 Conus ventricosus
CTAAAACTGGCCACAAACATATCACTTACAGATCTTTTGGACACTTCCAAGAAGATACCTTTCTCACTGACCTCATGAATTCCCCCCTTATAAATGTTTATAATTACACTGATCCAGAGAAACGCTTGAGTACTGGCTACACACGTTTAATTCTGTTTATGACAAGCATGCGCCATTCAAAACGCGTCGAGTTAACATATTTGCACAACGAAAGTGGATGACTGATGAAATACAAGCTGCTTGTTTCTTACGCGACGATCTGCTTGAAGCAGAAGGGAAGTCGGATGGATTTAAAAGGCAACGTAATAAAGTCAATTCACTCAAACGGACAGCAAAAATGAATTTTTTTCGTGAACTTGTAGCCAACAAAAAAAATTCGAAGTCCATATGGCAAGCAATAAATGAACTTACAAAAAAAAACTTCACAGTCAAAGACAAGTCCCATTCCCCGCATAACACCAAATGAACTCAACCAACACTTTACAACATTTTGCAGAACACGTTGTCAAAGAAAAGAATACTGACTCAAATGAATTACAAAAATTAAAAACTTTTTGCAATGTTTATGAACATTCGTCCAGCAACACCAGTTCCACCTATGACAGTTAGTGAAGTTTGCCAAGCTTTATGCCAATTAAAGCAGACAGGAAGCCGCGGACTTGACGGGATTGATGGAAAAAAATACTGAAACTATCAGCACCTGTTATATGTGAAACTCTTTACCTACATTTAAATTTATGCATTGATAAATGTCACTTTCCCGCTCAGTTCAAAGTTGCAAAAGTTATACCCATTTTCAAATTGGAGACAAATCTGAACCTTCGAACTACAGACCGATACCCATTTTGCCAGTTCTGTCCAAGCCCTTGGAAAAACACATAAATAAGCATCTTGCCCCCATTTTAAACTCCTCCAACCTACTAAATAAAAATCAATCGGGATTCAGGAAAAATCATTCTTGTCATACAGCGCTTACAAACCTAGTAGATCAATGGCTAGCCAGTGTTAATGAGAATAAATATTGTGGCGCACTGTTTGTTGATTTGCAAAGGCTTTTGATGTCATTGACCACAAATTGTTATGCAGGAAGCTTTTAACATATGGTATAACAGGAAATACCTTCCAACTGATAACATCATTCCTAGAAGACCGTCAACAAATCGTTTGTGTCAACAACAATTTATCAGAGAAGTTACCTATCCAACGTGGCGTACCCCAGGGTTCTGTGTTAGGTCCTTTGCTGTTCTCAGTTTATATAAATGATCTCCCTCTTTATATGAGGATCATGTGAACTCTTTTGTGATGATACCACTGTCCATACAAGTAGCCCCAGCTTGGAAGCTGTTTTCACTTCATTACAGAAGAATGCTAATATCTTAAGTAATTGGTGCAATGTAAATCACATGTCACTGAATCCTAACAAAACAAAACTAATGCTGATAACAACAAGGCAGAGAAGACAAAACATAACCACACAGCCTCCATCTGTTTTATTAATAATCAGGAAATTGAAGTGGTGGATAGCCATCGAGTTCTAGGTGTATATGTTGATAATAATCTTTCTTGGTCTCATCACCTTCGCAGTTTATGTAAATCAATATCCAGACAAACATTCAGCTGGGGCAAGATTAAGCATTTCTTAAACCTTCATGCCAGGAAATTGTTCCTACACGCACATATTCTCTCTTCAATCAATTATTGTTCAACACTATTTGATTCCGCTAGTGCTAATGCCATGAAACCTCTTAAGAGTGTCTACAAAAGAGCACTTAAAGCAGTTCTATTAAAATCATCTAGTCTTAGTGAAGGGGATTATACTAAAGCGGGGGGGCTCTTCCGTTACAAGAAATGTTTGCTGTCAAACAAATGTCAGCTAATGCAAAAAATTGCATCGGGTTTAGCACCAGAAAACTCTTCAGTCCAAATTTAGCATAAACCCTAGGGATTCAACCAAATTCCAGGTTCCCACACCTAGAATAGATCTATTTAAATCAAGCTTATCTTACTCAGGTAGCGTGGTTTGGAATTCACTCCACTACATTTCCGATGTACTCATATTACAGAATCCTTCAGGGAAAAACTAATCACACATTTCACAGCAGACCATTGCTATTAGAACAAAATACATATACCACGGCACACCTCTGTTTTGCTGCATATTAAACTGATACGCCGTTTCCTTTCCACTGATGTTTTTAAAAAACAGATAATGATAAATGAGAGATATGGTTACTATTGGTTATATTAATGATTGAAATCATATTATGATGAATGAGTATTGTGGTCGCTGGTTTTATTGGTGCATTGTCACGAATAGATTGATGTCTTAATACTTTTATTTCTTTGAGCACTGTAACTGCAAGGTGATAAATGTGTGTCCGGATTACTGTTGATCATATTGATGTATTGCTTTTTATTCAAATTTATAGTAATGTTTAGCATGTGATAATTTGGATAGAAAAATGGAATTATAATCTCTCTCTCTCTCTCTCTCTCTCTC
>CM031617.1:7442796-7452796 GCA_018398815.1 Conus ventricosus
TCGAGAAACCGGACTGGGGTGAGCCATGGCTGGGTGGTTTCCCTTCCAATGAGAAACCGGACTGGGTCAGCCATGGCTGGGTGGTTTCCCTTCCAATGAGAAACCGGATTCTAACGCGGGCAGTTTTGTCCCAGTAAGACTGAAGCGTGAGCGATTTTCTTCAGCCCAACCCCTGTGCTTTGAAGTTTTCAGACATGAAAAAATTCTTAAAACAGAGAATTAGATTGGGTGAATGATGAACTTTAAATTACAATTTGACGAAGCAAAAACTATACTATACACACGCGCGCACGCACACGTGCACGCGCACACACACACACACACACACACACACACACACACACACACACACACACATACAGATTACTTTAAAGATTCTTTCGTTTAATTTCACACTGTCACTTGCAGCTAGCTTATTATTATTATCATTATTATCGTAACCTCGGCGTTACACTCGACCAAACTCTTTCTTGCAAACACATCTCTCTAATGTGTGCAAGTCCTGCTACCTTGAACTTCGTAGCATCAGCTCAGTTCGCCACTTTCTCACTCAAAATGCCCTGAAGACTCTAATCTGAGCTTTTGTTCTGTCTCGGCCTGACTATTGTAACTCCCTCCTTGCCGGTGTCCCTCAGGCTCATCTCTAAACTTCAAAAAGTTCAGAACAATGCCGCCCGTCTGATATCCCGTTAAACACACACACACACACACACACACACACACACACATACGCACGCACGCACGCTACGAACGCACACACCCCACACACACACACACACCTCCCACCGCTATTTAATTAATATTCAGGAATACAATATTCTGTGTGTCATTTGTGTGCGGGAAAGTATGCGCTTGTGTTTGTATGCATGGTTGCTAAAATGAGTCAGAGAAAGTAAGAGAAGCAGAGGAACGAAGAGAGAGAGAGAGAGAGAGAGAGAGAGAGAGAGAGAGAGAGAGAGAGAGAGAGAGAGAGAGAGAGAGAGATGATTCATTCAGTTTCAGATGATTTATTCAAATGATTTAGTCAGTTTCAGATGATTTATTCGAAAGGCAAAAAGCCCCATATGAACAAGGGCGATTACAGTGTTAAAATTATGGGATTTAAAGCAAAATTCAAATTCCGGTCAAAGCGTATATAACAACTCAAATTCCGAGAGAAGAGTTTGTCTTAATTGAAAAGCTTTATGCAGAAACAATGTGAATTTGCGTACAGTTCCTTTATCTTTCGATGCCAAAAGTGAATTAAAAATCGAGATAAACATGGATTCGTAATGAATTTCTCTGGAATAGTTTTACACAGAAGACATTTCAGAGCAGGACATGTTATTAAAAAAAAGGGAAGCTCATTCTCATTCGACTTCTTACATAACGGACATAACTCATCACCTTAGACAGTGTTAAAGGGATGTGCATTGATTTCAGATACAACCACTCTAAATTTAAGAACAACAAACCCGCAAATATTTACCCAAATCAAATGAGAGACATGCTTTCACCAAACTTCTCAACCTTTCACACCTTTTACTTCAATACGTTTGGTCTTCCCAGTCCTGCTGTCCACAATCAATCAATCAATATCTGCCGTAAATTTTGCACAAATAAATTTCCTTGACCGGCACTTTGGCATTTCCAATGCACAACCAAAACCAAACACATAAGGAAATAATCCCATGTTTAATACCCAAATGTCCTGTTGTTGTTTTTTTTCCTTTTTTTAATCTACATCTTATGACATGGTGCAAGATTTCCTTAGTGGTCCATCATAGCTCATTGTTGATCATTTGAACCAGTAACGAATGCATCTGGCTGCTAGGTTTACACAGGTTGGGGCACTCGTTTTGAGAAAGAGAAAGAGAGAGAGAGAGAGAGAGAGAGAGAGAGAGAGAGAGAGAGAAAGAGAGAGAGAGACAGACAGACAGACAGACAGACAGAGACAGAGATAGAGAGAGTCAGAGACAGAGAGAGTCACAGAGACAGAGAGAGACGGGAGAGGGGGGGGGGGCGCAGAAGAAGGAATGGGGGGGGGGGGGGTTTTTCATGATTAGCTATGTATTTCATCGGACGCATGCCTCCATCAACGTATGTACACGAGTATGCATGAGTTGTAATAGTTATGTATGTAAACGTGTTTTGCGCACGCCCGCGCGCGCACGTGTACGTGTGCTTGTTTTGTGTATACGCGCACGCGCGTGATTGTGCACATACGTGTGCGTGTGTGTGTGTGTGTGTGTGTGTGTGTGTGTGTGTGTGTGTGTGTGTGTGTGTGTGAGTGTGTGCGCAAACGCGCGCGCGGCGATATGCATTTTCAGTATTTGTTTGTACGAGTGTGTGTGTGTGTGTGTGTGTGTGTGTGTGTGTGTGTGTGTGTGTGTGTGTGTGTGTGTGTGTGTGTGTGTGTGTGTGTGCGTGCGCGCGCGCGTGCGCGCAGTGATGTTCGTGGACGCAATCTGAAATTTTTCAATAATCTAATTCTGTCTCTATGACGTCAAGTATCACAAAAGCAATCCAACCAGCTTGCTAAAACAGAACACACACCACACCACACACACACACACACACACACACCACACACACACACACTACACACACACACACACACACCACACACACACACACACACACACACACACACACACACACACACACCTATTTTACCGTACCGGCTATTTCTGAAAGTTCTCTTGACAGTATCCTTGAGAATTTTAGTTTGTTGTTTGATTTTGCGAACTGTTTACTACGCAGTCCCATGGGACATTTGTTATAGTTTGTGTTATATTCAAATAGTTATTTAAAGTTGGTTTTCCCATACCTTTCTGTTTTTTTTTCTTTCCTTTTTCATTGTAAAGATTGTAAAGATGCTTTTTTTTTTCGTATATGATTACAAGATAACCCACCCACCCTCCTCCTCCTCATGCTCCCCCTCTCCACATCCCTTCTCTTCGTCTAATATCACTTTATGTGGAAAGACGTTAAATTGAAGACAACACAACAACAACAACAACAACAACAACACCACACACACACACACACACACACACCACACACACACACACACACACACACACACTCATTTCGTGGATTCCGTGACTATCACCGCAGGTCAAGATCAATTGCATTGTTCCTCTTCACAGAGTTTTGTTGTTGTCGTCGTTGTTGTTGTCGTCGTTGTTTTCCCCCACGATTGATCCCATTCCACGCCGGTCAATCCATGTCATATCACCATCACGGCGTTCGTGTCCCAGTTTTTCTCCCCGTCACGCTCGTGACATGAGCGTATATAAAGACAATCAGACCTCTCCTAGAAGGTATGGACAATTTTTTCCCGCGATCGCGTGAAATTAAAAATACTTGTTTATTCGTTGATCTCCCCCTCCGACCCCCCCCCCCCCCCCCCCCCCCCCCCCCCCCCCCCCCCACCCCCACCCACCCCCCCCCCAACAGAGATGTGAAAATACTTTCCCATCGCGTGAAGATTAAAAAATTAAAAATGCATAGTTATTCGTTTATCTCCCCCCCACCCCCTCCCACCCCCCACTCTCATCCCTGCCAGTGGCATGGAAAATATTTTCTCATCGCGTGAAGATTAATAGTAGATAGTTATTCATTTACCTTTCCCCATCCCCCGCCCTCCCGC
The DNA here is from genome assembly GCA_018398815.1 of Conus ventricosus. Classification (NCBI taxonomy): domain Eukaryota; kingdom Metazoa; phylum Mollusca; class Gastropoda; order Neogastropoda; family Conidae; genus Conus; species Conus ventricosus. Next base: position 7,446,431 of record CM031617.1, read on the forward strand.
ACCGTCCTTCCCTCTCTACCCCGCGCCTCTCTCGCCTCCTCTGACTGTGTGTGTGTGTGTGTGTGTGTGTGTGTGTGTGTGTGTGTGTGTGTGTGTGTGTTGTGCGTGTGTGAGTGCGTGTGTGTGTGTGTGTGTGTGTGTGGTGTGGTGTGTGTGTGTGTGTGTGTGTGTGTGTGTGTGTGTTGTGTGTGAGTGTGTATGTATGTGTGTGTGTCTGTGTGTGTGTGTGAGAGTGTGTGTGTGTGTGTGTGTGTGTGAGTGTGTATGTATGTGTGTGTGTGTGTGTCTGCGTCTGTGTCTGTGTGTGTGTGAGTGTGTGTGTGTGAGTGTGTATGTATGTGTGTGTCTGTGTGTGTGAGTGTGTATGTATATGTGTGTGTCTGTCTGTGTTTGTGTGTGAATGTGTATGTATGTGAGTGTGTATGTGTGTGTGCGTGTGTGTGTGCGTGGTGTGTGTGTGTGTGTGTGTGTGTGTGTGTGTGTGTGTGTGTGTGTGTGTGTGTGTGTTGTGTGAGTGTGTGTACGTATGTGTGTGTGTGAGTGTGTACGTATGTGTGTGTTGAGTGTGTATGTGTGTATGTATGTGTGTGTGTGTGTGTGTGTGTGTGTGTGTGTGTGTGTGTGTGTGTGTGTGTGTGTGTGTGTGTGTGTGTGTGTGGTGTGTGTGTGTGTGTGTGTATGTGAGTGTGTGTGTGTGTGTGAGTGTGTGTGTATGTGAGTGTGTGTGTGTGTATGTGAGTGTGTGTGCGTGTGTGTGCGTGCGCGTGTGTGTGTGTGTTGTGTGTCTATGAGTATGTGTGTGTGTGTGTGTGTGTGTGTCTGTGTGTGTGTGTGTGTGTGTGCGTGCGTGCGTGCGTGCGTGCGTGCGTGCGTGTGTGTGTGGTGTCTATGTGTGTGTGTGTGTGTGTGTGTGTGTGTTGTTTGTGGTAACAGTCTGGTAAAGCAGGAAAGTGTGGGAACAACCTGGTGAAGTAGGGAAATGTGGGAAACTCTGGTGAAGTAGGAAATGTGGGAACAACCTGGTGAAGTAGGGAAATGTGGGAAAACTCTGGCGAAGTAGGGAAATGTGGGAACACTCTGGTAAAGTAGGGAAACGTGCGAACAATCTGATGAAGTAGGGAAATGTGCGAACGATCGGATGAAAGTAGGGAAATGTGCGAACGATCGGATGAAGTAGGGAAATGTGCGAACGATCGGATGAAGTAGGGAAATGTGGGAACAATCTGGTAAAGTAGAGAAATGTGGGAACACTCTGGTAAAATAGGGAAAGGTAGGAACAATCTGGTAAAATAGGGAAAGGTAGGAACAATCTGGTCAAGTAGGGAAAGGTGGGAACAATCTGGTCAAGTAGGGAAAGGTGGGAACAATCTGATGTAGTAGAGAAATGTGGGAACGATCTGGTGAAGTAGGGAAATTTGGGGACAATCTGGTAAAGTGGGGAAATATGGAAACAATCTGGAAAAAAACAGGAAAGGTAGAAATGATCCGATACAGTAAGAAAACACAGCTACGAGCTGGCAACATAAGAAGACTCAGGACCAAGATTAGAAGGAATAGGAAAAAAGTTGGAAAAGTGAGAATAGACGAAAAATTTGGGTTTAGCGGGATTACTTCGGAAAACAGGCAGATCCCTTGGAAAAGACAGAAACTGGTCCTCAGGAAAGAGGGGAAACAAGTCGGGAATACGGAAAAGACAAAAGACTTGTAAATTAAAAAAAACACAACAACACAGAACAATTTTGGAAATTTGGAAAAGACGGGGAAATCTGGTGAAGTAACAAAGGAAGGAATAATGGGAAGTAAAAAAGGTGCAACAACTGGTGATTAGGAAAAGGTGGGAATAACGGTGAAAGTAGAAAAAGGTAGGAATAATGGGAAGAGGGAAAAGGGGGGGAATAACGGGGTAAGCAGACAAAGGTAGGAATAATGGTAAAATAGGAAAAGGTGGGACAACTGGTGAAGTAAAAAAGTTAGGAATAATTGTAAAAGAGACAAAGGTAGAATAACTGGTGAAGAGGAAAAGGGGGGAAAAACTGGTAAAGTAAAAAAAGGTAGGAATAACGGTAAAAGTGGGAAAAAGGTGGGGGATAATGGTGAAGAAAAAAAGGGTGGAAAACGGTGAAGTGGGAAAAGTGGGGATAACGGGGAAGTAAAAAAAGGTAGGAATCGGTAAAGTGGAAAAGGTAGGAATAAGGGTAAAGTAGACAAGGAGAAAAAACTGGTGAAGTAGAAAAGTGGGAATAATGGTAAAGTGGAAAAAACGTAGGAATAACGATAAAGAGGAAAAAGTAAAACTGGGAAGTGGGAAATGAGGGTATAACGGTGAAGTAGGAAAATGAGGTTTAAAGGGTGAATAGAAATGTGGAAAAAATGGTGAATACGAAAATGATTTATAACGTGAAGTGGGAAAATGATGGTAAATGGTGAAGTAGGAAGTGGGGGGGTAAATGGTGAAGTAGGAAAACGAGGGTATAATTGGCGGGGTAGGAAAAAAAGCGAGAGAACGGAATGAAAACGCCCTATGACCTGTGAAACAAAAACAAAAAAATCGGCCGAGCACGGATCGTCATCAAAAAACCCTTGGTTTCCCCCCCCTTCCCCTCCTAAATTTATTGAACGAATCGGGTACCCCATTTACCTGACGTGACAAGAGGGGAAAAGAGAGAGAGAGAGGAGAGGGGAAAGAGAGAGGTTTTAAACCCTGGGAAAAAAATCCGACCCCATAAATGTTTTCAAACAGGCCCCCGGGGCGGTCCAATATTCGCCGAACACACAAACGTTAGACCAGGGGCCCCCTTAGGGTTTAAGCTTGACTTTAAACGGGGCAGTTTTAGGGATCAAATTTTCGCTCCAACTATCCGGGCCATTATCCCCTTCCCTCACTCCCCACCCCCCCCCCCCCCCCCCCCCCCCCACACACACCCCTTTTCCTCTCCCAAAGCCCCAAAAAGAACATGATGGGTGACGGTGATTGACTTTTTCTAAAAGGGGGGGGGGATAACTGTTCGGTGGTGAAGTTTTCGATTCAGCCAGGAGCAGTGGCGGGTATATTTTTTTTTTTTGTCTTCTTTAAAATCAAAGAATTTCTCCTCTCTCTTCTCTCCCTTCTCTCCTCTTCTCTCTTCTTCACCACAACCACACCACACCACACACACACACACACACACAAACACCCCCACACACAACAAAACACACAAAACAAAAACATACACTTTGTAGCAGACAACGAAAGACAGACGGCAGTACGGGACAAATAGAACACAGATGAGAAAAGGGAGATAATAGATAGTAATGATAGATAGATAATATGATAGATAGTCATAATTGGCCCTATTCAGCAGGAATTTCTTGGGGTTAATCAAGATTTTAAATCGTTCAAATTAACAGACGACAACAGACAGACAAGACAAGGGGAAGGGGGGGGGGAAGACATACGACGGGCAGCAGACAAAGAAACAAAAGGGAAACGCAGAAGAGAGAGAAAAGGAGAGAGAGAGAAGAGGGGAGAGAAGAGAGAGAGAAAAATTTGTCACGGCAAAAATCAACAAAACCCAAATTTGGGGTCCGTCGCCGCCATTTCGATGGACAAAAAGTCCAAACCAAATTTTGGGCGCCACGTAGACCGGCCCAGGTTTCGGATCCGGCCAATTAAGCTTATGGAAGGTTCACAGAGAGGGTACGTTTCCCCCAGATGACTAAGCCGTTTTGACCGACCCCTCGATGTTAGCAGCGAGTCGTACCCCGGGCTCAGGCTCCTACCAATTTGTGGAAACCGCGTCATTGTTACTAGACTCGGGGGCCTACCCAGTCAGCTAGCCATTTTGAGTGACCATGTCCACCAATTAAGCCACGGCCATTAAGTAGGAAAGGGGGGGGTGTGTGTGGTGGGGGTGAAAATCTGCAATCAATTAGTGACCATTACCACCAAGAGAGTAAAGGGTGTGGGGGACTGTTCAGATTTGAATACATGGAATAGAGGGGATAATTCGGGTGTCGGGGGGAAAAATACTGACCAAAGGGATTTGCCCTTTTGGACATCGGAACAATAAAGGGATGGGGAGAGTGGAAAAAACGGGAGAAAAGGGGGGGGAACGAACAGAAAGAGAGAGAGATGGGGGAGGGGAGGAGAGAACCAATGGGGCAAATTTGCACAGATAGTTGCAAAAAGGAAGGGCTTGGAGAGATGTAGAGAAGTTTCTAATTTAAATAGAAAAAAGAAAGAAAAAAAAAAAAAAAGAAAAGCAACCATGCCATTTGATAAGGCAACTAGAAAAAGGGGAGGGAGTGCAATGGGGAAAGCAGGAAGAAAGAAAAGGGGAAAAGATCGAGTTGATAGTCACTTTCATCAAACCGGGGGGTTTGACCTCATACTTGGCCAGCGCCACTTTCAAACGCACCAAAATGACCAAAAAACCACAGTCCAGCAGACCGGTGTAGCAGCCCCCCTACCGGTTTAAGAGAAACACCCTGCCAACAGTTTTTGGGGTTTTTGTGAAAAATGACAGTGAAAAAAAAAAAGGAAAAGAAAAAGACAGTGATTTGTGAAAATTAAGATCATGCCCGGTAAGAGAAACTATTCATCCCCGGGGTTTTTAAGATGTTTTTGATAAAAGATTTTTTTTGAATTTTAGGGAAAAAGAGAAAGTTTTATTTGTTTGATTCCATATATTTATGTTTTTTTAAGTCAGTAGTAAAGTTATAGACTTTACTGGGTTTGATGTGACGAAAGCATGATATATGAATGAATTGTAAGAAGCTTGGGGTTTTTGGCGGCCTAGTCCTTCCCCATCGACATCACCCCAGGGTTTACAGAGAAGAGAAGAGAGAGAGGAGAGAGAGACAGACAGACAGACAGAAGACAGACAGAACAGAGAGTTCAGAAAACCAAAATTTATCTTATAGCTAAAACCCATTCACAGAAATATGGAAAGAAGAAAAAGATCATGTAGAGGGCAAGCAACCAAACCCAAAAAGAAAAACAAAATGGCTAACAGCAATTTGTAAAAGCCCAAATTCGCATAAACGTTTTTCCCCCTTACCTCCCCAAAAAATTTCATTCAAATGGCAAAACGCAGCAAATTTTCATAATGCGAAGTGCGATAAACTTTTACCACCTCTACCCTCCCGAAAAATTTTATTTTAAATGGAATACAGCGCAATATTTTCAAAAAATGCAAAATGTGCATAAAAATTTTACCACCCCTCCTCCAGAAAATTCCATTTAAAATGGCATACAGCAGCAATATTTTCATTAAAGCAAATGTCGATAAACTTTTACCACCTCACCCTCCCGAAAATTCTCTTCTTTTGAACGGTTTTTTTGCACAAAATCTTTCATTGTATTTTGTTTCTAGCAGCGCAGACAGTGGGGTTTTTAAAGTTCGTTGGGATTTTCTACAGTTTTGGGGGTAAAAAACATATCAATGTTTTTTGGGTCTGGGAAAACTTTTTTGGTCGTGATAACTTTACTGGTCGTATAATATATTTCAATTTTATTTCTTTTTTTTTAACGCACTTACCAACTTTTCCAAAGGAAGTCAGTTTGGCCATTGTTTTTTGGGTGACAGTTTTCAAAAAAATTACATGCATCCCGCTCAAAAAAAAAAAGGAAGAATTAAAGGGGGTCAACAGGGGTTTTACACTGACTGAAGGACCGGGGAAAAACTGAATGAAGCGCCCGCAGGGAGCTGTTTCATCGACTACCATTAAAAGTACAGCCCGTGGGGTAACCGGGCGGGATTGTAAAAATGTTAAAGCTTGGTCTCAAAACGACTTAGAGCTTATAAAAATCTTCATGATAACACCCATTTTTTAAATTGCCAACTGTTTTCTAATTTTGAAAGGTGAAGACTTTTGTGGCCCCCCAAAGCACTCGACACCGATTCAAGGGAAGACAATCTTCTTTTTTTTTTTTTTTTTTTTTTTTTTTTTTTTTTTGCGTTTTGTACTGTTACTGAGATCTTTCTGTGAAGGACCAATGACCGTTTAACGGAGCTATTTTAGTCTTGACGTTTGCTGAGTAACTCCTTCAGCAAAGATGAAAATGATCATGAATAACTCCACCTTTTACTCGCTCTGAGTAACTCCTTCAGCAAAAATGAAAATGATCATGAATAACTCCATCTTTTACTCGCTCTGAGTAACTCCTTCAGTAAAAATGAAAATGATAATGAATAACTCCATCTTTTATTAGTCATGTTGGTCCTCGGATTCTCCATTAGTCTGTCAGCTTGATTCAGATTATTTTTTTATTAAAAATAAAGATACATGCTTTATTTATTGGTGTCGCCTTGCCACCAACTCTCTCTCTCTCTCTCTCTCTCTCTCTCTCTCTCCCCTCTCTGTGTGTGTGTGTGTGTGTGTGTG
>CM031617.1:7460635-7465635 GCA_018398815.1 Conus ventricosus
AGGAAGAATGCTACCAATTCTACCGGTAGATAACGTGCAGCAGGTCGTTGACTTCAAAATGCGCAGTAAGCTTTTTGACTCCCCGTTCACTTCTCTCTCTCTCTCTCTCTCTCTCTCTCTCTTCTTCTGTGTCTTGTGTTGTGTGTGTGTGGTGTGTGTGTGTGTGTGTGTGTGTGTGTGTGTGTGTGTGTGGCGTGCGTGCGTGCGTGCGTGCGTGCGTGTGTGTGTGTGTGTGTGTGTGTGTTGTGTGTGTGTGTGTGTGTGTGTTTGTGTGTGTGTGTGTGTGCGTGCGTGTGTGTGTGTGTGTGTGTGTCTTTGTGTGTGTGTGTGTGTGTGTGTGTGTGTGTGTGTGTGTGTGTGTGTGTGTGTGTGTCTCTCTCTCTCTCTCTCTTCTCTCTCTCTCTCTCTCTCTCTCTCTCTCTCTCCTCCTCTCCTCTCTCTCTCTCTCTCTGTCTCACACACACGCACACACACACACGCACACGCGCACACACACACACACACACACACACACACACACACACACACACACACACACACACACACACACACACATACACACACACACACACACACACACACACATACACACAGAGCGACTTTCTCTCTCTCTCTCTCCCTCTCTCTCTCTCCTCTCTCTCTCTCTCCTTCTCTCTCCTCTCTCTCTCTCCTCTCTCTCTCTCTCTCTCTCTCTCTGTGTGTTCTTCAGTTCAACTAGTTCCACTAGATGTGAAATCAGACGAAGATCTGAAGGATATAGTATGTGCTAGTGAATTTATTTTATCATCGGATGCTTTGACAAGGTATTATAAGGATAACGATACGTTTCTGGTCATGAATTTATGTAATGATCGTATGCTTTGACAATGTATTATTTGAAGAACGATATGATTCTGATCATGCATTTTTTTCTGTTCAGATCGATGAGGATGAGGATGATGAAAATGATGTTGTGAAGTTCCCTTTCCGTCCGAGACTGCTTGACAGGACCGTACTCTTCGCTTTGCTTCATTATCTATCCCTGCGTCAACCAGGTGCGAGAGATACAGACACCTGCAGTGTTGCCCAAAAAAGATTTGAGCAACGCTGTCAGAGGCGCATCCATAAATAAAGTGGCTGAAACTCGACTGTGTGGTCCAAGTCATCCCATCTGCGCCCAAAGCAAACTCAGATCTGAGTAGGGGCCTGGACAGAGAAACAAAAATCTTACAACTAAATGGCTCTGATGGGAATCGAACCCAGGACCTGCCAGCCACGAATCTGCTACGCTAGCCGCTGCGCCACGGCGTGGTGTGATCCTACCTTAAGATGAGCGTTGATCTGTATGCGTATATAAAGGTATTTATACACCTGAGTATGGACTGTGTGTGTGTGTGTGTGTGTGTGTGTGTGTGTGTGTCTGTCTGTCTGTGTCTGTGTATGTGTCTGTGAAAGAAAGAGAGAGAGAGTAAATGTGTGTGTGTGTGTGTGTGTGTGTATCTGTGTCTATGTGTGTGTGCGCGTGTGTGTGTGTTCACGTGCGCGCGCGCGCGCGCGTTGTGTGGTGTGTGTGTGTGTGTGTGTGTGTGTGTGTGTTCATATATCAAATTATCTCCCCACTCTTGTGATGGCTGTCGAATTGGATCGGATCGGCCACATCCCTTGAGTGAGGGAGGGAGTGATTGAGTATTAATTTAGAGTCTACTCTCACTTGGTGATATTAGACTGCAAAAAAAAAAGAAAGAAAGAAAGAAAGAAAAAAGGAGCAAGGGGAAAGAGAGCGTTTACAAAAAAATCTCTTAATTTGATACATGGAAAGCACTTTTGCTATTTGCACAATTTCTGGTTTGTGGGTTATTGTTTTGAAAGAATCATGTACAGTTACATCCACGTTCGAGTCTGTGTATAATGAAGTTAATTTTGAACAATGAAAAAGAATATGGTCTACTGATAGAAGATTTGAACAATCACATGCTACGTTTTGGGGAAATTTGGTTTTCCACGAATTCAGTCGAAGCTTGTATATTAAAGATGACAAAAATCGTGGACAGGATAAGATTTCATACTTCTCTGGAAGGTGTTCACTGTTCACACGCATTTTCTAATAGCGAATTAATTTCTTGAACATCAAGCTTTAAATTACTCAGATGTTTTTCTTAACGCACCATCTCTAGCTAATTTATCTGCTGTTTCATTACCAGATATGCCAGTGTGATGGAATCCAGCAAAAAGATACCTCAATTCCCTTCAACATAATAACATGTATATAGTGTCTTATTTCAAAAAGTAAATCCTTGAGGTGGGAGTGACAGTGAAAATTCGTACAGATAATTCAAGGGGTGGAAGTGGGGAGAGGGGGCAACGGGAGAGAAGCTTAAGGGAGAACACTCCTTATAGAGAGGTGGTATTGATGAAGAAACGATTATCTCCCGTTGTAGAGATCGGTGCGAGTGGCGCTTCCACACCACTGCCAACTCTGTACCTGATTCCCTCCCCTATCCCCCCCACCCCCACCCTCAAGTACCTCTCTTTCCTTCTGTTTCCCACCCATCACAACCCCCCCCCCCCCCCCCCTCCTACTCACCCTCACCGAACCGCCCCCCATCTCCCCACACCCTCTCTCATCTCCGAGCAGTTTCAGTTTTTCGACAGCTCTTACTCTTAAGACAGAAACGTTGAGTTTTTCTGTCTGTCTGTCTGTATGTCTGTCTGTCTGCGTCCTCTCTCTCTCTCTCTCTCTCTCTCTCTCTCTCTCTTCTCTCTCTCTCTCTCTCGGTTATATTAATGATTGAAATCATATTATGATGAATGACTATTGTGGTCGCTGGTTTTATTGGTGCATTGTCACTAATTGATTGATGTCTTAATACTTTGATTTCTTTGAGCACTGTAACTGCAAGGTGATAAATGTGTGTCCGGATTACTGTTGATCATATTGATGTATTGCTCTTTATTCAAATTTATAGTAATGTTTAGCATATTTGTGACATTCATTCATAAGCTCGGTCACTTTCATTAAGAAAATGACGCAATTGATGCATGACGTCTATTCGCTCTGCGCTTGTTTTATATTTCTATCTCCAAACGATGAAACTAATTGTTAGTTTTTGCTTTAAGGCAGTACGTTTATAATTTCAAACGTTATGTAACTTGTATTTGTATTAATAATTAAAATAATTTACAATCGTAGAGCATGGAAAACCATGGTACTGACCAATCGTAGTTATCCAAGTGTCAGTGTTTCTCCGTCCGCGCATGTGCAGTAAGTATTGACCGTTGCTTCATACGAACTTGATCAACCCGGTCGACGAAATTGGCTCCGCAAGAAAGGTCAAATTATTCGAAGAAGAAGAAACCTTTCGAAGGAATCAGTCGAGGCCAGACTGAAAGGGGACTGCAGGGCATTCGACGACACCCACAACCTTTACGGGAAAGTCTAAACGAGTCTCATCGTTCCGTGGGCGAGTCTGATAGCTGTGGCCATAGAAGACTGTGTTGAGTAAATAGATCGAAATCATTTTCTTAGTGTAGCGCAACAAAATTCATCTCAATAAATCGCATTAAGGCACATTTACCGGTTCAATAATATTTTGTGCGCGCGATCATTTAAAATGCTCTGAATTAAATATTCAGATTTACCAGTCAACACGTATGATTGATCGTAGAGCTGTCATTTTCATCTGTTTGCTCTCATCGTATCGTGTTGCCATGTACTAATCCATATTATGTAAATTCTATTTCAGTTCACCGTTGCATGCAACCATATTTAGAAGATATGATATTTGTGTGAACGCAGATTATTATTTATAGAATCGTAAACGAGTTCAAGTTATGAACGGAACATTTTCTCGGATCTAAGTGATCTGTATAGTATGAAGATTAACGTGATTTGATTTAATCTGTTCAGGGATTAAATATAATCGTAATTTATCAAGCATTAAGCCTTGGCGAATAACACAGTCAATGCAGATTGGAATATTCGTGTACACTTTCCTTCTTTGTTAACGAGTTATATCGTAAAGCAATTTTTGAAGGAAATCAATTGTAAATGATAGAGCAAGCTAGTGCAATTGTAAAGTGTGTTTGGAGCGTGTAGTGGTGGAATAGTGATGTGCCACTATAGAGCAAGATCTAAGACGATTGTTATCTTGCAGGTACTTTTACTTTTACGTCCATCCTGTTCATCTCTCCGCATCTTTATCTTCATCTTCGTCACACATCTTTATCCCGCTACATTCTTCGTTGAGGGGAACGTGCTGGCGTGACAACCTTGCCGGGATCTGGAAGTGAACTGTGAACGTCAGCGGAACTCCGGAACGCTACACGATTCCGTGAAGCTGAGTGGCAATCACATAAACACATCCCTCCGCATTCAAGCACGCCACAACACACTCAGACATTTTGTATATTTTTTTGTGCATAACTATATTCTATGTGTATTCTCCGGAAGATATTCTTGTAGCACGAACGGACAATCGATATTTGTGCTACTGCAAGAAGCAAAGTGGAGAAGGACAGAGACTTTGCCGTTTCCAAGTGAATGTGCATGATTAATTTCTTTTGTGTGTAATTCATTTCATAGGGAACAAACGGACATCAACATTCAAAGCAACAAAACGACATATTCACTGCAGATCATCATCATCGTTACTCATACTTTATTAAATTCAGTTGTTGTTATCAAGATCAAACCTCTTGTTCCATCTGTAGAAAGAAAGTGAAGGGAGTGGACGAAAGTCTGACTTTCCTACAACGGTCTATGGTTCTTGTCTGAGCATTCAACCATCATTTATGAATGGGGTCTTATTCAAAACGTCACAATGTGATATTTTTGATAGAAAAAATGGAATTATAATCTCTATCTCTCTCTCTCTCTCTCTCCTCTCTCTCTCTCTCTTCCTCTCCTCTCTCTCCTCTCTCCTCTCTCTCTCTCTCTCTTCGTTAACTACGGCTGCGTTTCGATGGATTGTCGCTCAATTAATAATTATAAATTTGGGTAGTGTATGAATGGTAAAGAAGAA
>CM031617.1:7475635-7478135 GCA_018398815.1 Conus ventricosus
TCGGCCGGGCTATAAGCAACATTACCTTACCTTACCACACCATACTTTACCTTACCTCACCTTACCTTACCTTACCTCACCTTCTTACCTTACTACCACTACTATTACTACTTACCTCACCTTACCTTACCTTACTTACCTTACCTTACCTTACCTTACCTAGCTTACCTTACCTACCTACTCACCTTACTTACCTACTCACCTTACCTTACCTTACTTACCTTACCTTACCTAACCTACCTTACCTATCTTACCTTACCTACTACCTCGCTCACCTCACCTCACCTTACCTTACCTTACCTTACGTATCTTACCTTACCTTACCATCTTACCTTACCTTACTCAGTACTTACCTTATCCCTTAACTTACCTTACCTACCTCACCTCACCTACTTACCTACCTACCTTACCTTACTACTTACCTTACCTTACCTATCTTACCTTACCTTACCTCATGTCACCTTACCTTACCTTACCTTACCTTACCTTACCTTACCTCACCTCGCCTTACTTTACGTCACCTCACCTTACCTCACCTCACCTTACTTTACGTCACCTCCACCCTCACCTTACCTCACCTTACTTTACGTCACCTCACCTTACCTCACCTCACCTTACTTACGTCACCATCACCTTACTTTACGTCACCTCACCTTACCTCACCTTACTTTACGTCACCTCACCTTACCTCACCTTACTTTACGTCACCTCACCTCACCTCACCTTACTTTACGTCACCTCACCTTACCTCAGCTTACTTTAACGTCACCTCACCTTACCTTACCTTACTTTACGTCACCTCACCTTACCGTCACCTTACTTACGTCACCTCACCTTACCTCACCTTACTTTACAGTCACCTCACCTTACCTACCCTCACCTTACTTTACGTCACCTCACCTTACCTCACCTTACTTTACGTCACCTCACCTCACCTTACTTACGTCACCTCACCTATTACTTTACGTCACCTCACCTCACCTCACCTCACCTTACTTTACGTCACCTCACCTCACCTTACCTCACCCTTACTTTTACGTCACCTCACCTTACCTCACCTTACTTTACGTCACCTCACTTTACCTCACCTCACCTTACTTTACGTCACCTCAACCTTACCTCACCTTACTTTACGTCACCTCACCTCACCTCACCTCACCTTACTTTACGTTCACCTCACCTCACCTTACCTCACCTTACTTTACGTCACCTCACCTTACCTACACCTTACTTTACGTCACCTCACCTTACCTCACCTCACCTTACTTTACGTCACCTCACCTTACCTCCCCTTACTTTACGTCACCTCACCTCACCTCACCTCACCTACTTTACGTCACCTCACCTCACCTTACCTCACCTTACTTTACGTCACCTCACCTTACCTCACCTTACTTTACGTCACCTCACCTTACCTTACCTCACCTTACTTTACGTCACCTCACCTACCTCACCTTACTTTACGTCACCTCACCTCACCTTACCTCACCTACTTTACGTCACCTCACCTCACCTCACGTCACCTTACTTTACGTCACCTCACCTTACCTCACCTTACTTTACGTCACCTCACCTCACCTCACCTGACTTTACGTCACCTCACCTTACGTTATCTTACTTTACGTCACCTCACCTTACCTCACCTTACTTTACGTCACCTCACCTCACCTCACCTTACTTTACGTCACCTCACCTTACCTCACCTTACTTTACGTCACCTCACCTCACCTCACCTTACTTTACGTCACCTCACCTCACCTCACCTTACTTTACGTCACCCAACTCACCTCACCTTACTTTACGTCACCTCATCTTACCTCACCTCACCTTACCTCACCTTACCTCACCTTACCTCACCTACTTTACGTCACCTCACCTTACCTCACCTTACTTTACGTCACCTCACCTCACCTTACCTCACCTTACTTTACGTCACCTCACCTTACCTCACCTCACCTTACTTTACGTCACCTCACCTTACCTCACCTTACTTTACGTCACCTCACCTCACCTTACCTCACCTTACTTTACGTCACCTCACCTTACCTCACCTTACTTTACGTCACCTCACCTCACCTCACCTTACTTTACGTCACCTCACCTTACCTCACCTTACTTTACGTCACCATCACCTTACCTCACCTACTTTACGTCACCTCACCTTACCTCACCTCACCTTACTTTATTTCACCTCACCTTACCTTACCTTACTTTACGTCACCTCACCTCACCTTACCTCACCTTACTTTACGTCACCTCACCTCACCTTACCTTACTTTACGTCACCTCACCTCACCTTACCTCACCTTACTTTACGTCACCTCAACCTTACCTTACCTTACTTTACGTCACCTCACCTTACCTCACCTCACCTTACTTTACGTCACCTCACCTCACCTTACCTTACTTTACGTCACCTCACCTCACCCTTACCCTTACTTTACGTCACCTTACCTCCCTCACCTTACTTTACGTCACCTCACCTTTACCTCACCTCACC
>CM031617.1:7493135-7503135 GCA_018398815.1 Conus ventricosus
TTCTTCCTACCTTCCTTCCTTTCTAAATACCTTCCTTCCTTCCTTCCTTCCTTCCTACCTTCCTTCCTTTCTTCCTACCTTCCTTCCTTTCTTCCTACCTTCCTTCCTTCCTACCTTCCTTCCTTTCTTCCTACCTTCCTTCCTTTCTTCCTACCTTCCTTCCTTCCTACCTTCCTTCCTTTCTTCCTACCTTCCTTCCTTTCTTCCTACCTTCCTTCCTTTCTTCCTACCTTCCTTCCTTTCTTCCTTTCTTCCTACCGTCCTTCCTTCCTTCCTTCCTTTCTTCCTACCTTTCTTCCTACCTTTCTTCCTTCCTTCCTTTCTTCCTACCTTCCTTCCTTCCTACCTTCCTTCCTTCCTTCCTTCCTTCCTTCCTTCCTTCCTTCCTTCCTACCTTCCTTCCCTTCCTTCCTTCCTTCCGTAATCCACTGTCCACTGTTGTCATCTGGAGGGCGATTTGCTTTCCCTGAGGCTTTGGACACGAGAGCACGTGCGCGTGCTTCCTGTCGTCCCCTGAACAAACAAAGAGTGTCCTGTTTAGGTCAGACACCATTAGTGACGCGGACTTTGCCCTTCTCAAATGGCATCGGGACCATAGACTCTTCTCTCTCTCTCTCTCTCTCTCTCTCTCTCTCTCTCCTCCTCCTCCTGTACACATACTCTTAACTGATTGTGGGTAATCTCCTGTTCCTCTTCATCACATACTCTTTTTTTCCACCTTTATTTCTTCTTCTTACTCTTACTCTTTCTCTTCCTCCTCTTCCACTCATTTATCTTTTCCCCGCCAGTCTCACCTATCTGGTGTTCGCTTTGACCTGTTTGTTTTCATTTTGTTCTGCTTCTTTGTATGATTAGTCTTTTTCATCTTAAGCTTCTTCTTCTTCTTCTTCTTCTTCTTCTACTTTTTCTTCTCTTCTTTTTTTTTTCTTCTTCTTCTTCTTCTTCTTCTTCTTCTTCTTCTTCTTCTTTTTCTTCTTCTTCCTCCTCCTCCTCCTCCTCCTCCTCTTCTTCTTCTTCTCCTTCTTCTTCTTCTTCTTCTTCTCTCTCTCTCATGTTGAAAATTACAACACTTTATGAGAGAGCTGAGATTTTCATCTTTTCATTATTTCCGTCAACCGTTCATCGTCAAAAATACTTCAACCATTAAAATCTTGTGTATCTTATGTAATGAGAGCAAAGGAAATGGATTTCATTTGTTCGATTTGGTTCCAAAGGATCAGGCTGAACATTGATGAGTATAACAGCCGCCGTGGCGAAGTGGTCAGCGTCGCGAACTCCCGGCTGAGCGGTCGTAGGTTCGATTCCCATCAGAGTCATGTGGGATTTTTCTGCCCCGACCGGCTCCTACCCAAAGCTGAGTTTTCATCGGGCTCAGTTGGGAAGACTGGGACCACACAGTCGAGTTTCATCCACTTAATGGATGCGTCTCTGAGAGTGTTGCTCAAATTTCATGACCAACACTGCAGGTGTTTGTATTTCTCGAACCTGGTTGACGCCGGGATATATTATGAAAGGAAGCGTAGAGTACAGTCCTGTCATGCAGTCTCAGACTGGAATGGTAATCCGTAGCATCATCTTCATCATCCTCATTCTCATCGATCAGCATAAAAAAAAGTCTCAAATTCTGTGGCCCTTCATGTCCTGCTTTCATGGTGATCTCAGTTTCGATGTCCTCTCCACGTCTGTAGCCTTGGTTTGATTCCGTCGGGGTCACTGGTATCGGCGAGTCCATGGGGGCTGTCGTTGGACGGACGTGGTGGCGCCCTCCGGAGGGAGAGCTCACTCACGCCTGCTCCGTGACTAAGTAATGATTGTCGTCAGTAGGGGGCTTAGTAGGTGATGTCCTGCGTATGTTGTATCAGAACAGGCGCCACTGAACACCACCGAAGTGACTCGGCAGCAGTGCAGTGTCTCCTCCGGTGGGTTGCCTCTTGACGACTTGACACTGTCTGCTCCCTGTGGATTGCCGGTGCCGGGGCTGCGGCGGGACTGACCGGGCTGTGGCTGTGGACGGGGTGTCGGAATGAGCGGCGTGGGTGCACAGAAAATAGAGAAAAATAAATTGATGAGTATTCCCGAAATAGCCCCAATTCAGACAAATTTGCGTTATGAAATTGAGTGACTTGCGTCATCGAATAAACAATAAGTAAATAAATAAATAAACAAATGGATAAATAAAACGAAAGAGCAAGAAAAAGCAGTTTATTGTTTCCTTCGAGTGAAACATCTAAAAAACGGAGTCTTCCTTTAAGAGAAGAGCTTATTTATTTTCAAGGTGCAACATTGCATGGCTTTTCTGTATATATATACAAATCATTGCAACTCTGAACAGAATAAATGTTGTCGACATTCAATTCTGAGAAACGTGCACCTCTCTCTCTCTCTCTCTCTCTGCGTGCCTGCGTGCGTGAGCGCTTGCGCGTGCGTCTCTCTCTCTCTCTCTCTCTCTCTCTGCGTGCTTGCGTGTGTGAGCGCATGTACGTGCGCGCGCACGCGTGTTTATGTGTGTGTGTGTATGCGCGCGCGCGCGTGCGTTTGTGTGAGTTCGCACAGGCATGCTTGCTGTATGTTTAGGTGTTTCTGTGCGAAGGCTACGTCTCTCTCTCTCTCTCTCTCTCTCTCTCTCTCTCTCTCAAACTTGAGAGAGAGAGAAAGAGAGAGAGAAACAAAATATTTACTTTCATTATATTAAAATATCGAAACAGAAAGAAACAGTATCCAAGTATCTACGACATTGGATGCATTATAACATTAAAGTAACTCATGTTGACTCCGAACAATCATCACCATTATTCCCATCACTTGATTTTCATAAACACTTAAACTGCAACTGCTTAGTCCTGTATAATGTCGGAACACTCATATTTGATCATTACTTCCATCTAACTCGAATTATGGGTCAGAATTTCGTGACCGCATTAAAATCAATTTTTCAATTTAAGAGAAAAGAACCTGGTCTTCAAATTTTCCCCGCCGCACGCTCAAGAACCGGAAACAAAAGCGCGTCATGTTTCTAATACAATACTTCGGGTAACATCGGGAAGAAACGTATTCAAGGCTCCGCGAAGCCATTCGTTACCGCTTCGCGTCGCGCGTGCAGCAATAGCAAACTCCGACGAACCCCCGTTCTCTCTCTCTCTCTCTCTCTCTCTCTCTCTCTCTCTCTCTCTCCGTTCTGTGGACAAATGATGGAGGACAAAAAATCGTGTTTGGTTAATTGACCATCGGTTTGTCTGCCCCTGGTAAAAGATTACACGATGGCGGTTGTTTTTTGTTTGTTTTTTGTTTGTTTGTTTGTTTGTTGTTGGGTTTTTTTATGTTGTTGTTCTTATTTTGTTTAGTTTTTCTACTTTTTTTCTTTTTTTTTTCTTTTGTGTGTGTAAATACACTACGGAAGATGTGCCTCTCTTCATCCGGGTGGGCAGGGACCAGAGGTAAGGCTGATGATCTCTTTGCGAAACGAAACAGTTGTCTTTTGCTGGTTTGCCGACCTTCCTTTTTCCAAGGAGCAGTCGGCTTCTACAGTTCTACAGCATTGACCAGGGAGCGAATCTTCCTGTTCGTATGTGTCTGTACTCTGGGCACTTTCTCCTTCCTGCAGGCGGATGATGCTGACTGCGTCGTACACAGGAGGAACCATTTTCCAGAGCATCGAATAGGAAATGACAAAATGTTCAGTGACTTTGAGCGCATTGAAGGTTTAACATTTTTCACGGTCGTCTTGTGTTCTTTGTCACGTTCCTGTTTTCCTTTCTTTGCCTTTGTTTGTTCGTTCGCTCGTTTGTTTGTTTGTTCGTTTCTTTGTTTGTTTGTTAATTTGTTTGTTTGTCTGGTTGTTTTGTTGATGGCAATCAATGCCAAAGTGCTGTGAGAAATGTAGTTTGAAAATAAAACCAAGAACGTTGTCTCTCCCGCTCTCTCTTCTCTCTCTCTCTCTCTCTCTCTCTCTCTCTCTCTGTCTCTCTCCTCTCTCTTTCTCTCTCTCTCTCTCTCTCTCTCTCTCTCTCTCTCTCTCTCTCTCTCTCTCTCTCTCTCTCTCTCTCATTATTTACTAGAACAAAAGGGAAAGAGTAATATTGACAGAAAGCCTGCCTAAGATCGTCTTTGTTTTCGAGCATTTTAGTTTTGGGCAACCGACCTAAAATTCTTATCTTTGAACAATTAAATCTGTTTTAAGTCTTGAGCATTGACTCTGTCTCTGTCTTTGTCTCTGTCTCTCTTTTCTCTCTCTCTCTCTCTCTCTCTCTCTCTCTCTCTCTCTCTCTCTCTCTCTCTCTGCGTTTACAAAGAAGCTCCCTCACACCACACACACACACACACACGCACGCACACACACACACACACACACACACACACACACACACACACACACACACACACACACACACACACAGGCACGCACACAACACACACACACACACACACACACACACACACACACACACACACACACACACACACACACACATTTACCCTCCACCCAACACTAGACAACTTCCAACCACCGACAAAGATCCGAGCATTACCATTTCGTGCAATTTAATGTTTTTTTGTTGTTGTTGTTTTTTGTGTGTGTGTTTTACTCAGTTTGAATGAGTGGGGAAGAAAAAAAAAAGAGAGAAAAAAAGTAGTAGTTACAAGGAGGTTTGTTTTTCATTTTCAGTTACAAACAAACTGACAAACACAGAACATTATAGTGACAAAACAGTAATACTAGGTACTATAAATTTGAGAAAATAACATGCACCCACACAATGTACATACACACACACACACACACACACACACACACACACACACACACACACACACACACACACACACATACACATACGTATGTACACATATACATACACATGTATATATGACTATACATACACACACCTGCATACACATACACACATATATATACACATACATATACATACACATATACATAATGCAAATACACATACCAATACATATACAAATGCACGACTACAACACAGAGGCGAAAGGACACACACGCACGCACACACACACACACACACACACACACACACACACACACACACACACACACACACACACACACACACACAGGTAAAGGATACAGGAGAGAGTTGTTAGTTGATTATCATAAATGATACAGCATATATATAAATACATGATACTCTTATCGCTAGTATCGGTTGAAGTTGATCTATACATAGTTTAGTTTTTGTGTAGTAAGTTACGTGGAGTGAGACAAGTTAGAGTATGATGAGACCTCTTCGGAATGCTCAAGGTAGGTTTCTACAACTTCCTTTTTTCTTTTCTTTTCTTCTTTCACGGCATGCCACACACAGTTTGTATAATATTGATAGGAATCGACTAAGTACTGTAACATAGTATAAATATTGAAAACAGATTGCATGATTGATAATAACCATAACAGAGAAATACAAAAAATTTTGAAAAAGAGTAATAAAATAAAATTCTTTGACAGCAGCCATAGGGCTCTATCCAGTTTTGTTAATAAAAAGAAACCGTATTTCAAAGATCAAGAAAAAAGTGTGGAATAAGGCAGCCAACTTTCTTCAAATTCTCTATATGTGTTGTTCAAAAAAGATACATATTTTTCTGATTCCAATCTGTTTCTAAGAAATGTTATGAACAACTGGACATTTGGGTGTATATTTTGCAATTTTGTCTTGTATATATAAAATTTAGCCAGAAGCAGAATAAAATCTAAAGGCTTATCTGTTGTAATATTTTGTTTTACTCCGAACAAAACTAATTCTTTATCAATTTGAAGGTAATCACAATGTGGACATTTTTCCTTAAGCAAATGTTCAAAACCGGTCCAAAATCTGTTGACAATAGCACAATCATACAACATGTGTGAAATGCATTGCTCATCCATATTACAAAAGTTGCAAATAGGGGAATCGGTAATTTTTAATCCTGAACAAATATCTCTGAGTGGGGAGTAGTCTATGTAATAGTCTGGTTTGAAACCATCTGAGCTGTACATCTTTGGTAGTTTTATAATAATGTGAAAAAATATGCTTCCAGCTCAGAGTTTCCAGAATGGGTTTCCAACATTTTCAATAATAATATTAGCATATTCGGCTCCAAAATGTTTTAAATGTCCTAACCTAGGAAACTATTAAGGGTAAAATCCTTCCACTCAGAATCAGAGTTCAGTCTCCTTAACCAAGATATCTTCATAGAAGACAAAAAGTTTCCAACATTCAGCATCTTCAATCCACCTTCAAAGTACTGTTTTTCAACCACAGACCTTTTGATTTTGCCTTGTTTGCCATTCCACAAAACATGTACAGTTCTTTTTCTAAAGATTTCAAAAAATAGTCTGGTGGGTCAGGCAAATTAATTAATAAATAGATAATTTTTGAAAACACTAAGGTTTTAATAACAGTTATTTTTCCATACGGAGTAATCTGTCTTTTTTTTCCAAGATGCTAAGACGCGTCTGATTGAAAAAAGTTTGTCCTCGTAGTTTAGTTGTACAATAGTGTCAGTGTTGGTGGAAAATGTAATGCCTAAAACCTTAAAAGTGCCTGGTCCCAAACAAAATTCTTATCACGCATATATTGCATGCCAGAATTTTTTCTGCTACCTATCCAAACAAACTTGGGTTTTGTCAAAATTTATTTTTAGACCAGAGATATGTGCAAATCTTGTAAGGGTATGTACTGCTTCAATAAATGACTTTTCTGATCCATCAAGGCACAATGTTGTGTCATCAGCAAATTGGGATAGTAAGTTTACTTTATTTTTAATTTTAATTCCTTTAATTTTTCACATTACGGCGGATCATGAGAGACAATATTTCCGCACAGATTAAATACAAATAAGGTGAGGCAGGATCCCCCTGTCTGACTCCTCTTTTCTATTGAAAACCAAGGAGTTGTATTGGCCATTGACCGAGATACAGGTAGAAATTTGGTTATAAAAAGTCATTATCCATTTAATAATGTCTGGGCCAAATTTTAAAAAATGTAAGCATTTTAGTAGAAAGGACCAAGACACACTGTCAAACGCCTTTTCAAAATCTACTAGTAATAACATGCCTGGAATATTTTTATTTTCAGTGTACAACAGTGTATCGTAGAGTAACCTGATATTTTCGCCAATGAAACGGCCCTTTAGAAAACCTTTTTGGCTTTCATGAATAACACTTGGTAAAACTCTCTTGAGACGGCTAGCAATACAAGCTGAAGCGATTTTGTATGTAGTATTCAAAAAGGGAAATAGGGCGCCAGTTTTTAATAAATCGTTTAGGTTTCCCTTCTTTAGGGATACATATTATAGTTCCTTGCCGCTGGGTTATTGACATTTGACCTTTGTCAAAACTCTCGTTGATAGAACGCACAAGGAAAGAGCCAATATCAATAAAGAAATACTTTAAAAATTTAACAGTAAAGCCATCAGGTCCTGGACTTTTAAAATTTTCATATTTTTCAAAGCACAAGCAGCTTCCTGAAATGTTATGTTTGGATTCTCTCTTGAGGGCACATAAGACCGTATGGCGAAAGCTTGGCTGTGTCTGGAGTGGCACTGTCTTCATCTGTCCGTGGGGAGGGGTGGTTGGGTCTGTGGGGTGTGCTCGGCAGCTGGGGGGTGGTGTTTTTCGCCGGTGGGCTCTGCAGTCATGAAATACGGGCTGGTACACCCATGGGGGATGCTACTTTGAGGCTGTTATGAGCTGCATCCTGTAGTCTAATTTACCTCTGTTCAGGAGCAGTTATGTCCCTTGATATCTTAATGGAGTGTCCTGAGCGTGCCTGTACCCATCGTCAACACAGCGCAGGCCTCCAGGGGTGGTACAGGACTGCTCTAAGGGCAGGTGAAGACAGTGCTTCTCTGGGTCCTCCCCAGCACCTTCGGGTGTTTCTTTTTCTTCTTTGCCTTAACTAGGCTGACCCTGGAGAAAGGTCCAGTGGCGGTGAGGAAAGACCCACTGACCACAGGGAAAGTCCTGTTGACAGTGGGAAAGACTACAACTTTGGATTCTCTCTTGAGGGCACATAAGACCGTATGGCGAAAGCTTGGCTGTGTCTGGAGTGGCACTGTCTTCATCTGTCCGTGGGGAGGGGTGGTTGGGTCTGTGGGGTGTGCTCGGCAGCTGGGGGGTGGTGTTTTTCGCCGGTGGGCTCTGCAGTCATGAAATACGGGCTGGTACACCCATGGGGGATGCTACTTTGAGGCTGTTATGAGCTGCATCCTGTAGTCTAATTTACCTCTGTTCAGGAGCAGTTATGTCCCTTGATATCTTAATGGAGTGTCCTGCGCGTGCCTGTACCCATCGTCAACACAGCGCAGGCCTCCAGGGGTGGTACAGGACTGCGCTAAGGGCAGGTGAAGACAGTGCTTCTCTGGGTCCTCCCCAGCACCTTCGGGTGTTTCTTTTTCTTCTTTGCCTTAACTAGGCTGACCCTGGAGAAAGGTCCAGTGGCGGTGAGGAAAGACCCACTGACCACAGGGAAAGTCCTGTTGACAGTGGGAAAGACTACAACTTTGGATTCTCTCTTGAGGGCACATAAGACCGTATGGCGAAAGCTTGGCTGTGTCTGGAGTGGCACTGTCTTCATCTGTCCGTGGGGAGGGGTGGTTGGGTCTGTGGGGTGTGCTCGGCAGCTGGGGGGTGGTGTTTTTCGCCGGTGGGCTCTGCAGTCATGAAATACGGGCTGGTACACCCATGGGGGATGCTACTTTGAGGCTGTTATGAGCTGCATCCTGTAGTCTAATTTACCTCTGTTCAGGAGCAGTTATGTCCCTTGATATCTTAATGGAGTGTCCTGCGCGTGCCTGTACCCATCGTCAACACAGCGCAGGCCTCCAGGGGTGGTACAGGACTGCTCTAAGGGCAGGTGAAGACAGTGCTTCTCTGGGTCCTCCCCAGCACCTTCGGGTGTTTCTTTTTCTAAGCCTTCGATAGATTCACTCTCCTCATCAGATAGAACTGGTGCATCAGGGAGTTCATCAGTAATGTTAACATCGTTTACCTCTCTAAAGCAATATAAATTTTCATAGAAGCATTTTGTTTCATTAAGAACATTTTTTTTATCTGAAATTATTGTTCCATTTTCCTTTTCGAGAAAGGGTATAGACTTGTCTAGGTAGTTACGGTTTTCAAGATTACAGAAATATTTACTAACCTTTTCACCCTGATGGATCCAGCGAACCCTCGAACGCATTGCCATACCTTGAATCCTGTGATCCCTAATTTCCTGTAACTGTGTTTTTAAGTTTTCTAAAACTGGAATATCTTCCTCATGCAAATCACATTCAAGATTACTTATTCTTTTTTCAAGGTTGCGTTCTTGCTGGGTTTCCTTTCTTTTTTGTAAGTGCTATAAGATATTGTTTTCCCCCTAATTTCTAATAACAGGGTTTCAAAAAAAAGTTGATCATTGATCTCAAAGGAGATATTTCGTTAGGAATATTTTCAATGTTGTCTAAATTGTAAGGTAATAGTGCATACTGTTTTTTCACCTCATTGATGATTCTTTTTATTTCTGAAATATATTTTTTATCTTTAAGCAAACTATTATTAAATTTCCAGAAAGGCCTATCACGTTTAAGCTGCTCTTTTTTTAAAAGTATAGTGACTAAAGAATGATCTGATCTGTATCCCGGGTTAGTAAAAATGTTATTTGTTTCGACCAATAATTCTTCAGTAATTAGAAAATAATCAAGTCTTCCTTGTTTAAATGAATTAAATTTACGCCAAGTATATGATCTTTTTCAGGATACATTTCCCTAAAAACGTCAAAAAGATTGAATTTTACCATCATGTTAATAATTCTTTTTCTGGTCCTAGACGATTATTCACACTTGCATAATTTCTGACATCTATTTTCATGTCCAGGGCACAATTCCAGTCACCAGTGATAATCACATGTTCATTGGCAATGCGCTCAATTTGTTCGCACACACCATAAAAAAATTCAGGTGTATCGTTATTACTTGGCCCATATAGGTTGACTAAGGTAAGTTTTTATTTTAGAATTTC
>CM031617.1:7510635-7516178 GCA_018398815.1 Conus ventricosus
GTGGCACGCTCAATTGTTATTTAAACTGAAAAGAGCAGGTATTTGTGGGAGAATGTTTTCGTTTGTAAAAGATTTTCTTTCCTGTAGAACTATTGAAACAAGAGTTGAAAATGCGTATTCTTCCCAGAGAGATTTACATATGGGAGTTCCTCAAGGATCCATCATTGCTCCTTATCTTTTCAGTATTATGATATCAGATCTTTCTAAGAAGATATCAAAAAATGTCAAGATTGTTCAATATGCTGATGACATTTGTATTTGGTTGGATGCAAAATTGAAGTATATTTCAAACAGAAAACTGAAACAAATTCAGATCTGTTATCAGTCTGAATTAGATCAGATAAGCGCTTTCTTGACAGAGAATGGTTTATCTTTATCTGTTGAAAAACTCACATGACGGTATTTAGTGCTGGTGACCCTCCCAGAAGATTACCTAGTTTCTTTATCGACGGAGCTGAGCTACAATTCAAAGACATCACAAAATTCTTAGGTGTCTATTTTACATCGAAATTATCATGGAAATTTCACATTGAAAACAGTCTATCAAAAGCTCAAAAAAGCTTAAATTTGCTTAAAATTATAAGCAGACAAAATTGGGGTAAAGAAACAAAAAGTTTGACTCTTCTTGCAACATCTTTGGTTAGATCAAAGCTGACTTACGGTCAAGAAGTTTATTTTTCTGCTCCAAAATATCTTATGAAGAAATTACAAAGTATTGACTCTAAGGCATACAAATTAGCTTTGGGAGTTCCTGTCCACACTCCGACTATTGCTACGTATGGGGAGGTTGGTTTTCTACCTTTGAACAATTATCGAGAACTGTCTTCAGCTAAGTACATTATAAGAAGCAGTGCTGTTGAAAATGTTAACGTGAATGAAAATGTACTTAGATCAGATCTTCAATTTCCAAAAAGAGCAAGGGCCATAAAATCTTTGACAACAATAGCCACTTATACTTCAGATATTCACAGTAGATTAGATCTGAAAACTAAAGATATAGGTAAGCGTTCGATTACGTCTCCAATTCCTCCATGGGAACTGAACAGAGCAGATTTTGACCTTTCCAATGACGATCTAAAAAAGAGTGATAACCCTCACCTACTTGCTTTTTCTTTTCGATCTCGTGTTCATTCAAATTATTTCTAACCATTTGAAGGTATATACCGATGGTTCTCTTATTGACACTAATGTGGCGGGTGCTGGGTTTGTAATACCTGGACTAAAGAAAGAAAAATCGTTTCATATTGGTGCAGGTCATTCTGTTTTCACCGCAGAACTGGTAGCCATTCTCATGGCTCTGCGATACATTGTTAATCTTCCTATGGTTATATTTCCAATACTTTTTGTGTTGACTCTAAGTCTGTCTTATTTACACTGAAATCCATGAAGTCTAGAGACAGATGTGACGTAGTAATTGAAATTAATCATCTCATACATTTTCTAATTCAAAAGGGTTCCAGTGTAACATTTACTTGGGTTCCATCACATTGTGGTATTTATGGAAATGAATGGGCAGACAGAGTAGCTAGAGGAGGTGCAGGACAAAGAATTCGTTATGAAAACGTTCATATTCCTTTGTCTGTAAAGGAATGCTATAATCTTTTAGAAAAAGACACCAAAGCCCCTGTGGGTTATAATGTAAATCGGTACACCTCTTACAGCATGTCTTTGTTGAATGTTTTTCCGAGGGAAATTTCCAGTTTGTGTTTTAGACTTAAATATAATTCATTAAAATGTAAATATGTTGATACTGCAAAATGCATATGTGGAGAAAAACTTTTGACATTTCATGTACTATTTAATTGTCCCACTATGCAGCAGTACTTACCCAATTTTCAGTTACCAGATAATCCTACAGTTGATGATTTTAAGACTCTAACTTCAAATCATTCATTTTTGGCTAATGTATCAAAATATTTACTTCGCAGTCCTATCGGTACATTAGTATGATATTTCAGTATTTTTTAAGCAAACATTGTTTATGTTGTTCATGTCCAGTGATTTAAGCTTTATTTTTAATTATGTTTTCATTTGTATAATAATATCAATGTCATCTTGATGTATATCATTTACAAATATCATAATCGTCTAAAAAACACGCCATGTGAAAAGACGTAAAACTAAACAAACAAACAAACACACACACCACTTTCGTCGTCATTTGACCTCAAATTTCTTTTGCTCACAATCAGTGTATACAGCGGTCTTTCTCGTTGCGTTCTTCGCCCGTTACTTTGTCGTGAAGTCGGACGAATCATTGAAATCCTTCAAGCATTCACAAACATTGCAACACATTGTTACGTTCCGCTCTTTGACTGTATATTCTGCTTATGTATGTTTTTTATGCGCTGTTTGCGTGAAGTTCTTTTTCTTCCTTGTGTTACTTGATCAGTAAATACTTTGCCAAATCAGTATGTGTCAGTGGGGCATTGTCTATGCTTGGTTGTCTTACCCAGATGGTGTGTGCTTTCTTGTCTTGTACAGACAGCACACTCACAAGAAGCATTCACATCACATGCAAGTCATGTTACATTATTCTTACATATCCAAGCCAACCGCGGAGACCAGACCAGAGTTGAAAGCAAGTGATAATTAGAGCAAATTGGAAACTTCACACACACACACACACACACACACACACACACACACACACACACACACACACACACACGCACACACACACGTACGCACGCACACACACATACACGCACGCACACACACACACAACACACACACACACACACACACACACACACACACACACACACACACTCACTCACTCACACACACACACACACACACACACACACACACACACACACACACACACACACACACACACTCACTCTCTCTCTCACACACACACACACACACACACACACACACACACACACACACACACACACACACACACACACTCACTCACTCACCCACTCACACACACGCAAAACGAGTTACTTCCTCAAAGCAAGGCCTGTGTCACACGAGAGTCACAAAACGACATCGTGCACCACGGTGTTTCGTTATCATCATCATCATCATCATCATCATCATCATCATCATCACCATCATCATCATCATCATCATCATCACCATCATCATCATCATCATCATCATCATTATTATTGTTGTTATTATTATCATTATTATTATCAGAAGCAGCAGCAGTAGTAGTAGCATTATCGTTATCATTATTACTTACTATCATTATCATTATTACTGCTATTACTATTATTGCTGTTGTTATTTATATATTATCATTCATAACAATTACACACAATTTATTTTACGTACCTTGCCCTAGCAACAATATACACTCCACGGTATCAATAATAACAGCACCGAGAAATGTCAAACGCCAGGTAGGTTTGGCCACTTTTTTCTCCAATATATGCGACCCAAGTTTTCTAACAGGACTTAGCAAGCGATGAGGCGCTTCATGACATTCTTCGTGAGTCTCTTAACTAATCTTCAATGTTTGGTTTGGTTTGGTTTTGTTCTATTTTGTGTTGTTTTGTTCTATTTTGTGTTGTTTTGTTCTGTTTTGTGTTGTTTTGTTCTGTGTTGTGTTGTTTTGTTCTGTTTTGTGTTGTTTTGTTCTATTTTGTGTTGTTTTGTTCTGTTCTGTTTTGTGTTGTTTTGTTCTGTTTTGTGTTGTTTTGTTCTGTTCTGTTTTGTGTTGTTTTGTTCTGTTTTGTGTTGTTTTGTTCTGTTTTGTTTTGTTCTGTTTTGTGTTGTTTTGTTCTGTTTTATTTTGTTTTGTTCTGTGTTGTGTTGTTTTGTTCTGTTTTGTTTTGTTCTGTTCTGTTTTGTGTTGTTTTGTTCTGTTTTGTGTTGTTTTGTTCTGTTTTGTGTTGTTTTGTTCTGTGTTGTGTTGTTTTGTTCTGTTTTGTTTTGTTTTGTTCTGTTTTGTGTTGTTTTGTTCTGTGTTGTGTTGTTTTGTTCTGTTTTGTGTTGTTTGTTCTGTTCTGTTTTGTGTTGTTTTGTTCTGTTTTGTGTTGTTTTGTTCTGTTTTGTTTTGTTTTGTTCTGTTTTGTGTTGTTTTGTTCTATTTTGTGTTTTTTGTTCTGTTTTGTGTTGTTTTGTTCTGTTTTGTGTTGTTCTGTTCTGTTTTGTGTTGTTTTGTTCTGTTTTGTGTTGTTTTGTTCTGTTTTGTGTTGTTTTGTTCTGTTTTGTGTTGTCTTGTTCTGTTCTGTTTTGTTCTGTTTTGTGTTGTTTTGTTCTGTTTTGTGTTGTTTTGTTCTGTTTTGTTCTGTTTTGTTTTGTTTTGTTCTGTTTGTGTTGTTTTGTTCTGTTCTGTTTTGTTCTGTTTTGTGTTGTTTTGTTCTGTTTTGTGTTGTTTTGTTCTGCTCTGTTTTGTGTTGTTTTGTTCTGTTTTTGTGTTGTTTTGTTCTGTTCTGTTTTGTTCTGTGTTGTGTTGTTTTGTTCTGTTTTGTGTTGTTTTGTTCTGTTTTGTGTTGTTTTGTTTTGTTCTGTTTTGTGTTGTTTTGTTCTGATTTGTGTTGTTTTGTTCTGTTTTGTGTTGTTTTGTTCTGTTTTGTGTTGTTTTGTTCTGTTTTGTGTTGTTTTGTTCTATTTTGTGTTGTTCTGTTCTGTTTTGTTCTGTTTTGTGTTGTTTTGTTCTGTTCTGTTCTGTTCTGTTCTGTTCTGTTCTGTTGTGTTTTTGCCTGCCCTGACGGGCTCCTTCCCAGAGTTATGTTCACTACGGACTCAGTTGAGAGGACTGGGACCACACGGTTGAGTCTCATCCACTTAGCGGAGATGCATATTTCAGGTGTGGCTGATGCGGGATATATAACAAAAGTCAGCATGGGATGCAGCCATGTCATGGAATGGAAATCCGTAGTATCACCTGCATTGTCCGTAACCTCATTGATCTACATTTTCAAAAAAGGCTGAGATTCTGTGGCCCTTCATGCCCTGCTCTCATGGTGACCTCAGTCTCTATGCCTCTTCACGTGTACCGCCTTGGTTTGGTTCTGTCGGGGTCACCGGTATTTGGTGAATTCATGGGCGCTATCATTGGACGGACGTGGTGGCGCCCTCCAGAGGGACAGCTCACTCACGCCGGCTCCGCGACTAAGCAATGATTGTCGTCAGTAGGGGGCTTAGTAGGTGGTGTCCTGCAGTATGTTAGATCAGAACAGGCGCCACTGAACACCACCGAAGTGACTCGGCAGCAGTGCAGTGTCTCTTCCTGTGGGTTGCCTCTTGACGACGACATTGACTGCTCCTTGCGGCTTAGCCGGTGCCTGGGGGGCTGCGGCGGGATTGGTTAGTCTGTGGCTGTGGATGAGCGGGTCGGAATGAGCGGCGGGATTGGTTAGTCTGTGGCTGTGGATGAGCGGGTCGGAATGAGCGGCGGGATTGGTTAGTCTGTGGCTGTGGATGAGGGTCGGAATGAGCGGCGGGATTGGTTAGTCTGTGGCTGTGGATGAGAGGTCGGAATGAGCGGCGGGATTGGTTAGTCTGTGGCTGTGGATGAGAGGGTCGGAATGAGCGGCGGGATTGGTTAGTCTGTGGCTGTGGGAGGGTCGAAGGGG
>CM031617.1:7517178-7519678 GCA_018398815.1 Conus ventricosus
TTTATTTTCATATTTTTCAAAGCCAGAGCTTCTGAAATGAGGGTACATAGAGTATGGCGAAGTTGGCTGTGTCTGAGTGGCACTGTCTTCTCTGTCCGTGGGAGGGGTGGTTGGTCTGTGGGGTGTGCTCGGCAGTGGGGGGTGGTGTTTTTCGCCGGTGGGCTCTGCAGTCATGAAATACGGGCTGGTACACCATGGGGGATGCTACTTGAGGCTGTTATGAGCTGCATCCTGTAGTCTAATTTACCTCTGTTCAGGAGCAGTTATGTCCCTTGATATCTTAATGGAGTGTCCTGAGCGTGCCTGTACCCATCGTCAACACAGCGCAGGCCTCCAGGGGTGGTACAGGACTGCTCTAAGGGCAGGTGAAGACAGTGCTTCTCTGGGTCCTCCCCAGCACCTTCGGGTGTTTCTTTTTCTTCTTTGCCTTAACTAGGCTGACCCTGGAGAAAGGTCCAGTGGCGGTGAGGAAAGACCCACTGACCACAGGGAAAGTCCTGTTGACAGTGGGAAAGACTACAACTTTGGATTCTCTCTTGAGGGCACATAAGACCGTATGGCGAAAGCTT
This sequence comes from Conus ventricosus, assembly GCA_018398815.1. Lineage (NCBI taxonomy): Eukaryota > Metazoa > Mollusca > Gastropoda > Neogastropoda > Conidae > Conus > Conus ventricosus. The sequence continues at coordinate 7,517,748 of CM031617.1, forward strand.
GGCTGTGTCTGGAGTGGCACTGTCTTCATCTGTCCGTGGGGAGGGGTGGTTGGGTCTGTGGGGTGTGCTCGGCAGCTGGGGGGGTGGTGTTTTTCGCCGGTGGGCTCTGCAGTCATGAAATACGGGCTGGTACACCCATGGGGATGCTACTTTGAGGCTGTTATGAGCTGCATCCTGTAGTCTAATTTACCTCTGTTCAGGAGCAGTTATGTCCCTTGATATCTTAATGGAGTGTCCTGCGCGTGCCTGTACCCATCGTCAACACAGCGCAGGCCTCCAGGGGTGGTACAGGACTGCGCTAAGGGCAGGTGAAGACAGTGCTTCTCTGGGTCCTCCCCAGCACCTTCGGGTGTTTCTTTTTCTTCTTTGCCTTAACTAGGCTGACCCTGGAGAAAGGTCCAGTGGCGGTGAGGAAAGACCCACTGACCACAGGGAAAGTCCTGTTGACAGTGGGAAAGACTACAACTTTGGATTCTCTCTTGAGGGCACATAAGACCGTATGGCGAAAGCTTGGCTGTGTCTGGAGTGGCACTGTCTTCATCTGTCCGTGGGGAGGGGTGGTTGGGTCTGTGGGGTGTGCTCGGCAGCTGGGGGGTGGTGTTTTTCGCCGGTGGGCTCTGCAGTCATGAAATACGGGCTGGTACACCCATGGGGGATGCTACTTTGAGGCTGTTATGAGCTGCATCCTGTAGTCTAATTTACCTCTGTTCAGGAGCAGTTATGTCCCTTGATATCTTAATGGAGTGTCCTGCGCGTGCCTGTACCCATCGTCAACACAGCGCAGGCCTCCAGGGGTGGTACAGGACTGCTCTAAGGGCAGGTGAAGACAGTGCTTCTCTGGGTCCTCCCCAGCACCTTCGGGTGTTTCTTTTTCTAAGCCTTCGATAGATTCACTCTCCTCATCAGTAGAACTGGTGCATCAGGGAGTTCATCAGTAATGTTAACATCGTTTACCTCTCTAAAGCAATATAAATTTTCATAGAAGCATTTTGTTTCATTAAGAACATTTTTTTATCTGAAATTATTGTTCCATTTTCCTTTTCGAGAAAGGGTATAGACTTGTCTAGGTAGTTACGGTTTTCAAGATTACAGAAAATTTATTAAACCTTTTTCACCTGATGGATCCAGCGAACCCTCGAACGCATTGCCATACCTTGAATCCTGTGATCCCTAATTTCCTGTAACTGTGTTTTTAAGTTTTCTAAAACTGGAATATCTTCCTCATGCAAATCACATTCAGATTACTTATTCTTTTTTCAAGGTTGCGTTCTTGCTGGGTTTCCTTTCTTTTTTTGTAAGTGCTATAAGATATTGTTTTCCCCCTAATTTCTAATAACAGGGTTTCAAAAAAAAGTTGATCATTGATCTCAAAGGAGATATTTTCGTTAGGAATATTTTCAATGTTGTCTAAATTGTAAGGAAATTTAGTGCATACTGTTTTTTCACCTCATTGATGATTCTTTTTATTTCTGAAATATATTTTTTATCTTTAAGCAAACTATTATTAAATTTCCAGAAAGGCCTATCACGTTTAAGCTGCTCTTTTTTTAAAAGTATAGTGACTAAAGAATGATCTGATCTGTATCCGGGTTAGTAAAAATGTTATTTGTTTTCGACCAATAATTCTTCAGTAATTAGAAAATAATCAAGTCTTCCTTGTTTAAATGAATTAAATTTACGCCAAGTATATGATCTTTTTTCAGGATACTTTTCCCCTAAAAACGTCAAAAGATTGAATTTTACCATCATGTTAATAATTCTTTTCTGGTCCTAGGACGATTATTCACACTTGCATAATTTCTGACATCTATTTTCATGTCCAGGGCACAATTCCAGTCACCAGTGATAATCACATGTTCATTGGCAATGCGCTCAATTTGTTCGCACACACCATAAAAAATTCAGGTGTATCGTTATTACTTGGCCCATAT
>CM031617.1:7527178-7538465 GCA_018398815.1 Conus ventricosus
CACACACAAATTTTTGACATTAAACGAGCCTACGATCAAGTGTGGCACGCTCAATTGTTATTTAAACTGAAAAGAGCAGGTATTTGTGGGAGAATGTTTCGTTTGTAAAAGATTTTCTTTCCTGTAGAACTATTGAAACAAGAGTTGAAAATGCGTATTCTTCCCAGAGAGATTTACATATGGGAGTTCCTCAAGGATCCATCATTGCTCCTTATCTTTTCAGTATTATGATATCAGATCTTTCTAAGAAGATATCAAAAATGTCAGATTGTTCAATATGCTGGGTGGGGATTTGTATTTTTGGGTTTGGGGGCAAATTGAAGTAATTTTTTTCAAACAGAAAACTGAAACAAATTTTAATCTGTTATCAGTCTGAATTTTTTCAAATAACGCCCTTTTTTGACAGAGAATTTTTTTATTTTTTTATCTGTTGAAAAAAACAATGGGCCGGGGATTTAGTGCTGGGGACCCGCCCAGAAGATTACCTAGTTTCCTTGTATCGGACTGACTACAATTTAAACCATCACAAAATTTTTAGGTGGCTTAAATTTTAAAATCGAAATTTTCATGGAAATTTCACATTGAAACAGTCTAAAAAGCTCAAAAAACTTAAATTTGCTTAAAAAATTTTTAAGCAGGAAAAAAAATTTGGGGTAAAGAAACAAAAAATTTGACTCTTTTTTGGGGAAAAATCTTTGGTTTGATCAAAGCTGACTCGGTCAAAAAGTTTTTTTTTCTGCTCCAAAATATCTTTGAAGAAATTTAAAAGTATTGACTCTAAGGGAAACAAATTAAACTTTGGGGTTCCTGTCCCCACTCCCACTATTGCTTCGTATGGGGGGGTGGTTTTTACCTTTGAAAATTATCGAAAAACTGTCTTCGCTAAGACAATTTTAAGAACAGGCTGTTGAAAATGTTTTTAAAACGTGAATGAAAATTTTTACTTTGATCAAATCTTTTAAAAATTCCCCCAAAAAGCAAGGGCCTAAAATTTTTTGCAACAATAGCCACTTATTTCTTCAATATTCACAGTGATTAGATCGAAAAACTAAAAAAATAGGGAAGCGTTCGATTTCGTCTCCCAAATTTTCCTTGGGAAAAGACAGAGCAATTTTGAAACCCTTTCCCCAAAGGACGATCAAAAAAGATGTAAACCCCCAACCCACTTGCTTTTTTTTTTTACGATCTTCCCTTTCTTTCAAATTATTCCCAACCATTTGAAAGGTATAAACGATGAGTTCTTTTTTGACCAATGGGCGGGGGGGTGGGGTTTTTAATACTTGGGCTAAAGAAAGAAAAAACGTTTCATATTGGGGGAATTTTTTCTGTTTTTTACCGCAAACTGGGTTTTTGGGCCCCCCCTTCTCATGGTTGCGATACCCTTGTTTATCTTCCCATGGGTTTATTTCCAATACTTTTTTTGGGGTTGACTCTAAATTTGTCTTATTTAACCCCGAAAAACCATGAAATCTAGAGGGCGATGGACTAGTAATTGAAATTTTTCATCTCAAACATTTTTTAATTTAAAAGGGTTTCCTTTTAAAAATTTACTTGGGTTCCATCACCCTTGTGGTAATTTTTGGAAATGGGAAAGGGCAGAAAGTGTTTGTAGAGGAAAGGGGCAGGACAAAGAATTCGTTATTTAAAAGTTTTATATTCCTTGTCTGTAAAGGAATGCCCATAAAACTTTTTAAAAAAGGCACCAAAAAACCCCCGTGGGTTATTTTGTAAATCGGTTTCACCTCTTACAGATGTCTTTGTTTTAAAGTTTTTTCCAGGGGAAATTTTTCCCGTTTTTTGTTTAGACTTTAAAATAAAATTTATTAAAAAGTTTTAAAAATTTGATACTGCAAAAAGCTTTTGTGGGAAAAAACTTTTTAAAATTTTTATTTCTATTTTTAAATTTTCCCCAAAATGCAGCAGTACTTACCCAAAATTTTTTGTTTCCAAAATTAAACCTTTCAGGTTTATGATTTTAAGCTCTAACTTCAAATCATTCATTTTTTGGGTAATGATTTAAAATAATTTTCTTCGCATCCTAACGGTACATTATAAGATATTTCAGTATTTTTTTAAGCAAACAAATTTTTTATTTGTTCATGCCCTGATTTAAACTTTTTTTTTAAAATTTTTTTTTTTATTTGTATAATAATATCAATGCATCTTGATGTTACTTTTACAAATTTTCATAATCGTCTAAAAAACACCCCTGTGAAAAGGGCGTTTTAAAAATAAACAAACAAACAAACACAACCCCCCCACTTTCGTCGTCATTTTACCTCAAAATTTTTTTTTGCTCCCCAAATCTGTATAAAAGCCCGGGCTTTCTCGTTGCGTTCTTCGCCCCTTTCTTTGGGCGTGAACGGCGGAAATCATTGAAAAACCTTCAAAATTTACAAACTTTTCAAAACATTGTTACCCTTTCCCCTCTTTGGGCTGTATATTTGGGTTATGTTTGTTTTTTAAACGCTTTTGCCCTGAAGTTTCTTTTTTTTCCTTTTTTTACTTGATCAGAAAAAAAAATTTTCCAAACAGTTTTTTTGTCAGGGGGAAATTGGGCTATGCTTTTGGTTTTCTTACCCCCATGGGGTGTTTCCCTTTTTTTGTCTTTATACAGACAAACACATCACAACAAAACATTCACATCACATGCAATCATGTTTTCAAATTTTTCCTTTCATATCCCAAGCCAACCCCGGGAACCGACCCGAGTTTAAAACAAGTGATAATTTGAGCAAAAATTGGGAAAATTCCCCACCCCACTCACAAACACCACAACACACCCCACAACACACACAAACCACACAAAACACCACACCCCACACTTTCGCCCCGCACACACCCCCCATACACGCCCGCACACAAACACCACACACACACACAACACACACCCCACAACCACACACACACCACACACACACTCACTCACTCACACACACACAACACACACACCACACACACACACACACACAAAACACACACACACACTACACTCACTCTTCTTCCCCACACACAACCCACACCACACCCCACACACCACACACACACAACACACACACACCAAAACTACCACCCACCCACTTTACACACACGCAAAAAAGTTAACTTCCTCCCCCCCCCAAAACAAGGCCGGGGGTCACACGGAAAAGTCACAAAACAAAATCGTGCACCACGGTGTTTTTTGTTATCATCATCATTTATCATCATATATCATATTTATCAAACACCCTCATCATCATCACACATCATCAAACCCTACATCATCATCATCTTTTATCATTATTATTGTTGTTTTTATTATTTATTTTATTTAGAAGCAGCGCAGTAGTAGTACATTATCGTTATTTATTATTACTTACTATCATTATTTATTATTACTGCTATTCCCATTATTGCGTTTTTTTTTTATATTATCATTCATAAAATTACACAAAATTTATTTTACGTACCTTGCCCTTGCCCCCAATAACATTTTCCCATCAATAATTTAAAAGCACCCAGAAAAGTCCCCCCAAAACCCCCCCAGTAGGTTTGGCCACTTTTTTTCCCCCCAATATTGCGACCCAAGTTTTCTAACAGGGCTTAGCAAACGATGAGGCGCTTCATGAAAAATTCTTCGGGGGTCTCTTAAAAAACTTCAAAGTTTGGTTTTGGTTTTTGGGGGGCTTTTTGTGTTGTTTTTTTTTCTTTTTTGGGTTGGGTTTTTTTCTGTTTTTGTTGTTTTGTTCTGGGTTGTGGGTTTTTTTGTTCGGTTTTTTGTTGGGGGTTTTTTTCTTTTTTTTGTGGGGGGGTTTTTTTTTGTTCGGGTTTTTTTTGTTTTTGGTTCCCGGGTTTTTTGTTTTTTTTTGTTCTGTTTTTGTTTTGTGTTTTTTGTTCTGTTTTTTTGTTGTTTTGTTCTGTTTTGTTTTTCTGTTTTGGTTTTTTGTTCTGTTTTATTTTTGGTTTTTGTTTTGTGGTTTTTTTGTTGGGTTTTGGGTTTTGTTTTTTTTTTTGGTTTGTTCTGTTTTGTGTTGTTTTTTTCTGTTTTTTTTTTTTGTTTTTTTGTTTGGTGGTTTTTTTTCTGGGGTTTTTTGTTGTTTTGTTCCCCGTTTTGTTTTGTTTTTTTTTTCGTTTTTTTGTTGTTTTTTTCTTTTGTGTTGTTTTTTCTTTTTTGGGTTTTGTTCTGTTCTGTTTTGTGTTGTTTTGTTCCCGTTTTTGTTGTTTTTTTGGTTTTTTTTTTTTGTTTCTGTTTTGTTTGTTTTGTTTTTAATTTTGTGTTGTTTTTTTTTTCTGTTTTTGGGGTTGTTTGGGGGTGTTTTTTTTGTTCTGTTTTGTTTTGTGGTTTTTTTGTTTTTGTTTTTTGTTGTTTTGTTTTTGTTTTGGGGTTTTTTTTTTTGTTTTTTTTGTTGGGCTTGTTTTGGGGCTTTTTTGTTCTGTTTTGTGTTTTTTTTGTTCTGTTTTGTGTTTTTTTTGTTTTTTGTTTTTGGGTTTTTTTTGTTTTGTTTTTTTGTGTTGTTTTTTCGGGTTTTGGGTTTTTTTCTGGTTTTTTGTTGTTTTGGTTTTTGTTTTGTGTTTTGTTTGGGGTCTGGGTTTTTGTTGTTTTGTTCTTTTTTTGTTTGTTTTGTTCGTTCTGTTTTGTTCTGTGGTTTTGTTGTTTTTTTCTTTTTTTGTTTTGTTTTGTTTTTTTTTGTGTTTTTTTTTTTGGTTTTGTTTTTTGTTGTTTTTTTTCTGATTTGTGTTTGTTTTGTTCTGTTTTTTTGTTGTTTTGTTCTGTTTTGTGTTTTTTGTTCTGTTTGGGGTTGTTTTGGTTTTATTTTGGGGTTTTTTTCTGTTTTGGGGTTTTGTTTTTTGTTTTTGGGGTTTTGTTCTGTTTTTGTTCTGTTTTTTTCCCGTTTTGTTGGGTTTTTTCCCGCCCCGCGGGGTCCTTCCCAGGTTTTTCCCCTACGGGCTCAGTTGAGAGGACTGGGGCCACACGGTTTGGTCTCATCCCCCTTAGCGGAGAAAGCATATTTCAGGTGGGCTTTAACCGGGGTATTAACAAAAATCCCCTTGGGGTGCCCGGGCCTGTCATGGAATGGAAAACCCCAGTATCACCTCTTTTTCCCCTAACCCCATTTTATTCTTTCATTTTTAAAAAAGGCCGGGATTTTTGGGGCCCTTCTGCCCTGTCTCATGGGGAACCCCCATCTCATGTCCCTTCACTTTTACCGCCTTTTTTTGGGTTTTTGGGCGGGGTTTACCAGTTTTTGGGTAATTTATGGGGGCTATATTGGACAAGTGGGTTTGGGGCCCCCCAGAGGGACACCACTCACCGGGCCGGGGTCCGGACAAACAATGTTTTTCGTCATTTGGGGGGTTATAAGGGGGTTTTCCCCGCAGTATGGTTTTGATCATAAAAAGGGGCCCCTTTAAACACCACCCAAATGACTCGGCAGCAGTGCAGTGTCTCTTCCCGTGGGTTGCCTCTTGACGACGACATTGACTGCTCCTTGCGGCTTACCGGTGCCGGGGCTGCGGCGGGATTGGTTAGTCTGTGGCTGTGGATGAGCGGGTCGGAATGAGCGGCGGGATTGGTTAGTCTGTGGCTGTGGATGAGCGGGTCGGAATGAGCGGCGGGATTGGTTAGTCTGTGGCTGTGGATGAGCGGGTCGGAATGAGCGGCGGGATTGGTTAGTCTGTGGCTGTGGATGAGAGGATCGGAATGAGCGGCGGGATTGGTTAGTCTGTGGCTGTGGATGAGCGGGTCGGAATGAGCGGCGGGATTGGTTAGTCTGTGGCTGTGGATGAGAGGGTCGGAATGAGCGGCGGGATTGGTTAGTCTGTGGCTGTGGATGAGAGGGTCGGAATGAGCGGCGGGATTGGTTAGTCTGTGGCTGTGGATGAGAGGATCGGAATGAGCGGCGGGATTGGTTAGTCTGTGGCTGTGGATGAGAGGATCGGAATGAGCGGCGGGATTGGTTAGTCTGTGGCTGTGGATGAGAGGATCGGAATGAGCGGCGGGATTGGTTAGTCTGTGGCTGTGGATGAGAGGGTCGGAATGAGCGGCGGGATTGGTTAGTCTGTGGCTGTGGATGAGAGGATCGGAATGAGCGGCGGGATTGGTTAGTCTGTGGCTGTGGATGAGAGGATCGGAATGAGCGGCGGGATTGGTTAGTCTGTGGCTGTGGATGAGAGGATCGGAATGAGCGGCGGGATTGGTTAGTCTGTGGCTGTGGATGAGAGGGTCGGAATGAGCGGCGGGATTGGTTAGTCTGTGGCTGTGGATGAGCGGGTCGGAATGAGCGGCGGGATTGGTTAGTCTGTGGCTGTGGATGAGAGGATCGGAATGAGCGGCGGGATTGGTTAGTCTGTGGCTGTGGATGAGCGGGTCGGAATGAGCGGCGGGATTGGTTAGTCTGTGGCTGTGGATGAGAGGGTCGGAATGAGCGGCGGGATTGGTTAGTCTGTGGCTGTGGATGAGAGGGTCGGAATGAACGGCGGGATTGGTTAGTCTGTGGCTGTGGATGAGAGGGTCGGAATGAACGGCGGGATTGGTTAGTCTGTGGCTGTGGATGAGAGGGTCGGAATGAACGGCGTGGGTGTGGCTGTGGATGAGAGGGTCGGAATGAGCGGCGTGGGTGTGGCTGTGGATGAGAGGGTCGGAATGAGCGGCGTGGGTGTGGCTGTGGATGAGAGGGTCGGAATGAGCGGCGTGGGTGTGGCTGTGGATGAGAGGGTCGGAATGAGCGGCGTGGGTGTGGCTGTGGATGAGAGGGTCGGAATGAGCGGCGTGGGTGTGGCTGTGGATGAGAGGGTCGGAATGAGCGGCGTGGGTGTGGCTGTGGATGAGAGGGTCGGAATGAGCGGCGTGGGTGTGGCTGTGGATGAGAGGGTCGGAATGAGCGGCGTGGGTGTGGCTGTGGATGAGAGGGTCGGAATGAACGGCGTGGGTGTGGCTGTGGATGAGAGGGTCGGAATGAGCGGCGTGGGTGTGGCTGTGGATGAGAGGGTCGGAATGAACGGCGTGGGTGTGGCTGTGGATGAGAGGGTCGGAATGAACGGCGTGGGTGTGGCTGTGGATGAGAGGGTCGGAATGAACGGCGTGGGTGTGGCTGTGGATGAGAGGGTCGGAATGAACGGCGTGGGTGTGGCTGTGGATGAGAGGGTCGGAATGAACGGCGTGGGTGTGGCTGTGGATGAGAGGGTCGGAATGAACGGCGTGGGTGTGGCTGTGGATGAGAGGGTCGGAATGAACGGCGTGGGTGTGGCTGTGGATGAGAGGGTCGGAATGAGCGGCGTGGGTGTGGCTGTGGATGAGAGGGTCGGAATGAGCGGCGTGGGTGTGGCTGTGGATGAGAGGGTCGGAATGAGCGGCGTGGGTGTGGCTGTGGATGAGAGGGTCGGAATGAACGGCGTGGGTGTGGCTGTGGATGAGAGGGTCGGAATGAACGGCGTGGGTGTGGCTGTGGATGAGAGGGTCGGAATGAACGGCGTGGGTGTGGCTGTGGATGAGAGGGTCGGAATGAGCGGCGTGGGTGTGGCTGTGGATGAGAGGGTCGGAATGAACGGCGTGGGTGTGGCTGTGGATGAGAGGGTCGAATGAGCGGCGTGGGTGTGGCTGTGGATGAGAGGGTCGGAATGAACGGCGTGGGTGTGGCTGTGGATGAGAGGGTCGGAATGAACGGCGTGGGTGTGGCTGTGGATGAGAGGGTCGGAATGAACGGCGTGGGTGTGGCTGTGGATGAGAGGGTCGGAATGAGCGGCGTGGGTGCAGTGCCACCGAGGCGGCACAGAAGGTGGAACAGCAACAACAAAAAAGAAGAAGAAATCCTCAATGTAGCGAATGACTACTTTGTGTCCTTTTTTTTTTTTTTTGATACGTCACACGTCTAAAGCGAGAAGATCAACAATGAAGATCTATGGAAGCAAGCAGGACAGGAACCAGTGGCCATGCAGATTCTGTGGAGGAAGTGGGGCTGGATTGAACGGGGGCGGCCCTTTAGGTCTATTCCCTTTAGGTCTATTCCCTTTAAGTCTATTCCTTCCAGGTCTATTCTCGTTAAGTCTTAGGGATAGGGTTAGGGATAGGGTTAGGGTTAGGGATAGGGTTAGGGATAGGGTTAGGGATAGGGTTAGGGATAGGGTTAGGGATCGGGATAGGGTAAGGGATAGGGTTAGGTTTAGGGATAGGGTTAGGGATAGGGTTAGGGATCGGGATAGGGTTAGGGATAGGGTTAGGGATAGGGTTAGGGATAGGGATAGGGTTAGGGTACTAACCCTATCCCTAAGACTTAACGAGAATAGACCTGGAAGGAATAGACTTAAAGGGAATAGACCTAAAGGGAATAGACCTAAAGGGAATAGACCTAAAGGTACCTCCCCGATTGAACGCGCCCTCAGGAAGCATGGAACCCGCAGGGGAAAAGGAAGAGAGGCCGACCTGGCAGCAGCTGGAGACGAGACACTGAGGCAGAGATGAAGAGGCAGGGGACCAACTGGACAGGCATTCAGCGAGCAGCCCAGAACCGAGTGCGATGGCGGAGTGTTGTCGATGGCCTATGCTCACCCTTGAGCTACCCGCCTAAGTAAGTAACACATATAAAGGCGCTTGACTGACGACTAATATGTAACGGCCAGAATGCTGAACACAAATGCGGCAGTCTGTCATAAAACAACTCATTATATTTGTCATGACCAGTAAAACGTAATACTGATCCTGTTGCTCTGTAGTCCTCAGTGTGTGTTGGCGCTGACCGATACGTTGATTTAAAATCAGCTTTTGAACCGAAATGTCCTGGTTTTGCCATTAGGTATGTATCTTTTACAGCTTGATGGCACCATGAATGGTGGCCTGTTGTGGCCACTCCATCATACAGAATGCCAGCTAGAATGATCAGTCCTGACTCACTTATCTCTCTTTGGAATAACTGTTAAGGGACTGGTTATATCGAGCGTGTTTCTTGCTATGATGAAGATGAAGCAAAAAAGAAAAAAACAAACACACAAAAACAACCACAACAAAAAAATAAACCAGCTTTGGAACCAGAAAGTAGACCTACTCGTGTTCCTTACACGGACACGATGCACATAACAGGAAACGTTCTCAGGTGCCGCAGCGGCCATTCTGAAACTAATTGAAAAAACAATGGAATTCAGCCGTGAATTCTCAGCCGACATCCGATTTCAGCTCGTCTTCGGCTGATCTGAAAAGCTTTACGTGCTTGCGTGTCAACCGCAGCTGGTAATCTTTCATCGCTGAATTCAATTTGATCTCATCAATCTATTTTCCAAACTAGAAAATACGTAGGCCTTTTAAAAGTTTGAATTGGTCTCCCTTTCTTCCTCCTGTTAATACGATCTCCGCCATTTTTGATTTACTTCCGTCCTCTCTGTGCGCGTCCTCTTTCTACCCCTATCTCTTTTTCTTCCCACACACGTAAGGACGCACGTGCGTACGCCAAACACACGCACGTGTTTATAGAGTGACTACAGGATTTTGACTGACAGAAGAGACGAGAGATAAAGAGATAATGTGTGCACGGAGTGATCATTATTAATGTGTGTGTTTCTCGATCTCCTCACCATTCACCATTCGTGACCTTTAATACGTTCTGTTCATTTTAGTGCATGATAGGCCCGACATCCCTAATTTGTGTCATTAAAAAAAAAGGTCACTCTCTGATAGCACGGTGTTTCTGCTATCTGACAGGTCCTCCATCCGTTTTTTCTCTCATCCCACAGTATCTGATGGGCCCTACATCCGTTAATTAACTGTTGGGTTCTACATCCGTTAATTAACTGTTGGGTTCTACATCCGTTAATTAACTGTTGGGTTCTACATCCGTTAATTAACTGTTGGGTTCTACATTCGTTAATTAACTGTTGGGTTCTACATCCGTTAATCGTGTTCTCCCTCATAATCAGTGTCTGTAAGGTACTTACATCCGTGATCTGTTTCCACCAACACTGTCATTATCCCCAAGGCCTTTTATCCGTTATCTCGGTAGTCCTGAAAAGTCATTATCTTAGAAGTCTTATCCGTTATCTCGGTAGTCCTGAAAAGTCATCATCTTAGAAGTCTTATCCGTTATCTCGGTAGTCCTGAAAAGTCATTATCTTAGAAGTCTTATCCGTTATCTCGGTAGTCCTGAAAAGTCATCATCTTAGAAGTCTTACATTCGTTATCAATGTCCGACCATCGCTCAACTGACTGTGAACAAATCGTGTTGGAAGTTTTGACCATGAGGCTGTTTCTTTCGGGAAATACTTTGGGTAGAAACTGTTGTGTGTTTTGGGGGGAACTTTCGTTGGTGAAAGAGTTTCGGGATATTTTGTCCATGGGAGTATTCGTTTCGGGGAATTCCGGAAATTGTATTAGTGAAATCATGTTTCAGGGAGCCAGATCCACCTACAACAAAGACAGAAACATTGTGTCTCAAAGACAGAAAAGAAATAATGAATGACGGGGAACAAAGACAAACAAAGTAGGAACAGAGAGAGGTACAGAAAAGAGGAAATTACTTGCAAAGATTATCCAGAAGTGGTCAATCAATGTTTGCTGAAATAGTGTGTGTGTGGTGTGGGGGGGGGGTGGGGGGGGGGGGGGGGGAGAGAGAAAGGCGCGCGCGCGCCTAATATACCCGAGAAAGTAAATATTCCTTGTGTGCATCTTCTCTTCAAGAACCTGTGGTTTTGGTGTATTCCCCCTTGACGTTATCAGTCTTTTGTTTCCTTAGGAATCTGTATCAACAATCCGTAGCTTGGTTTTTACGTCATCCCACGTTACCATGACAACGACACATACCGACAGCTGAAAATTACCTTCGATTTGCCATTGCAATCGTTCACGATCACCGGAAACCACCACACTCCATCACTGTCCCAAACAGTCCGCATGTTCGTGTGGCTTTCCGACCTGTTCGAAGGTGTGAGAGCGTTGACTAAAAAGCTCGAACGCACAGTTTTCCTCATTGATTTTTTTTTTGGTCTTAATTTCTCTGAAAGGGAAATGAAAGATCGTGTATTCACTGCAATAGTTTCAGCTATTTCAATGGAACTGTAGTGCCTTGTGTGTGTGTGTGTGTGTGTGTGTGTGTGTGTGTGTGTGTGTGTGTGTTTCCAAGCTTACATCATCACTTGCGTTTCTATACGCAGCGTGATACCAATCAATTTCTTTCTAAATCTGCCTATTAATCAAAGATTTCTAGACACACCCTCAAAGATCTTATCGATTGTTGCTGGCCTGTTTGCTGATTTTTAGACAGAGGATGAACTGCTGAACAATTAAAACAATGTAGACGATAGTGGTTTATGTATACTTTTACAAGAT
>CM031617.1:7539465-7554722 GCA_018398815.1 Conus ventricosus
GATCGGGGTTTTATGAATGCGAACGGGTAAGGAGGTTTACTTTACAAAGTGACTAAGGTATCGAAAAAGACTGCTGGCTGGACGCTACAAGAATGAGTGACCAAGAAGTGTAAAGTACACGGTCAGTTTTAGCCATTTACAGAGACCGTTGGAGTCCAGATGATGGTCAAACAGTTGCATACACACTAAAATCATGTACACGGTTTAATATTGTTTCAGTGGGTGAACACCTCATTTTTCAAACCCAAGGAAAAATTTAAAGGACACGAGATTTTTTTATCCAAAAAACCTATTACGAGCAAGAAGCTCTCTAGGGTTTCAACCCGGGGATCTCAAAAGACCCAAAAAAAAAAAAAAAAAAAAAAAAAAAAAAATGGCCCTTGGCCCTACAAATCCCCGGGCACTAGCTCAACGCCCTAAAACCTTTTTTCGGGGGGTTGCCCCTATCCCGGGCATTTTTACTTTCCTTGAAAGTAAATTTCAAAAACCAAAAAAACGTTTATCTAAAAAAAAACTTTACTGCGAAAGGAAATTATCTTTTTTAAATTTACTAATTTACAAAAATTTTCAGTTTTTTGGGTTTTTGCTTAATCCAAATTTTTTTTTCCGGGATCATTTTAAAATAACATCTTTTCGCGAAATACTTAATAAAATGCGTTCTTTTCTTTCATTTTAAAATTAAAACTACGTCTTTAAAAACTGTTCTCAAAAGGTTTTTTTAAAAGGATTTTATTTTCTGACATAAAATCCACACACTTTTCCCAGCAGGGTCTTCCACTGAAAGCCATTTTTGAAAAAAGTGTTTTTTTCTTTTTAACTTGTCTCTTTCTCCCGAAAGTCATCTATAAAAAATAGTTTCTGCTTTCCCCTCAAACAATTTAAAAAAAATTTTTCCCAAAAACCACTCACTAGCTTTTTTGGGGGGTTTCAATCAATATATTCATCATCCCCCCCATATAAACCTTCTATCTTTTAATGCTTTTTTCCCCTTTTAAGTGTTGGGCAAAAAAATTACTATAGGGAAAAAAATTTTAAAAACCCGAAAAAACCCCCGTTTGTAATGGTCAAAGGACAAATTTTTTTTTCCACACCGTCGCCCACAAATTAAGAACAAGGGGGGTTTTTTATCATAAATTTTAAAACTTTTTCCCCTTTTTAAAAACAAAATTTAATCAAATTCCGGGTTTATTAGGGTTTATCTTACTCTCCTTTGAAAACCCTTGTTCAGTATAAAAAAAAACCCCTAAGGGCCAAAAAGGGTAAGATTAACCCAAATTTCCCTTTCGGTAAGATTTTTTTCTTTTTAACCCCAATATTTTTTTGGGGTTTGTTTGTTTTTAAAGCCTTAAATATCCTCCCCCATTGGAAGAATGACGATGGAAATTTTAAAGTTTTTCAACATCAAAATTGGGGGCCAGAAAAAATAATTCCTTTATAAGTATGCCCTTGCCCGCCCAAAGCCCCCTTCCTCTCCACATCTTTTAAGACAAAAATTTTCAAATTCATTGTAAAACGTGTCCCCTAAATTTCCCCCGTGGAAAAAATTTGAAATTTTGTAGAAGTTCCTTTAAAAACCGTTTCTCTTCTGGGGAAAGGGATGTCTGTTTTTTCCCTGTGGGGGCGTTATTTAAATTTTCCCGCTAATTTTGGATAAGATTACTTGTAAAGGGCCAGATTTGAATGCTTTTCTAAAAATTTTTTTTGAGGGCCCTAAAAAATTAAATGGGCTTATAAAATTAAAATTTTATGCCCCATTAAAAATTAGGGTTTTCAATCCCATTTGCTGTCGGTTTTTAAAACTTTTTTAAATATTCATACGGGCCCAAACCTTTATTTGTTTCTAGATTGCTATTTGTTCTAGTTTAGGAAATTTTTTGTTTTTCCCCAAACCCTTTTTTGGGGTTTATAATCCCCCTTTTTTATTTGGTACTAAAACCCCCCTACAAAAGCGCCTATTAAACCATTCGTTCAAAGCCCACAAAGCCCCCCCCTGAAAGGGTCTTTTAATTCAAAGGGAAATACACCTTACAGGCCCCAATGAAAACCCTGATTTTTCGGCCCACGCGACATTTTTTTTTAAGTACAGTTTTTTATTTTATTTCCAAAACAATGTTGGGTTAAACCCATTTTTTTCGACTTTCCTTTTTTTTTTTTTCCGGGGGTTTGGGGTTTTTTAAAATATTAAATACCCGGGACCTTTCCAAAAGTTTAACCCTTTTAAACTGAAAAATTAGGGAAATTTTGTATAATTTCAAAATCCCCATAGGCAGCTTTCCTGATGGAAGAGCTTTTAAAGACAGTTAGGGCTTCCTTATATACGTTTTCATCAGTGCTCAGCTCACCCCAAATAAAACATAGAGTAATAAAAGGGTAATAAAGTTTGAGCGGACTTTCCCCCCATAAGTGGGTTTTGTCGGGGGTTTTTAACTCTAAATCTTTGATTGTCAGCTGCAAAGCCTAACTTTTAGCTAGCTCTTTTAAAAATTTAAAAACCTACTTCTTCTTCAGGTTTGAAGTTAACTTTGGGTTTTAGATTTGCATTTTTAATTTTAAAGAGTAATGTCAATTTTCCTAAATTGCTTTTTTTAATAAAGCAAAACCCCGAAAAAACCATCAGGTTTGTTAACTGGCTAATTTCGTCCCCTTTGATTTGTTAACTTTTAAAATTTCTTATTATTATTTTTGGATTCATTATAAAAAAACCAAAACGACTTTGTAAATATTTCATGGAGTAAAACCCTTGGGGTTCCGAAATTCATTATCAATAAAATACTCAAAAAACAAAGGGGACTGTCTTGAGTTGTTATTGTTACAAACTTTTTTAAAAAAAAAAATTTAAAAATGATGCATTAAAATATACTAATGAAAAATTTCTTTTGGGGCCGCATTTCCCCCCCCCCTTAAAAAAAAAAAGAGCCTTGCCCATTTCTGTGACCCAGACTGCCCCCTTTCAAAAAAGGTGGTACCCCATTAAACAGATACCCTTAAAACCCCCCTAAAAAAAAAAAGACACATCCGGAAAGTGGGGTTCAGTCATCCGATGCAGTTTTATCAAACCTTTTTTAAACTTTCTGTGTTTTGTGCATAAACGGGGTGGGGGATTTATCTTTGGGCTAAATCATTTAAATCATCCTGACCCTTTGGGGTGGGGTTTCGGTTATAGATTTCATTTTTTTTACACCCTTCCCAACGTATTTTGACTGAACTGCAACACCTTTCCCCAATGACAAACCGTTTAATCCTTTCAGAAAAGAATAGACATGGGGCCCTTTTGAAAGGTTTCTGTAACGAATTCAATATTAAGGGTTAAGACAGACTTTAGAAAAAATTTTACCGAAATTTCCATGGCTTGGGCCACCCCTTTTTTTTGGGGGGGTGCGCAGAAAGTATAACTATGTTTGGAATCCCCCCTTATACATTTTTCTTCGGGCACAGCTGTTATCTTGGGTCCATAGGGAAAGAGCAAAAAACCCGCGGGGAAAAATTTTATTTTAGACACTTCAAAGGGGCCCTAACTAGAGGGGGGAATAGACGAAAAACGACTCTATTCTTTCTTACTTTTTGGTGTTTGTGGGGTTCACAAGCCCCCAGACAAGACGAGAAAACCCGACCTTTACTGGCTTTGATGCCAAAAACATTTATTTGGAAAATTTAGGGGAAACCCCATTAATTCAAACAGTTGATTTCCTTAAAGTATTAAAAGGCCCAAAATTTTTTTACAATTCGAAAGATCGAAAGTAGATTTTGCGGGGGCACTGGTTTATACATGTTTACCTTCTGACCTAATTTCCAGGTAGGAAAAATAAAAATTTCAACAATAAAAATTCTTGTTGCAGGAAATGAACAGAAGGTTGGAAAAAACGACAAAAATTTCTAAACCCGGGAAATATTAAAACAATAAAAAAACCAACCCCGACCCCCCAAGAAAAGTCCCCCAAACCCCCAAGGGCCCAAACCCAAAAGGCCTTTTAAAGGGCCCGGGGACTCTTTTCGCGATGACAAAAAAAAATAATGACTATAAATATGAAAAAAACGGCATTTTTTTTGGGAATTAACTGGCCTAGGTTTAACTTTTTTCTTTTCTTACTAAAAAGAAACCCCCAACCCTATTAAGGAACTAATGTCCAAAGTGTTTCGGGCCAAAAAGCCAACTTTTTGCTTGCAGTAGACAAAGCCACTAACTACACTCCCTAATATACCGGAAAAGAACTATAGTTTTTAGGGCTTTTTTTTTTTAAAAAACCCGAAAGAGGGTCAATTTTTTTTTTACCCATATTTAATAAAAGGGGGCCCGAGGGGGCCCTGGTGGTGGAGTAATGAACTTTGACCCCGCCCCCTGTAAAAAGCCAACACCAGTGTATTTAAATTGCAAATCCAAAAGGCTTTTATAACGCTTGCTACGTGAAAACCGTGTTCTCTAAAACATTGTTTTTATTCGTTCTGTTAGTGTCGTTCTTCAAAATAAATTCTTTGGATATTTTTCTCTTTTTTTTTCATTTGAGTTCGAAAATTGTTCCCCGGTTTGAGACAAAACTTCGCCCTTGCTGATTCTCTTTTTCCCAAAGTCATGTGTTTGGGGTTATTCTTTCTTTAGCCCCGGGCCCTAATTTTGGCGTCGTCAGCCTAAAAGGGTTTTTTATTTTTTTCCCCTTTTTTATAGCTCATTATTTCCCTATTTTTTTGAAAATTTGGTTTGTTAATTCCCCTCTAATGGTTCTTAAGCATGATAAAGGGGCCCGTTTTTTCTCGCATGGGCAACGGGGGATCGCGTTAGTTTTTAAGGGTTTTTCTTGGGAAAAAAACGGTTTCTGCTTTTTATTGCAGGGTTTTTTCGTTGCTGGCGGGATGAAAAACTTAAAGGTTCCATTTTTTTGTTTTGGTTATTTTTTGGGAGTTTTTGTTGCATGTTTTAAAGGGTTTAGAAACAGCCCCCTCACAAATTTTTTTTTTAAAATGCTAAGGGTTTTTCGATTTTTCCCGCCCTAAGTCTTTGTCTAATTGAAATTAAAATGCCTACAAATTTTGAGGGGTCTCGTTTATCTGTAAGCTAAACCAAGTTGTCTGGCCCGGGCCCGTTTTTCCCACAAACAAATGACCATCTTTTATTTAAAAACCCCGGGTCTTAAATTGGGGGGGTTTCTAGGCCAAAAACTTTTGAAAAAATGCCCCGGGGCCGGGCTTTCTTTTAAAATTCACGCCCCCTGGGCCGCGTTTGGTGGTGCCCAAAGGATCTTTACACTCATGTCTTCCCACGTTTCCAAAAACATCAAAATTTTCTACTTAAATCCTTTTTTTCATTTTTTTTTTGCCAAAAAATTGGGTTTTTCCCAAAAAAAATTTTAAAAACTTTTTTAAAAATTTTTTTTAATAAAAAAATTTTCCCAACCCCGGAAAATAATGGGCCCTGGGGTTTTTTTAAAAAACCCCCAAAAAAACCCCAAAAGGGGGGGGGGGGGGAGGGGGGGGGGGTGGGGGGGGGGGGGGGGGGTTTGGGGGGTTTTTTTTTATTTTTAATTTAGTTTAAATTTTTTGTTTTTGTTGGAGAAGGGGAATTTTTTTGGGTTGGGTCAATTTTAAAGGGTTTTCAAAACAAAAAGGAAAGGGGGGTACAAGAAAATTGGGGGGGCCCAATCTTTAAGAAAAAACTTCTAAAAAACTTAAAGGGGCAAGAAATTTTTTTTTGCAAAAATGAAGCATTTTTTTAACCTATTCTTGTTTCTATGGCTAACCGAGAATAAAAGGGGCTGATTTTGCGTTTAAGGGGGAATCGAAAAATAAAAAGGGCCAAAAACATAGAAAGGTCTAAAGATCCCTAAAAAAGGCCCAAAAAGTGGTACTTGTAAGTTATGGTTTGGTAACCCGTTTTTTCCTATCCTGTTTTTGAGTTGTTAAAAGCGCATCCATCTTTTTTTAAGGAGCATTAAAAGACGATTGACCTATGAACTAACTTTTTAAGACTACAAATATGTTATTATACTACAGGCCCCCGAAGCCCAAAATACAGCATTTTGACATCTTGTTTAAATTTGACATTTTTAGCAACCCCAACTTAGCGGGGTGACCAAAATAAGACAAAATTAGCAAATTTTACGAAAGAGTGAAATTTTCATTTAAATATCCTAAAAGCAGGGGGACACTATATGGAATTTTGTTTTTGTCCCAAAAGCCAGAAAACCCCTTTTTAAAGGGTTTTTTTTAAATTTTTTTGGGTGTTTTGAAGATGAAGAAAAAAAATTTAAAAACAAACGAAAATTTTGTTAATCCTAAAATAACCCAAAAAGGGAATGAAAAATTGAGGGGGGCCCAAAAAAATCTTCGCTAGCGGGGGTTTTAAACCCCTTTTCAGCATTTTGGTGAAATAAAAAACTGTTTTGGGGGTGGGGGGTGGGAGAAAATCCAAAAAGTTTACCTTGTGTCTAAAGACTACATCTTTACAGTGTTAGACTTGATGATTATTTAACAACGAAATACGGTTTATGGGTTGACCTAAGGGCAACAGAGGAAAAATCAGTTACATGGAAGTTGGGGAAAAACTGTTTTGGAAAAACCCCTTTAAATTGATTAAAAAAAAAGAAGTCGGGTAAACCACTTAAAGTATATTTGTTTTTAATATATGAAGCGCAGGGTTAATTTTTCAAGTAAAGTTAGAAAAATATACAATACTAAATTTTTTTTTTATTTTTTTTAAAAAAACAGTCTGTTCACAATTTTCCAAAAGGGACCAAAGAAGGATAGTTGGGAACTCTGCTGCTTTTGAAACCCTAACATAAAAACCTTTTAATTAACCCCCCCCCCCCACCCCCAAAAAAAAAACCCAAAAAACCTTGAGCAGGACCTTTTAAAATTCAGCAAAAACCCAAAAGAAGGGATCTGCGCCTTTAACTGTTACATAAGAAAAAAAGGAAAATAACTATAAGTGCTCTATCAAACAGGCCCAAGGTTTGGCCCCCTTTGGGAAAAGGCGTAGGGGCACCCGCAGCTTTTCCTCTAGGTGGTTTGTCTTTTGCCCCTTTGGCCCTTTTCTCATTAGTTTAAGCCTGCCGCAAAAAAATAAAAACAAACTCCAAAAACACCCGCCATGGTTTTAACTAATAACAGCTAAATTGTTTTTCAAAAAAACCCAAAAAATAAAGCAAAGCGAATTTAAAAATCACGGATGAAAAATTTATTTGTTTACAGACTGATTTTGAGGTCCAAAAAAAAAAAATTGATTTCAAAGGGAAAAGGGAGGGGGGGGGAACTTTTTTCAACAGCCAGACACCGATTTAGGAAAAAAAGGAAAATTTTTAAAAAAAATAACCCAAAAAATTAAACTCTGTTTTAAACAGCTCACTTTAAAACCCCAAAAAAGGGGTTTACTTTTTTTTATAGGGCCCCAAACACAAAAAAAACCCTGATATTGATTTTGATTAAGTTTTTTTTTTTTTTTTTAAATAAATTGGGGTTTGGGTTTGAAACCAACATGGCCCAAAATATTGAAGGGCCCCGATTAATTGTTTGAAGCCCTGCCCAAAAAAAAGCGTTTGTCAAAAGTACTGAATGATATTGATTTAGAAGTTATTAATCCAAAAAAAGGGCGGGCCGCGTGTACATGCAAAATTTTTCAAGGTTCCCAAGGGGGAAACCAACCCCCAAAACAACCACCAGTTAAATTTAAAGTTAAAAATTTTAAAACGGGCTATATAACAATAAATGAAAAAAATCAAAGTCTGGGTCTCAAAATAAACAGCAGATATTTTTTTCCCCCTAAAGACTTTAAAACCTGGTTGGGCGCCCCCCCGTTACACAGTTTTATGAAGCCCGAGGGAAAAAAAAATGGGAGGCTCGGGGTCAGAGGGGAAAGTCTTAAAATCAGATTAAAACAGGTAAATATTTAGCCCATTTGTTGGCAAGGGTTACATTCCACTACCCCAGCATTTTAGTCGCGAAAAAGGGGAGTTCTTAAAAATAAAGAATTCGGACAAAAAAAGTTTTATGTGGTGTGGGTTTTGGAGGGTGCATCCCCGTCCCCCAAAAAAGCCCGAGGAGAGTGCTAAATATTGGCATTTCATCAAAGAACTCAATCCCTGGAATATTTCCTTTTCCCGTTAGGGAAAATCAAAATTTAACGTTTTAAAAAACAAAAAAAACCCAAAAACTGTTAATAATTCCTGGGATAGGAAACAAATCTACAGCCCCTCAGAGCGGGGGGCCAAAAAAAAGTCCCCTCGATTGGCGAACCCAGGGGCCAAAAAATCATGTTTACTTACACTGTGTTTTTTACCAAAGGGGTACCACATTACACATTGATACGAACAAAGAGTAGATTATTGGGCCCTAAATTCAAAGCATGAACAAAACAAGATTCTGTAGAAAAAGGTTTTTTTAAAAAGAAAATTCCCTCGTTTTAAACCCCAAACGAACATAAGAAAAAACTGTTCAGCCCCGTTATGTAATACAGAAAAAAATTACGCCAAGAGGGCATAAAGTTAGTTTTAAAACCCGGAAAAAAATGCCCCAAAGAAATCCATTGTTTTTTTTACGCAGACTTCGAATCACTCATTGTTTTTTTTGGGACCAACCCCACAGAGAAATTCCAAAAAAAAGTCTTAGGAGGTAATCTCAGATTTGTTCCCATGCTTTCATTATTTTAGGTCAGAAGGTGCCCCCTTCCCGAACCCCCAAATTTTAAAAGGGACCAGATGCGCGAAAAATTCTTAGAATGCAGCCCGCAAGTGGTAAAGCCTGTTTAAAAAATCTAAAAAATCTGAAATCATAATGGGCGCCCGAAGACCAAGAACATATAAACAGCCACACATTGTTGGATTTGTGGTTTTTGAACTAACACCCGGGGCCTTTTCAGAAAATCCCAAAAGTAAGAAAACCAAGATCACATTAGTGGAAAGTTCAAGGAGCAGCACACATTAAAAGCAATCTTTAACCCAAAGTTTGAAACCCAAGACATGGAAGTGCCTTTTTTCCCTTTTACAACTTTGGGGGTTACGCCCCTCAAACCCTTTTAATGCAAGCAGTAACCCGGGGCCCTTTTTGGGTGTCAGGGATTGCACACATCCGAAAAGTACAGTGTTTCACTTTTTAAAAAACATGTTTTTTATGATCTTGCCGCACATGATGGGGCATTGAGCATGGCTATGTCCCCTTAAAATCCCGCCCAATTTCCCGAAGAATATTTTGACCCCAAAACTTGTTAGAAAGGGTTTTTTTACCCTTATGAAACATGAACCCTTGGGAAAAGGGTTTTAAGAAAAACACTTTCCCCCAAAAGGGAAATATTTTTTGTCTTAGGGAAAGGGGGATCAGTGACTTTCCGGGCTATCCGCATGCTCAAGATGCGTTGGGAAAGTTAGGTTGTAAAACAATGGGAGACTATCTTAGTCGTACTTTTGGCCCAAAGAAAGTTTGTTGGCGGACGTCTTTTAAAAATTTTGGGGAAACCCGCATGAAACATTACAAACCCGGATCCTGGCATTATAAATTTTTGCCCCCTGGGATGAGCTGGGACGCTTTCTTTAAAAATTTACAGGAATACTGCTTTATTTTCTGACCCGCCAATGCTTCAATGATTTGGGAAAAAGGGTTGCGGGGGAAATTTGTATGGCGTCGCACCCCTTACCCGAAAAAACCCAAAAAACAAATACTTGGACGACTATTTATCCCCAATAAAAAGTCTAACTATTCATGTATTTTAAAATGCCAAAAAATCTGTATGGTGGGCAAAAGGGGCAATCCTTTTCCCTTTCGCAATTTTAAAAAGTAAAAGACGGCGGACGAATAATTTTTCAAAGAGCAAAAAAGTGGGTTGAGCGTTTGACGTGTCCCCCAGCGTGGTTTTTATTTAGAAGTTGACTTGAAAATTTCCCCAGGAACCCAGAACCGCCTAAAGACTATCCATTACAGCCCGAAAGTTTTAAAAAATGGCAAAAACAGAACCACCTAAACTTGGCCTAAAAATTCTGGGCAAAATAAATTTTGTCTGCCATTACAGACTTTTTACAAATTTTTTTTTAAGAAGGTTTTGGGGGTTGGGGCATGTTTTATCCCTAAAAAATTGCTTTTTTATCAAGAACCCGGTTTTAAAGAAACCAAATAATGAAGAACACTGATCTCAAAACTAAATCCCAGATGCTTCAGAAAAAAACATTTTCAAAACTGATGAACAACACTGTTTTGGGGGGGGGGAAAAACAAAGGAGAATCCGCACAAGCGTAAAAGGTTGATTGGTCCCCCGGCCCCCCCATCAAAAAAGCTGATTTAAACCCAATTATCAGGAAATTTGATTTCATGATCCGGGTTTTGGGATAAAAATTTAAAAAAAAGGGGGGAAAAACCAAAAGGGGGTAACCCGTTTTATTGGGGTTTTCTGTTTTAGAATTTCAAAGCTTTTGATGTTAGGAAATTTCTTTTGAAATACTTTAAACCCTTGGTTTTCCCGAGCCAGAGTAAATTTACACAGAAAAGACCGTTTTGTTATAGAAATTTTCCCAAGAAGTATCATACCCGGGCATGGGAAATTTGAAGTACTAAAGGGGATGCGGGGGGGACAAAACTCGATTTTCCTAAAAATTCGCCTTTTCATTCAAAATGTTTTAACCCCAAAAAGGTTTTAGGAAAAATGAAGGATGAATTACCCGGAGGGGGGGTTTATCAAGGAGTTTGTTGGGTTTAAAGGAAAAAATGTACAGTGTTTCGTGGCAAGAAAAAAAACCCTCAAAAAAGCAAAGGGGGGATCTCGCCGCGCTTTTGCAGTCAAGCATATCCCATGACAAAATATAAAAAAGCATTTTTTGTCAAAAAGCTTTCAACATGCCCAAAGTAAAACTGCGAACTATCTACATGAGATCAAACCAACTGGGTTTTAAAAAAAGAATCATTTGATTGAACAAAAACCCCAAAAGATTTTTTTGTTAACCAGAGTTTTTATATGCAATTGGGGTTGGGGGGAACCCCCCCTAATTATATATCTTCTTCGCCCCGGGGTTTTTATTTTTTTTTTAAATTTTTCTAGAAGCTCAAAATTTTTCAATTTTCCCTTCAGACAAAAACTCATTTTGCTTGATGTGCTCGAAAATTTTTTTTTTTATTTTAAGAATTCTTTATCCATAATTTTTAAAAGTCAAAATTTGGGGTTTTTGGGGGGGGGGATTGGTGCATTTATGGGAATCTTGTTGTTTTCCCCCAAAATAAATCGATCATATATTCCGTTTTAATTCCAAGGTTTTCTTTATTTATCATTCCCTTTCTTCCATTTTAGTTTTAGACTTAAATTATTTAGTAAATCATTAAAGCCGGGAAAGTGTCGGGGGGAAATTTTTTGCAGTTCTTCCTTACAAAAATCTTTGGGGGTGGTTGTTTTGTTGTTCGTTTTCGTAAAAATTTACCGGCCGGGTTCCTTTTTTACCCTTCTTTTTATTTCATATGGGTCAAAAACTCCAAACCCGGATCTTTTGCCTGAAGCGGTGTCCCCCCTTTTGCTTCCCCGAAATAAAGGTTTCCTTCTTTATTCCCAATGGTAATAGTTTGCTGGTAACTGGGGGTCCCCCTTCAACCCGCCCTTTATTGTTTGGGGGTTTTATTTCTTTTACTGGGTTTTTGACCTGTTAATTTAAATTCTTTATTATTCATTGCACGTAGAAATGAGGGGACCCTTTTTAACCCTTCTGGGGTTGGGGAGAATTTTTCAATCAGCTCTCTATGTACTGGTAGGAGAAAAAAACCTTTTGATAACTGTTTGTTAAAGTTTTCAAAAAAGCCTGTTTATCGTGAACTCCCCGGAATTTCCTCTTTTAATGGTAACTCTATGTTTTAAAAAATATTTATTCACTTGGCCTTTTAAAATTCCCTTTTCCCCTCATCGCCTTACTAAAGCGAGGAAAAAGTTAAACGGCCTCGTTGAAAAATTAGCTGTTTTTAGGGAAAACAACACAAATCACTCCTTTTTGGTTTTTTAGGTTCTGCTCTTTGGGATCTTTAAGCTATGTCCCAAAGTTAAACCTAAAAATTGGGGCCAAGCCCAAGACATGGAAAAGGGTGGAGAAAGTAGTCACAAAGGGAGCCTCCCCGTTTGGGGGGAAAAGCTGGTACAAGAGCGGTTTCCCCGGGGTGGGCCCTTAAAAAAGCTTGAAAAAGATCCCAGCCAAAAACCCCCACCCCCTCCCGAGGTGTGGCCCCCAAAACCAGGAGAGAATCTTCCCGGGTTCCCGAGGAATTTCAGTGCCCGGGCCACCCGGGCTGGGGGGAAATCCCTTTCCTTTCCATCTGCCCTAGCCTCCCTTTAAAGAGGAGTTAATGAGAGAAGGGGAAAAGTGGGGGGCCCTTTTGTTTCGGTTTTAAAAAAAGAAACCCCCGTGGCGTGCTTGCGTGGGTCCTCTGTGTATTTTGTGAGTATGTGTTGGTGTGTGTGTGTGGTGTGTTGGGGGGTGTGTTTTGTGGGTGTGTGTGTGTGTGTGGTGTGGTGTGTGTTTGGGGTTGTGTTGTTTGGGGGGGGGGCGGGGGGGGGGGGATGCGCGTGTTGCATGCATTGGCAAAAGGGTGGGAAGTTTTCCCCCCCCCCACCCCCCCCACTAAGTATTTTAAGTCCTGTTTTACAGTGTGTGGGTGTTGTGTGTGTGTGTGTGTGTGTGTGGTGTGTGTGGTGTTGTGTGTGTGTGTGTGTGTGCTGAGTGTGTGTGTGTGTGTGTGTGTGTGTGTGTGTGTGTGTGTGTGTGTGTGTGTGTGTGTGTGGTGTGTGCCTGTGTGTGTGTGTGTGTGTGTGTGCGTGTGTGTGAATTTGATGGACCACCCCCCTTGAAGCTATCTTTTACTTTTCTATCCATGAATTATATGAATCATATGATTTGACTTTGATTGTCTTCTTTTACTGTTTTGATATTATACATTAGTGATGTCGTTGCATGGCATTGAAATTTGGTTCTTATTTATTCCTTTCTACATGTCTGTTAGGGAATGTTATGTTTTACTGTTCAAATGTTTATACAGTGTGTGTGTGTGTGTGTGTGTGTGTGTGTGTGTGTGTGTGTGTGTGTGTGTGTGTGTGTGTGTGTGTTTTAATCATTGAATTATACATGACTTAATTATCTTTTTACTATTTAAATAATCATACTTTTCTGTGATATCATGGCATGGTGCAAAAATTTCATTGTTTGAATGTCATGTGTATTGTTACATAATATAAACATATATGTGTATGTGTGTGTATGTATGTATTTATGTGTGTGTGTATATACATGTGTGTGTATGCGTGTGTGTACATGTATATGTTGTGTATGTATGTGTATGTATGTATGTATGTGTGTGTGTATGTGTAGTTATATATAATATATATATATATTAAATTATATATATATATATATATATATATATAACTATATATATATAATATATATATGTGATGTATATGTATATATATGTATATGTGTATATATATATATATATATATATTATATATATATATATATATATATATATATATATATATATATATATTATAAATAGTATATAAAATATGTATGTATGTGATATGTTGTGTGCATGTATGTGATGTATATGTATAAATATGTATATATATATATTTATGTATGTATATGTTATATATGTATATGTATGTGTATGTATATGTATGTATGTGTGTGTATGTACGTGTTAACTATATATGTATGTATGTGTATATGATAATGTGTGTATATGTGTATGTGTATATATGTAGTGTGTGTTATATGTAATGTAATATATATATATATATATATATATAATATATATATATATATGTGTGTGTGTGTGTGTGTGTGTGTGTGTGTGTGAGTTGTGTGTGTGTGTGTGAAGGAACCCCCCCCCCCCCCCCCCATCCCCCCCAAAGCCAATTTTACTACAAATATCTTTATTTGATTGTATTATTTTTACTGTTATAACAATCATACTTTTGTGATATAATTTCCTGGCATTGAAATTTGTGCCTTTTATTCTATACTTGGTTTAATAGAGAATGATATGTTTTTTAAAGTTAAATGTTCATACAAGTCTGCTTTTCAATTTCACACCCCTATGAATTATCTCCCTTCGGTCTCTCTCTCTCTCTCTCTCTCTCTCTCTCTCTCTCTCTCTCTCTCTCTCTCTCTCTCTCTTCTCTCTCTCTCTGTCTCTCTCTCTCTCTCTTTCTCTCTCACCCAACTTCAAACATCTTACTTAGCAGTAAATCTTTTATTCCTGATTTGTATTTAACTCTGCAGTTACTTTTACAGTTTACCGTAATTATACATTTTGCAATATTATTGATCTTTTGAATGATGCTATTGTTTTTGTTTTCTTTCTTTTTTATACTTAACTTTGAGCTTAATCTTGGAGCATTCTGTTTTACAGTTGGAGTGTTTATTTAAGTGTTGTTATAATATTGCATATGTGGTGGTGGTTTGTGGTGGTGATATGTGCACCTCTGTGTGTGTGTGTGTGTGTGTGTGTGTGTGTGTGTGTTGTGTGTGTGTGTGTGTGTGTGTGTGTGTGTGTGTGATTCTGTATTGGTGTGGTGTGTGTGATTCTGTATTGGTGTGATGTGTGTGTGTGACGGGGGGGTGGGGATGGGGAAGAGGGTGGTAGGGTGTGTGTGTGCATGTGTTAGTATTTATATATATAGAGTGACACAAGATGGATAAATGAATTGACAAGGAATGACTGAGCACAGTGCAAAGAGTGGAATATTTTTAATGATATACTAGTTTATAAGTTGTTGCAATATGTGAATTTTGATAATGGCACCACAAACAAATTTTCCTTGTATTCTATGAGGACAAATAAAATATCGTGTATCGTGTCGTGTATCGATGTATGACTGTAAGTGCGTACTTAAATCTTTTTCGTCTAATCGTATCATGGGGTAAATATAGAACATCCATTTGATGGGTGTCGTTTGGCGTTGTGTTCACAAAGTGTGGTCTTTGTATTCGTTTAGGCGCTGGTAAATAAATTTGCCAAATCGCTTGTTTAGATAACCATTCCTTTGCTGTTTGTTCACTGACTCCAGCTGCTTGGCTTAGCTTTTTGATTGCTGTTATTCCCTTCCAATATCCTTTTGGCGAATAATAGATTTTGTTCATTTTTTATTCAGCCAATATTATGTGCAACAAAATACACAACGGTCATACCAAAGACCAATAAACAATATTTCTTGCATCTTTTGTTTTTCTGATGGTTGATAAAAGTCGCTGAATTTTGGTGGGGGCAATGTCTCGATTGGTTTGCCTGTTACAAGATAATATCTTTTATTGCTT
>CM031617.1:7554822-7572322 GCA_018398815.1 Conus ventricosus
TTACGTTCCCTGTTAATTGGACGATTTTCAGGCGATTTGAGTTTGAAAACCATCGGGCGCTTACATAAAAAAATCATTTTAACTGCACATGTTACAGTGTTGTTGATCTGGCCTTCTCTGTGCTGAGTTGGATACGAAGAGATCTATCTGATCCGTTGCCATCGTATTTGCTTGGTTGGATATTTCCATGACCTTTGGTGAATGTGCCAATTAAAAACGGAATATAACCTAGCCTACTATCGAAAGAAACTGCGACGATGCTTATTAGAGAGATAGCACTATTACGTACACAAATCCTTCGAGAACTGTTTAGAGACTTTTGGGTACACGAAAGGATAAGATTATTTATATAAAATCTTTACCTAACACATCCCTACTGTATTCGTTATTTATCCAATCATCTCAGCGATGCCATTCTACAAGTAATGCCAACAATGAAATACACGGATCACCAGTATTCCTCCTAAATGGCATACCCAATGCTGGCTAAACAGCCGTAATAGATGTTGGCAGCAACAAACCCCGTATTCACGTGCATTCTGTGTGAGGATAGAGCCACTAAAATGCCCAATCTTTGACATTTGCAGTGAGTCTCTTCCTCTGACAACTGTATCATATTCACAAGCATACACAGTGTGTGAATACTACATCTCGTATTTCACACACGCCACACACACGCACACACACACACACACACACACACACACACACACACACACACACACACACACACACACACACACAACACACATCACTGGATTCAAAACAGCACAGGTTCTGAATGCCCCCCCCCACACACACACACACACACACACACACACATACTTGTTTACCTGACAATGTGGAGTACTTTTTGCCGATGTCATCTGTACCATCATTATGAGGTCTCCACAAAAAGTAAAGTACTGGGGTCAATTTCTTTCATATCAATCAAAACCTCAGTTCTCTTAATACTAAAGACGGGTTGAAAACTAAGAATATTGTAAATTTAATTATTTCAACATTTATTATGACAACTCAATACCAGCATTGTGGAGTACATAGCTAATTTATGCATGATGCATATTTATGTCTGGACAGGAAGTACTCCACAAAACCTGTGAAGGGTGGAGTGTGTACTGCCAGCTCTTTTCAGTTATTTTTTGTTTGTTTGTTTGTTTGTTTTTTTTAATTTTGATCTAAATTCATGTTATATGTTTTCAGAAATGACGACAGCTGTTCCAGCTTGTCTTTGCAGAAGAAACAGTTTGAATTTTTTTTCTTTGTTTGTATGGTTTTTTTTTTTTTAAATTTTGATCTAAATTCATGTTATGTGTTTTTTAGAAATGACGACAGCTGTTCCACTCCGTCTTTGCAGAAGAAACAGTTTTAATTTTCTTCTTTGTGTCTTTGTTGTTTATTTTCAATTTTGATCTAAATTCATTTTGTATGTTTTCAGAAATGACGACAGCTGTTCCTGCCTGTCTTTGCAGAAGAAACAGTTTGATTTTTTTTCTTTTGAAAGCAACATTTCAAGTCCCAGGTTGTTTTGTTCTGTTTGTTTTTGCACTTTATTGATGTCTTTTTGTTTTTGGTGTGTGTGAGTGTGTGTGCGCGCACGTGCGCGCGTGCCTATTTGCAGGTGAACGACAAACTACTGTTTGGGTTAGGAGATCGTTTTCATAGAAATCTTCACGCTTATGACACCAAACTACTGTAATTTAGAATGTCTTCGCTGTATTATCTTTTAACTCTTTTTTCATCATTGTATCGAAGCACAGGACAGTGCAGGATCTCATTACAGACAGTACTTCAAAAGCGTTAAATCCTGCGACATAAATTTGCCACATCTATCAAGCATTCACATTACATGTTTGGCTAATTAAATCAGATTTGAGAAAGACGAACTAACATACCCCCACTACATTGCACCTTGCGGACTCCATTTGTTATTATACCGTGCAAGGAAAACACAGAGGACACAGACAAGATATTGGCTAAGAGAAAATAAGAGACTTGGAAATATCAAGGATGAGGTCAAGAGTGTTTGGCCCTGTCTGTTTCTCTTTATGATTTCCATCACATTCCTGCTGATGCCCTAAAGTTCATTCACATGGATACAAATAATACTATCTATATGAAAAATATGAATGCATAACAAAGGAGAAAGAAAACAAAATATTTGCAAATTTATATAAACAAGAGGTTTTGTAAACTGAACTGCCCACTGCCATGATTGACAGAGGGTTATCATGCACACAGGACAACATTCTGTCATTGGGCGTATAATCTCCCATAAACAAGCAAACAAAAAATTTACAACAGAACAAACCCGTGAAATCTGATGTTTGTGCACAAAGAAACCTAACAACCATTGGGACATACAAACATATTGCGGGTTGAAATGCCACGTTCCACCACAAACAGTTGAACGTTCTTCGGTGTGGGGAAGGCCTACGCGCAAGGCTTTGATGAAAGTAAACGGACACCTACCTGAGACCCAAATCACTGGACAGGGGGACAGCTCCAGGGAGATTTTGATATGTCAGATCTATTGTGCAAAGCAGGGCACAAAGGTCCAACAACTTTCATTTCATTTTTCAGTCTGGGCATAGTTATGCCTTGACCCCCGCGATAAAGTTAATATTGCATCGGGAAACCTAGAAATAATGTACAATGTTACTACATATTTTTCCATGCTCACATCTATTTGTGAATTTGCACTTACATAATCGGGAAACTAGAAAGTAATGTAGCATGTTACAACATGATTTTTCCATGCACAATCTATTGGTGAATTTTACGGAGCAAAAACATAATCCTGGCATTTACGCATAAAAATGAGTGGATGCAATAACACGTTTTGTATCATGCGCAGCCACGTTCAGATTTTTTTACGTTTCCCTGTTAATGGACTATTCAGGCGATTTGAGTTTTGAAAACCATCGGCGCTTACATAAAAAAATCTTTTAACTGCACATGTTACAGTGTTTGTTTTGATCAGGCCTTCTCTGTGCTGATTGGATACGAAGGAGATCTATCGATCCTTGCCATCGTATTTGCTTGGTTGGATATTCCATGACCTTTGGTGAATGTGCCAATTAAAAACCGGAATATAACCTAGCCTAACTATCGAAAGAGCTGCGACGATGCTTATTAGAGAGATAGCACTATTACGTACAAATTCCTCGAGAACGTTTTAGAGACTTTTGTACACGAAAAGGATAAGATTATTTATATAAAACTTTACCTAACACATCCCTCCTGTATTCGTTATTTATCAATCATCTCACGCTTGCCTTTCTACAAAGAAATCCAACAATGAAATACACGGATCACCAGTAATCCATCCTAATGCATTCCCAATGCTGGCTAAACAGTCCCGTAATAGATGTTGGAGCACAAACCCCGTATTCACGTGCATGTCTGAGTGAGGATAGAGACAACTAAAATGCCTAAATGCATTTGACATTTGCAGTGATCTCCTTCCTCTGACAACTGTATCCATATCACAAAGCATACACAGTGTGTGAATCACTACATCTCGTATTCTCACACACTGCACGTACACAGACGCACACCACACACACAACCACACACACACACAACACACACACACACACACACCACACACACACACACACACACACAGTCACTGATTCAAAACAGCAACAGGTTCTGAATGCCCCCCCCACACACACATCACACACACACACACACACATACTTGTTTACACTGACAATGTGGAGTACTTTTTGTTGCCGATGTCATCTTACCATCATTATGAGGTCTCCACAAAAAGTAAAGTACTGGGGTCAATTTCTTTCTATCAACAAAACCCATTCTCTGTAATACTAAAGAACGGGATGAAAGCTAAGAATAAATTGTAAATTAATTATTTTTCAACATTTTATTTATGACAACTCAATACCACAATTGTGGAGTTACATATGCTACTTTTTAGCATGATGCATATTTAGTCCTGACAGGAAGTACTCCACAAAACCTGTGAAGGGTGGAGTGTGTACTGCCACTTCTTTTCAGCAGTTATTTTTTGTTTGTTTGTTTGTTGTTTTTTTTAATTTGATCTAATTCATGTATAAATGTTTTTTCAGAAATGACGCAGCAGTTCGCAGCTTGTCTATGCCAGAAGAAACAGTTTGAATTTTTTTTCTTTGTTTGTATGGTTTTTTTTTTTTTTTAATTTTGATCTAAATTCATGTTATGTGTATTGAGAAAAGACGACAGCTGTTCCACTCCGTCCTTGCAGAAGAAACAGTTTTTAATTTTCTTCTTTGTGTCTTTGTTGTTTATTTTCCAATTTTTGATCCTAATTCATTTTTTGTATGTTTTCAGAAATGAACGACAGCTGTTCCTGCCATGTCTTTTTGCAGAAGAAAACAGTTTGATTTTTTTTCATTTGAAAGCAAACATTCAAAGTCCAGCAGTTGTTTTGTTCCTGTTTGTTTTGCACTTTCTTGGTGTCTTTTGTTGCATCTTGCAGTTGTGAGCTGTTCACATTCCAGAGTTACAAAGGAAAAATAATATTCTTCAAGGGTTCCCACGTCAATAATGAAAATGCAC
Organism: Conus ventricosus; assembly: GCA_018398815.1. NCBI lineage: Eukaryota > Metazoa > Mollusca > Gastropoda > Neogastropoda > Conidae > Conus > Conus ventricosus. The sequence continues at coordinate 7,559,386 of CM031617.1, forward strand.
CAGGTGTGAGCATGCAGGCATCCACCACACTGAGGTCAGGTCAACCCTCCTCCGAGATTCCTAACATAGGCAGTCTGGTGTCTAATGCCCCGCTTTGCATCCGCATGAAAGTAACTTGGCTCCTGGCTGTGTGTCAATAACTGTTAGTGGATGAATTAGAAGCCTGTGAGACCATCATCTGTCTATGTTGTGCACAATATCTCTGCAGCACTGTCCCAAGATGATCTTATATAAACACAATGAAAATGAACAACTCTGCAAGTTATCATGTCATTACTGATATTACTTTCTTATAACTAAGTTACGGTACTGGATACGAATTTCATCATTGTTGTGTAATAAAATCTTTAAACAAGATGCTTATAATGATTCAAACATACTGAAAAAGTGAACAGATTGAAGCAACTATCTCACTTCATAACTAGCATAAAAAGACCCACATAACATTTGTTTAACAACAACACATAACAAAAATACTCCCACCCAACCTCCTTGCTATTATAAAAATTCAAACACAATGTAAAAAAAACCACACGCAATACACACTCCCATACAAGTTAAAAGTTGAAATCAAAGCAAGAAGTCAAAAATGTTAAAATGGATGGGTTTTTTATATATACTAACCCCACCATTACCAGCGGCGCGGCGGGAATTTACACACACACACACACATCCTCCCTCCGACACCCAGCCCCCCTCCCCCTCCCTCCCCAAAATAAACAAACCCCAAAAAACCCCAACAACATCATTTAAGTGGCTACGGTCCAGGGGCAATATTCTCCTGATGCCTGAGGAAAAATTTTGGCAAAAATGACCCCACCTTTAATTTAAAAAAAAACAACAAAAAAAAACCCCAAACATTTGATGCACTCATTATATTCAAGAAAAAAAATCTCTAAAAAACCCAAATTTTCCTCTGAGAATGAAAAGTCACTTCTCTGAAAATTGTGGAACTGAGGACAACACCCTAGCCTGTAGTTCACACATACGTTCGAGTTTACTGTTAGGAATTTTTTTCAAGGAATCTTCTGTCTTGTCATGTTGTCTATATTTTGTTGATTTCCTGCGTGCCAGTTTTTGTAATGGGGCCGCGAAAGTAGAAAGAGGGGGGGGAAACAACAATTTGGGGCGTGAGATTGGCGATGTATCGAGGAAAGGGGGAGGGTGTTGTTGCGATATAGGGGGTGAAGAGGGGCAGTGTAGTAGACCTTATTTGGGACGGTACGTAGTTTGACACATTTGATTTTGCTTGTTGACATGGGTTGAGGTTTTTGGGTGTGCATATGTGAAAATGAAAGCATCTCTTATTGATTTACTCGGGGAAATTTGCATTACAAAGACCCGTTCATTTTTTCAGTTGGTCTTTAACCAAGAAGGGAAATGAAGGCCTCACCAACAATTAACACATTGTTCACTGATAAATAGTAAGACAGCCTATTAACTTGCAACGCACGCAATTACACAGAGCCATGACATTAATCCTGGGTCGCTGTCCTAAGGAGACTTTCGTTTCCAGATGCAAGAGCAGACTGGCTACCCTGAAATCAGTGGGAAAATTCAACATGGGATCCAGTGCAAGCCTCGATTTTAGGGTGCGCAAGGCTTAATCTTGGGCAAAACACTAAAAGAGTTGGGAGGACTACGACAATGTTCGCGTGTTAAATACCAGTGGCAGAAAAGACGTACAACAGCAACAACGCAGAGAAAGAAATCAGCTGGTAAAGCAAAGGAAAAGAAGGGAAGCAGTCACAAGCTGAAGGGAGGCCCAGAGTATTTCCAGGAGGATGTTAAATGATTGCAAGTGACAGTTGTATAAAGCACACAATTTCACCATACATGGAATGAGAATAATGCAAAGACTTCTTCATTTCTTTATTTTCGTCCGTTGGGGGTGGTATTTGACAAAAGTATTCAACAGAATGGCGTGAAATTTGACACACATATGGTAACACCTTTGCCCACAAATATGCAGAAAATTATAATTTAAAACAGTTTTTTGAGTTTATCTTGACTGATCCCTACATACATGTTTTTTCCTAACAGAACATATGCATGTTTTCCCTTCGTCCATAAGGATGCTGGCATTCAGATTTGAATAATCTCTTCTGTAATGACAAAAGTATTCAACAGAAGACATGAAATTTGACACACATATAGGTATCACCTTTACCTACATAATATTCAGAAGAGATTTTTTTATATCTAACAGATTTTTTGGGTTATTCCTTTGCAATCATCCCTTACATACATGTTTTTTCTCAGCGAAATATGCATGTTTTCCTTCGTCCATCAAATTGACGTGCATTCATATTAGAATAAACCCTTCTGTATTTTTTGTAGAACAGTCGGCAGTAATCCCCCCCCCCCCAACAAAAAAAAAAATCATGGCAATTAAACTCTCTTTGTGAAACAACGCGCCCTAAAAACCATTGTTTTTGATCCAAGATGGCCACCATTGCCATTACAACAACTCCACATTACTTTCACATTTCACTCAATATTTTTTAAGGAGAAGTTCTTGAAAAAAAAAATCATTCATGGCAAAAAAGTTATTTTTTTGTTTTGGGTCCCAACTATACTTTCGGTGCAAAGTTTGGCCTGAGAAGCTTTTAAAGGTAAAGTTTAATATGTTTTGGAAAGATGTATTTTGATGCATTTCATTTTTCTCTTCGACAGGACTGGAAAATATCAATTCCAAAGAGTTTGTAATGGAGCCCATATTTTCATGACAAATTTAAAAAAGATAACAAAACAATGCATTTTCCGGACTGGGCTGATAAAATGTCCATTACATAAAAGATCTTCTAAAGGATGATGGTCTTTTTAAAAACTTTTTTTTATGAGTTCAATTGAAAGTAATGAATTCAGTGCTCGTCCGCTAAATTTTATGGGAATCCATAAGCACATTAAAACATCATGAGGGAAAATAAACGTACATGTCACGAGCAACAGCTGTAGTGAAAGCAAACAAGTTATAGAAACGATATTGAAAACAACAATGGATCAAAATCTTTTATATATGTGATGATTGGTGCACCAAACCTACCATCTTCATGTGCAAATTGGAAAGAGTTTTGGACTAACAAATCAACAGCCAAAAGTTTTTCAAAACACAACGAGAATTCCAGAACATAACTAAGATGGTTTCAATAGAATTAACAACTAGAATCATAGTGACAAATTTCTATACTTTAAAAAAATGCGCGTAGCACACAGTTGTTTATGTGATATTTTGCAAAAGACAAAAAGATACGGCGTTTCCATATTTATGTAATTAGTACACACGTTCAATTCCTTTCGGAGTGAATTAGAAAACTATGTAAAATGCAATGTGTACATTGCGACAGACAGACATTCATTTAACGCTGGTCTTGTAACTCTCTGGCACTGATGAAAATATCGAAGATCAGTGATGCCCTTTCTTCCATTCTAATGCATGCTAAACATTTCGTGTCAGCAGTTGCAAATAGGTAAGGCAACGCCATCGGTTTTGTCTGGTTTCTCAGACAACTAAAATACATTAAGAAATGCATACAGATATGTTCACCTACTAGAAATGAGACAAGAAAAAATTCGATGCAAAATGGCTTGCATATAATACACTCTTAAAACTAATATCAAACTAAACAGAACAAGCCCAAACTAGGACAGTGCAAAACCAAATCAACAGGCTTTAAAAAAACTACAAGAGACATACATTGCCAAATCAAATTGACAAGCCTCTGCTTTGAGATACTGCAACAAATTAGCAAGCTCAAATGAGGGAAACTTTGTTAACCTTACTCTGGGCAGAGCTCAGCGAGTCATTTGTTCTGCCAAATCAAACTGACTACTCAAACTTGATACAGTGCCAAACCTAACTGACAATTCAAACATGAGACTTTGACAGCTCAAACTACAGATATTGCCGAGACCATAGACAGGCTCCACACATGAGATATTGCCACATAAACAGTCTGGAAAGTGCAAGTAATATTTCTAACTGAGGGGGGGGGGGGGGTAGTTACCGCCAATGACATTCACAAAGCACTGAGGAATAAGACAACAAAGCACAAAACTAGGACTTTGTTAACCAAATTGACGAGCTCTGCATGAGATCCTGCCAACCAAATTGGCAAGCACAAACGAGGGACCTTTGTTAACCTTATGGGCAAGCTCAGCTGATACCCTGCCAACTCAAACTGATTACTCCGACGGCTTGAGACAGTCCAAACCTAACTGACAATTCAAACAAGACTCTGACAGGCTCAAACTACGATATTGCCGGAGACCGTAGACGGCTCACACATGAATTATTGCCACCTAAAACATCTGGAAAGTCAAGTAATATTTCGAAATAGAGGGGGTGGGTGGGGGGGGGGTAGTTACCGCCAAGGACATAAACAAAGCACAGGATAAGACACAAGCTCAAACTAGGACTTTGATTAACCAAATTGACAAGCCTACAGAAGAGCCTGCCAAACCAAATTGGCAAGCTCAACGAGGAATGTGTTATAATCATATTGGCAAGCTCAGCTGAATCACTGCCAAATCCAACTGACACTCAGCTTGAGACAGTGCAAACCTAACTACAATTCAAACAAAAGACTTTGACAGGCTCGGGGGAGGGGTGGGGGTGTAGTTTATCGCCAAGGACATAAACAAAGCAGACCAGGAACAAGACACAATGCATTTCGACCTCTAGGGACTTCTTCAGGCAAAAACAAACAACGTTTTAGGACACTGTTCTAAATGTTATTTGCTTTTGCCTGAAGAAGACCTAAGAGGTCGAAATGCATGTGTCTTTCCCTCACTTTGTTTGTCTATGTCCTGGCGGCAGCCAACCCCCTCTATTTCTAAATGTAGCTTCATATCCACCCTCGGTCACTCTGTTGTGGCAAGTATAGTTTTTTCTGCACTTTGTCTTCTAAACTGAAAAAGACAAACTGCCAATGAGTCATAACTCAACCACATTCAGTGATATTAACAAAATCAATTCTCATAGAAAGTGTGCTATGTTCTCCCCACCATGGTCTTCAAAGACTCCATAAAAAAAGAAAACCAAAACACCAAGATACCTTTAGTAGCGAGTGTTTTCACAGCAACATAACTCCATGAGCACAAGCTTTGCTCACTCACACATGCACCCAACTTAGAGGTCAAAACACTTTGTATTCTTTTGTGGTGTTCATGCAGATTTTAAAGTAATGACTTGGAAAGTTAAGGACAATATGTTGGCAGTCATTTTTCACATTTTTGCTATAGAAACAAAACAATATGGCCCACCAAGCACAAATTCAGAATCAATGGCCTCTAATGTTTATCATGTATTGTTAAATCTGTTTTAAAATGGAAATAGACTCACTATCTTAAAAACGTTGCGGTAAAAACAGACCAGTAAAGTTTTATATTATTCATTTAAATGTGTTCATTCTAGGGGCGCCCAAATGGGGTGTGGCTAGGCCACCCAATTCCTTCTCCAGCAAATTATCTGGTAGTGGTGTGAACTTGTTTTACCCGTTGGGATACTAACACTGTACTCCAAAATATAGTCAGTTCACTCCGACTTCGTTGCGGTGCAGAAATTTGTGGGAAGAGTTGTGGAAACAGAGAGATAAAAGATATGGTAGACAGAAAGGACAGCAGACAACAGTACAGCAAAGAGGAGACCAGAGTTACCGAGAGTGAAAGGAAAAGGGATGTTACTAGCACAGAATGTCCAGGAGGGGGAACTATTGGACAAAAGACACCCCGGTATCTCCCCACGGGGAGCTGGCCATCCAAAATGAACTAATTATCATATAAAGTCATGTAAACATTACATTCGGATTTTTTGTCAAAGACAAGTTTTCCATTTTTGGTTTTTTTGCAACATGACCTGTACACGTTGGAGATTCCCAATGTAGATGTAGGCACTTCCAGTTCATGACTCACTCCTGAAGAGTTAGCATCCGCCAAGTTACTACCTCCCACCTCCTGAGATCCCCATGTAGAGACAGGCACGTGCGATGGATGACAGCACCCCTGGCGATGTTTGTTTCCCCTGAAGAGGTTTTCTGCCAGCCGTCTACCAACAACCAGAAACCGACATGAACAAATAGAAAATTGCACTTTAATTTTGCGCTGATTTGTTTTCAGAAACCAAGTTCTGAACAATCTTTCTTTCATTTACATCAACTGCAACCTTTCGTTGTTGTTATTGTTTTCTTTCCTTGTGCAAACCACTCGCAGGGCTACTTGGGTACTTGAGAGGCCTCTGGTTTATACCGAATGGCAAGACTGGTGCACAGTCGTTTTCAATTACCTCGCCAAAAAGACAAACATGCTCTAACTACGGATAATTTTTTAATTTCATATACGGCTCCTATATGAGAGATAACCACAGGATGCAAGGATTACAACACAGGATCACTGTAGAAACAGAAATGATTATCTGCACTTTTGCCAGCAGCCAAGATCAAACCAATTACTCACTGATATGGTGTGACAAGGTAATTGTCAAGTGATAGAAACAAGTCAAATGATGGTAAGAACATAGGTGAAAGGGTTAAATTACAACCGGTATTTCCCATGGATAAATAAGGTTACAAAATGAGAAATTGGAAAGAGCATATTCTAGCTAAAATCAAGACCCAAAACCAAGTAATTTTGTAAAATATCAAGAACCAATAAACACGATCTTAGCATTGTTGTTTTTGATCCAATACATTGAAAATAACAGCTGTTAACACACGGCACGAGATCTGATATTATATGGCTAGCAATAGTAAAAGAATTCCATCCTCTTTACAGAACCTTTTGCTAGAAGCAAAAAGTCAAGTCCAATCATTATAATTATTTCATTAACCTATTACAGAACTGGGTATCATTGAGCAAAATTACAGTATTTGTCGTTATACCAGCATTTTACACTGGTGTAATCGGCGCCAGTGAGATCAACTGAGGCAAGAGGAAAGCATCAGCGTCGAGTAAACTTAAAGCCTCAGTAAATGAACATTGTTTGAATAAGATAAAATTCCATTTCCATTTTGTTCTCATGACGTATTTGTATTATCATAGACTTCCAATAGCAAACGCTGAAAAAATGCCTTGGTTGACTGCTAAATTTGAAAAAGTGAACAAACTAAGTTCAGTTTATCACCCGTAACATCTCCAGCGCTCCTAATTTAATATTCCTGGAAAAGTGACATTGTCATCAATGGAATAGATGACAGACATTCGATTAAAGTTTTTCTGTTTTTTTTTCATGGCATCATGGTTTGTCTTGAGAAATCCCCACCTGGGCGGTTGGGCTGGTGTACAGCACCTATAAACGATCAATTTCCCTCTCCTTGGTTGTTCATCTCAGTGTCTATGGAAAGAATAGAGTTGTACCAGTACATCATTCCTCACACTGGTATACCGTGCTGAAAGATGGTAACTGCAGTTTAACCGATAATACCGGCAATACAGCAAAACCATTGCCTATTTCTGACATACACCAATTTTGTAACTTCTCATTTAAAATTATTACATCAAATAGGCATTATACAAACTAGTAGGCAATTGATTAGGCAAGATTGTATTTGGTTATCATTCATGCATTTTCCGAATGCGATAGGTAAATTCAACATCCACCTTTCGTTCCTCTATGACCAGTCAGTCAAGAATCTGAAAATCATTACTAAATTCCGCCCCCCCCACTTGCACAAATTTTGAGAACACTAGTTGTATTGCATCCAACCATCACCTGTTTATCAAGCAGCACCCCTCCCCCTCCCCAAGACAAACTGAACGCAAGAATCCCTCACGTCCCCTAGGATTATCTAATGCCAAGATCACCGCCTTCGTACGTTAACTAATGATTTAGTAAACTCACCAGTAAAATTATCAGCGGAAGAGACATGCTGCTTCAATTGGTGGGCCTCGTGAGTCCTCGTTTGTCCTTATGTCTCTAGGCTGGTAGAGCACACCCTAACATAACAAAAAACATAGCCTTGAACAATGGTCCTTCTATTCAGAGTAGCATCCTGCAAAATCTGTAAGTACCTGCCCAAACGTGTTCCTGTGTGACAGTGATATTAGCAAAGGTCATGGATTGAAATACTTGATAGTTATGACTTGAAACTGATAACCAGGGAGTGGTGAGAAAAACGATTTTATTATATACATTATGTAGTTCAGGTAATTAAAAACATGATACACATCTATTGACGCTTTTTGGAAAAGATAAATTAATGTCACAGTCACCAGCAGTGTTTGTGGACATATACCTGTGGTCAGAGAGAACTTGGTGTAATGAACTATGTCATTTTGCAGCATTGGTATGGTGATAGTGATTTAATACAATAATAGCATATGGGAGAAAAAAAATGTGTTTAAAGTTCTGTGTAAAAAATGAAAGGACTGCAAAAAGAACAGGAATGGAAGTTTTGTAAAACACAAAAAAAACAGTTTTAAAACAAAGAAGTAAAACAACTGTCTTTTTTCAATCCAGACTCAGAAGTGCCAGGTTAGCCCTGTGATAGAGACCATTGGACCATGATCCATGTTGGGGCTCAAATGCCATCAGTGCATGAAACGTTTATTTTCTACAAGTCAATTTGTTTTTGAATTCTTCTTCTTCATAAAATCCATAAATACAATGAACTCCCCCCAAAATACAATGAATCCAACATAGACCAACATCCGTGCGCTGTGGTTAGCGCCACAGACTTCTGACAGGAGACCGGGGTTTGGATCCATCAGAGAACACACAAATACATTGTGGGCTTTTGGCTCGATGGCGACCTATCCAGAGTTGAGTGTGCTATAGCACTAGTGGGAAACTGGGACCACCACACCCAAAAAAAATAAAAAAGTTTCATCCATGTATCATATGCTAAAATAGGAGTTGTTCAAATTTCCTGACCAACACTGCAGGGCCAGGTTGACGCTGGGGGATGAAAGGAAAGCGTACAGTACTGCCTGTCATGTAATCTCTAATCTGTACGATTGCTGTTGCCATCATCATTAGCATCCGCATCAAGAAATATTTTTTTGATGTGTCGGTTTGTGTAGCCTTTCAAGCATGCTCACATGGTACCTCTGTTTCGATTCTCCTTCACTATTTTATACCTGTGTTGAGTTTGTGTCAGAATCGTCGTGCTGGAGGGTACCCTGGGCTGTCGTTAAATGAAAGCAGTACGGTTTGCTAGCACGGGAGACTCACAAAGTTTTAGTCTGGTTCAGTGACAAGCTAATTATATTGTCATTAGAAGGGGGAATAGTCCGGTGGTGTCCCTGCGTGTTAAATCAGAACAGGCACTACTGAACACCATCAAAATGACTAAGCAGCAGTGCAGGGTGTCTTCTGGTGGGGTGTCTCACAGCGAACTAAACATTCATATCATAGTGCCCTGGGATGCCTGGTCTGCGACTGAGAATGAGCTCAGGACGGCTTCGGGAGGCTGGAATGAGCAGCACTGAGACGCCACTTGAAGCGGCAAGAAATGGGACTGAAAAAATCCCAATACAGCACAGGGAAAAAGTGCTTTACTTTGAACAGAAACTAAAAAAAACAGCAATATGTCCCGTTGCTTTGTTAGTTTGCTTTAAATTTTCCTCCCCTGGCCTTTACAATCAACTTCCGATTTTGTTCCGTCCCAATGTATATTCTACGATATGTATTTCCTTTTTTTGGTATGTTATACCATGAGGACAAAATAACTCAGCTTTCATCCATGCACTGTTTCCATAACAATGAAAACATGAACTCAGAGACAAAAAGAGACTCAACTTTTCATCCATGCACTGGTTCCAATACAATGAAACGATAAACTTCATTTGGAACCGTATTATCTCGCAGCCCCCTCCTCCCCTCCCATGTCTCGATCCCACTCTTCCTCCCTCAAGTATTCATACTAAGAAAAAAGAAGTACAAATTGTATATCATCGAAATTTTTCTAAAGCTTTTTCAGCTTTTGGGTGTTTATTCTTAATAATCGCCTCCAGATATTATTATACAGACAAAACAAAAACGGAATTGGCATTCCCATTAAGATGAAACATAAATACACGAGGGAACGAGTAGTGACTGATAAATGAGGGGCTTAGTCAATCGCCGCATGTTGCCTATCATTGGCATGGTTACATCACATCTGTTTTACCTCGTTTTTTTGTTGTATGTGAAAACCAGACAGCACAGTCATTTAACCTCAAACCCCCATTTACATCAGTAAATGTCATGGAATCTAGGGGTGGGGGATGTGATGATGGTTTTTGGTGTCTTCTCATTGCATCATTTCTTTAAATTATGAGCTTTGAGCACAGGTACCATACTATTGAATTAAGACTTTCTTGATTAAGTCCAGAAGGGCTTGGTCCCAGGGCATTTTACTTTTTTATTTAGGGCTATACAACCATGACAAAAAAACACTTAAGAACTAGCAAAAGAACGGAGAGAAAGCTAAACTCACCGCTGCTTCCCTTTGAGAACTGTTTTCGCTATCATTACTACCAGGAACGTAATCACTTTCAGCAGCAGTGGATGACAACCTGGGGAGAGAGATCGAGTACACATGAAAGTACCCATATGTGGAGTAATGTGGGATGACTTGGCCATGTAATACACCTGCCACACATACCAATATTGGTCACCTCAATCTTTGACATTTTGCTGCACAAACTTGATATTGATTGGGTTTACTTTTTTCCTTCAAGATAACCTATCCTATATCAAAATAACGAGATTGAAAATAATCAGCCCGAGAACACTTTTTGATGCATAAATTTTGGAAACTGACCATGGTTACGTCCTTTCATGATGATTATACACAACACCAAAAATGAAAGTCTGAAGAAATCCAATAACAAATGAAATCTCTAGTGGCATGTACTATTTCAAATGTAAAAATACGGCCTCCATCAACTTTGAAATTGAACAGAATTCCACTTTCATGATAATGCATCCTTTACCCAAATGACATGTCAGACCAAGGAAAGACATGTTTTCTTGAAACATGCCCTTCAATATTTGGGTCGGTCTCTTAAGGTGTTTTTTTCTGGCCCTGACGTACTGTTTCAGGCTGTGGTGAGGTTTTTTTTGTGTCTGTGTACTGAACCATAGAAACAAAAGTCTACTGTTGGCAGCAAACATAGGCTTTGGCGGGTTCCAAGAACCAATTTTACTTTTCCTAAGTCATAAAAGGTCATCATATAAGTTAGTGGCTCATAGCCTATAAGCGGTTTGTGACCAACAATTCACAAACAAATCCGGCTAATTAATTTTTGACATTGAGATTTGCCTTGGGGTTTTCTCGGTGTGGAGCAACGGGAAAAAGTACTCCATAAAACATGGTACTCCACCGCCCGGTGTTGGGTATGCAATTTTACATCATAACGTAAGGTAACAACACACACACACACAACACACACACCAGAGGATAAAGAGAGAGAGAGAGAGAGAGAGAGAAGAGAGAGAGAGAGAGAAGAGTTTTTAATAATGTAGGCCACAACCTTAACGAAAGGATGTGTGAACGTTGTATTAAGGAGTCCGATCATTGAACAGGAGCAGACACTAGAGTATTTCATTTGCTACTAAATCTAGTAACGGAGGCGGTGCCACCAATAGCAGTTTCAGCTGCACACCAATAAACGATGTTGAAATATTACTATGTCAAAATCTTGATGAGATTTCTGTATTTGTGTTTTGAATCTCATAAATAGCTTGACCTTGGGGGGGAAAGCTTGAAGGAAATTACCTTGACTCCCTGATGCTTTGATCAGTCCTGAAATGCTGAAATGCAGTAATACGGAATGGAAGGAAATGGAACAAAACAGAAATGTAATCATACCCATTTCAATCAGCGCATTGCTCCATCTTCTCTCCAAGCTGTAAAATGGATGAAACAGATCTGTAGGAATGCAAAGAACCATAATCCTAAAATGCTATTCTAACATCCTAATGTTTAGTATTGTCAAATCTCTCAACCCTTTTTGTCTCAGAGTCTTTAGCAGAGTGTTGCAAAATGGGCAACATCGTTCTTGATCAAAGCTGGTTTTTCACAAAGAATGTCAACAGTTTCAACTCATATATTTTCTCACTCTGCTTTCCAATTTCCTATCACTTTTTCCTCAATTTCTTTTCTGGTCATCCCAATAGTACACCAGTGCATCTACTGGCTGCTAGTTTTGCTTTCGATCTGGGCAAATTTTAAAATAAACTTTCCAGGATAGACTAGCCCCACCTTGATGTGGATTTATTTCAAAAGTGTAAGTCCATCACCCATATAAAGTGTAACTATGTTTTGACAAAGCAAAGACTTACAGTTTATTGTATGCACTAGTTACCTGACCTGAAAAACCATTCATTTTTAAAATCGTAAGCTAAATGTTTCTGCAAAGGTGGAGAAAAGATCTATACCCCCCACCCAATCCATTTTATCTGCTTTTTAGGCCGTACTCCTCTTGCCTTTCTCGTGGTGATTAGTGCCACCTACTTGTCTCATTTACGTGGCTCACAGAGAAATTTGGGGGGGGGGGTGGGGGGAGGGGGAGGAACTTGTCTATGACATTGAAATTTTAATGCCACCAGCCACCTGGCGAAGTGGTTTTAGCGTCGCGGACTCCCGGCTGGGAGTCGTGGGTTTCCGAATCCCCATCAAGTCATGTGTGTTTTTCTGCCCCGACCGGCTCCTATCCCCCCAGTGTTGAGTTTGCTGCGGACTCATTTGGAAGACTGGGACCACACAGTCGAGTTTCATCCACTTAATGGATGCGTTTCTGAGAGTGTTGCTCAAATTTGCATGACCAACACTGCAGGGGGCTGTATCCTCGGGCCTGGTTGACGCCGGGATATATTAAGAAAGGAAGCGTAGAGTACCGCCCTGTCCATGTAGTTTCACACCAAATGGAAATCCGTAGCATCACCTTAATCATCCTCATTCTCATCGATCAGCATTAAAAAAAATAATGTCTCAAGTTCTGTGGCCCTTCATGC
>CM031617.1:7577322-7603837 GCA_018398815.1 Conus ventricosus
TGGGAGTGTTTACCTCTCGATCCACTGAAGAGAAAACCTCGCTGCATGTAGCGTATGTAGATTTCGCTCAAACCCAAGATGTAACCACATTCAACAGACATTGGGTTGCCGCTGACATGACCAGTGCCATGCTCTGTTTGTTGTCATGGTGTTCTGAACCTTGCTATTGGTGGTGGTGGTCGTGGTGGTGGTGGTGGCATTGCTGTTGCTGTTGTTGTTTTTGGTGGTGGTGTTGGTGGTGGTGGTGGTGGTGGTGATGATACTGCTGTTGCTGTTGTTGTTGTCGTTGTTTTTGGTGGTGGTAATAGTGGTTGTGTTGGTGGTGGTGGTATTGCTGTTGCTCTTGTTGTTGTTCTTGTTTTTTTCAGTATGATAGAATTTTTAATGTGTTGCAACAGTGTTGCTATGGTCGTTGCAACGCGTTGAAAATTCTTTGACTTGTTCAGCAAAGAAAAACATTATGAGCCAGAAATCAGACGTAGCAAGCTTGGAGTGACGACAGTCAAAGGACCTCAGGAGTTCAGACGTATTTTGCTACATAACAGTCTATATATACTGACAAAACACAAATTCATTGGAGCAAAGCTTAGTCTTTGATGGCTACAACGTGCACTTGTAAGTTGTCGAGTTTAACAACAGCCAGTTCAATGGCAATGACACTTAATACTTAAAAAGGGAAAATGTGAAGAAAAAAGATGAACGAATGATACCCATGTCTTGTTCATGAATGTCATTTTTCGAGTTTGACTATGAAAATGTATTATAATGGAAAACGTTTTAGCAACAGACTTCAGAAAGAAGGAAAATAGATCAGAAACAAATAAACTAACAAGTTGACCGAATTTCATTACTGAAAATCAGAACAGGAAGGTCGCGCTTCACAGTTTATTTCACGCCTTTTACACTGTTATTAAGCGTTTCCTGCCTTTTACACTGTTATTAAGCGATTCCTCCCTTACGGTCTTACAAAGCAGGGTAAGTGCTAACACAAAATATAGAAAATCGCACTACAGGAATACAGGACAGCTGTCATAACAGAAGACTCAGTTATTCGAAATACTGCCTCACAGAGACTCATTCAACATACTCGGACATGTCGGAATAGTAGTGTGCCCGGCATAATTATCTGTGATGTGTATACACTGCTGGGTCATCTACGCTATCGGTCCGCTATCTGTCTGGGGGCGTTTCACGTCGGACTTATTAGCTGCCCTTGTGGACATGTCTTAAGAAACGGCGGACAGACGTGATCGGAGTTGGCCAGCGAGCCTCTCCCCACCCCCCCCCCCCCCCAACCCTGGTGCTGATACGCTTCGTCTCCATGGGCCACATTTGTGGATGATCCAGCCCGAACACACTCACTGCCACTTAACACGTTACCTCGATTTCACGGCTGGGTTTACTGCTGAAATACATTCAACAGCAAAAGCTTAAGCCAAAAATAGGGTGTCTTGCAATCACACACACACACACACACACACACACACACATGCACACACACGCGCACGGACGCACGCAGGCAAACACACACAGAGACACATACTGTATGTATGCATGCATGCATGTATGTATGTATGTATGTACGTACGTACGTACGTACGTATATATATATATATATATATATATATATATATATATATATATATATATATATATATATATATATATATATTATATATAAAAGTCAAAGTAGATAAAAATCAAAACAAACAAGATAAAAATATCCCAAATTTTCGGCTTTATTTGCCTTCGTCAGGGGTACAGACTGTGACAGTAAAAAGCTCACAAAACATAGAAAGAAAAGCCGACAAACGACAGAAACTTTATAAATGTTTAATTTCATTATCAGTGAACAACATTTTGTCACTTTCATCGAAAAAATCATTCTTTCTGATTAGACAGGGGAGCCTGAATGAGACTACCCCCCAAAATGACATTCACAAAAAGAGTGTTTCTTTACAGTCTGATCAAAACCGAGTGTGCCCCCCTCGTGCTGCCACACAATCCACACAGCGCTGCCTCATGGTGTTGACTGTTCTTGCATTGAGTGCCTGGGGGAGGTTTGCCCACTCCTGCTGCAGGTAGTGCAGCAGCTCCTGTCGATTTGCCGGAACAGGGTGATTTTCTTGAACTCTCCTCCCAAGCTCGCCCCAGATGTTCTCAATAGGGTTCATGTCCGGGCTGTTTGCCGACCATGGCATCCTGGTGATGCCAGCTTGCACAACAGAAGTGTTCACGGCTCGACAGCGATGTGGGGTGGCATTATCGTCCATGAACACAGCCTGAGCCCAATCTGCTGGAGTGCTGGGACAACCAAAGGCCGTAAAATCTCCTGCAGGTAGCGTTGGCCATCCACATGGTACAGGGGAGTCTTGTGGTGACTGCTGATGCCCCCCCCCCATACCATGACGGAGCCACCATTAAAAGCGACGACCTCCTGGATGATGTCATCTGCCAGCTGCTCCCTGGGACGCCGCCACACCCGAATGCGTCCATCTCGTGGCTTCAACTGGAACTTGGACTCATCGGTGGAAAGCACCATCAGCCACTGAGCCCGAGTCCATGTTCAATGAGCTGTGCACCAGGCCAGGCGACGTGCCCGGTGGGCCGCAGTCAGTTTTGGTTTCCGGACTGGGCGCCTTGCTCGAAGGTTGGCAGCATTGAGGCGCCGCCGTATGGTCATCTCACACACTGCTGTGTTAGTGGCAGCTTGGAGCCGACGCCTGATGGTGTTGGAGGTGGTGGTCCTGGTCCGAAGAGCATGTCTACGGACTAACCTGTCATCTCTTGCAGTGGTCTTCTTTGGCTGGCCTGGACGGGGTCTCTCTTTGACAGTTCCAGTGGCTTGAAAACGTTCTCTCAGCCGAATGATGACGGAGTGGGACACTTGTAGTCTTCTGGCCACTTCTCGAACGCCAACTCGATCCTGCAGCCATGCAATCGCCCGGATCCGGTCAAAATCAGACAGCTTGCGTCTTGGAGGCATTTTTGTGTTATGAAGAATTATGCACGTTGGGCTGCTTTTAGGGGCATTCCAGTCAGTAAAATGCTCTGCAATGCATTGGTTTTTGCACGTGGATTTGGAATTTTAGTGCAAAACCGTTTGAAGGAGTGTTCACTTTTGCTTAAAAAAACAAGCAATTTTGACAAGAATCTCCAACTTTCAACCCCCCCCCCCTCTGCATGCCGCACGTGACAATAAGACAGCTTTCACAAGCTTTGCGGAATACTCTGTTAACCCCTTAAACCTTTCCAGTCGAATTGTTCGAAAAAATGCATTGCTTGTATTTTTGGCCAATTTAAAAAGAAAGGGCCTTTTTCGGGGTGGTCCTTAATTAAAGTTCGACCCTGTATATACCAAGGCGACTCAAAAGATTGAAAGCTTTTTGGGGTATGTCATGCATTTATTCTTTAGCCATTACAGCCATGTGATATATAGCCAGGCATCTGTCTGTCTGAATGTGTGTCTGTCTGTTTGCTTGTTTCAATCTCTGTCTTTCTCAAACTGAAACACACACACACACACACACACACACACACACACACACACACACACACACACACACACACACACACACTCACACACATACACACGCGCGCACGCGCGCGCGCGCACACACACACACACACACACACACACACACACACACACACACACACACACACACACACACACACACACACACACAGAGTGAGTGGTATGACGGAAGTGACCAGTGTGACAGAAGTGACCAGTGTGACGGAAGTGAACAGTGCGACGGAAGTGAATTATACAATGGAGAGCATAGATCATCTGAAACAGCTCGCTCCATATGAAAATACCTCAGACCTAATCTTCAATATCGTCTGTCCCACTGTGTGTATGTTTGGATTGTTCGGTAATTGTATGATCATTCTGATCATGTTTCGTCTTCCTGCATCTACTTCCAGTGTTTTCTTCCAGGTTCTGGCCTGGTCTGACCAGTTACTCTTGATACTACTGCCTTTGAATCTTGTGCTCCATGGGTATTTTGGCTTGCCCTTGTTTGAAGACTTGGGCTCCTGGGCTTGCAAAGTTTCCACCATGCTGCAATACACGACGCCCCCTGTGTCTGCATGGATGCTGGTGGCACTCACTGCGCTAAGAGCAGCTTCTGTACTGTGGCCACTTCGCGTCAGTGTTGTATGGTCAAAAAGAATGTCTCAAACTACAGCTGGTGTACTGATTGTCGTGTTGATTTTGATCACTTGTCACCATCTCTACGGATATGGGATGGTAAGCACAGGGTGTATGCAAACTGTATCAGGAATGTACGAATGGTTTTCTGAAATGGTTTGGCCTTGGATAGACCTGCTGCAGTCTTCTTTCTTACCTTTCACATTGCTAGCGGTCAGCAACAGCGTTCTTCTCTGGACAGTCGTCAGGTCAGTCAGACAGTCAGACACAATTCTTAGTGCACAACAAGCCAGCCAGCGTTCCAGACGACAGAAAGTGCCTTCACTGACCGTGACACTGATCGTCACCAGTGTCTCTTTCTTCCTTCTGTCCATGCCCATCTCCATTGCTATGATCATCTATTCCTACATTGATCTGGACGACCCGGTGGTAGAAGGACGGTTTACAGTGGTCCATACGGTCACTGGCGTGATGTGGCACTCCAACAGTGCCATCAACTTCTACCTGTATTGCCTGACTGGTGGCAAGTTCAGAGCGGAATTTCGGAAAATAATGTACGGCCTGGTCTTGTTCATAGTCCGTTCTGAGTGCAGAAACACCAGGTAAATTAACAATGACGTTATTTCGTGGTTTACGGTGGATGCAAAGATGCAATTGATTAAAGTGAGAGCTGCCGTTGATAGTGTAGTTGACCAGATCATCAACTACTAAATAATGCACTACAACGTGGATGACAGTGATGCAATTTACTGAAAGCGTTCTGTAAACGTTTCAAAACTTTAAAAAAAATAGTAAACTGCCATTCTGGTATTTGATGTGCCTAAATGAATAGGACAAAGGAAGGACAGAATGAGTGGAGAACTAAGAAACACGTTTGTAAATATGAACAATTTTCAATTCAATTCAATTCAAATTTAATCCTTTGACCCCTGCTGGGGCATGGAGGATACAAATGTAACAAAGAGAAATACGAAACTCACTCAGAACAATGTGTGAACATAGTTGCGAAATGCTGAATTCTGGTGAACTGTAACGATCTCATTAAACAATCTTCCCATTTTTTTAGAAACTTACTAATATTCAAACAAATGCGTCTTCCTTTTTGAAATAAATTACAAAAGTTGAAAACAGACTTTGGTTTTAGATATTTTTTAGGGATGAATTTTTCACGAAGTTCATTATATTTTGGACATTCCATGATGCAATGGAATTCATCTCCAATTTCACCCATTTCACAGTTACGACAAATACGCAATTCTCTTGGAACATTATGGTGTCTTCCAATTTCAATTTGCAATTTATGGTTACTACATCTAAATTTGAATAAAGGTATAACATAAATATCTGGTAAGGTAGAAATATAATGTTCTTTTCCAAAGACAGTCTTTATACTTTTATAGAATACACACTTGTTGCTGTTTTCAAGAGAACTGCGCCAATCACGAGCATAATTATTTTGCAACTCCTTTTTAACACACTTACATAAGTTATTTCTGTTTGTGAATGAATGAGATTCCCAAACACAATCAAAACCAGTTTCAAATAAATGCTTTTAACATAACTAAGCCATGGTGAAACGAAAATTCCTTTTGTATATACAGCCTTTGTCAAAAGAAACGCGAAACGATCTCCAACGAAGCGACCCAAAAGGCTAGTTTGAAACGGACCATAGCTGACCTGGACGGCAGACAGTTCAATGTCACATTTCCCGTTGTTTGGTGTCTGCGTACGTGCAAAGCATGCATAGTCGATAAAAAACACTCCACGCATGAGTGTATCCGGAGAGAAAAGTGACAGAAAGAGGGACGAAGAGACACAAAGTGAGAGAGAGAGAGACAGAGAAAGAGAGACAGAGAGAGAGACAGAGAGGTGGAGAGAGAGAGGGGGGGAGAGAGACAGAGAGAGGGGGAGAGAGAGAGGGGGGGACAGAGACAGAGAGAGGGGGAGAGAGAGAGGGGGGAAAGAGACAGAGAGAGGGGGAGAGAGAGAGGGTGGAAGAGACAGAGAGAGGGGGAGAGAAGAGAGGGTGGAAAGAGGACAGAGAGAGGGGGAGAGATGAGAGGGTGGAAAGAGACAGAGAGAGGGGGAGAGAGAGAGGGGGGACAAGAGACAGAGAGAGGAGGGAGAGAGAGAGGGGGGAAAGAGACAGAGAGAGGGGGAGAGAGAGAGAGGGGGGAAAGAGACAGAGAGAGGGGGAGAGAGAGAGGGGGGAAAGAGACAGAGAGAGGGGGGAGAGAGAGAGGGGGAAAAGAGAGACAGAGAGAGGGGAAAGAGAGAGAGAGGGTCTGAAGAGACAAGGGACATGACAGAAATCAACTCTGTTTGGATTTCGAATTGGTCCTGAAAAGGACCGAGGTAACAGCAGAACGGGACATGGGATTGTGCATGCTGTCAATATCTGGTTTGACGCCCTGCGTTGTTGATGACCAATCGGCAGCGGTTCGGCATGGAGACCACTAAGCGCTGCAGGAAAGCTGGTGGAATTCTGTTCCACTGTCGGACAATTTCTTGTTGGAGTTCGACGGCGTTTCCTGGTCGGCGGGGTTGTTTGTTAATGTGCGCTTCAAGTATGCCCAGACTTGTTCCATGGGATTTAAGTCTGGACTGAAAGTGGCCAAACCATTGTGGGAATTTGATTCCGTCGTAGAAATTGTTGCGTGGCTTTTTGCACATGGGGCCCGGGGGCATTGTATGTTAAAAACTCGTGAGCCTGGTTTCTTTGGAAAAAAAGGGACGACAACTGGCTGCAGCACCTGATTGATGTAACGTGCTGCATTCACCCCTCCCCCCCGGGACCTCGTTTGCAGCTGAAAAAAAAACGGGCCTAAAAGCTGTTGACCGTACGGGCCCACCCCACATCAGGGACAGATGTTCCACTGCAAAAATTGTGCTCCTTGATGTGACGGGCTTTAAAAAGCGCTGCCCCCGTGGTCTCCAGACCCGATCATTGTTATCAACCTTGTCAACGCAGACTCGGCATTCGTCATTGAACAGCACTTCATTCCATTCTGCTGCCAGTTCGCGTGTTGATTGGCCCATTTTCTGCCGATGGAGTCTGTGTTGTGCAGTCAATCTCGAACCCCGATATGGACGGCGACAAAAAAAAAGGTGGTTTCGACGCAGCAGACGAATTATTGTCGATGGCGACGTGTTGTTGTGCCTGGCAGTGGTTGGAAGCGTTTTGGTAGGGGCCCATTCCTAAATGAGCGCACCACCTGTCTCTGTGTCCGTGCGGTCAACGCTTGTGGTCGGCCTGCTCGTGGAGCGTCTCTGTGGAGCCAGTCACCAGATAGGGGTTTCCCTCAGTCGGTAAATTGTCGAGTGGTGGACATTCAGTCTGGCTGCGATCACCTGGGCTGACGAGCCTGCGTACAACTACCAATGGCCCGTTCTCTGTCATTTTTCGTGGACGCGGCATTTTGCTTTTTTACCTGTGTGTTGCACCTTTGATGCGCTCCTGTTTTTCAACCCATTTCTTTTGGAGATGTGAGAAAGTTTTTCTGAGCAGGAGCATCTTTTTCACGGGTTGTGTCTTGGCTACAGTGTAGAAGCTTGAACAACCGCAATAGCAGTTCCCACGTGCCTCACTAACCACACTGACCACAGCCGAATCTGATGAAAACGAAAGCACATAAAGAAACCAGTCTTCAGCATGCCTGACCCACAGACCGACTCCACATATAGTCTGTTTCCAGAAGCGACAGTAAAGGATTGTTTTTCGCGTTTTTTTTTGACAAAGGCTAAGTTCATGTAAGATATTATATACTTTGTTTTTAATACTTCTTAGAATCAGGAAAAAACTAGTTAGCCCAGAACCTTATCATTCTTACTTTAATCAGTACAGATAAAGGTAGATTCCGGTTTCACCATAAATCATTGAAGTCATTGTAGTTTTATTTAATCTAAAAAAATACTTTAAAAAACGTAATTGTAACTTTTCTAATATATCAACATTTTCATAACCCCAAATTTCACAACCATACACAACACAGGTACAATATGGAATAAAATAATTGTATGCAAACATCAATTGGCAATTTCTGCTTCCTTGCAATTTGTAATATGAAAACATTGCCTTGACAGCCTGATTATAAGCACGACGTACGCACGAACGCACGCACGCGGGGCACGCACGCACACACACACACACACACCACACACACACACACACACAAAACACACACACACACACACACACACACATCCACCCAAGATAAACTAAACATCTAAAAAAAATATCTGCTCAGCTGAATTCTGTTATCAATATTCCACCAGAAGTTCAGTTACATCATCAGCTCATTTCACGTACTTACGAAGGCCTGCCAAGCCTAGGAGAGGCAGACTGTAACAGAGACGTTACAAGTTCCTAGTAATCTTCTTTCCCCCTTTTCCAAACAAACCCCACTTTAGATAACCGAGTGCATCCCCCGTACCAGGAAGTCAAATTCATTTAATCTCAATGCTGTCTCTAATAATCATTCTAGACTTTCTCCTGAGGAAACGCTGTTTCAGGGGAACAGATCATTGATGCAGTGAAAAATAAAAGACAAAGAAAAGGAACTTGGAGCGTGTCTTCACTGCACTGTTCCTTGATGTAAAGGGCCGGAGATTTTCCTTTGAGTGGGCAGACGTATCATTCCTTGGATCCATGTTCGGTGTATCAGCCACTACACTCCAACGTCTGGCACCGGATTTGCCGTACGCTACAAGCTTCCCAAGAATCTAGATAGTCTGTCTGGAGGCGTATAAATCAATGTGTGATGTTGCGCCTTTGGTTAGTGAAAGATGCTTGTGACTGTCATCAGCAACTTCGCTTTGACAATGACAACCTATGATTACGTTCAAGAGGCCTTGTAAGAGGACTTCAGCTGCATACGTCATTTCACAAAGACAAGCTGATAGTCCCTGAGGATGTTGATGTGCGAGTATTCATGGATTAATCCTCTTCAGTGAAAGATAAGATAAGATAATGTTGCTTATAGCCCAGCCGACCGCAAAGGGCCACATCAGGGCTGTCACCACGTTAAAACCAACTCACAAGTCATTAAAAAACAAAAACAAAACAAAACACATACACACTTTCACACATCTCTTTAAATGATATCTTCTAGAAACGCACCAGAAACTTCGTTAAAAATCTTTCTTCCATAAAATCTTAAATCAGTGAAAAATGTTAATCTCTCTCAAAAACTCAAAGATCACGTCAGGCGGGACATCTCTGAACAGGAATTTCATGGACTCTGGTGTAAAATGTTTGTGTCTCGCATCGTGCAAGTCCCAACACCCTAATAGAATATGTTTCATTGTGAGTGGCACATGACACGGAATGCATCACGGAGCTTCTTCACTCTTTAAAAGGTATGAATGGGTAAAATACGAATGGCCGGTGTGCAGCCGGCACAGAACCGTTTCCTCTTTACGACCACCAGACGTAGATGGGAGGAACTCCTTAAGGTTTGGACGGATCTGAGTTTGTTATCCGTCTGGGTATTCCAATCCTCCTGCCAGAGGTCTCTCACATAATCATTAATTTTGGGTTTCAGATCTGAGCAGGGAATATTTATGTTGGACAATTTCTCTCTTGTGGCATTCTTGGCTAAACGATCAACCATTTCGTTCCCTCCGATGCCAACATGACCAGGAACCCAAGCTAGAGTAATGTTGTAACCATCCACTTTCAACTTGCTAAAAAGTTCAAAGAAATGTAAAAGTTCTGGATGTTGAAGGTTGCAGCCAGCTATGGCCTCCAAAGCTGACAGCGATTCCGACAGAACCAGAAAGTCCCTCTTCGTAGATTGTGAGATTATCCTCAGCGCCAGAACCAGAGCAGTAAGTTCAGCAGAATAGACAGAAGCAACCGGAGGTATATGTTCTAACAGTATCTGAGAAGGAGCACCAGGGCAATAGGCTGCACAGGCCACTCCATCCTCAGACTTGGAACCGTCAATGAAAATTTTCTGATAGGATGGGAATTTTGAATAGAGTTCAGCATACAAGGCCTTGTATGCCAGAGAGCTGGTAGACTCTTTACGAAAGGCTGCAAGATCAAAACGAATCTCTGGTGTAAAAAAGGTCCACGGAGGCTGATCTGGAAACCTGGAAAAATCGGACACAACTCCTAGGTCTAGACCTGCATTCTGCACGTGAGGCTGCATACGAAGACCAAACGGCGGAATACAGTTAGGGTTGGTTTCGAATTTGCTTTGAAACTGGGGGTCAAAGCCACAGTCATAGGCAGGATTCTGCGGTTCTAAGAACAGTCTGATATAGTAATTTAGAGACATTTTCAGCCTGCAGTTGGACAGTGAGGGTTCACTTGCCTCTGCGTACAGGCTGTACACAGGGGTGGTGCGGAATGCTCCAAGACAGAGACGAAGCCCTTGATGGTGGATAGGATCCAAGAGTTTCAGATAAGAGGGTCTTGCAGAGCCGTACACAGCACAACCATAGTCCAGTTTGGAACGGACCAAGGCTCTGTAGAGGTGCAGCAAAGATTTCTTATCAGCGCTCCAGTCAGTGTGTGCTACGACCCGCAGAATATTCAGAGCTTTCTGGCAAGAGGTTTTGAGGTTTTTGATGTGGCTGAGAAAGTTAAGTTTTGGTCAAAAATAACTCTCAGGAATTTGGCTTCTTTTACAGCTGGAATGGTGGACTTATCCAGACAAATTTCAGGATCAGCAAAAATTGACGAAAATTGTGAAAATGAATTGACTGAGTTTTGGTACGTGAGAAGGTAAACCCGTTTTCCTCGGCCCACTGTTGGATTTTGTTGACACAAAGCTGGAGTCGACGCTGTACGCTGGCGTAAGAAGCTCCAACTGTGTACAGCGCAAAATCGTCAACGAACAGAGAGGACTCAGAACCCTGGCTTACCGATTTGACAATATCGTTGATTTTAATGCTGAAAAGGGCTGGAGAAAGGATGCTCCCCTGAGGTACACCCAACTCATGCCCATGGATGTCAGAGAGTGTGGTGCCAACACGCACCTGGAACTGTCGATCAGCCAGGAAGTTTGGGATAAACAGAGGCAGATGACCACGAAAACCCAGTCTGTGCAGGTCCATAAGGATTTCTGATTTCCACGTAGTGTCGTACGCTTTTTCTAGGTCGAAAAAGATAGCGACACATGCTGCTTATTGACAAAGGCGTTGCGGATGGTGGTTTCCAGACGGATTAGATGGTCAACTGTCGAGTGGTACTTCCGGAAACCACACTGTTCACTGGCCAAAAGGCCATCGGTTTCCAGCTTCCACATCAGACGGGAGTTGACCATCTTTTCCATCAGCTTACAGAGGCAGCTAGTCAGAGCTATTGGACGATAGTTTGAAGGGTTGGTGAGGTCCTTTCCAGGCTTAGGAATTCGAATGATCAGGGCTTTCCGCCAGGAAGGCGGAAAGTACCCTGTGGTCCAGATATGGTTATAGACTGTGAGAAGAGTCTGGAGACAGCTTTCTGGAAGATGTTTCAAAACCAGATAATGAATATTATCCAGACCAGGGGCAGAATCAGTGCAGGTTTGTAAAGCTGTTTTTCAGTTCATTGATTGAAAAAGGGAGATTGTAGGTTTCAGAGTTGTCTGATGTGAAATTGTGTAAAGATTTCTCTCTGACTTGTTCGTTTCTTAAAAAGGCTGCAGATATATTTGAAGATGAGGAGGTCTGTTGGATGGTGGAGGCCAACAGATTGGCACAGCTTGTTTGTCAGTAATCAGGAGCATCGGCAAGTTTCAGGTGATGAATGGAGGGGTTGGTGTTCTTCCCTTTGATTTTTCTAATGATGTTCCAGACTTTTTTCTCTGAAGTTTTAGATGTCAGCCCGGAGCAGAAGTTTCTCCAGGACTGACGTTTACTGATTTTGAAAGTGTGTCTCGATTTGGCACGGAGTTTCTGATGGACTCGAGCGTTGGGACCTGAAGGTCGTTGATATACCCGACGCTGAGCCCGTTTGCGTACTTTTGAGATTTGTTTGCAGTCAGAGTTAAATCAGGGTGTTTTGGGCATTTGGAGTTTGTCGGAAGACATTGGAATACAGGTTTCAGCACAGTTATCACAGTATTGGTCAGACATTCTGCTGGGTCTGGACTCTGAAGAAAATCAATTTCCTGGAATTCTTTCGAAATATTGGTGGCAAAAAGATCCCAGTTGGCCTTCTTATAATTAAGATGTTGTGAGAGAGAGGCGGTTTCAGTTAATACGGACTGTAAAAGAACAGGGAAATGGTCACTTCCGTGTAGATCGTCATGGACAGACCACTCATAGTCCAGGACCAGCGAGGGGTCACAAATCGACAAATCTAAACACGAAAGTGAACCTGTGGAAGAGTGGAGGTAAGTTGGAGCTCCATCGTTCAGACAACACAAATCAAAGTCAGAAAGGACATCCTCAAGAAGCAGACTTCTGGATGACGTACTGACACTACCCCAAAGAGGATTGTGACCATTAAAGTCACCCAACAGCAAAAAAAGGTCGAGGAAGTTCTCCGATCAGACTGACAATGTCCTGATGACAAACTGGGACAGAAGGTGGCAGATACAATGAGCAGATTGTAACAGTCTTGTGGAGAGTGACTCTTGCAGCTACAGCCTGAAGGGAGGTAGTCAGAGCGACAGGACTAAACAAGTTTTATGTAAAAGAAGGGCAACACCACCCGACAGTCCCAATGTGGATGGTCGTGCAGGTTTGGAAAGAACATTAAAGCCAGAAAGAGTGAAGGTCTTCTGGCTTTGAATTTTTAGTTTCCTGAAGAACCACGACGGAAGGTTTCATAGTTTGACACAGAAGCTGCAGCCCCTCAAAATTTGAATTTAGGCCACGGATATTCCAATGGATTAGTTTACTATCCATGGTGCAGAGGACGAATAGGAGAGAAATCAGGTCATCTCCTCATCAACGTCTGCAACCAATGGAGCGAATTTATTGCTTAGTTTCACTGGACTAGTGTGGTCTTCAGACCTGCTGGCAGACTTGC
Source organism: Conus ventricosus (assembly GCA_018398815.1). Lineage (NCBI taxonomy): Eukaryota > Metazoa > Mollusca > Gastropoda > Neogastropoda > Conidae > Conus > Conus ventricosus. The sequence goes on from CM031617.1 coordinate 7,590,447, forward strand.
CCACAGGTGAAGAAGGCCTGGATTTTGGAGATGGTGGAGGTTTCGTCATCTCCACCATCTCCACACTCGGCTGAACTCCCTTACCAGCACGAGCACTGCTCATGGAAGGTCGAGGTGGGAGGGCTGGTTTTTTTATCTGCCAAGCAGCAGATGGAGTAGACTGCTGGGCAGTTTGGGGGTGGCGGAATTTTTGCCTCCACCAGGGGCACCTACTTTGGGTTGGGAGGTGGTGGACTTGTTTCTACCAGAGGTTAACTTCCTTCCTTGCAATGTCTTGGTGAAAGTAAAATCGTCAATCTGGCAGCTAACTGAACGTGTCGAAACCTTCTTTATTGCCGAAGCACAAGAAGACGCTGTTGGCGTCTGACTGCCAACAACCTGTTTGCGGGCCTCAAAAAACGAGATTTTCTTTTCTGTTTTAACCTTCTGGATGTTGGACTCCTGAATCCAGACAGGGCAGTTGCGTGAAGAGGAGGGGTGGTCGCCACCGCAGTTCGCACAATGCGCCGGGTCTTTACACGGCACATCATGGGTTGCCTTGCAACAAACGCCACACACCTCCATCCCAGAACAGCGGTCTCTGACATCTCCAAACTTCTGGCATCTGAAACAACGCATTGGAGACGGAACATACATTTGTACACGGACATTTAAGTATCCTACTTTGATGACAGGAGGTAACAAAGGGTTACAGAATGTCAGAAAGAGGGTGTTGGTGGGCACTCTTTCTGTACCTTTGTTAACTGTCACCCTATGCACCTCTGTCACACGTTGGGATGCATGTTCCGCCTTGATCTCTGCCTCTGAGACACCTCTAAGATCTGGGCATCGAATCACTCCCTTAGAGGAATTCAGCTGTTTATGAGGAGTCACCCGGATCTCTCGGTCTACTAGCTTTGTAGCTTTCAGCAGCTGCTCCGATTGTTTCTTAGTCTTGCATTGGATAAGAAACGTGCCATTTCGGAGTCGTTTAATGGACTGTGGGTCTCCTGAAATACCTTGGAAGCCCTTCTGTATAGCAAACGGGCTTAGTGAAGAAATTGGTTTGTCCTGCTCCGTGCTTTCCATAATCAGCCAAGAGGACCAAAATCCTGACATCTTCCTTGTTTCTATGTCGGAATCTGAGTCTGGATCAGATTCCTGCGAAAACCGTCGAGAAATTAAATTTGCCCTTTTCTTTTTTTGGGGGGAGGATTGTTATGTAAAGAAGCCATAGTTAGAAGGGTAAAATTTCATCTCTCCCTTACCCACCCACCATGGAGTCCAACTAAGGAGCCAGGGCCAAGAAATCATTGTCTTGACCCCTTCCAGGCTTCTGGAGAGATATACGACAGACAGAAACCTACCAGACCTATCCCCCCCTGATCATGCCCAACTCCCGGGAACAGAGAGAGCTGAGCACTGCAGGGGTTACCTTGGCCAGTCGGTGAACTGCCTGTCTTGATCCAGCCCCATGAAGGGGAAGCCGATTGATACATCCGGGCCAGAGTGTACCTCCTGTCTAGGAGAGATCCGAACCAAAGTGATGTGTTGATGGCGCTGGCCCTCTCAATCACCAGGATCTCATTCCCTCCATCACAGATCGCACCGCACGGCAAACGCGGCGGATCTTAAGAAGAGCACAGAGAGAAAAAGAGTGTGGAACAGAAGGCTTGAAGGGGAGACGAAGAAAGAAAAGATCCGTTAAGAAAGGCAGAAGACAGAATAGGCAGTGAACATCCTTCAGTTTCACGGCACTGGGCTGTGCAGCTCCAATGAATTAATACTGTTGATTCTCTATGTAAAGCATGAGCTCTCCACTATCAACGCCCTCTACCAGTAATCAGACAAGATCGGACAACGATATTTTCCTCCAGAAAGATAGAATTGATGTGCATATCACACGTTGAATCCTTGTCTGATCACTGGCTAATCCACAGCAGGATGAGCATTGCACTAGCTTAGAGGGAAAAGAAAATAGCCAAAGGATCAACACGACATGTGTGTACACCTTCAAAGAGGTATTGTAAGAAACGATCCATGAATCCCTGCCCTCATGTAAATCTGTGGGGGGGGGGGGGGGGGGGGGGGGGGGGGGTGAAGGAAGAGAAACAGACGTTTTTCAAAGACTCCATTCCAAATACTATGACTTATTGCTTTAGCATTGCACAGCGGAATTACCCTAACTGGTTTACCTAAAGTAAAAAGATGAACAAACTCACCAATATGCATTGCCACACTGATCGGAACGAGTTCTGTTATACATTGACGGAGGAAGACAACCAGGAAGCCAGGCGGCAGCAACAGCACAAGACCCGGCAGTTGGAAAACCAACAACGGAAAAGAAGCTACAGATTTACCAACTGCAGTAAATAAACACGACAAGAAAATGTTCCACAAGGACCTCCGTACCATGTATGGATTTCAGGCAATCGTCTGAGCTCCTCTTCGCTTTTCTAAACCGTCTACACTGTCAAAAGAAAATGATGTACTCGCACGCTGAATAGAGCATCTCAACATAGACAGTCACCCGTATTAGAAGAAACAGTTGCAGCCTTGCCACAATCACAAGACGCATTAGCAATTCCACTTTCCAGCTGGAGAGACACATGTAGACAATGGCTTTGCTGTTGACATAATTATACCAAAATGGAGAACAACATGTTTTGGAAAGACCGGAGTTTGTGCTTTGGTCATCTGGAAGAACAGCGAGGTGTCGGAAAGTCCTCAAGGGTGAATGCATTATGAATAATACAACAGGAACAGAGAGAATATATGTCGCGACAATCGCCGCGGGATCCGCCTCTTGCTTATTACGGGGAAAGTGCTTGCCAGTGTTATCCTCAACACAACCATCAGGGTGTGATTGTGGAACAGGCAGGAGTGTCAGCGACGTTTGGGTTGCAGTCTACCAACTGCAAAGGAAACGCGAAGATCAGGACCAAGAATTCAACACGATGTCTGTTATCTGACAGAGACATTTGAATCGTGGAGCGTGATGGCTTTTGGAAGATCCACACCAATTTGAGTGTGCCAATAAGGGATGAACAGGATCCATTTCCACTCAAAGTCTAGAGTAAAAAAAGGCGAACTCTTGGTTCCCTCCTTCTTCTCAATGTCGCCTGCAGCAGTGCTGATTGATGCTTTAGACGACTTTGATGAGGGGGTGCACATCAAGTTTGGCATCAATGGCAAACTTTTCAACCCGTGACGTCTTCATGTAAGAACGTGTATATGACTGTGCACATGCCTGTCTACTGGCCACACACTTCCCTTCAGTTCATGACGTCACAATATTGATAAGTCAAGTCAAACTGTTTGTAGCATTACCCTGCCCCCCCCCCCCCCCACCCACCCCAGATTGACAAATTAATCCGTGACAGATCGCTTCACAGAAAGCTGTTGACGATTTGGCATCACAATCACCATGGCGGACCACTTTAAACAGCCTGCAGACCTTCTGGCCTGACAAATAATCCCGGCAAGATTGACTCCATGTTTGAAACCATACCTTCACAGACTGCCAGTGCATCGTCTTCACCATCCGTTGTCACCAACAACACAAAGATCAACATCGTAGAGAAGTGTTGCTTCTTGGCAGCATTAAGAAGAACGACGGACATCCCGATGCAGGCATTGCGGATGGCAAACGTCAGCGCTGCCTTTGTCAGGATCACAAAGGAAAATGGAAAATTAACCCGACATCTGACCCTAAAAAAAAGATTGCTGTGTGCAGAGTAATGTTCCTGAGGGTTGTGCTTTATTGTTGTGAGACCTTGACCAACTAGCAGCCACACGTCCATCAGGTGAAACTCAGGACAAGAGAATGAAGAACCACTTATCTTTGTCAGATTTAGCGCAACATGGACGTTGAATGAAAACAAGGCCGTCGGGAAGGAGACCTCTTCTGGATCCAGAAAAGTGCAGACTTCTCAGCATGTATTGTCTACTCCTCAGGAGTCAGTTGCGATGGTGGGAAGGTCATCTATGTGATGGGCAGGGGAATGTAAAGCCCTAGATGCCATTGCAGGACCAGGTGAAGCCGAGACACTGTGAAACTTAGTACACATTTAAACCAAAAGTCAAACACAGCATCTGAAGCATGAACTCAGAAAGCTGGGAAGACACTGCCATTGGTAGACACCACTGAAGGCGCCTCTGCCATCAGAGCACGATCTGTTGTTGGTTTTTCTAGATGAGCAGAACGACCGCTATTAAGGCAAGAAAGAACAGGAGAAAGCAGGGTCCTGACATGTTCAGCTCCTCCCTCTGGAATGCCTTTGGTTGAAACTGCACCTAAAAGACAGGCCGTCACTTTCACTGGTGCAGACATTTCTGGTGAAAGACCTGTCTGCCTGTTCGATCGAGCTGACAGCGGATCCCAGCCATACTTGGTGTGTCAACTCTTTTTTTTTTTTTTTTTTTTTTTTAATAAATAGCTTTTATTCCGAACTCAGAAAATATAAATCAAATAATGAATACAAATACAAATGCATATTTGAATCAATACAACAAAACGCTTAGACGTAATGCATTAACAATTAACTACAGTTGATTTACATCAAATCACATTTATGAACAAGAAAGTAGCCAAGAAAAAAAAAAGGTATCTTCGATTCGGTACCACAAAATGATTGGAGTAATTCCTTAACAAGTTATAACAGTTGTTTGTGCATCAAATTACATACATGTATGAACATCTGTGAAGATATTAACTAGCGAAGAAAATAAGACATATAAGATTTCTTTTCTAACCGAAAAAACGAAAAACAAAACAAAACAAACAAAAAAAAAACAAACCCTAACACACACACACACACACACACACACACACACACACACACACACACACACACACACACACACACACACAGAGTTGGGCATTGCCATAGCCTTTGTTTACATTACACAACTTGCGTTTCACTGCAATAATGACAAATATGGACGCCACTGTGTTACAAAATTTCCATGGGACATGTTAAGATGAGCAGCATACTTTTCTATTTCATATCTGGCTTTCAACAACACAATAAATATTTGAACTGAAGGTAGACTCTTTTCATACTTACACTTATAAATTAAAATTTGGCGAGTAGCAGGATGAAGTCAACGTTCTATCAGATTTAAAATTACAATCACAACCAAACAGGATTATGTTTTCATCAAGCAACAGTTTCATGAATTCACATTTTCTGTTAACCACATTTTGAAACTCTTGCCAAAAGTTTCGTACATGCTGGCAGTGCCAAAATATATGCTGAATGTTTTCTTTTTCTCTCTCACAAAAAGAGCATTTTTCTGACTCTTCAATTCCCATGCTTTGCAAAATAACATTGGTTGCCAATATTCTGTTAATAATTCTCATTTGAAACCATTTTAGCTTTATGTCTTTTATCTGTCGAATTTTGTGAAAAGTTTTAACCCATATAACTTCCTTCTGTAATCTTACATTCCATTTATTGCAAAAACCTGGTTCTGTTGTGTCCTGATTTAATAAACCGTAGTAATGTGAGGCTCCTCTTGAAACTGAACAGATTTCAGTTAATAATTTACTTGTCCTACTTTCCTCACAGTATTTCGTTTCTAGTCCAGTTTCTCTCGAATACTTTTTCACCGCACTAACGTAACCATTGTATGTTACAAAATCCGTATTGACACTATATTTATCAACAAAGGATTGAAAACTCAAAAATTCACTGTTCTCATCCAGAAGATTCTGTATGCAGAATACATCATTTTCAACCCAGTTTTTATAAAAGGTTGATCTGCCCCCAATTTTTTAAGTTGTGATTGCAGAACAAAGGTTCTGAACAGAATTCTTCCGCAGTTTTAACATGAACAATCTTGTCTGTCTCTCTATACGCGTCGAATACATCTCTCCAGAACTTATTTAGTTTATCACTCCGTGGCAGATCGGATCCTAGTTTGTTGATAATTTCTGCTTTTTCATACACCGAAACAAGCACTTTCTTCCATCTATGTTTACTGGATAAGAGCTTACGAATCCAAGTTACTTTTAAAGCATTTATATGCTTCTTTATGTTTGGTATTCCGATTCCTCCCTGTTCTATACTTTTCACAGATGTTTTCCTGTTAATTCTGTCTCTTTTTTGCCCCAAACGAACTTAAATATAAATTTCTGGATTTCATCAATTATATAATCCGGTGGGTTTGGTAATAACATCCATAGATGGGTTAGTTTAAAAGCATCATAGATTTAAGCACTGCTACTCTGCCAAGAGGCGATATCTGTCTTTTGAGCCAAGTTTTATACAGTGCTCTAATTTCTGCAAACTTTCTTCAAGATTCATAATTTCGCATTGTTTTAAGTCACATGTAAACCAGATACCCAAGATCTTAAATTTTGGAGGGTTCCACTTTATGTTCAAATGTGGCATATACTTAACAGGGGAATTTCGTTTACTACCTAGCCAAACTGCGTTTGTTTTTTCTGCGTTTAGTATGAGTCCAGACACTCTTCCAAAATATTCAATAATGCAAATTGATTCCTCAAATGATATTCGATCTCCCTCTAGCAATAGTTCAGTATCATCTGCGTACCGTGATATCTTGTTTTCATTATCGGCTACTTGAATTCCTTTTATATTTTCATTTTGTCTTATCATATTTGCCAAAATCTCAACACACATAACAAATAAATATGGAGAGATTGGGTCACCTTGACGGCATCCCCTCTCAATAGGGAACCACCCAGCCAATTTTCCATTCACAGACACAGTTGACTTAATATTTGTATAAAATGTTTGTATCCATTGACAGAAGCTTGGACCAAAGCCAAAGGCATGTAATACATTGAACATAAAATCATAACTTACACTGTCAAATGCTTTTTCAAAATCCAGGCAAAGAAGTAAACCTGATTTTTTTTGATACAATCATTAAATTAAGTATGTCATAGATAAGACGAATATTATCTCCCAAATACATGTAGGAATAAACCCAGTCTGATCCTCATTGATGATAGAAGGAAGTACATGTTTTAATCGGTTAGCTATACATGTAGATCCTATTTTGTACACAACATTCAAAAGCGAGATGGGTCTCCAATTTTTTTATCAAGTCTTTAGGTTTGTCGCCCTTTGGGATACATACAATAATACCTTCTTTTGTGTTGATGAGAATTCCATTTTATCATATCCATCATTGATCGCTCTCACAACGTATGGACCAAGCTGCAGCCAGAAAAATTTGGAAAACTCTGCTGTGAAACCATCGCTCCCAGGACTTTTCATATTTGACATATTTTTGAGAGCAGCACCCGCTTCTTCTAAAGTAATTTTTCCTCCAAAGACATTCTCTCACCCTCAGTTAACGTTGGCAAGTCTTTTACTAAATCAATTATTTCACAGGGCTCTACACCTTTTTTAGAATACAATTTTCTGTAAAAGTTATTAACTTCCTGAGCAATTTGTTGAGTTGAGATCTGTTCACCGTCATGATAAGTTGACACGATACTGTGCTCTGCAAAAAAAAAGGTTTATTATGTTACTTACGCCGTGTTAATTAATTCCATTTCCATTGGACGTGACTCCCAATCGTGTGCCTACACTGACGATATAATTTTTGTGCAGATTTGTGGTGTAGTGGTGTGTAAAACATTGATACGTTTATTTCGTCATGTTGATCAACGCGATGTAGCGAGCCGGTGTCGAGGGCAGTGAAAAGAACGGACGGTGAAATGAAGTTCACGTGCGAGTAGGCAGTTGAACCAGGCACGAGAATGTCAACAGGTGTGCGCGCCCTGTGTTAGCCTAACGGTGATCTTCTTCTTGTTGCGACCTGCAGAAAGTGGACTATGCGAAAGAGTAATCCTTCCTCCGGCAAAACAACAAGGCGAACCTCTGTGTTGTCTAGCAAAGAGTGTAGTCCATCGTTTGAAAAAAATTAAACAGGACAAAAAGACAGTTACTGGTGTAGTATCAGAGTCTTTTGAAGAGGAGGACGAGAACATCATGGCGATGCAGGCGGCAATCAAAGAGTTGAAAGAACAGTATCGAACTCTAGCAACAAAGGAAGACATTAAAGAATACAAGAAGGAAATGGAGAAACTAGTAGCCAGTCTTACGACCAAAGTGGAGGTACTGGAAGGGAAGGTTTACGAAGTTCAGAGGGAGACGGATGATCTGAAGAACGAGATAGCTTCTGTGAAAGCAGAAATTCGGAGCTCAAAGACAGACTATGGAAGCAAGAACAGCGCACCGTGCAAGTACTCAGTGACCTGAACGACCAGCAGCAGTACGACCGGCGATGGAACTGCGGGTGTACAACGTGGCAGAGAAGGAAGGCGAGACGACTGAGGACTGTGCCAGGACATGCTGCCGAATTTTCTCCGACCTGATCGGCGTCACAACGACGGAGGGGGACCTTGAGGTGGCGCACCGGACTGGTCCAGTCGTGTCGGGGAGAAAAAGACCCATCATTGTGCGCTTTATGTCAAGAAAATTAAAAGACAGTGTCTTGCAAACAGGAAAAAACTAAAGAATAAGGGCGTTTCTGTAGATGAAGATCTCACACCTGCCAACTACAAGATGTCAAGGGAGGCCTACAGACACTCATACACCCTTGCCACCTGGTCCTCGCAAGGAAAAGTGTTTGCTAAGCTTAAAAAACAATAAAACTGTGAGGCTGAAATATGGGGACAACATTGACGAGATTTTCCACAAGGAAATGCCTGTTGGATTTTGATATGTGGATGCAGTGTTTGAGATAAGTATTTTTTGTTTGTTTATATTATTGTTTTTCATCATTACATGGGAGGAGATCATGTAAAAATAAATGTAATTCTAATAGAATGCAGCGCTAAAGTTAAGTTTTGTGTTTTCATTCTGCCGAAAATGTTCACATTTTTGCTACTTTTACTTTGATCATATTGTTTGCATGCTGATTTTCGCGATATCCCAGAGACAATGCTGTTCTTTGTGAGCTTAAAGTTGAAGAGATGTGCCGGCAATAATAGGATGCATGTTAGTATATGTACTTGTATGTGTAGGTGTGTATGTGTGCGATGTATGTGCTTCCGTGCATGCGTATGAGCGCGCGGGCGCTTGAGGGCGGGGGGGGGGGGGGGGGGGAGGGAAGGGAGGGGGATCTATTGGAGCGCAGCTCGCGCGTGTGTTACATTTGTAGTGTATGTTTGTGTAGTTGTGTCTTCATGCTTCTGTGTATGATTTGTATGTTCTCTCTCTCTCTCTCTCTCTCTCTCTCTCTCTCTTCTCTCTAAGCTTGCTGTCTCGCCTTCCAAGTGCAGGCCCGAGCCCTTGCCTACCTTCCTTCCCCCGCCCAAATTTACCCATCCCCTGCCTCTCAGCTCCACTAACGCCCCCCCCCCCCACCTCACCCCCGCTCGTGTCTTCTCCTGCTTGCTCCGTCTCACCTTCACCTTCCCATCACGCACTGACTCCTCCTCCCTTCCCTCCTCCCCCCAACCTGTGAGTTTTGTTCCCCCCCCCCTCCCCCCCCCCCCCCCCCCCCCCCCCCTTCCCCCCTTCTCCCGGTATTGCTTAGTTACTGTGGATGGACTGTACTATTGTGACCCGGACAGCTTGAAAGCGACATTTGTCTGGTTGGTCATACTTTCCTGAATACTGTTATCATACACATACTTGAATTGTCCTTTGGACTGAACTTCATTGCCCTGCTTTTTTGGATTTTGTGTGTTTTTGGATATTTTATGATTGCTGATTTTATATTTTAATTGTTGTTGTAACAGTATATCTATTTTGTTTTATTGCTCAGGACTTTTCTCTAGAATTAATACAATGGACCATTGTAATGTAATTAATACTGATACTGGATTACGCATTGGTCACCTAAATGTTTATCATTGCCAAATAAGATTCATGATGTCTGTTTTCTTCTAAACGAATCCCCTTCTATTCATCTGCTTGGTCTTAGTGAAACTCGCCTTGACTCCCGTTTCACTGATACAGCTTTATCCATAACAAACTATAACTTTGTCCGACGCGATGCACATCACTCTGGTGAAACAGGACTTGGAATATATATTCATAAAGCATCGCTCACTGTACAAAAAGGCGGCGTGACCTTGAGCCTGATGATGTTGAATGCATGTGGCTGCAGGTCAAACCCTCCAACTCAGCCCCTCTTCTAGTTGGATATGTGTACAGGAATCCCGCTGCCACTTTCCTTTGGTATGACAACTTTGTACACATGATGGATGATGTATATAAGAGCTATCCAATGTCATTCTTCTCGGTGATTTTAACATTGATCTGTTAAAACGGCAGCCTGCCTGGGATGCGACCACCACACTCTTTGGCTTGCATCAGCTTATTCATAATCCAACTAGAATCGCAAAAACATCTTCTACATTGCTGGATCATATCTACACGAACAACAAAGCCATGGTATCCAACGTAACAGTGGGCAACAAAAGCATAAGCGACCACTGTCTCATTTTGTGCACTTGGTCTTGTAAACTTCCAAAGCAACAGAATAAGGGCCACAAACCATTCAATATCGCTGCTTCACAAAACTTCAGTAAGGATGAATTTTTCCTCGACTTAAGCTTAGCTCCTTTCTACAGTGTACTCAATTACACAGATCCAAATGAAGCGTATAATACCTGGTATAATATCTTTCTCTCAATCGTTGATAAACATGCCCACTTAGAAGAAAAAGGGTAAAACACAGAGTACTTCCCGCTGGCTGACGAAAGACATTATTATAGAAACGGCACTGAGGGATGCATCTTAAAACCGCAAAAAAAGTAGATGAATATAAAAAGCAGAGAAACAGAGTATCAGATCTAGTTAGAAAAATCAAAATCTGAGCATTTTAGGAAAACTGATAAACTCAAACAGGGATACAGCATCATTATGGCGTGCTGTTAATGAAATAACTGACAAGTTGAGAAAGAAATCAGATAATACTGCGACTATGTGGTCTGCTAACACTTTCAACAATCATTTCCTTCAGGTAGCTGAATCAGTACAAACAGCTGCCAGTGTCACATTCTTTAATCGATATGAAACTCCAGCTGTTCTTCAATCGTTTTGTCAAACGATTAAATACTAGAGATCATTTATCATCCCTTGCTAGCTATTAATGAAGTTGGTTCCTTAATTTCAAACTTAAAAATAAAAAAGCAATGGGTCCGAATAACTTAAATGCTTCTATACTCAAGCTTGCTCTACCTTACATTGTTGATACCCTTACGTATGTTTATAATTTGTGTATTGATCAGAATGTCTTCCCATGTGGTCTAAAGGCAGCAAAGTGATTCCCATACCCAAATCAAGAGATCTCACTGATTTAAACAATTTTAGACCAATATCTCTTTTATCTGTTGTATCGAAACCTCTAGAGATGCATGTTCACAAAACACCTAACTAAACACATGGAACATCACAAACTGTTCCACCCATTTCAGTCAGGCTTTCGTCGAAATCACTCATGCACACGGCCTTAACACGCTCTGTGATACATGGCTATCAGCATCAACGAAAGAAAACTCACTGGAACTGTTTTCCTCGATTTTAGAAAGCGTTTGATCTTGTAACCACAGCATATTATTAAAAAAAATGACTGCATATGTTCAAAATCCGGCAGTAGTCACCTTCTTTCAGTCATATCTTGAAAGCAGGACCCAGCGTGTTTACTTAAACGGTACTTATTCCTCTGAAGGAATAGTGAGCTGTGGCGTTCCACAAGGCTCTGTCCTTGGACTCTTCTCTTCTGTATTTTTATAAATGACTACCGATGCACATATCTCACAATGATGTCAGCTGTGATCTGTTCGCTGACGATAGTTCTCTTTACTGTAGTGATACAAACATCATGTCTGTACAAATATCGTTACAACAAAGTATCACTGATGTCTTAGAATGGTGCAACCAAAACCGAATGGTCCTTAATCCGCAAAACAAAATGTATGGTCCTAGCATCGAGACAGAAACATCAACGACAGCATCTTATGTTGAGCCTAAAAATGAGTGAAACCTTGATCGAGCAGGTTACCGAACACCGTGTCTTAGGCGTGATCATTGATGAGAACTTTAAATGGCAATCACATATAAATCATGTTTGCAAACAGTTGGCTCGCATTTGTTTTTACTCAATAAGCTCAGTTATTATGTTGAACCACATATCCGGAAAATTATTTTTTGAAGCCCATTGCCTTTCTCACATCAACTATGCGTCCACTGTCTGGAGTGGTGCCGGTTGGAAAATCACATAAAAAAGATCAACTCTATGCATAGACGGGGAATTAAGCTGATTCTTCCCGACAAGTCTCTATCAACCACGGGCAAATTCGCAAAACTAATGATGTTACCACTGCAGAGCCAACTGACATTATAAGGCAGTACTAATGTTTAAAGTCCATGCAAACATGGCGCCAACATATCTTGCTGGTTTATCCAAATGGCAACAACGCGATATGATTCAAATAATTACATTTTACCACGTGTCCGCATTGATTTGTTCAAATCTAGTTTGCATATTTTGGTCCATCTGTGTGGAAACTCTCTTCCTCCGTTCTGCCAAAACATGTCAATCACTGCCGTCCTTCAAATCAGCATACTTAAACATTTACTTGAACAATAAATACTAACCTTTTGATCATAGTCTCAACGCCCTACTTTTATGCTTGCCTCTATATTAGCTAATGAAAATGTTGTGTGTGTGTGTGTGTGTGTGTGTGTGTGTGGTGTGTGTGTGTGTGTGTGTGTGTGTGTGGTATGGGTTGGATGTGGGTATGCGCATGCATGCGTGTATGTGTGGGCGTGTGCATGCATGTGAGCGCGCGCGCGTACGTGTCTGATTGTGTTTGTGTAATTTTGTAATGGATTTTTTTTTTTTTTTTTCTTATAATTATTATTCCTATTACTAATGTTATTGTTAATATAATAATGTTGCTATATTCTTCATTGTTTCTGTCATTAATATGTGCAGTCTGTTTAGTTGAATGTTGTTAGAATAGCAAGGACAGATTGGAAGAATAGGCACTGCCTAAAATCTCTATCCTTGAGTAATAAAGTTTTTGAGTCTTGAGTCTTGAGTCTCTCTCTCTCTTCTCTCTCTCTCTCTCTCTCTCTCTCTTCTCTCTCTCGTTCGTGTGTGTATGTGTGTTCATAAAGCTAGGATGTGTCCGTGTGTACGTGTGATATGTTGCTATTTGTAAATATCCTGAGGGTGCATATATTTTGAAAACGGGATTTGCCCTCACCCTTCTGCCTCACTGCCCCTCCCTTCCCACCCCCAATTTTGCCCTGGGAAAACGGAGGATTGTACGCTTTTTCTCATCACATGATAATATGATTTCATTCTGCTTATAAAGTGCTGGCAGTGTATATGCACAGCCACATCGAAAATGTTTGGAGTACGGCATGAATTCTCTGGTGTGCATTTTTTCTTAGTATTTAAGTTCT
>CM031617.1:7617591-7647591 GCA_018398815.1 Conus ventricosus
AAATGCCCCATTCCGGGGCCGTCCTCCCCCCCCCCCCCCCCCCCCCCCCGGCGCACCCCAAAAAAGAAAACCCGGGCGGGCCCCGTCCGCCCCGGCAGAGCTCACACCCCACCGCCACAATAATAACCCCGGGTGGGTCCCCCAAATTGTATCCCCTGAGGAGAGCGCTTTTAGCTTAAACAAGCTTTGTGGGTCTTACCTTTTTCTTTTAAAAACCTTTTTTAAATGGATTCCCCCCGTTTGGGTTGACCTTTGGGGCCTTTTGAGTGGCGTTTTGACTCTAATTTTATTAAATTGCCCCTCCGTTGGCACTGGGCCAAACAAATCTAAACAAAAAATGGAAAAGATTAATTTTTGGGGCAGCCCATCAAAAATTTCCCTTTTTCTAATCCAAAATGTACGTAAAAAAGCTCAAGACAAACTGAAAATTTGTGCCAAAATGAGATGAAAGCTTTCTTCTATTTGAATCCCAGATGCAAAAAAGGGAATAAAAAAACTTAGGGGCAAGTCATGGAGATCTCCATGTAATAGAGGAAATGAAAAACCTTTAAAGAAAGCTGAAAAAAATAAAGAAAATAGAATTTAGAAAACAATAAAAAATTTCCAAAACAAGATTAAATAATAACAAAAAGCAAATCCAAAATGAAAAAAAAAAAATTCATAAAGGCGACAAACGAAAATTTCTAAAAAATGGAACCTAATGAGTATCTAAACCCCTCAACAAAAAAATTCAAAAAACTATAAAAAGGATAAGCACTTATGACAACATCTGCAAAAAAGAAAAGAATTTGTGCACCAGATGGATTTGGGGGATGGATGAAGCAACAGCAAAAAAAAAAGCTTTTAAACCCCTTAAAAAGACCAAAAACCAACTTCCACAACACCCTAAAGTAGAAAATAAACCCACAAAAATCCGAATTGGGCAAAATTAGAAAAAAAATCCGGGAAAAGGCAACAGGGGACATAAAAAAAAACACTGAAACAATCCGAAAAATACTAAAGTATCCAATGTTTTAAAAGAATTGAACAAACAGAAAAATACGGGGTTTTCTATTTTGACATATGGATTTCCCCTCTATGATGGGAATACTTGCTAAACCCAAAAGGGGTTTGCCAACAAAAAAACAAATAAAAAAGATTCTAGAGGAAACTTTCCACACAAAAAAAAAACCCTTTTCAAGCAACAATAAACGGGAAAAAAAAAACCACAGAAACCCCCTTTTTCGATGTCACAAAGGGGATCTTATGATGGAGCGAAACTTGGGAATATTTTGGATTTTTTCATGTTCTCAATACAAAAAAACTTGGTAAAAGGGTTTGGGTTTTACAAAAGTGGCCTTGCCCTGTTAAAACAATAAAACCAAAATCCTTTAAAAAAAGAAAAAAACTTTTTAAACTTTTCAAAGCCACAACCCCCAAAAAAAACCCGAGAAGCCAACAAAAAATAGTAATTTTTTTTGACATAAATTAGACCTTTAAGGACCCTACATACAAAACCAACAAAAAACCCAATGAAATACCTGTCTCGTAGACTCAAAAGTAACCTCCCCCCTCCATTTTGAAAACCCAAACCCAATGGTATAAACAAAAGATTATCTAAATATCATGCAAAAGAAAGAATTTAAAAGCGCGCGCCGAAAACCCCCCTGAAAAAAAGGGCTAAACTACAAATTACAATATAACCCAATAACAACATAACAGAACAGAAAACGGGAAAAAAAAAATTATATGGATAACCCTCCCTATATGGAGGCAAAAATAACGTAGGAAAAAAATTCCCCAAATCCTTAAAAATTCATTCCCCAAAAAAACGTACTGTCTAAATTTCAAAAAAAAAACCCTCAAACTATCATACTCATGTATCCCAACTTAAAATATAATTGATTCTTCCAATAAAAACAAAAATAATACCCAAAGAGGGGACGAAAGGAAACCTTGTAATTGCACAAAAAAAACCATTCCCTTGAATAACAAATGCCTCTACAACAACATTTTGTCCCCGCTACGGGAACAACAGACAGTGATAAAGAAACATACATAGGGGTTACGGCAAACCACTTTAAAACCAGTTTGCAAACCCAAAAAAATCCCTTTAAAAATGAAAAATAAAAAAACCAAACAGAATTTTAAATAAACTATTTGGGAAACTTAAAAAAAGAAAATAGACAAAACATTCATGAAAATTTAAAAAAAAGCAAAAATTTTTACAACAACATTTCTAAAAATGCAAATTATGTACTCAGAAAGGGCTGATACTAGTAAACCCACCTAGCATCCCTGAACTCTAAAGAGAAAAGGTAAACAATTGCAGGCATAAAGGGGAAACTTTGTCAATGCCATTCCGTAACCGTCCCCCCCAACGCCCCCAAGGGGAAAAAAAACCGCAGACCACGTGCCGCACGCACAGGGGCCCAATGCACCATTCCGTGCACGTCCTCCCCCCCCCCCCCCCCCCCCCCCCTGACGCCCCCAAAAAAAAAAAACCGGGGGGCCCTGCCGCACGCGCAGAGCTCACACGCCCCACCCACAATATAAAACACCCGGGGGGGTGCCCAAAAATTTATACCCTAGGAGACGCTTTTTTCTTTTAAACAAGTTTTAGGCTTACCTTTTTTTTTAAAACCTTGTTTTTAAAATGGTATTTGCCCCTGCTTGGTTTACACTTTTTGGCATTCTGATGGCGTTTTGACTCTATTTTTTATATATATATTTATAATTTATTAAATATATATTTATATTTTTAAAATTTTATATATATAAATATTATATATATTAATATATAAAAATATTATATATAAAATGAAACAAGAGGAAACAACAAAATTCTGTTTTCCAAAAAATTTCGGCACTTTCCTTCCCCAGCAGGATTTTTTCGTTTTCAAACGCAAAGTCATTATGTCTTTTCGAGTAGTTTTACGTCAATTGATGACGTCATTGTGTTCCTTGTCACATCAAAACATTGAGCCCACGTGGTGCCAGAGTTTTTAGCTTGAATTCAATTATATATATTATATTATATTATATTCAATTATAAACATAGCTTGCTCTTATGTCTTAGACTGAAGAAATAGGGGGAGATAAGCATTCATATCCGCAGTGGTAGATAATTCTGCCTAACTAACAGTGTGTGCTTGAGTGGGTGAATGGGGAAAAAATGAAATAAATGCTTCTCAAAATGACCCTTCAGCAAGCTTATAGTCTCCAAGGAGGAGATATTCTCCAACAGGGAGGAAACTCACCAGCACACAACTCCTGGTCAGATACCGACATTTCGAAACCTGGTTGTCTCTCCTCAGTGACCGCGGGAAGCGGCAACTTGACTCCTCTGCCCCCTCGGTTTTAACAAGAATGCCATCCCAGAAAAGGCTGGTGTGCAATACCGTAGTATGTTTGTTGAGTTTTCAAAAACCAACCAAAGGTGCCACTTAAGAAGCAAAAGAAAATCATGAAAGAGCAAAACACGCTACATTCTCTTGTGAAAAGTAGAAAATATAAAAAGATAACCTCTTAAGACACAAGTACTGAGGGCCAGTCGCTTGGAATGAATCCGCAAGGGACCAAATTACAATGAACTAACAAATTCCAAGGATAAGTACCGAGCATCATTCCAACAACTTACAGAACAGCTTGGTGTTGCAATGACTGCAAGAAATATTCAATTACAAACAAAGCTTGCTCTTATGTCTTAGATTGAAGAAATAGGGGGAGATAAGCATTCATATCCGCAGTGGTAGATAATTCTGCCTAACTAACAGTATGTGCTTGAGTGGGTGAATGGGGAAAAAAATGAAATAAATGCTTCTCAAAATGACCCTTCAGCAAGCTTATAGTCTCCAAGGAGGACACATTCTCCAACAGGGAGGAAACTCACCAGCACACAACTCCTGGTCAGATACCGACATGTGCATTTTCTTCATTAAACATTTGATTAATGAAAATGGGCATTGGATGACCTTCCATGAATTTTTAAATAAATATCAAGGTATAAGAACAAACTTTCTCTTGTATGAAGGCATAATAAATGCCATTCGCAACTATTGCCAAAAGCTTAATATTATCATAACTAACCAATATAAACTCTTAGACCAAAAAGTCTGGTTTTGCATTAAAAGAGGCAACAAATATGTACAAAAAACTTTAAATGAAAATAATGCCTCTCCCGCTGCTATTAATATATGGCATAATCTTTTTGTAAATCTGAATTGGAAACAAATATTCCTTCATAGTTATAAAGTTTCTACTGACGTCCAGCTTAGATGGTTCCAATGTCGACTTCTACATAGATTGCTGCCAACCCAGAAATACCTGTTTCAGTGCAAAATTGTTGATTCACCATTAAGTAACTTTTGTGATCAGGAACAACAGACGATTACACACATGCTTTTCGACTGTAATATTGTGCAGCGGTTTTGGATAAATCTTCAAAACCTGCTAATGGAGAAATATCAGCACTGCGCTAATCTGTTTTTTGAGAAAGAGTTAGTTCTGTTTGGAATGAAACAAAATGTGGAAACTGCCAAAGTTCTTAACTTTATTCTATTGTTTGCTAAGTTTTATGTTTACAAATGTAAACTACAAAATAACCACCCAGACCTTCATGTTTTCCTAACAATCTTAAGCTATAAATTTAAATTGGAAAATTACTTAGCCTTTCTGAACGATGATTCAGATCAATTTGACAAAACGTGGTTTCCCTATTCCTCTATCATTTCCTAGCATGATTGTGACTTCTTTTTTTTTGACAAATCTTATGTACACATGGTCCCAACTTGAGTATCCTAACCTAGATAATGCTACATAGTTGAGAATGGTAAACGCTGGTATCTTTTAACATAACTAGTCATCCCTTCTCTTGTTGTAATTACCCATCTTAATTTTTTTTCTCTCTCTCTCTCAGCCTCTCTCCCATGCCACCCCTTGGTATTTTCCTTGTTTTTGAGGTTATTTGTATATGTGTGTGTGTATTGTGTATGTGTGTGTGTGTGTGTGTGTGTATGTGTGCGTGTGTGTGTGTGCAAGTTTATATATCCTGCTTACAATTCATGTAATGATGTATGTGTGTGCGTCTGCACCTTTTTTTTCTTTTTATTTTTTTTTTTTTTTGGGGGGGGGATATGCGTATTTGTTCTCTTATTGTGTCTGACTTCTTTTGTGTTTTTTTGGTACAATTATGATGATACGTGTGTCTTTTTTTGTGTGTGCATGTTTGTTTAAAAACAAAAACCCTCTTTGCTAATACTTTAATAGCACAATTATACAATTCCAACATACATGGGGTCAGTTATTTCAACTCATTCTCCCATTCATTCCTTCAAATACAAAGAACACCATGTCAAATGTCATAGGATATTTTGATTTGAACTCTTTGTTGTAACTACCTTTATGTCGGTACATACATGAATTTATAATTAATTTGTTTTAAGTAAGTACCTTGCCAGGTTTATGTTGAGGGATGAATGTGTGAGAAATGAAGGAATTGTTGAGTGGAGGGATGAGAGAGGTGACATTAAAAATGTGAAGAAAAAAAAAGTTGACTCCTCCCAAGAAGAATTCCTGCTGAGAGAGAGAGAGAGAGAGAGAGAGAGAGAGAGAGAGAGAGAGAGAGAGAGAGAGAGAGAGGAGAGAGAGAGAGAGAGAGAGAGAGAGAGAGAGAGAGAGAGAGAGAGAGAGAGAGAGAGAAGAGAGAGAGAGAGAGAGACGTTGAAACACTTCATTGTTTCTGTACAGATTTTGATTTCGGAAAATCCAGTCCATACACAGTTATGAAAAATTCATTTTCGTCACAAAAAGTTTAACACACTGGGCAAAAGCTTCACGATTTTTTTTTTTTTTTTTTGAATTTTAAAGTGCGGTGATTGCAGGGGGAAACTGAAACACATCTCAACAGGAATTTAAAGTCAGTCCGGCCAGACAACAGGGACAACACATTACAAGACTTAACGCGACGCGTTTCGACCTCTTAGGTCTTCTTTAGGCCAGACGACCCACATTGAGGACAATGAAAACGTCAAGAACAAGCAAACACTTCTGATTTTCGGCGCAAGATGGGCGTTGGATGTGTTTCTTTTTTTCTTTTTCTTTTTAACACATTAGACAAAGTGAAATGATGAAGACTGAACATCACACAAGGTATTTACAAAGTAGACAAAGTAGAAAAAGAGAGTGGCGGGTGCGCCACAAGCTGTTTACCTGTTGTATATGTGGAACAGTTGAGAATCGACATCTTATAAGGAACCCACGTACTGGACTAGTGACCCAGTACAAGGCAGACGTCCCACAGAGTACTTACTTAGTGGACACCATGGAACACTGATCAGTAGACGTTCGACAAGGCACTTGCATTTTGGACAAGTTAATACAATGAAGACTGGACATCCGACAATAATGTTCACGTGGTGGTCAAGTGGAACAATTAAGAGTGAATGTCCAACAAGGCGTGTACGTAGTGAACAAACTGAAATAGTGAACAATGACCTGCTTACAAGCCATTCACACATCAAGGACGAAATGGAACACTGAAAATATAAGTCGCGCGAAGCATTTGCATAGTGGACACAGCGGAACGCTGAGCAGTAGATTTCCCACAATGTATTTACATAGTGGACAAAGAAGAAACACTGAAGAGAAGATTTCCCACAATGAATGTACATAGTGGACAAAGAAGAAACACTGAAGAGAAGATTTCCCACAATGAATGTACATAGTGGACAAAGAAGAAACACTGAAGAGAAGATTTCCCACAATGAATGTACATAGTGGACAAAGAAGAAACACTGAAGAGAAGATTTCCCACAATGAATGTACATGGTGGACAAAGAAGAAACACTGAAGAGAAGATTTCCCACAATGAATGTACATAGTGGACAAAGAAGAAACACTGAAGAGAAGATTTCCCACAATGAATGTACATAGTGGACAAAGAAGAAACACTGAAGAGAAGATTTCCCACAATGAATGTACATGGTGGACAAAGAAGAAACACTGAAGAGAAGATTTCCCACAATGAATGTACATGGTGGACAAAGAAGAAACACTGAAGAGAAGATTTCCCCACATGAATGTACATAGTGGACAAAGAAGAAACACTGAAGAGAAGATTTCCACAATGAATGTACATAGTGGACAAAGAAGAAACACTAAAGAGAAGATTTTCCCACAAGGGTATTTACATAGTGGACAAAGGGGAACACTTAACTGTAGATTTCCCACAATAAATATAGAGAACGTAAATGCAACCTAGGCCAGCTGCTCCTCAACCAGTTTGGAGCAGCTGCCCCAGGAATTGGCATTTATCAGTTCTCTCATCAGTGGACTTGATTTCACGGGGCATGCGCATTAACGGGGTAAAACAACCTGCATTACACGTTCAACCAGTTCAAACGGTTGACTCTAGAACCGCATTTCTCCGTCTCTAAACAAGTAAGACTAATAACCAAAAAATAACTGCCCTACAAACAACATATTGTGTAGGATTGTCCGTTTTCAATACTAATTTACTAAACTTTTTAGATTTTAAATTTTTGTTAATCCTGTGTTTTTCCTGATCGTTTTCAATAATCATTTTCGCGCAAACATTCTTCAAATGAGTCTCTGTCTTTCATGTGAAAACAAACCTACAATTTTAACTGTTCTCAAATTTTTTAAAAACCCGAGTTATATTTCTGGCATAAAATCCACACACTTATCCATCGTGTCTTCCGCTAAAGCCAGCTTTGACAAAGTGTTTCTCTTTTTAACTATATCTTTTTCTGCCGAACAGTCACTATAATAAAGAGTGTCTGGTTCCTTCAAACACTTTAAAAAGTATTCTAAACACTCACTTAGTTTAGTGCTGGGATTAACAAATATACGTCATTGTCTGTCATATAACCTTCTATCATGATATGCTTTGTTCCTTTTAAGTGTTGACAGAAAATTACAATATGATCAAAATTATAGGGGATAAACGGTTTGTAATAAGTCTAGGACAAAAATTGTTTTTCCACAACCGTCTGCCACAAATCATTGAACAATGAGGGGATTTTACATAAATTTAACTGCTCCATAGTTTTATAACAAAATTTAATCTAATCCAGTTATTTTTTTTTATCAAAACTCTCCGTCAAAACTTTTTTCAGTAAAAAAAACCCTATGAGGCCTAAATGTGTAAGATTAATCCAATTCATTTCTGTAAGATTGTTTTATTTAAGTCAACATGTTTTTGGGTTGCTTGGTTGTTATGATCTTAATATCCTCGCCATTGTGAAGAACGACGATGGTAACGTTAAGACGTTTAACGTCTAAGTTTTGCCAGCTAATATTAATTCCTTTTATAAGGTCGCACTAATGCCCCAACACCCATCCCTCTCCCATCTTTAAAGACAGAAATTTCAAAATTTCATTGGGGAACGTGTCTCTTAATTTTTTCGCTTGGAAAGAACTGAAATTTTGTAAAGTTTTTTAACAACTGTTTCTTTTCTGTGGAGGAATTGTACTGTTTTTTTCCCATACGGGTTTTTCATTTTCCGACTTTTGTGCAAAAGACTTACATTAAAGGGCCAGAGTTGATGCTTTTCTGAAAACTTTTTGGAGGGCTAAAAGTAATGGCTTATGAATTCAAATTTTTATGTCCCATTCTAAATAGGTCAAGTGCCATTTGAGGTCAGGTTTTCGAATATTTTATATAAATACGGCCAATTTATTCCCTCCAGATTGGCGCAATTGTTTTAGTTTGGGAAATTTTTGTGTCCCCAACCCTTTGCGGTTATAATCCCCATTTTTAGTGTACTCAACCCATAAAGGTATTCACCGTTTTTTATTTCGTAAATCTCAGTCTTTTAATTTTGGTTATTACCTTTTAAGGCGCTAATGAAATCCTGATTCTTGGCCCGCGAAATATTTTTTTGTAGTTTATTTTTTTTTCCAAAATTTTGAGGTTATCACATTTCCCTTTGTTTGGTCTTTGATTTTTAATTAAATGACCGGCCCGCCCCCCAAACTAATCTTTTAAACTGTAAATTAGGAATTGTAATTCATAATGGCAATATCAGCTTTCCCTGCGGAAGACTCTTAAAACAGTTGAGGGCCTTCCATCATATAAGTTTTCATCAGTGCTCAGCTCATCCAAATGAACATAGAGTAATGAATGTAATGCAAGATCGAGCGGATTTTCTCCCTCTAAGTAGTTTTGTTTGACGTAACTCTAAAACAAAGAACGGCCCCGATTGGCAGTTGTAAAGCCTAACATTTTGCTAGCTCTTTATCAAAAAGGCCCCTACTTCTTCTTTCAGGTTGAAGGTCAACATTTTTTTTCAGATTCGCATTTAAGTTTGAGAGCAATGTCGAAGTTACTCATTGCTTCTTTTAGCGAGCAAAACCTTTAATAACCATCAGGTATGGTTAACTGGCAAACAAATTTGGGCCCTCTATTATTAACTTTTTTATCTTATTCTTCTCCCTTGGCTTTGCTTATTTTAAAACCCATAAGACTTTGTAGAATATTTCATGGAGCGCGACCGTTGGTTCCGCATTTCGTTATTAATAGCATGTTCTAAAAACGAAGGGCGGTCTTGAGTTGTTATTGTTACAAAACATTTTTAAAACAAATTAAAAATGAGTGCATTCAAATATACTGATCAAATATTCTGTTGGCCGCACTACAATTTAAAAATATAACAACTGACCCGACATTTTGTGACCCCGACTGACACTCTTCTTAAAAAGGTAGTACTATTAGCAGATATTTAACCCCCTGTTAAAAAGACTACATCGCAAAAGTGTGGTTCAGTCATCCGATGCAGTTTTATCAGAACCAGTTAAACTTTGCTGGTTTTGTGCTCAACTGGGTGTGGAGTGGTCGTATGCTGATCACTTAAATCATCCTAATCCTTGGTTGGGTTCAGTGTATAGATTTCCTTTCTATTACACCTTCAGACGTATTTTGACTGAACTGCAAGGGGCCATTACCAATGACAAACCGTTTAACCCATTTAGCAACAGATAGACATGAAGGCTTTTGAAAGAATCTGAAAAGAATTAAATATTAACATCAAGACAGACTTTAGACAAAAGTCGGATCTTAATCATGGCTTAGGCACCCTTATTTTTGGGGGGCGTGACAGAAAGTATAAGTATGACTGGAATCCCCCCTTAACATCTTTCTCTTCAGGACAGCTGTTCACCTCGGGTCCATAGAGCAAGAGCAAAAAACAGCATGGAAAACATTTATCTTAGACACTTCTAAGGGCCTAACTAAAGCGGGAAATAGAACGAATAAATGCTCTATTCGTACTTACGTTTGGTGTTTGCTAGGTTCACAAGAAAAAGGCAAGATCGAGCATAACTGATCCTTCTACTGGCTTTGATGCACAAAAACAAGACTAGCAAATTTAGAGGATGCCATTAATTCTCAGGTGATTTACCTTCAAGTATAAAAGGTACCAAGATTTTTTTACAATACGCAAGATCAAAAGTAGACTTTGCTGTTGGCACTGGTTTATACATGCTACCTTCTGACCTAGACTCCAGGTAGGACAATAATGAACTACAAAAAATGAAATTTTGTTCAGGAAAGAAAACAGAGGTTGGACAAAACGACAAAAATTTGACCCAGAAATATTGCAAGCAGTAAAAAAACAAGATGACCCCAAGAATAAGTCATCCAATTCCCGTGGCCCAAAGCCGAAGACCGTTGAAGACTCAGCAAAGCTCGCGGACTTGTTCGCGATGACCATGAATATGAAAAGACAGCGCTT
The DNA here is from genome assembly GCA_018398815.1 of Conus ventricosus. Taxonomy (NCBI): domain Eukaryota; kingdom Metazoa; phylum Mollusca; class Gastropoda; order Neogastropoda; family Conidae; genus Conus; species Conus ventricosus. The sequence goes on from CM031617.1 coordinate 7,628,325, forward strand.
GTTCTTGGATTAACTGGCCTAGGATTACTTGGCTTTATCTTACAAAAAATTTAACCCAACTTTTAAAGAGAACTAATGCCCATAAGTGCTCGCCATAAAGCCAATACTTGCTTGCAGTAGACAAAAGCCAGCTAACAACCCCCCCTAATATACCCGGTAAAGAGTCTATAGTTTTAAACTGGCTAATTTTTTTAATAAATCCGCAAGATGATCAAGCTTTTTTTTTTAACCATGATTATCAGGCGGCGAGGAGGCGATGGTGGTGGAGGCACTGGACTTTGACCACCGCCGCCTGAATAGCCAACACCAGTGTACTTATTGCAAATTCTAAGGCCGTTATAACGCTTGCTAATGTGACTCCTTGCTCTCTAAACAGTGTCTTATTCTTTCTGCTAGCGTTGTGTCTTCATATAAAATTCTTTGGATAGTTTTCTCTTATTCTGCTCCTTGATTTCGTAATTGTTCTCGGTTAGTGGGACACGCTTCTAGTCTTGCTGATCTTTCTTGTTCAAGTCTTTTGTTTTTGGGTTATTCTTTTTTTTAATATCAACCCTAAGTTGGCGTCATCAGCCTCAACGAGTTTTTCTTTTTCTCTTTTTATATTGCTCATCTATTTCACCCAGTTTTGCTAAATTGTTTGTTAATTCGCCTCTGATGGTTCTTAAAGCATGATCAAGGGGCCGCTATTTCTCGCATGGGTAGCGGTGAGTCGTGTATAGTTTTTAAAATGCTGTTCTTCTAAAAAAACTGGTTTCTCCCTCTATTGAATTTTTTATTTCATTGCCGATTGATTTAATTCTTTAAGTTCCATGTTTGCATTTGGTTATCTGTTGGGATTCCTGCAGGTGTTTTGAAGTTTAGCAACTGCATCCTATCTAATTTTGGTTTAGTAATGCCAAGGCGATTTTGATCGCTCACACTGAGCCTTTTTTAAATTGTACTCTTTTTTAAAAACTTTGATGAGTCTGGTTTAGATGTAAGCTGAACAAGTTGCCCTTGGTCGCTCCTCACAAACAATGGTCATCTTTTACTTCAAAATCATTAGGGTCTATAAATTCGGGAGGTTTTTGGGCCTAAACTTTGGTATAATGAATTTAACCTTACTTTCTGTTAATTCACGCCGCAATGAGAGCGCTGAGCGATGCTGTGTCAAAGGGGATCATTTCACTCATGTCGTCTCCGGGAAATCAAAACATCAAAATCTTCATCTTCAATGCCTGCCTGTTTTTTAATAATTAACTTTTTATTTGTTTTAAAAAAAAATGTCACAAGCATATGGCTCGTTTCCCTTGACCCGCATAGAAGACTGAAAGAGCCCTTTGGCGTGAAGGGAAATAGCAGAATATTACTGTTCCAAATAATCCATTTTACTATTGTGCGGATCAAATTCTTACTGTCAAATTTCCGGACCTAGGAGCAGATGAAGTGATTGTGCCAGGCTCTGCGCGTCTTACTTTCAAAATAGTTCTCGCTTCAAAAAAACAACCCAAACAGGACAGTTGTACAGAATCGGGGCGGGGCAATCGTTAAGAAAATTTCTATAAAACTTGAGGGGCAAGAAATATTTTCTTTACACAATGCAGCCCTTTATTTTTAACCTATTCTGATCTATGGCAAACCCGGGAATGAAAGGGCTGACTTTGCGTTTCAAGGAATCAAAACTGAAGAAGCACTAAAACATAGAATAGGTGCTGGAGATACTAAAGACGGTAAAAAGAAAAGCAGCTGTAAAATTTGCGTATGGAAATCGCTTTTCTATTCCTTAGATTTTCAGTTGTTAAAGGCGCATGCGCCATACTTTCAAGGAGCATTAAAAGACGATTGTCATATGAACTAACTTTTAATGAATACAAACGCGTTATCAAATCATCAGACACCGGAGCAAAGTACAGCTTTTCTGACTCTTGTTAGAGTTTGACTTTTGTTAGCAACCCAAATTTAGCAAGGTGATGAGCAACAATATCAGTCAAAATTAGCAATATATTACGAAAGAGTGATTCATCATACAACATATCCCAGAAGCAGGGCAGACACTATATGGAATTTTGTTTTAGTGTCGCAGCAAGATCGCTTAAAGGTATTTTATTGCTGTGTAAAGATGAAGAACCGTTCGAAAGGGGAAGTGAAAAGTTTATTAACCTAAAATAACGAAAGACAATGTTTGATTGGGGGTTTAGTCCTAACCAAATCTACGCTAGCGGGTTTAAAACCCTTATCAGCATTTTGATGAAATACGAAAAATGTTTGGGGGGGAGGTGTAGAAATCCAACAGTTGACCTTGTGTCTAAAGATTTACATCTTCACAATGTTAGGCTTGATGATTATTTAACAACGAAAATACGGTTTTTGGATTGACTTAGGTCAACAGAGGATAATCAGTTGCATGGAAGCGGGAAACTGTGAGAGACGTAATAAATTCAAATTGATAAAGAAAAAGAAGCCGATAAACCGCTTAATGTACATTTGTTTTTAAATATATGTGCGCAGCTGAATATTGAAATTAACAGATTAAAAGATATACAATACTAAATTATTTTTTTTTTATAAAAAGCATGTCTGTTCAAGTTTATCCAAATGTGCCTACAGCGCCGCCAAAAGAAGAGATAGTAAAAACCCCTAACATAAAAACCTTCAGTTTAAACAAACATTACGCAAATGCAGCAAGTACTAGAGCAAGACCTTTCAAAAAACAGCAAAACCAAACGAAGGATTCTGCTGCCTTTAATGCTTTTTACATATTTTAAATACGGGAAACAATCGACTATTAGTGCTCTATCAGCAGGAAGGGAGTGTTGGTTTTCTAGAAACGGGCATAGGCCCACCCGCGGCTTTCCTCTAGGCAGTTTGTCTTTAGCTCTTGGCCTGTGTTCATTAGCTGTAGGTGTGCTAGCAAAAAATTAAAAACTAAACCCCAAAAGAAACACAGCATGGTTCAACTAATAACGGCTAAACTTAGTTCTTTCAAACTGACAATAAATAAAGCGCTTGTTGACTCAAACATCACGGATGAAGAATTTAATCGTTTACAACCGATTTTGATGACTACAAAAGACAAAAGTTTGATCTCAAAGAAAGGCGAGGACAACTTTTTCTAAACCCGCCAGACGCCGAGCAGATAAAAAGGAATGCTTAAAAAAAGTAAACGAGACATTAAACTCTGTTCTAAACAGCTCACAGTAACAACATCGAAGGGTGTTTATACTTTAGTTTATGAGTCAAGCACAAAAAGACCGTTGATATTAAATTCTGATTAAGCCGTTGTATTTTTTTTAAATTTTAAAAAAAATATGTTGGGGCTTAGAAAAGAAAGAAAAGCTTTGGCTAAGATATATGAAGGCCCAGATGAATTGTTTGAAGGAATGCTCGAGAAAGAGCGTTTGTAAAGAGCACTGAATGATATGATTTAGAAGTTATTAATCCAGAAAACTTTGCGGGCAAGCGTTGTACATGCAATTTTCTCAAGTTCCAAGTAAAACTAACAATAGACCCGCCAGTTAAAGTAATGTTAGCTTTTTAATCGACTATATAACATAAATGAAGAAAATTAGAAGTCTGGGTCTCAATAAACAGCGGGATTTTCTTTCTCATAACGACTTAAAACCCGGTTGGGCAGACGAACTGCTTACAAAGTATGATGTGGCCGCTGAAGAAGCTAAAATGAGGGGGCTCTGGTTGGTCAGAGGGCAAAAAGTTTAGAGATTAGATTAAAACAGGCTAAGTATGCACCGATTGTAGGCAAGGCTTACATTCCGCTACCTCGAGAGTTGGTTTCAAAGAGAGCATTTTTAAACCAAAAAAGAATTCAGATGACAAATGTTTCATGTGGTGGTTCTTGCAAGGCTGCATCATGCCCGCGAACACGCAGAGAGAGTGATAAATCGGCAATAACCAAAGATCTTAACTTCAAGGAATATCCTTCCTGTTAGTGAGATCAAATTGATCAGTTTGAAGAACAAAAAAACCATAACTGTTAATATTTACACATGGGATGAGGAAACAAATCTACAGCCCATTAAAGTGTCAAAGAACACCCCAACGATTGGTGATCCAGACAAAAATCATGTTGACTTACTACTGATGTTTTCACCAGCAGGGCTACCACATTACACATTGATACGAACAATGAGTAAAATAATGCGCATACTTCAAAGAATGGGCATAAACAAGAATTCTGTAGAAAATGTTAACAAGATTCCATCTGTTTCAAGCCGCGAGCGACAAAGAAACTCTGTATCGGCCCAGTTGACTGTAATACAGAACTAATTTCACCCCAAAGGCAGTAAAGTTAGTTTTTTAAAAACTGGAAACGGATGCAAATTCTTCATACGTAGTTTACGCAGACTTCGAATCGCTCTTGTTCCTTATGAAGGACCAACCCCACAGAGACTTCCTAAAACAGCCATTTGGAGTAAAAACCAGATTTGGGTTTTTTGCCTTCATTGTTGTTAGGTCGGATGGCGTTCATTCAAAGCCAGAATTATATAGAGGGCCTAAAGCTGCAGAATATTCTTAGAACGCATGCAGAAAGTGCGTAATGACTGGTTCTAAAATCTAAAACTTATCTGAAAATCATAATGACGCCTGAAGACCAAAAAACAGTATAATCAGCCCACAATTGTTGGATTTGCGGTTTAGAACGAATGTCTAACAGTGAGGAAGCCAATTCAACAGTAAAGACCATGATCACATTAGGGAAAGTTCAGAGGAGCAGCGCACAACAACTGCAATCTTCAACTAAAGTTTGAACCTAGACATGGAAGCTGCCTGTATTCTTTCATAACTTGCGAGGTTACGACTCTCATCTTATAATGAAAGCAGTGGACGATGCCTTCAGGTGTCATGCATTGCACAGTCATCAGGGAAAAGTACATGTGCTTTAAATTTAAAAACATGTCTTTTTTTGACTCTAGCGCACATGATGGATCATTAGAGTCACTGGCTATGGTCCTTAAAGTCCTGCCCAATAACAGAAGATATTTGCTCAACTCTTGTTAGAAAGGCGTTTAAACCCCTTTTGAGTACATGAACAGTTGGGAAGGTTTGATGAAGACACACTTCCTCCTAAAGGTCGTTCTTTTCTAGTCTCAGAGGAAAGGACATCAGTGATTTGATTACCAGCATGCTCAAGATGCGTGGCAGAAGTTAGATTGTAAACGATGGGAGACTATCATGATTCATACTTGAGGGCAGATGTATGTTTGTTGGCGGATATTTTTGAAAACTTAGAAAGCCCCGCATGAAACATTACAGCCTGGATCCTGCGCATTTTTATTTCTGCGCCCGGGATGAGTTGGGATGCTTTCTTAAAGTTTACTGGAGTCAGATTGATTTATTTTCTGATTTACCAATGATTCAGATGATTGAAAACGGATTTCGTGGAGGAATTAGTATGGCATCGCACCCTTACTGTAAGCAAACAACAAATACTTGGACGACTATGATCCAAGTAAAAGTCTAACTATCTTATGTATTTAGATGCAATCAAACTGTATGGTTGGGTATGGCGCAATCACTTCCATTACGCAACTTTAAATGTACACAGGCGGGGATCCGAAAAAAATTCAAAAGGCATTAAAGTGGTTGAGCAGTTTAACGCCTTTATCAACAGCGTGGATACATTCTAGAAGTTGATTTAGAATATCCTTCATGAACTGCATGACCTGCATAATGACTATCCATTAGCAGCAGAAAGCATAAGATGGATCCAAGAGAACCACCTAAACTTGTGCTAATCTTCGAGACAAAAAAATTATGTCTGTCATTCAGGGCTTCTACAAATTTTTTTTAAGACATGGGTTGAAGTGACAGCAGTTCATCGCATAATTGCTTTTTATCAAGAACAGTTCATGAAACCATACATTTATGAAGAACACTGATCTCAGAACTAAATCCACAGATGCTTCAGAAAAAAGACTTTTTCAAGCTGGAAAAACAGCTGTTTTGGAAAGACTATGGAGAATCCGCACAAGCGTAAAGATGTCAGATAGTCACCAAAGAGAACGAAGCAATTAAGCTGACTTCAAAACTAATTATCAGGACTTTAGAAGATTTCATGATCAGCTTTTTGGCATAATGATGAAAAAAAAAAAAGTCAATTGGACAAGCTGTATTTATTGGGTTTACCGTTTTAGAATTATCAAAGCTTTTGATGTAGAGTTTCTTTATGACTACTTTAAGCCTCGTATCCTGAGTCCAGAGTAAATTTACACAGATACAGACAGTTTTGTTATAGATATCCCTACTGAAGAATCTATAAAAGACATGGAATTAGAAGTAGCTAAAGAGCATGCAGGATGGGTATGACACGTCCGATTATCCTAAAGATTCGCCTTTGCATTCAAATTTCTAATAAGAAGGTTTTAGGAAAGATGAAGGTGAATTTTCTGGAAAGGTGATCAAGGAGTTTGTTGGTTTAAAGGGAAAAAATGTACAGTATTTCGAGCCAGGAGAAAATCATTAAGAAAGCAAAGGGAATATCTCGCAGCGTTGTGCAGTCAAACTATCACATGACAACTACAAAGAAGGGATTGTTTGGGAATAAGACTTTTTATCATGACAACGTAAAACTGCGATCTAATCTACATGAGATCAACACAACATTGTAACAAAGAAGTCGTTGATAGAACAAACACAAAACGAGTATTTGTTAATCCAGAGTTTTCATATGCAATCGGGCACTGGAGGACCGCATAAACAGGGGGGGTTTATATTTTTCATCAACTTTTGTTATAAGATCGATCATAGCTTCATCCATTCATTTAAATCTTTTCTCATGTTTGCTTGATGCGTTCGAATTTTTTTTTTTTATTTCAAGATATTCTTTTTCCAATTTGGGGGTTTGAGTTGTAGGTGAACTGGATGATTTAGCATGCATTGATTAATCCCCGAAAATGTTTCCTTAATAGCATTACACGCATGAAATGATTTCCCCTATCATTTTCAAGGTCTCTTCCTTTACCATTCTTGTTTCGTTTGCGCTTCCTTCTGGCCTTCATTTTAAACCAAAATATGTTACGTAATTAATTAAAGCGGAACTGTGTCGGGGGGATTTTTTGCGTTCTTCCTTCACAAAAGACTTTGAGGGCGTGGGGGTTGTTTTGTTGTGTCAGTTTCTCGTAAATAATACACGGGGGGATTATCTTTTACATTCTTTTTATTTCATAAGGGTCAACACTCCAAACTGGATCTGTTGCCCTGGGTGCGAGTGTCCCTTCTGCTTCCCCCTGTAAAAAAGGTACCTTACTTTTAAACCAAACGGTAATAGGTTGCTGGGTGTACTGGAGTCTTCAGCAACATTTATTGTTTTTCTTTTGATTGCTTTTACTGGTTTTAGCCCTTTAAATTCTTCATTATTCATTGCGCGCAAACTGAGGGCAGTCTTCTAAACCCATTCTGTGTTGCCCAGAATTGTCAATCAGCTCTCTGTGATACTGGTAGGAGAAAAATCTTTCGGCTAATGTTTGTTAAAGTTTTCAACTAAAGCCTGTGATCTGTGAACTCCTGGAATGCCTCTTTTAATGGTAACTCTATGTTTCAACAATAATTGATTCACTTGCCTTTAAATTTTTCCATCATCGACTTGAATATGCGAGGATAAGTTAAAGGGCCTCGTTGATATATCAGTTGTACGGCCAACAGCAACAAACAAAGCACTCTTTTGTGTTAATGGTTCCGCATCTTTGTATCTTGAAGCTATGTCATGACTGTGGGAAAGGTACTTAAAACTTTTTCGTCTAATCGTATCAAGGGGAAATATAGAGATCCATTTGATGGGTGTCGTTTGGAGTTGTAAATTTACAAAGTTTGGGCTCTGTATTGTCTAGGCGCTGGTAAATAAATTTGCCAAATCGCTTGTTTAGATAACCATTCTTTGCTGTTTGTTCACTGACTCCAGCTGCTTGGCTTAGCTTTTTAATTGCTGTTATTCCCTTCCAATATCCTTTGGGCGAATAATAGATTTTGTTCATTTTTTTTTTCAGCCCAAAATTAATGTGCAACAAAAAACACAACGGTTTACAAAGACAATAAACCAATTTTTTGCATCTTTTGTTTTTTCTGATGGTTGAATAAAAGTCACTGAATTTTGGTGGGGCAATGTCTCGATTGGTTGCCTGTTACAAGATAATATTGTTTTATTGCTTGATCAACATCCTTAAATGTGTAAGCTGCATGCCCTGTTTTTTCAGTGGTTATTAATAAATCTAACTCGTCAATTCTCTGCTTTTCATAGCGATTTTTGTGCTGCGGCTAGTTGCTACAGCTTTGTTATGTCTTTTTCTTCGCCTTCATCTCGCAGTTTACTAAAAAGCGTAATTACTTCCACTTAAAAGCGAGCGCATTAACCCAGCGCCGCTATCATCATTTCGAGTGAAGCCATTTTTTATAAATTTTTTTTATTTACATATTTATACTGTCGGAATTATTCCTTGCTTTACTAGAAAATCTTTTGTGGCAAACGAAGCTGCAATAATAGCAATCAGCCTTTGCTGAATCCCCAAAGTCTAGTTTGCCAAGATCTGCCGGTTTAATTTAACAAGCTTTTACCAAGCATTGAGTATCCTACACTTAGACCTCCAATAACAGCAGAATGGTATACAAGGTTAGCAACAGTTTTTTCGGTGCTCATTTTTAGAAAATAAAATAATTATAATTAATAAAAAACATGAAAAAGTGAGATCTACTACAGCTACAAGGCAGCCAAAACTTTCCCGAACTTATGAATGACCAAGTTGCGACCAAGCTATTATGCCAAAAAGGAGAGGGTGTATTCTTTGGCAGCATGTGGAAAACAAAACAGTTCTCGGAATGAATTCAGCATAGAACAGATCAACAGATGTCGCCGGAAGACATTATAAAGTATCATAACAGGTATGAGGCGCAGTTGGGGTCGGGGAATGGTAAAAAGTGTGGGCAAACGGTTCTTAGTTTGTACATAAACTAGTCAGTAGATTTGCCCCCATTGATTCTGAACAAGACTTTATGTATGATTTAACGCAGGATCCGTTTTAACAAAGTCATTAGAGTCTCTAGGATGTGATTTATATTACAGATTTGGAACATTGTTATCGCCGTAATCATGGATTAATTACTTTTAATCATATAGATTTTATTTCCCTTTAAAAATGACCGAGCCAGAAAAACAGCGGAATCAGGAAACGCTGAATCAGAAAACATGAATCAGGAAACATTAAATCAGAAAACATTGAATCAGGTGGAGAATATAACCAGTAAAAAGCCCCCTCATTCTTGGACGCATTGCAGCAGGAAAAAAATTAGCTGAGTGGAACAAACAAAAAAAATTACAGTTACAATCACAGAATATAGCTATAATGAAAACATAACGCCGCCCGCAAGTTAATTCAATGCCAGCTCCAGAAAAAGAACAAGTTAAATTCAAGGGCGCCAAAGTCTTCATGGAATATTGAACTTAAAACTGTTGTCATTTTTAGCGTCATTGCTGCTGCAGGGGGTGGTTATTACAGTTAAAAATATATAAACAATGGCAACAAAAACCAAAGTCCGAACAAAACTCCACCACTAAATATAGATCCGAACACAAAAAAATGCCAAAACCGCCAACAACAAAGTTCTATTGATCCTTTGTGATGCAATAATATTTTAAGAACTTAAATTTAAATTTTTTAATAAAAATAGAACATGGGGGTATTATAAAATGATGGTGTCAATAAATAAAGACATGGAGGTTATAAAAGACATTTCCATAGACCAAAATTGAATCAATGCGGTTGCTTAGGATTAAGAAATTCATTAAGATCTATGCTGACCGATTTCGCGCAGAGGACGCTGAGCAAGACATCCTCAAAAGATGACGCGTTTTTTGAGGGGTGTGTACTATATTAGACATTTACTATTTAAGATAAAACATAGATTGTCTTGTTTTTTGATAATTAACGATAATTAAATAAGAACTTGGTTGTATTAGAGGATGACTTGAGGATGACTTGAGGACGACTTGAGGAAAGACTTGAGTAAGAACTTAGAAGTGATTAAGTAGAAACTAGAAGTGACTTGGGGTGACTTTAAAGGGTGACTTTGAGATGACTGAGGACAACTTGAGGTGACCCTTTAAGTAAGAACTTAGAAGTGACTTGAGGGTGACTTGTGAACAACTTGAGTAAGAACTTAGAAGTGACTTGATTAAAAACTTAACTAAAACTTGAGTTGGCTTTAAAGGGGACTTTTTAAAAAATTTTTTTTTTTTTTTTTTTTTTATTGTATTTTTTTTTTTTTTTTTTTTTTGAAAATGATTTATCTCCCTTTAATTAAGCAAAAAAATATAAATTTAAACCTCCCCCGAATAAATTATCTATTTATAGATCAGTGAGAGAGAATGATTATTTAAAAGTTGTGTTTTTGTGTTTAATTTGCTAAAGTTTTTAAAATAAATATTGAAAAGTAGCTACTAAAAAGTACTTTAAAGCACAGTTGTTGTTTAACCTTTAAAAACTATTCTGCTTGAATAAGAAACAATTTTAATAACACCCCCAATTATGCATAAACACCATAAAATTATAAAAGCTTTCAGTTTGTACAGTATATATATTAATCCAAAAAGTGTAAAGTTGGGAATATGCCTGCCCGGTGGTTTTGTGCTTGTTTGTGTGGTTAGGAAAGTCCTTAACTTGGCCCTTCTCTGCCCTATAGTGACCCTTCCATTTTCGTGTTTCGTTTTAGGTAACGGCGCGGCTAATAAACGCCCGCAAACCACAATGTGATGTCGGGTCATGGCGTGGCTATAAACGCCCGCAAACCACAATGTGTGTGTCTAGGAAGGGCCACTGAAAATGGGGTGAGAGAATTGCCCCAAATTAGACAAACTGAAAGTAACAACCAAGTGTAGAAATACCACTATTAGAAGCATATTCCCAAACTCTTCGCATCTAGCCACATGGGTGATCAGTAATGTGGCTAGATGCGAAGAGTTTTGCATTTTTTTTTTATATTGAAAATGGATCGGAAAAACATAGGATTAAGCAAAAACTGAAATCAAGTCCACTGAGTTTTGAGAGAACCCGGAGAAATGCCAATTCCAGGGTCAGCTGCTCCGAAACTGGTTGAGGAGCAGCTGGCCCAGGATTGGCATTTATCGTTCTCTAATATTTACATGGTGGACAAAGAAGAAAACCGAAACAGCACATTTCCCACAAGGTATTTACATAGGGACAAAGAGGAACACCGAACAGCACATTTCCACAATATATTTACATAGTGGACATGAGGAACCTGAACAGTTGACGTCCGACAAGATATTTTTTCATAGTGGACAAAGACGAACACTGACAATTAGACGTTCCACAATGTATTTACATAGTGGACAAAGTAAAACACTGAACAGAAGTTGTTTTAAAAAGTTTTTACGTTGTGGGACAAAATGAAATTCTGCACAGCAGATGTTCCACAAGGTATTTCAAATTTTGAACAAAGTAGAACACTGTACAGTAGATGTTTTCCCCAAGGTATTTACATAGTGGACGAAGGAACACTGACCTTAGACGTTCCAAAAGGTATTTACATAGTGGACAAAATAAAACGCTGAACAGTAGATGTTCCCCAAGGTATTTACATTGTGGACAAGTGAAACACTGAACAGTAGATGTTCCACAAGGGATTTATATTGTGGACAATATGAAACACTGAACAGTAGATGTTCCACAAGGTATTTACATTGTGGACAAGTGAAACACTGAACAGTAGATGTTCCACAAAGATTCTACTAGCGAAGAAAGTGGACCACTGAACAGTGGACGTCCCACAAAGCATTTACATAACGGACGAAACTGAAAAGTGACTGCATGCATAAACCCAGCAGTCGTAGTTGGACAACACAAATACAGGTGGTTTAGTGGACAGTTCACTCGCCTGGGAAGTGAGATGCCTCTTGGTCCGTGGTTCAAGTCTCGCTCAGCTTATGTTTCCTTTTTTTTTTTTTTTTTTTTTTTTTTAGCAGAACTCGAATTCAGGTCTGGTTGCTAGCCTTTCAGTCGAGACACCCAACGGAAATCCTGTGTGCAGCAGGTATCTGGCGCACATCAGTGAATCCTCAGCGATGAACGTGCACCTAAGAACAGGAGAATCTGATGGACAGTAAACAAAACATAACAACAAACAAATGGCGGTGCTGTACCATGGGGACGCACTCAATTGGGGAACAGTGGCTCCACTTTGATATAGAGAAATCCGCTGTGGCAGCAGCGTCACACAATGGGCCTACGTTGTAATACTACATTGGCTGCAACACTTCAACCCCATTACGCCTAATGACAGAAAGAAGGGTGTGAACATTCTTGTCTTTTCCCAGTGTCTGGCATGCCATTCTGAAGTTCTCTCTCAGAACACAGTGATCGTGATTAAATAATTAATTTCACGTTTTCAGAATTGGATAAAGTTTAGTTGAAAACGTTTGATTTTTCAAACGAATTAATTAATAATAATAATAATTAAAAAAACACCGGCTTTCTGTCTGATGTCACTTGACTTGGATTTTCATTAGTGATGACAAATTTTGATTACAAGTTGAAGAGCCTGGGGTGAAGTGATTCCAAAGGGATTTCATATAACAGCTTTAAAAATAATATTAGACGATTGATCTTTATGTCACTGAGACCTGATTTTTTAAAAATTTGCCTTGTGATTTCGGTCACATTTCATTTGCAATCTGTTTAAATGCACCCTTAGTGTCCATTCTTGACTGACAAAACTGGAGGCGGAAAACAAGGAAACGTTTTGCCATTCCCAACAGCAATGATTCCTTCACCCGACTCAGCGCTTTATGAAAGCGGACCTCTAGAACTTAAGACAACTGTGATTTCCTTTGACAAGCTGCAAGACAAGTTAGAGAAGCAGCACACGAGAGATTGTAATGTTATGATGATTGGTTTTGCTCCTGTTGCCCTCTGGTCGGGAGAATTGGGCTTAAAAAGGAAAAAGAGGGGAAGCAACTGACACGTCTCCATGCGAATATGTCCTGACGTTCATCATTTAAAGCGCTGTCGCCCTGGGGACCGTTCATTGGATTAACCGATCGCCTCTCCACCAATCATCTTGCCTGACACACTTACATTGTCTTCTCTCCACCAATCATCTTGCCTGACACACTGACATTGTCCGGAGCTCCCACCGTCAGGTTTGATGAAGTACTGCTTTTCTCATGGAATCACTTTTTGAAATGGGCTGTGACAAGTGTGTGGCGGTCTGTTGTTACGATCAGGAAGAAGTCTGATGTGAAAGATACAGGACACAAGTTTCAATACTTTTTGGGTCCTTTAACATGCACGCTTAGCGCTGATGTTTTCTTTTTTTCTTCTCTTAGCACTACCGCTGATACCAAAACCAAGGACTGAAAGTGAGTGAAACAAGTCGTGCATTGGACTCTAAAGTAAATATGCTAGATCCAAGGACAAAATTGATATAAATGTCATAGTTTCAAAAACATGAGTACGACACGGCATTACACCAAACACAGACTTTCGAGCATCATGTGCATAACAGCTTAGGGCCAAATGTTTACACACAAAAATCAAAACATAGTCCATGTATAACATTGTTAGGAAACACACACACACACACACACACACACCACACACACACACACACACACACACACACACACACACACACACACACACACACACACACACACACACACACACACACGCACGCACGCACGCACGCACGCACGCACGCGCACACACTGAACAGAAGTTGTTTAACAAGTTATTTACGTTGTGGACAAAATGAAATTCTGCACAGCAGATGTTCCACAAGGTATTTACATTGTGAACAAAGTAGAACACTGAACAGTAGATGTTCCACAAGGTATTTACAAAGTGGACGAAGTGAAACACTGACCATTAGACGTTCCAAAAGGTATTTACATAGTGGACAAAATAAAACGCTGAACAGTAGATGTTCCACAAGGTATTTACATTGTGGACAAGTGAAACACTGAACAGTAGATGTTCCACAAGGTATTTATATTGTGGACAATATGAAACACTGAACAGTAGATGTTCCACAAGGTATTTACATTGTGGACAAGTGAAACACTGAACAGTAGATGTTCCACAAAGATTCTACTAGCGAAGAAAGTGGACCACTGAACAGTGGACGTCCCACAAAGCATTTACATAACGGACGAAACTGAAAAGTGACTGCATGCATAAACCCAGCAGTCGTAGTTGGACAACACAAATACAGGTGGTTTAGTGGACAGTTCACTCGCCTGGGAAGTGAGATGCCTCTTGGTCCGTGGTTCAAGTCTCGCTCAGCTTATGTTTCCTTTTTTTTTTTTTTTTTTTTTTTTTAGCAGAACTCGAATTCAGGTCTGGTTGCTAGCCTTTCAGTCGAGACACCCAACGGAAATCCTGTGTGCAGCAGGTATCTGGCGCACATCAGTGAATCCTCAGCGATGAACGTGCACCTAAGAACAGGAGAATCTGATGGACAGTAAACAAAACATAACAACAAACAAATGGCGGTGCTGTACCATGGGGACGCACTCAATTGGGGAACAGTGGCTCCACTTTGATATAGAGAAATCCGCTGTGGCAGCAGCGTCACACAATGGGCCTACGCTGTAATACTACATTGGCTGCAACACTTCAACCCATTACGCCTAATGACAGAAAGAAGGGTGTGAACATTCTTGTCTTTTCCCAGTGTCTGGCATGCCATTCTGAAGTTCTCTCTCAGAACACAGTGATCGTGATTAAATAATTAATTTCACGTTTTCAGAATTGGATAAAGTTTAGTTGAAAACGTTTGATTTTTCAAACGAATTAATTAATAATAATAATAATTAAAAAAACACCGGCTTTCTGTCTGATGTCACTTGACTTGGATTTTCATTAGTGATGACAAATTTTGATTACAAGTTGAAGAGCCTGGGGTGAAGTGATTCCAAAGGGATTTCATATAACAGCTTTAAAAATAATATTAGACGATTGATCTTTATGTCACTGAGACCTGATTTTTTAAAAATTTGCCTTGTGATTTCGGTCACATTTCATTTGCAATCTGTTTAAATGCACCCTTAGTGTCCATTCTTGACTGACAAAACTGGAGGCGGAAAACAAGGAAACGTTTTGCCATTCCCAACAGCAATGATTCCTTCACCCGACTCAGCGCTTTATGAAAGCGGACCTCTAGAACTTAAGACAACTGTGATTTCCTTTGACAAGCTGCAAGACAAGTTAGAGAAGCAGCACACGAGAGATTGTAATGTTATGATGATTGGTTTTGCTCCTGTTGCCCTCTGGTCGGGAGAATTGGGCTTAAAAAGGAAAAAGAGGGGAAGCAACTGACACGTCTCCATGCGAATATGTCCTGACGTTCATCATTTAAAGCGCTGTCGCCCTGGGGACCGTTCATTGGATTAACCGATCGCCTCTCCACCAATCATCTTGCCTGACACACTTACATTGTCTTCTCTCCACCAATCATCTTGCCTGACACACTGACATTGTCCGGAGCTCCCACCGTCAGGTTTGATGAAGTACTGCTTTTCTCATGGAATCACTTTTTGAAATGGGCTGTGACAAGTGTGTGGCGGTCTGTTGTTACGATCAGGAAGAAGTCTGATGTGAAAGATACAGGACACAAGTTTCAATACTTTTTGGGTCCTTTAACATGCACGCTTAGCGCTGATGTTTTCTTTTTTCTTCTCTTAGCACTACCGCTGATACCAAAACCAAGGACTGAAAGTGAGTGAAACAAGTCGTGCATTGGACTCTAAAGTAAATATGCTAGATCCAAGGACAAAATTGATATAAATGTCATAGTTTCAAAAACATGAGTACGACACGGCATTACACCAAACACAGACTTTCGAGCATCATGTGCATAACAGCTTAGGGCCAAATGTTTACACACAAAAATCAAAACATAGTCCATGTATAACATTGTTAGGAACACACACACACACACACACACACACACACACACACACACACACACACACACACACACACACACACACACACACACGCACGCACGCACGCACGCACGCACGCACGCGCACACACTGAACAGAAGTTGTTTAACAAGTTATTTACGTTGTGGACAAAATGAAATTCTGCACAGCAGATGTTCCACAAGGTATTTACATTGTGAACAAAGTAGAACACTGAACAGTAGATGTTCCACAAGGTATTTACAAAGTGGACGAAGTGAAACACTGACCATTAGACGTTCCAAAAGGTATTTACATAGTGGACAAAATAAAACGCTGAACAGTAGATGTTCCACAAGGTATTTACATTGTGGACAAGTGAAACACTGAACAGTAGATGTTCCACAAGGTATTTATATTGTGGACAATATGAAACACTGAACAGTAGATGTTCCACAAGGTATTTACATTGTGGACAAGTGAAACACTGAACAGTAGATGTTCCACAAAGATTCTACTAGCGAAGAAAGTGGACCACTGAACAGTGGACGTCCCACAAAGCATTTACATAACGGACGAAACTGAAAAGTGACTGCATGCATAAACCCAGCAGTCGTAGTTGGACAACACAAATACAGGTGATTTAGTGGACAGTTCACTCGCCTGGGAAGTGAGATGCCTCTTGGTCCGTGGTTCAAGTCTCGCTCAGCTTATGTTTCCTTTTTTTTTTTTTTTTTTTTTTTTAGCAGAACTCGAATTCAGGTCTGGTTGCTAGCCTTTCAGTCGAGACACCCAACGGAAATCCTGTGTGCAGCAGGTATCTGGCGCACATCAGTGAATCCTCAGCGATGAACGTGCACCTAAGAACAGGAGAATCTGATGGACAGTAAACAAAACATAACAACAAACAAATGGCGGTGCTGTACCATGGGGACGCACTCAATTGGGGAACAGTGGCTCCACTTTGATATAGAGAAATCCGCTGTGGCAGCAGCGTCACACAATGGGCCTACGCTGTAATACTACATTGGCTGCAACACTTCAACCCCATTACGCCTAATGACAGAAAGAAGGGTGTGAACATTCTTGTCTTTTCCCAGTGTCTGGCATGCCATTCTGAAGTTCTCTCTCAGAACACAGTGATCGTGATTAAATAATTAATTTCACGTTTTCAGAATTGGATAAAGTTTAGTTGAAAACGTTTGATTTTTCAAACGAATTAATTAATAATAATAATAATTAAAAAAACACCGGCTTTCTGTCTGATGTCACTTGACTTGGATTTTCATTAGTGATGACAAATTTTGATTACAAGTTGAAGAGCCTGGGGTGAAGTGATTCCAAAGGGATTTCATATAACAGCTTTAAAAATAATATTAGACGATTGATCTTTATGTCACTGAGACCTGATTTTTTAAAAATTTGCCTTGTGATTTCGGTCACATTTCATTTGCAATCTGTTTAAATGCACCCTTAGTGTCCATTCTTGACTGACAAAACTGGAGGCGGAAAACAAGGAAACGTTTTGCCATTCCCAACAGCAATGATTCCTTCACCCGACTCAGCGCTTTATGAAAGCGGACCTCTAGAACTTAAGACAACTGTGATTTCCTTTGACAAGCTGCAAGACAAGTTAGAGAAGCAGCACACGAGAGATTGTAATGTTATGATGATTGGTTTTGCTCCTGTTGCCCTCTGGTCGGGAGAATTGGGCTTAAAAAGGAAAAAGAGGGGAAGCAACTGACACGTCTCCATGCGAATATGTCCTGACGTTCATCATTTAAAGCGCTGTCGCCCTGGGGACCGTTCATTGGATTAACCGATCGCCTCTCCACCAATCATCTTGCCTGACACACTTACATTGTCTTCTCTCCACCAATCATCTTGCCTGACACACTGACATTGTCCGGAGCTCCCACCGTCAGGTTTGATGAAGTACTGCTTTTCTCATGGAATCACTTTTTGAAATGGGCTGTGACAAGTGTGTGGCGGTCTGTTGTTACGATCAGGAAGAAGTCTGATGTGAAAGATACAGGACACAAGTTTCAATACTTTTTGGGTCCTTTAACATGCACGCTTAGCGCTGATGTTTTCTTTTTTTCTTCTCTTTAGCACTACCGCTGATACCAAAACCAAGGACTGAAAGTGAGTGAAACAAGTCGTGCATTGGACTCTAAAGTAAATATGCTAGATCCAAGGACAAAATTGATATAAATGTCATAGTTTCAAAAACATGAGTACGACACGGCATTACACCAAACACAGACTTTCGAGCATCATGTGCATAACAGCTTAGGGCCAAATGTTTACACACAAAAATCAAAACATAGTCCATGTATAACATTGTTAGGAACACACACACACACACACACACACACACACACACACACACACACACACACACACACACACACACACACACACACACGCACGCACGCACGCACGCACGCACGCACGCGCACACACTGAACAGAAGTTGTTTAACAAGTTATTTACGTTGTGGACAAAATGAAATTCTGCACAGCAGATGTTCCACAAGGTATTTACATTGTGAACAAAGTAGAACACTGAACAGTAGATGTTCCACAAGGTATTTACAAAGTGGACGAAGTGAAACACTGACCATTAGACGTTCCAAAAGGTATTTACATAGTGGACAAAATAAAACGCTGAACAGTAGATGTTCCACAAGGTATTTACATTGTGGACAAGTGAAACACTGAACAGTAGATGTTCCACAAGGTATTTATATTGTGGACAATATGAAACACTGAACAGTAGATGTTCCACAAGGTATTTACATTGTGGACAAGTGAAACACTGAACAGTAGATGTTCCACAAAGATTCTACTAGCGAAGAAAGTGGACCACTGAACAGTGGACGTCCCACAAAGCATTTACATAACGGACGAAACTGAAAAGTGACTGCATGCATAAACCCAGCAGTCGTAGTTGGACAACACAAATACAGGTGGTTTAGTGGACAGTTCACTCGCCTGGGAAGTGAGATGCCTCTTGGTCCGTGGTTCAAGTCTCGCTCAGCTTATGTTTCCTTTTTTTTTTTTTTTTTTTTTTTTTTAGCAGAACTCGAATTCAGGTCTGGTTGCTAGCCTTTCAGTCGAGACACCCAACGGAAATCCTGTGTGCAGCAGGTATCTGGCGCACATCAGTGAATCCTCAGCGATGAACGTGCACCTAAGAACAGGAGAATCTGATGGACAGTAAACAAAACATAACAACAAACAAATGGCGGTGCTGTACCATGGGGACGCACTCAATTGGGGAACAGTGGCTCCACTTTGATATAGAGAAATCCGCTGTGGCAGCAGCGTCACACAATGGGCCTACGCTGTAATA
>CM031617.1:7652591-7657591 GCA_018398815.1 Conus ventricosus
CAGAGCTTCGTGCAATGGGCAATCCTGCAGTAGTTGTGCTCTTGTCATACTGCTGGTCTGGCATGGGCACTGGTCTGACTGACCGATCCTGAACTTGGTAAAGAGGTGATAGTTCAGGCGGTTGTGGCCTGTCCGCAGCCTGAAGATGGCCACCTGCTCTGATTTTGTTAGCGGGTGGTACGGGTCATGTCTATTGAAATGTGGATGCTACTGCAACCACTTGCTCTGCTGTCTGGCTTTGATGATTGTCTTGGCTTCCTTGAGGGTCGTGGACCTGTCTTCCTAGTTTGGATCCCTCCTTCCTAATAGATGGATCCCTGGCAATTGCACTGTTAAAGCAGCCTGTAGCTTTTGTCCAAGCACAGTTACACTGGTGTTAAGTGCAATGTTCTGGCTGGCCGTCAACTTGGTCTCTTCATGGGTTTCCGTGGCATCTCTTCCTTTATATTTTTTGTTGTTGTAAATTTACTCTCTCTCTCTCTCTCTCTCCCCTCTCTCTCTCTCTCTCTCTCTCTCTCTCTCTCTCTCTCTCTCTCTCTCTCTCTCTCTCTCTCTCTCTCTTTTAATGGACAGCTAGCCGTCTTCTGGAAGTGTTCTTGTCACTCGACATCTGTTTCTTTCAAAAGAGCTTTCAGGATCAAAGGAAAGAAAGAAAAGAAAGAAAGGAAGTAACATCTTTCAGAACCAAAGGGAAGAGAAAAAAAAAACAAAGAAAAAGGAAAGAAAAGAAAGAAAGAAAGGAAGTAATATCTTTCGGAATCAAAGGGAACAAAGAAAAAAATAGAAAAAGAAAAAAGGAAGGAAGGAAAAAGAGGGAAAGAAAAAAGGAAGGAAAGAAATTACACAAAGACAAACTTAACACAAAGAAATGACGAGAGGGAGAGAGACAGAGACAGAGACAGACAGACAGACAGACAGACAGAGAGACAGAGACAGACAAACCGACCGACCGACAGAGACAGAGACAGGGACAGACAGAGAGAGCCAGCCAGCCAGACAGACAGACAGAGACACAGAGACAGACAGACAGACAGAACGATAGGAAGAACAAAATGAATAGAAACAAAAAAAAGGGAAAGCATAGAAATGAAAGTCATGCCAGTGTTCCCTCATCCCACTTTCCCGTCGTCAACCCACTGGAAATAGCTTTGCACATAGATCTGAACCATGAATTTCCACCGTTCAACCGTTAATGAAACAAACACACTTGGTTTAAATAACTTTTAATTCAGAAACAAGTAAACAGAATACCTTTATAATTGTCAGGACAAATGAGCAACAACAAGCCCTAGGCTTATACTGTGCTCAAATAGACATTTACAATACATTGGCGGTTAAATACATTCTCAATGTACTATGCATTTCACTTCGGGCTTGGAACTTTTTTAAGAAAACATTGAAAAACAAAAACAAAAACAGTAGCCGAAAAATCAAATGAACAACATGAAAAATGGGTGGAAGAGAGTGGAAGCGGCAATCACGTCATCAACAGAATATGTGTGAACAATCACTTACTGACTAGCCAACGTCATCGCTAAGATTAGTAATTTCTTTTTTTCTGCTTAAAGCGATCGATGTCATAGTGTCTTCAAAAGGGAAGACAAACAATAACAGGAAATGAAGAAAAAATGAAAGGGGGAACGAAAAGAGGGGAAAGAGAAAAAAAAAAGGAAAAAAAGTTAAACAAAATTGAACTGCCATACTCCAACACATTACTTATGGAAAAGACGGTTTCTACCCTAAGTACTTTACGTTATTGTATACGTTTCTCTCATCTGGGTAAACTGTTCACACAAGCACACTTCAGCACTTTATGTCACTGTCCTTAACTAATCACACCGGGAGCAAATCATGTTGATTTGTTTGTTTGTTTGTTTGTTTGTTTGTTTGTTTGTTTGTTTGCAGGTTTACACATTTCAGACAAAAAAAAACAAACAAACAAAAAAACCTGTCGGTTCTGTAAAATCCATTTTATCCTACCCAAACTTCCCTCGTCATTGTAAGGATGTTTGAACTCAAAAGGTCTGAAAATGTAAATGTTCCAACTATTATTACCAGACAGCGAGATATAGATATGATGAAGTAGCCATCCGCGTGATGTTATTGACGTTTGGGTCAGTGGCACTGAGCTCAGACAGAAACATTTCGAGTCAGTCCACGGAAGTCTGGACACATTTAATTGTCTCCCATCTCCACTGATCCGAGTCTGGAAACTAATCACATTACCTGTAGAATCCAGTGTCCTGTTCAGAGATCACTGGCTGTCAATACCGGAACTCGGTCAGTCTGAAAGGAAACGCTTCTATGTTTATGTGAAACCGAACCGAGTAGTAGACTAGTGGATTTGACTGATGATGTGGACGTGACGTTTTATAAAATTGAGCCATTGTCGTTCGGTTCACCAGTTTTATTGATTCACATGTGTGACAGAGCCAGTCAATAATATATATTTTCCTGCTTTCGAGCGTGCCTCTCTCTGTGTGTGTGTGTGTGTGTGTGTGTGTGTGGTGTGTGTGTGTGTGTGTGTGTGTGTGTGTGTGTGTGTGGTGTGTGTGTGTGTGTGTGTGTGTGTGTGTGTGTGTGTGTGTGTATGTGTGTGTGTGTGTGTGTGTGTGTGTGTGTGTGTGTGTGGTGTGTGTGTGTGTGTGTGTGTGTGGTGAGAGAGAGAGAGAGAGAGAAGAGAGAGGATAGAGAAGAGAGAGGAGGAGAGAGAGATGCAGAGAGAGAGAAAGAGAGGAGCCTGTGTCTTTGTGTTTGTATGTTCTCTATCTCTCTCTCTATCTCTCTCTTCTCTCTCTTTCCTCCTCTCTCTCTCTCTCTTCTCTCTCTCTCACTTGTTGTTCACTAAATTTTTAATCAGAAGCACACACACACACACACACTCACACATCAACACACACACCCACACACACACACACAACACACACACCACACACGACACACACACACACACACACACCACACATACACACACACACACATACACACACACACAAACACAACACCACCACAAAGAGAGAGGAGAGAGAGGAGAGGGAAGAGAGAGAGAGAGAGAGAGGGGGAGTGAGAGTAATGGGATGTGTGTGTGTGTGTGTGTGTGCGTGTGGTGATGTGTGTGTGGGTGTGTGTGTTGGTTTGTGTGTGTGTGTGTGTGTGTGTGTGTGTGTGTGTGTGTGGTTGTGTGTGTTTTGGGTTTGGTTGGTGTGTGTGAGAAAGGGGGAGGGGGGGGGGGGTGGAATTTGGACAAAAAGAGGGGAAAGTGGAGGGGCGAGGGGGCGGGGGACAGTGGAGAAACGCATAGAAGAGGAGGAGAGGAGTAAAACCAAAGGGTTTGAGCGAAGGTGTGGCGTGGAATGCATAGGGGCAATTGTTTCAAAAACAAGGGAGTAGAGTAAAAAAAGATAATCAAAAGGGCCCAGAAACTCCAGCCAACGCAGATGGGGCAAGAAAACGAGAGAGAGGAGAGAGAGGGGGAAGAGAGTGAGAAAAAGGGAGAGGACGAGGAGGAGAGAGAGAGAGAGAGAGAGAAAAGGGGGGAGAGAGTTAATCCCAGAGAAATAGAAAGTGTGTAAAGGGGGAGGGATGGTTGGGAACGGTGGGGGTGGGGGAGGGGGGGGGGTGGGGTGGAGAGGTCGAGGTGGAGGGCAGTCGCCCTAGAACAAACCCAGTGCGGGCCCCTTAGGTGGGATGTCCTGCCCTGCATCGGCAGTTAGAGGAAACACGGAAGTTCTCCCGGGAAAAAACCCCCGCGAAAAACCTGATCGGGGCCCAGTGGTCTGGAAAAATGAAAAAATCCCCCTAAAAAAAGAACAAAAACAAAAATACACAATATATTGAAAAAGGAAAAAAAAAAGGGTGGATGGTGAAAAGGTTGTTATAGAAGGGGGCAGGGGAAGAGAGAGAGGGGAGAAGAGAGAAAAATGAGAGGGGGCGGGAAAGGGGGAGAGGGAGAGGAGAGAGAGAGAGAGGGAGGGAGAGAGAGGGGAGGGAGGGAGTTTAGAGAGGGAGAGGGGAGGAGGGGGGGAGAGAGAGGAGGGAGGGGGATAAAAGAGAGTAGGGAAAAAAAGCAATAAAATTTAAGTCAGTCGTGCAAAAATCGGCCCAAAGGCCCCATTATAAGTAATCCTGTTCTCTAAAAAAAGTATGAGGGTTTTTTCAGGGGAAAAAACAACAACAAAATCGAAATTGCAAAATGTTTTGTAGGTTTGATCAAAAAATTTTCCCTGTATCAATACGAAATAAAATTTAAAACCTTTAAACTTTTTTCCCCTTTTCTTTGTTCATATGTCTTCTTTTTCATCTTTTTTTCCCCCCCCCTCATGAAAGGGGACCCCCACCTTCGCCTGCATTCAATCATAGACAATTGAAAAAAGAAATAAAGAAAAAAACATAAATTTCTAAAAGATAAAACATAAACCTCTGTGCCAAGAGGAATGGGGAAAATTTGGAAAAAAAAGGGGAACGGGTTTTACTTTCCTCACAATTTCTTTTTAAAACGGAGGACGCTGGCTTTTAAAAACCCCTCGGGCCCTTTGCTTTTTTTGGGTTTTTTTTCTTATTCCCCCAGTGATTTTGGGAAAAACACCCTGCTTTTTAAATTTCGGGGAAAACATTTTAGTTTCCATTCATGAATGAAAAAAATTTGGGGGGCCCTCCGTACACGGAAAGTTTATTTTCCCAAATAGCAACGATCTCGTTCCCGGGCCCTCAGCGCTTTAAAAAAACATAAAACGGAGAGTTAAAGAAAACTGTGTTTTCCCTTGCCCAAACAGCGCACCAGTTGGAAGCAGCTCACGAGGGGGACGTTTTTGTTATTTTGAGGGGTTTCCCTTTTAATCTCTCGTCTGCAGAATGGGGGTAAAATTTTGGAAAAAGGAACTAAATAAATGAAATTTTTGGGTTTTTTTAAATTGGGTTTATATAAGCCCCTGGGGGACGAAATTTTCCCAAAAAAAATTAAAGAGTACCTCACCCTTTAAGCTGGGTTAAAACCACACCCC
>CM031617.1:7667591-7680091 GCA_018398815.1 Conus ventricosus
ATAACAATAGTAATTTAAAAATAATAATTATTTAAAAAAAAAAAAAAAAAATCCATTACAAAATTACACAAACACAGTCAAAACACATACGCTCGCGCGCTCACATGCATGCACACGCCCACACATTTCACGCACGCATGCGCATACCCCCATCCACCACCACACACAACACCACACACACACACCACACACACACACACAACACCAACACCACACACACAACCCCAACACACACCCACCCCCAACTTTTTCATTAGAAAATTTTTGAGGCAAGAAAAAAAGAAAGGGGCGTTGGGACTATGATAAAAAGGTTTTGATTTATTGTTAAAAAGTAATTTTTTTTAAGTACTGTGATTTAAAGGAGGGCAGTGTTTGGGAATTTGTTTTGGCAGACGGGGGAAAAAGAGAGTTCCACACAGGGGACCAAAAATCCCAAAAAGATTTGAACAAATCAATGGGACACTTTGGTAAAATTTAATTTTTTTGAATCATATCGCGTTTTTTCCCCATTTGGAATAAACTCAGCAAGATAGGGTTGGCGCCATTTTTAAAAAATGGATTTAAAAATTTTTTGTACTGCCTTTTTAGGTCTTTTGGGCCCCTGCAGGGGTAACATAATTATTTTTTGGGGAATTTTTCCCCGTGGTTGTTTAGAGCCCTTGGGGAAAAAGGGAATCAGCTTTTTTTCCCGTTATGCATTGATTTGGGATCTTTTTTATGTGATTTTAAACCCGGCACCCCCTCCAGATAGTGGACGCTAGTTGAGGGGAAAGAAAAGGCAATGGGCTTAAAAAAATTAATTTCGGTTTGTGGTTTAAACAAAATTTAATGGTTTTTTGAGTAAAAAAAAATTGCGAGCCAACTGTTTGCAAACTTGTTTTTAATGTGTTTTGGCCTTTTAAAAAGTTCTCACCCAATGATCACGCCTAAAACGGTTTTTGGGGCCCCGCTCGACCCAAGGTTTCATTTTTTTAGGCTCAACTTTTAAAGATGTGTCGTTGATTTTTCTTCTCGATGTGGGAAACCATTATTTTGTTTTGTGCGGTTTAAAGGGACCATTGGGTTTTTGGTTTTGCCCCTTTTTAAGACATCAGTGATACTTTGTTGAAAACGATATTTTTTCGGGAATGATGTTTGTTTTTAAACAAGTGAAGGAACATGGCAGCAAACAGATAACAGTTGGGAATTCTTTGGTGGATATGTGCATGGTTTGGGTATTTAAAAAAATTACGAAAAAGAAGAGGCCCCAAGGACGGGCCCCTTGGGGAAAGCCCCCAGCTACTATTCCTTCAAAAGGAATAATTTCCGTTTAAGTAAAAAACGCTGGGTTGCTTTCGATATGATGAAAAAAGGGGATTTCTCCCGGATTTTGAAATATGCAGTCATTTTTTTTAATAATATGTTGTGGTTAAAGATAAAACGCTTTTTTTAAAAATTCGAGGGGAAAACATTTTCCAGTGAGTTTTCTTTCTTTTAAAGGGCTGATAGCCATTTTATCAAGGGCGTTTTAAAGGCGTGTGGCTTTGAGTGATTTTGACGAAAGAAAGACTGAAATGGGTGGAACAGTTTGTGTTTTCCCTTATGTTTAGTTAGGTGTTTGTGAACATCCCATCTTAGAGGTTTCGTACAACGGAAAAAAAGAGATATTGGTAAAAAAAATTGTTTAAATCGGGGTGGATCTCTTGATTTGGGTATGGGAAAATTTTTTGCTCCCTTTTGACCCCCCATGGGAAGATATTTGATCAATAAAAAAAATTTTTAAAACTTTGAAAGGGTATAAACAATGAAAGGGTAGGAAAAGCTTAATTTATAAAAGCTTTAAGTTATTGGCCCCAGGCTTTTTTATTTTAAGTTTTAAAATTTTAAAGGAAACCAATTCTTTAATAGCAAGAAAGGGGATGATAATTGAATCTTAGGATTTAATCTTTTTTGGAAAAACGATTGAAGAACAGTTTGGAGTTTCATACCGTTTAAAAAAAATGTGACATGGCGGGCCGTTTGTACTGATTCAGTTCCCTAAAGGAAATGTTTGGTTGAAAGGGGTTAGCAAAACCACATATTTGAAAGTATTTTTGTTTTTTTCTCGATTGGTAAGTTATTTCTTTAAACAGCCGCCATAATGTTGTGAAACCCCTGTTTGCTTTTGTTAAGTTTCCAAAAATTGCTCGTTTTTTGATTTTCAAACGTTGATACTCTGTTTCTTGCTTTTTTTTTTCTTTACTTTTTTTCCCGGTTTTAAGTGCTTTCCTTTTAGTCCCCATTTTAAAATAAGGGTTTTTGTCACCCAGTGGGAATTTCCCTTTTTGTTTTCCCTTTTTTTCAAGTGGGGTTGTTTATAAAACGATTGAGAAAAAGTTATTATACCAGGTTTTATACGTTTCCCTTGGGTTTTCTGTTTTAATTGGTAACTATAAAAAAAGGAGCAAAGTTAATCCGGAGGAAAAATTCATCTTACTAAAATTTTTGAAGCAGCGAATTGAATGGTTGTGGGGCCCCTTATTCTTTTTGCTTTGGAATTTTTTACAAGCCCAAAGTGAACAAATGAGCAGTGGTCGTTTTTTCCCTTTTTGTTCCCCTTGTTATGTTAGATAATGGTTTTTTGTTGGGGTTAGTTATGACCCGCAGGTGGGAAGTTTGTTTTGCGATTCTAGTTGGTTTTTTTTAAAAATAAGTGTTGCAACCCAAAGAGTGGGGTTTGGTTTCGTTTCCCAGGCGGCTGCCGTTTTAACGATAAATTTGTTAAAATAAACAGAGAATGACTTTGGATGGGGTTTAAATATACTTCTTTAAATTTTGTGAAAAAAGTTGTCAAAACCAAAAGGGAAAAGTGCAGGGGGTTTCCTGACACAACCCAACTAGAAGGGGGGCGGGTTTTGGGAGGGTTTTCCCTGCACCCACATGCATTAACATTATCAGGTTCAAGGTCCGCCGCCTTTTTGTACAGTGAGCGGGGCTTTGATGAATTATTTTTCCAATTCCTGTTTCACCAGAGTGTTGGGCTTCCCCGTCGGCCCAAAGGGTTAAAGGGGTTAGTTTTTGGAAAAAGCTTTTATCTTTTAAAAAGGGGAGTCAAGGCGAGTTTCCCAAAGCCCAAAGCGTTAAATAAAAGGGGGATTCGTTTAGAAAAAAAAAACAGACTTCATAAATCTTTTTTGGGAAAATTGATAAAATTTAGGTAAACCCAATGCGTAATCCAGCTTCAGTTTTTAATTTAATTTAATGGCCCGGGTTTTAAAATTTCCCTGGGAAAAAAGGCCCTGAGCAAGAAATAAAAAATTTGATATATGTTAAAAACAACAATTAAATTAAAAATCGGGAAAATACGTTACAAAAAAAAATAAAAATTTTAAAATAAAGCAATCTTTAAAATATCCAAGAACACCAAAACCCGAAAAGGGGGCCCTTTGGAAGGGTTCAGTCCAAAGGACAATTCAAAAAATTGTGAAATGAAAAACAATATTCGGGGAAATAGGGCCCCAAACCCAAGTTTAAATGTCGCTTTTAAGCGGGTTCTGGGTCACATAGTACGTACCCAACAGTAAAAAAGCAAAAAACCGGGGAGAAGTGGGGGGGGGGGGGGGGGGGGGGGGGGGGGGGGGGGAAAAAAAGCCCTCCCCCAGGGTTGGGGGGGGGGGGGGAAAGGGGGGGAGGAGTGAGTGCGTGAGGGGGAAGGTAAAGGTGGACGGAGCAAGAGGGGGGAAAAGAAGACGGGCTGGGGTTTGGGGGGGAAGGGGAAAGGGGTAGTGGAGCTGAGGGCAGGGAAGGGGGAAAATTTTGGGCGGGGGGGGGGGGGGGGGGGAAAGGGTTTTTTAAGGGCTGTCCCTCCTTGGAAGGGGGGACAGAAAGCTTTTATCTAAATTTTCCGGGAAAAACCGGGAAATTTCTGTTGGCAGGGGGAGAGGGAAGTTAATGATGATTTGTGCCCGGGGTTTTGAAAGGAGAGGGGGGGAAAAGGGGGGAGGAAAAGGCCCACATGGGGGGAAACATGGGCATTGTTGTCAGGGAGGTTTTTTATGGGACGGCGGGGTGGAACCCCCCCGGGGGGAAAAGGTTTCTTTTGGGAAAAACTGGATTTTTTTGGGGGGACAATTTCGGGGGGCCATTGCCCAAGGGGAACTGTTTGGGCTACGTTAAAAATTTGTCTTTTGGGGGAAAATTTTGTAAAATTTAAAAAAACAGGAAAATTTCCTACTGACGGGGGGGGTACAGGGCTGCACACCCCGACGAAAATCAGTGGGGACGGGCTGCTTGACGGGTTTTTCTTTTAATTTTAAAGACTGTGATCTGTTACGGTTTGTTGAAATTGGGCTGTTCCTGCCCATAGCCCCTGGGTTTTCCCCCATTCCCCCGTTTTCCCCCGTGGAGGGGGTTTCACACGGAGTCCCAAGAAACTGAATGATTTGCCGAAACCAGAGCGACAAGCCACTGGCAGACAGGTAAAATCCCACCCGATGTGAAAATTGCTTTGAACGACCCTTGATTTTGATCAACGAATTTGTTTAAAAAAAAAAACTTCCCACTTGTTTCGGGCAAAATAGAACATGCATTTCCCCTTATTCACTTTTTAAATTTAAATTTTCTAAGGAATAGGTTTTTTTTGGGAAGTAGGCAGAGACAGCAATTTTGGCAGGGAAAAAAAATTTTTAAACCTGCCCCAGAAGCTCCCAAATTTCCTGCTAAAGGTTTGTCTACGGGTTTTGGTTGTGAAGGTCTTTCCCCCCCCACATGCAATGTTTACCCGGGGGCCCTTTCCTTCAAATGCACAATCTTGGGGGAGCGGGGACGTCAGTCACCTTTCCCCCGGCTTGTGCGTCCATGGGTGAGCCCTGTATGCCCAGTCTCTGTGGCCCTTTTACTGGTGGTTAAAAACCCCCCACAAGGGAATTTGAAAATTTTTCCCCCTTTGGGGGGAAAGAGGGGGATCCTGTTTTTGGGGGGTTTGGGGTTTGATTGGTGTGGGTTTCAGTGATTTGCTGTGGAAATTTCCTATGCAGGGGGGAGTCATTTGCGGGTCTTTAAAAAAGGCGGTTTGTTGCTGGTGACAGTGATGGGTGGGTTACAGAGTGAGGGGAAAGTCTGTTCTTTGTCACCCGAAAAACCCCAAATTGCTTAGTCCCACACGCGTTAGATTGTTCCGTTTTTTTAGTTTGGCTCCCGTTGATTTTTTTGATGCTTTACAGTGGACGTGGTAGGGTGTGACAGTCATGTGCTGTTTCAAGGGGTGCTTTTGACGGTTTGACAACCCCTGTCAATTAGCTTCGTTTTTTCTTTGAGCTGATTGGTAGTGTGTTGACTCATCTTGAGGGCTGTCAAATTTTTTTCCTGCATCGTCGTTTTAAAAACCTCAGTTTTTTTGTCAATCTGGGGTTTTTAAAATTCGGGATCAAAGGGTTTTTATGCAAGATATACGACAGATGCAGTTTAAAAAAATGGAAGCACTGGATGCAATTTTTAGCGTCTGTGATTGTACTGGGATTGGTGGTGGTTTGGGGTCGGGGTTGTCATTTGGGAAAGGGGCCCCCCCTGTGGTGGTTGCGTCAGTTGACCCGTTGTTTTTCTTATCTCTGGGGTAGTGGGGTCAGTGTCATTGGTGGCTGTTTTCTCTTTTGGGGGAGTGAGGTTTAGGTCACTGGTAGTTGTTTTCTCTGGGGGGAGTGGGGGCAGTGTCATGGTAATTGTTTTCTGGGGTTGTGGGGTCAGTGTCACTAGTAAATTGTTTTCTTTTGGGGGAGTGGGGTCAGTTTTTCATTTTTAGTTTTGTTTTCTTGGGGTGTGGGGTCCGTTTTCATTGGTGGTTGTTTTCTCAGGGGTTGTGGGGTTCAGTGTCATTGGTGGTTGTTTTCTCTGGGGTAGTGAGGTCGTGGCAAAGGTAGTGTTTTCTTGGGGGTAGTTGGGGGCAGTGGGCCCGGTGTTGTTTTTCTTTGGGGGAGTGAGGTCAGTGTCAATGGGAAACTGTTTTCTTGGGGTAGGGGGGTCAGTGTACTGGGAGTTCCCCCCCCCCCTTCCCCCCAGTGTACCCCAAGGACTGGGAATTTTCCCCAGTGATGCGGACTCCCTGGTTTTTAGGGAAAAATTGACGTGGTGGTGGTGTATCGGCAAAAGGAGTCAGTGTTTACGGGGGGTTCACACTGAGTTCCCGCTTTTTCCGGGTGGTCATGTTGGCATTGTCCTCGGGGATGTAGCCCCGCGCCTGTGCTTTCCCACACTTTTTTGGCATCCATTTCCCGAGTCTTGGAGTTTGCCCCCAATGGGGACACTATTTTTTAAAACCCGTCTTTGCCCCGGCCCCCACACTTAAAAACCCCGGACATAAAATGGCCGCACCCCTTTTTTTTTGTTTTTTTTTTTTTAGGGAAAAAAGGGGTTATTGTGAGGCTTTTTTTAGTGTCATGCTTTTTAAATCTGAAAAAAATGTTTAAACTAAATTTTATTTTGGAAAAACCCCCTCACAAACACAGCGGAAATTTGATAACCTTTTTTTTCCCCTTTCCCCGTTTTTCCCATATAAAGTTGAACGGGAGTCAGGGGGGGGGGTCATTTAGGTGGGGAAAAGGTAAGGGGATAAAGCCATTCCCCGGGGTTTAGAGTTCTGAGTTTGGGAAAATCTAAAGGTTTTTTTTGTTTTGGGGTCAAGCGTGGCTTTTGTGGTGAGAGAGAGAGAGAGAGGAGAGGAGGAGAGGGAGAGAGGAGGAGAGAGGTAGGGGAAAGGAGAGAAGGGGGTGATTTAGATGAGAAAGAGTGAGTGGGGTGAGAAGGGAAAAGGGGGAGTTGGTCGAAAATTAAACCCCCTTTTTTTTTTTGCGAAGCCGGGGTTAGACCGCTTTTTCTACCTTGAGAGTACCTTTTTTACGTCTCTTTGTGCGCAACGCAAACAGTTCCCGATGTGGCAATTCAAGTCCATCCTTCAGGTCAGGGAGAGAGAGAGTAGCCGAAATCACCCCAAATTTTATTTTTTCGAAGCCTGGATTAGACCGCCCTTTTTCTTCCTTGAGAGTTTCCCTTAAAAAAAGTCTCTATGTGCGCAACGCAAAAAGATTCCCCCATTTTTGGGAATTTTAAGTCACATTTACTTTTTAGGTCAACCCACTTCCCACTGTCAGTAATTTCCTCCCCTCCTCCTCCTACCTCCTCCCCCTTTTCCTCCCTCCCCCTCCTCTTTTTAGTTCTCATCCTCTTTCTCTGCCCCAAACCAGTGCCCCAAACATCAGTCACCCCCAAAATCCCCCCATCTGGTCTGTCTGTCTGGGCCCGGCCCTGTCTGTCTTTCCCCTCCCGTCCCCTTGTCGTTTGGGTTTTGTTTTTTCTATATTTTCTGTCTGTTGTCAACCCGCCCGCCCCCCCCCCCCCCCCTGTGTGTTGTGTGTTGTGTTTTGTGTGTGTGTGTGTGTGTGTGTGGGTTGTGTGTGTGGTGTGTGTGTGTGGGTCTGTGTGGTGTGTGTGTGTGTTGTGTGTGGTGTGTGTGGTGTTGTGTGTGGGTGTGTGTGTGGGGTGTTTTGTGGTGGTTTGTGTGTGTGTGTGTGTGTGTGTGTGTGTGTGGGGGGGTGTGTGTGTGTTTTGGTGGGGTTTTGTTGTGTCCCCCCCTTCCCTTTTTTTTCTCTTTTTCCCTCGAAAAAAAAAAAAAAAAAAATAAAAAAGTCTCCCCCTTTTGCCCTACGCAATCAAAAAAGATTCCTTTTTTAACGGAAACCCCATGCGATTTAAACCCCTGAATTCCCAACCAAACATACAAAAACAAAAAAAAGGGGAAAAGGGAGAGAAGTATTGATTTTTTTTTCGGGGCTGCCCTCTCTTTCGTGAGAAATAAGGGGTTTATGGGGGGGCTGTCTGAAAAGTGTTGTTTCTTCAGTACAAAGGAAAAAGATAAATTGGGGGAAGGGGGTGGGGGGTGGGTGGGGGTGGGAAATGGGGGAAGGGGGGTGGGGGGAGGTCTGTTAAAAAGTTTCCCCTTTGGGGTCCTTTTTTTGGGGGAAATGAAAAATGTCCCCTGGCTGCCTAAAAGTGCCCTTTTACGTCAGGGGGAAAGGAAATTGGGTGACGCAAGGTCCGGGGGTGAATTGTTTTAATTTATTTCCCCGGGCCCCCCCGCCCCCTTGCTTTCTGCACCACACCGCTGTCCCCAAAAAAATCTGGGCGATCCCGCCCGTACACACTGGCAAAAAGAAAACCCTGCGGGTTGCGTTCTGGCCCCTTTCCTGCTTTTAAAATGTTTTCTTTGTTTGAGAGGACACAAGGGTTTTTTTGTTTCCAAAACAATATTTATATATTTATTATATATTTTATATTTTTATATATATATATTTATAAACGTTTTAGGCAATTCCTTTTTCTGGGGTACTAAATTTAACGAGTTTTTTTGCTTTTTTTTTATTTGGGTTTTAATTACCCTTTGATTTGTTTCAGAAAAATTTTTTGTATGTAATGATTAAATAAAATCTGGAAAGTTTAGTTTCTTTGGTACCCCTCAGTTCCAGGCGGGTTTTTTCTCTCAGGGGTCAGCATTCGGATTCCCGTTTTGGATGTGTAAAGGAAAATTTAAATTTTCTGCTGCGAGCAGGAGCCTGATTTGTTTTTTCGTTTGGGATGATGTTGGGCCCTTTCCCTGCAGGGGTTTTAGTATGGGGGAGTGTTTTAAATTTTTCTTTGGGGCTCTTCAGAGTATTTTTTGTTTGGTTTTCCATTACATGATGGTTTCTGGTTACTTTTATGGTTTGCAAAATTTGTAGCTTTCGTCCAAGGAAAGGGATTTAAAGTTTCTGAAATTTTTGTGTTTTTTTCTGGTCTTCTAGCCTGGGTTTTTTTGGCTTTTCATGTTTTTTTTTGGTTTTTTGTTTTTCCCCTTTACTTTTTGTACCCTTCACTGGCTGCTTTGGGGGGGAGTGTTGGTTTTTTTTAACCCCTTTGGGGGGGAGAATACCACAGAGTTATTGAATGTGGTGTTTCCTTTTTATACCAAAGGGCCCTAATGACACAATTTAGCCTTTTCCTTCCTTGGGTGAGTCCGATCCAGGGGGCCGGAAAAGGGCCCCAGACCAAGGTAATTTCAAATGGTTTTGTTTCAATATTTTTTCACAATGGTTCCCCCTGTCCTATGAAAGGTTTAATTTATCTATAACATATTTGTTGGGGTTTTTTTTTTAAATCGTTTTTCTTTCTTGCCCCCCTTTCCCCCCCCAACCCCCCCCTTTTTTTTAAAAAAAAAAATTTTTTTGGCCCCAGTTACTAAGCAGGGGGACAGAGGGATTTTTTGCTTGCATTGTTTTCCCTCGATTTTTATGTTTTTTTTCTGGAAATTTCTCACTCGATTTCTGTGTTTTGGGGGTTTTGTGTTTGGTGTGGTGTGTTTTGTGTTTTGTTTTGGGGTTTTGTGTGTGTGTTGTGTGTGTGTGGGAAGAGCTTTTTGGGTCGACGAAAAGAAAGAAAATGGGGAAAGAAGGGAGGAACAGAAGGGAAAAAAAAACAAAAACAGGCCCGAAACAGTTTGAAAGGGTTTAAAAAAAGGAAAAAAACAGGGGAGGGCAGTGAAGGGTTTAAAAAAACAAAGACAGGGAGGGGGGGAAAATAGAAGGTTAAAACAAACAAAAAACAGGCGGGCAGGTTTGAAGGTTTTTAAAAAAAACAAAAAACAGGCAGGGAGTTTTGGAAAAAAGGTTTTAAAAAAAAACAAAGACAGGGGGCTGTAGAAAGGTTTTTAAAAAAAAACCCAAGACGGGAGCCCGTAGAAGG
Source organism: Conus ventricosus (assembly GCA_018398815.1). Lineage (NCBI taxonomy): Eukaryota > Metazoa > Mollusca > Gastropoda > Neogastropoda > Conidae > Conus > Conus ventricosus. Next base: position 7,677,315 of record CM031617.1, read on the forward strand.
TTTTAAAAAAAAAACAAAGGGAAAGGGAGGGCAGTTAAAAAGGTTTTTTAAAAAAACAAAGACAGGAGGGCAAATTTGAAGGTTAAAACCCAAAAAAAGGGAAAGGGAGGGCAAATGAAAGGTTTTTTTAAAAAAACAAAAACAGGAAAAGGGGGTTGAAGGTTTAAAAAAAAAACAAAGACAGGGGAGGGCGTAGAAGGTTTTAAAAAAACAAAGACAGGGAGGGCAGTAGAAGGTTTAAAACAAACAAAGACAGGCAGGGCAGTAGAAGGTTAAAACAAACAAAGACAGGCAGAGCAGTAGAAGGTTAAAACAAACAAAGGAATAACCAAGGAAAGAAAGGTAGACATAAGGAAAGACACACCGAAAAACAGCAGACAGATAGCAGACAACAGACAAGCAACAGAGCAAACAAAATCGTAGAAGAAGACCGGGGAGAGGAATGAATAAAGACATTCCTTACTTCGTTTTCTCGTCGTGAATCTCTACCTGACTAGTTTGCGCATGGTTCTAAAGCAAAACTTTCATGTTCAAGTACCGTTAATCAATCCAGCAAACCTACAAAACCAGCTAGAGACAGAGACGATCGAAGGGTATCCGTTCGCTCATAACTAGCCCTTAATTTCGCTGTCTTAAAACAACTCACACCATCATTCACTATGCTCCTTTTCCGCAGACTATGAGATCGGACCTACAAATTTCAAAACAAAAAAAAAAAACAAACATTTCGTCTCGAACATTTTAACTCTATATCTCTATTCTAGCCTCCATCTCATGTTGCTCTACCTTCCACCGCCATTGTTGGGAGACTTGAACTCAGTGGATTGAGAGGCTTTACTTGCTTCTTCATTCTTCTTCTGCGGTCGCTTTTAATCGATGATGCGTATGTGTACTGAATTTATCTACAGAAACCGTTCCGTAATGACGCATCCCTTCTTCGACAGGTGGATCAAGTTTTTGTAGGAGGAGGGGGTGGGAGAGTGATTGGGGGTGGGGAGGTGGGGGTGGGGGGTGGGGAGGGTGGGGGCTTTTCCTCTTAGCTCAAGACTAAAAGTCCTACCCTGTGAGCACAGGGGAAAGGTTCGTTCACTGGGGTGTCCCTCCCAGAGCTAAGAGCTTTAAGCGCGGCTCTTTATCACATGATACTCCCGTACAGGCATTTCCATAGAGATAAACTGTTATCCCGCATTTCAATAGAGCTAACCCGTTTATCCGCATTTCAATAGAGATAACCGTTATCCCGTGCCATTGTGCTAGGAACATCGCCATTGGGTCCGGGACTGTTTATTCGATCAGGCAAGGCCTATCGCGGCTAACCCGCATATGTGGCGGCCACCCCCCACCCCCCCCCTACCCCCGCCTATCCGCCACCCGGGGGACACGCCTGGTTGGGGGATGGTTCGCCCCTGCTCTCAGGTCTGAGAATCTAAAATAACCCAACTCTCGCGAGACAGCAAACTATAAAAAAAATAATCGAGCCATCCTCGTAGTGCTATTGACGTTTAAGAAAGACGGAGGTCAGTGGTATTTAGTCAGGCAGAAACCTAGCGAACCAACGGAAAGGGAGACTAACCCTTTTGATTGTCTCCCTTCTCCACGATCCAGTCTGGAAACTAATTACATTACCAGTTAGAATGCCATACCCTGTTCAGGGATTATTGGATGTCAATACCGGAACTCGGTCAGTCTGAAAGGAAACGAGTCTAGGTTGTTGTTTTTTTATCCATTTACAGATCGGATACCACCAATTAGCTGACTCACCTAACGCTGTGTGTATACCGTTTAAAAAAGAAGAAGAGGAAAGTTTGTATCTTTCGGGTCAGTGGTTTTATTGACTCGCGCCCTGCGACAGAACGAGTAAATGTATATTTTCCCAGTTTCGAATGTGCGAGAGTCGCGCGCCGCGGCGCGCGTGTGTGTGTTTGTGATGTGTGTGTGTGTGTGTGTGTGTGTGTGTGTGTGTGTGTGTGTGTGTGTGTGTGTGTGTGTGTGTGTGTGTGTGTGTGTGTGTGTGTGTGTGTGTGTTCGTATTCCTGTGCGGATACGTCATTCCTTAAAGGGCAGAGACAGACAGGGAGACAGAGAGATACCAGACAGACAGACAGACAGACAGAGGACAGAGATGAGAGAGGCAGAGAGACTAGCCAGCCAGAGCTGAGAGAACAGAAAGACAGCACCAGAGGGACGGGAGGAGCGGGAGAGGGAGGGAGAGGAGAAGGGAGAGGGGGAGGAGGGAGGAGGGGGAGGTGTGGGTCGAGGGGAGGAGAGTCAGGGGGGAGACGAGGAGAGGAGACGAGAGAGGAGAGCTGCAGAGGTAAAAGATAGTTGCAGCAAACTGTCTGTGGAATGTTGTGACTGTGTGAATAATGACGGAGAGAGAGAAGAGGGAGGGAGGAGAGAGAGCGAGGAGAGTGGAGAGGGAGAGAAGAGAGGGAGAGATGAGGAGAGGAGGAGGAGAGAGAGGGTGAGGAAAAGAGGAGAGAGAGGAGAGGAGAGAGAGCAGGACAGAAGAGAAGAGAAGAGAGAGAGAGGAGAGAGAGGAGAGAGATGAGAGGAGAGAGGGAGAGAGGAGAGAGAGAGGAGAGAGAGAGAGAGGGGGGAGAAGACTGAACGGACACACAAACAGAGAGAGAGAGAGAGAGAGGAGAGAGAGAGAGAGAGAGGAGAGAAGATGAGAGAGAGAGAGAGAGAGAGAGGAGAGAGAGAGAAGAAGGAGCTTGCAGTAAGAAAAGACGATTGAAGCAAACCGCTCTTGTGTTGGAATGTTGTGACTGAAA
>CM031617.1:7685091-7687591 GCA_018398815.1 Conus ventricosus
TCACGTACATGAAGAAACCCATTCGTGACTTTCGATTTTCATCCCATTTTCTGTGCCACCTCAGTAACATTGTACCCACGCCGTTTATTCCGACCTCCCGTCACACAGCCACAGCCCGGCCCGGCCCGCTGCATCCACAGGGAGCAGCCGATGTCAAGTCGAAAACAGGTAACCCACCGTAGAAGACGCTGACCCCTCTGCCGAGTCAGTTTGCTGGTGTTCAGTGGCGCCTGCTGTGGTCCAATATGCGCATTTCGCCGCAATACTAAGCCCCCTACTGACGACGACAATAATCGCTTAATCAGGACAACCAATGTTAGGTGGTCGCTCAAGGTCTGACCAGCGCATTGGCTAATGCGTAGGTCAGACATCTGCTTAGTCATAGCACGAGACTCTCTTCTTCAATTCTCTATCTTTGTTGTTAATTCATTTTTCCATCAGCTTCAAATCATGCGTTGTGTGGTCTCAAAAACTTAGCGGATGTGGTTGTAGCGTATATGGACTAGTCCGCACGCAGTGACAACTCCTTGAAACTGAACTAACTGGAACTTAATCACGGAGTCGGACGTGATGAGGATACCTGGAGGGCTCCCCATCATTGTTGATTGACATATGGTCTCCTCTGTTCTACAATGACAATGCTCTGCAGACATTGCAGGAGGAATGGGGCGGCATCGTGATTCTAGATTCATCGTTGTCCCTCAGCGATCACGTCTGCTCTCTACTGATAAGGGATGCGAAGCCTGTCTGCCTGGCATCTGGCAGACAGGTCAACTTGGGCGCGAGACACACACACACACAAACACACACACACACAACACACACACACACCGACAACCACACACCAACAACACACACACACACACACAACCACACACACACACACACACCACACACAGCATACACGCAGACGCGCACGCATGCACGCACGCGCACAAACACACACACATACACATACACGCGCGCGTGCGCGCGCACGCACACACACACACACACACACAGGTATTCACACACACAGGTATTCACACACACAGGTATTCACACACACACACACACACACACACACACACACACACACACACACACACACACACACACACACACACACACACACGCACGCACGCACGCACGCACGCATGCACGCACGCACGCACGCACGCACACACGCACACACGCACCGACGCACGCACGCACGCATGCACGCACACACACGCACTCGCATTAATTTTGCACCCCCTGCCCCTGACATATCCGTTCACGTTTCTATCTAAACACAAATTTCTTCCCATCCTCGTGTGAGCTAACTGCGCAACAGAATAATGGATTGCACACAGTTATGATCCACACATTGTGAGAATTGTCATCTGAGCACAGCGGTGCCGTGCCAAATAACCACACTTACGCAGACATTGATGGCAGGGAGTTTGGAAGTTATCAGTGACGACACTCACGTACTCGCTGCTCATTGGCTGACGATTTGCTTCGTCGTTAAGGCAAAATGTCCGAGATTGACATCCCGACATGGGCTGAATGTTGATGGGTGGCGGAATCTGACAAGTTGGTGTCTGGGGCGACAAACTCATTGGAAAGACGGAAGGTCGTGTCGGGTTAATCATCTGTAATCTTGTTTACTTTTGTTTTGTGTAGAATCTGAAATACAAAGAAAAAAACAAGCAAACTTTCCAATTTTATTAGGATAACAGTTTCTAATTACTATCTTTCTTGTACTAATTTTTCGTTTCCTCCAATTTGCAGAATCATTTTTCATAAAGATTGAAGATGAAACATACACACACGTACACAATCTCTCCTCTCTCTCTGTCTGTCTGTCTCTCTGTCTGTCTGTCTGTCTGTCTCTCTCTCTCTCTCTCTCTCTCTCTCTCTCTCTCTCTCTCTCTCTCTCTCTCTCTGTCTGTCTCTCTCTCTCTCTCTCTCTCTCTCTCTCTCTCTCTCTCTCTCTCTCTCTCTCTCTCTCCTCTCTCCCTCCCCTCTCTCTCTCTCTCCTCTCTCTCTCTCTCTCTCTCTCTCTCTCTCTCTCTACATACCCTCATGCGTCATGCCAGTCATGATCTCATTCATGTTTTTGACAGTTCTATCGCTATATTGTGAATGAATCTCCTCATCCTTCTTTCCTTTCTCGTGTCTTCCTGCCTTCAAAACCAACGTTACCTCATCTAACACATTTCATACCCCTATCCTCTTCTTCTTTCTTTTTGTGTCCACAATCATCATGTTGATTATTCTGACACTTTTGTGTGTATGACCATTTTTTTATCCTACCATTAAGGCAGCCATACTCCAACGTCGGGAAGGTGCATGCTATGTGTAACGTGTCATCCATACCAACGGCCTAACTGGCCTTCTCTTCCGAAAGTTGGTGATAGGATTTTACGTGTGTGCAAGATGTTGTGCGTGCATTCACACACGGAACCTAGATTTCTAGTCTCATTCGAAGGACTGTGTGGGGAATGGAGTCAGAACCAATGTTAACTCCGAGGGG
>CM031617.1:7725091-7730091 GCA_018398815.1 Conus ventricosus
AGCAGTCCCTATCTTGTCATTACCACGATCAGATGGAGCGTCCTGTGGTAGGCCAATACCAGTAGTGTAAAGGAAGCAGTCCTATCTTGTCATTACTACGATCAGATGGAGCGTCCTGTGGTAGGCCAATACCAGTAGTGTAAAGGAAGCAGTCCCTATCCTGTCGCTAAAAGGCAACGCGCCCGTGGAGATACTGCTGTTTCTAGGGCAGTTCCCTGGTGCTCAGTGGTGCCTATGCTAATGCTTTGTCCTTTGTAAACTGGTGATTGTTTTTGATCAATTGATTGATTGGTCGAGTGATTGGCTGGTTGATTGATTGATTGGTTGGTCGGTTGATTTGTTGATTGATCAATTGATTGATTGATTAATTGATTGCTTGATCGGGTGACTGCTTGGTTGGCTGCCTGGTTGATTAATTGACTGACTGTATTGATTGATTGGTTGGTTGGTTAATTGATTGGTTGATTGATTCGTTTATGTATTAATCTATTAATGCATAGCCACAATATGCTTCGGCCTGTGGCAGCCTTAGTACCAGGAGTCAACAGTCTGGAATCAGTGTCGGGTCGTCAGGAGAAAACCCACCGGACGAGACACCGCACTCTTGCCAAGTCACTTCGGTGGTGTACTCCATGGATGCCTGTTTATTTTTATCCAACAGTAGCGGGACACCTTCTATTAAGCCCCTTCCCCAGAACAATAGTGACCTAAATGTGGAGCGGGTGTGAGTAAAACTGCCCCACTCCCTATCCGCCCTTCCCCCCCCCCCTCCCTCCAGAAGGTGCCAGAAGTCCATCCCGGCCCTTTCCACATGAGAACTTGAAGATGCTGGACACTACGACAGATGCACATCACGAGACTGGACGTAGAGGAGGAATCAGAACTGTGGTTATCACGATATTGGGGTATCGAAGACCACTGTGTGTGTTCCTTTTTGCTCATTCTCTTTCACGGCCAATGACACTGGTGCTGTTGTTGTTGATGGTGGCGCTGGTAGTACCGCTGCACTGCTGCTGCTGCTGCTGCTGTTGCTGCGCTGCTGCTGCTGTTGCTGTTGCTGTTGCTGCTGCTGCTGCTGCTGCTGCTGCTTCTGATGATCTACACGTTGGGAGGGACTTTCATTCTGGTCCAGGACTCTGTGACAAGACTGTTCTCTACGCTTCCACGCGATATGTTATGACGATATCAACAACATGGAGGTCCATCGCCAGCGATGACGACGACGTCAGTGAATTCGCAGATAGATAAGGGCAGATGCCGCCTTACTGTAGGCATGCGAGAGCAGAGGCTGGGTCAGGTCAGGCCTCCTCTCCATGTGGGCTGGACGTGGTTGGTTGGTCCAGGACTTGCAGGCGCAACTCTTCAAAGACTTGGACTCCCACGTGGGGAGTCGGCCTCTAGGCACTGCCATCGGTGGTGAAGGTCTCCCATCCAACCAGAAAGAAGACCACAGGCTGCTAGGGGATGCTTTCGGTCATCTTTGTGGCATCTGAGTGGCCGACGTTCATTAGATGCAAAACAACACAAAAACACACACACACAAAAAAACAACAACAACAACAACACACACACATTATTGCTGAGCAGTTAGGAAAACTCTCAGAGACGCATCCATGAAGTAAATACAACCTGACTGCCTTGCCAGCGGACCCCCCCCCCCCCCTACTCTCCCCCCCCCCCCCCCCCCACAGTACACGCCACAACTCCGGGTAACAAAACGGAAACATTGCACACATAAAAGGCTTCTGACAGTACTCGACCTCACAACCTCCCAGCCACTGTTCCGCCACGCTAACCACTGCGCCATAATAAATGGGTGAAAAGAAAAAAAATGCTAGTCTCGTGTGTCCGGTGTACTAGCCTGCAGAATCCACTCACCGTCTGGCGTTGATGGGCATGTGATGAAAGGGAATGTGACTGTGAAGAAGGGCCCTGTGTGAAACGTCTTGTGGGGTGGGGGGTGGGTGGGGTGGGGTGGGGGGTATGTTCCTCAACTGACTCTGTGCTAGTTGTCTGTCCTTCTTTCTATATTTCGCCTGTTCGACGGTCTGTCTGTCAGGGAGTATCACAAGACAGACACAGAGTCAGGTCTGTCTGCCAGGGGGTATCACGAGACAGACACAGAGAGTCAGGTCTGTCTGCCAGGGGTATCACAAGACAGACACAGAGAGTCAGGTCTGTTTGCCAGGAGGTATCACGAGACAGACACAGAGAGTCAGGTCTGTCTGCCAGGGGGTATCACAAGACAGACACAGAGAGTCAGGTCTGTCGGCCAGGGGGTATCACAAGACAGACACAGAGAGTCAGGTCTGTCTGCCAGGGAGCATCACGAGACAGACACAGAGAGTCAGGTTTGTCATGCCAGGGGTATCACAAGACAGACACAGAGAGTCAGGGCCATGTTTGAGTACAGGTGTTCTTGCCAGTGCATTTGTCTTGCTTATTTTATTCTTTATTTCTCGTTGTTTGTTGTTGTTGTTGTTGTTGTTGTTGTTGTTGTTGTTGTTCTTCTCTTCTTCTTCTTCTCTTCTTCTTCTTCTTCTTCTTCTTCTTCTTCTTCTTCTTCCTTCTTTCTTCTTCTTCTTCTTCTTCTTCTTCTGTCGTCGTCGTCTACTATTACTTCTTCTACCCCTCTTCCTCCTCCTCCTCCCTCCTCCTCCTCCCCTCCTCCTCCTCCTCCTCCTCCTCCTCCTACTACATACTACTACTACTACTACTACTACTACTACTACTACTACTATTACTACTACTACTGCTGCTGCTGCTGCTGCTACTACTACTACTACTACTACTTCTTCTACTCCTCCTCCTCCTCTTCATCCACCTCTTCTTCTTCCTCCTCCTGCTCTTGATCTATCTGGTCCCTTGGTTGAACCAAAGAACGTTCTTTTCAACTTCTTATGACCCAAATCTCCAACAGAAATAAAAAGCATATTGCATTACAGTTCTGACCCACACTATAGCGGGCATGACGTTGTTCGTGATCTTCCAAAGTGTCCAGATAATTCACCTTAGACATTTATCAACAATGGAAATCTGCATGGATATTTTTGTACCTCATAGGAACCCAACAGCTCACTGGCATACGATGTTTCTCAGCAGACCTTTTTTAAAAAAAATCATTTGGTTTTCTTTAACCCGTAGAGCGCCTTTAGTCAGTCAGCTGACGCGGAAATAAAAGTGCTTTCCCAGTGCCTATGGGCATTCCACTGACGTCATGCATTTTTCTTGAATTTTCATTCGTTACTATTTCTATCAACGGACTCAAATAGAGTTTGCGTAGACAGCCTTATATGTCTGTAGTCTTAAAATAATATGTAAATGACCACACGTGAGGGAAAGCCCATTTATTCTCATCACTGACTGGATGACCAACCAGCACTTCGTCTTGCTTGCAAAGATGGCGGCGCAACCTTCGACAAGCCCAGCGACCAAATCAACGTATTTACACAGCTGAGCAGGCTCTGCTGATGATTTTTGACAAACACAATAATCTTTTATTCAACGACTCACTCGAGCATGAAGGTGAGATGGTGATAGTGGTGGAATTGCCGACCATACTCGTCAGTTATTGAGTAGGGCTCTGTGACCTCAGTGTGTGTTCAGCTGACAGCGTCGAACGAGCTAGCCTAGTGTTTACTCTGCACCGCGTGCTGGTGTCCAGTGATGTGAAAGTCAGCGCAAGAGGGGATTGTGGCCTGCTCGCGGCGTGACACGGTGCAGACGGAAAGGTAGGGAAGATGAGGGGTTGCAGTCCAGCAAGGGGGCGTGGTGGGGAGAGGGGGGGGGGGGGGGGGGCGTGGTCGTGGACTGGTCAGTCTGCATCGAGTGTGAGCGTCTTGATAGACTTCCAAACTGTTTTACTTTCATTTACAGGTGTAGTGTGACAATACAAACTTTATTTTCAACTTTTTTGCTGTGTGTTCTTGTTTGGATGTGAAGATGTCGTGGCAAATACATATGTTTTTGATCGTGCAAAAAAATCTATCCAAATCTAAATGCCTAAATACATTTTTTATTATCAAAATTAAAACGAAAGAAGCCCAGATTCAAAATCTTCATTCAATTTCCTTCAAAAATGATATATATTTCATTTTTCTATCTTGTGTAGTTTCTGAGCTAGAACTTTTTGTTAATTATGACCCCCAAATCATGAGATTTCCCTGGCACCTGGGAACACCTTTGTTTGTACTGTTTTTAGGCACTGAAAGGAACAAGAAAGAGTTCACGACAAAGTCTCAGTTCTGCAGAAGAAGATGCTCCTGCTGCTAGCATGCTCGACTATTCCGGTTCAAGAATTTCAGAACACATTCCCTCGTTGACAGTTTCATCAACACTTCAGAACTCATAGCCTTTGGTCTTGACTCTCAGGATGGTCTTTCAATGTGGACAGAAGGTCTGTCTATCCCGCTCTGTGAAGACCTCTCGCTTGCCTGAACCTCACCCACCTTGAATCCCTTTCATTAAGTATCATTTTAAGGTAACGCCTCTGTCAGATCTGATGTACATACAATGTTCTCGGTTGGGTTGTGGGATCAGATGGGATTGGAAGCAATAATCTGACCGATCATCTGACCAAGAAGATCGCAGCAATCATGTGACCGATCATCTGACCAAGAATATCGCAGCAATAATGTGACCGATCATCTGACCAAGATTATCGCAGCAATAATGTGACCGCGAACATCTGACCAAGATTATCGCAGCAATAATGTGACCGCGATCATCTGACCAAGAATATCGCAGAAAGAGAGTTGTCCTCGTCGCCTGTTCACTACATCGATCCGAAGGATAAAAGTTCATAGTGGCATCAAAGAACTTGAGCAAAAGTGCTGGACGACAGAGACGGGTATGCATATACATAGACAGACAGACAGACAGACAGACAGACACACAGGTAGACAGACAGGTAGACAGATTGATCAATTGATGGCTAGATGGCTAGATTGATAGCTAGAGAGACAGGCAGGCAGACAGACAGACAGACAGACAGACAGACT
>CM031617.1:7774325-7779325 GCA_018398815.1 Conus ventricosus
AGTCTAAATAGGTTATAAAGTGAGTTCTGTAGCAAATTCCTCCTACATCTCTTGTTGGGGAGTTTGGCGGAAAAGGAGAGAGACGAGAGAGTGAATGAGTGATTGACACAGTGTGTGTGTGTGTGTGTGGTGTGTGTGTGTGTGTGTGTGTGTGTGTGTGTGTGTGTGTAGGGGGGGGGGGTGCGTGCGTGCGTGCGTGCGTGTGTGTGTGTGGTGTGTCTAAGAAAATGTGTGTGTGTGTGTGTGTGTGTGTGTGTGTGTGTGTGTGTGTGTGTGTGTGTGAGTGTGTGTGTGTGTGTGTGGTGTGTGTGTGTGTGTGTGTGTGTGTGTGTGTGTGTGTGAGAGAGAGAGAGTGAGAGGGAGAGAGAGAGAGAGAGAGAGAGAGAGAGAGAGAGAGAGAGAGAGAGAGAGAGAGAGAGACAGACAGACAGACAGACAGACAGACAGACAGATTTCTCTGTTTACATACTCAGTTCGTGGACTGTGGGAGCATTATCTCTCTGTTTACTTTCTCAGTTCGTGAACTAGGGGCCTTCGTGTCCCTGTTTACATACTCAGTTCGTGTACTGTGGGCCTTTATTTCTCTGTTTACATACTCAGTTCGTGAACTGTGGGTCTTTATTTCTCTGTTTACATACTCAGTTCGTGGACTGTGGGTCTTTATTTCCCTGTTTACATATTCAGTTCGCAGACTGTGGGTCATTATTTCCCTGTTTACATATTCAGTTCGTGGACTAGGGGCCTTTAGTTCTCTGTTTACATACTCAGTTCGTGGACTGTGGGTCTTATATTTCTCTGTTTACATACTCAGTTCGTGGACTGTGGGTCTTTATTTCTCTGTTTACATACTCAGTTTCGTGGACTAGGGGCCTTTATTTCCCTGTTTACATATTCAGTTCGTGGACTGTGGGTCTTTATTTCCCTGTTTACATACTCAGTTCGTGGACTGTGGGTCCTTATTTCCCTGTTTACATACTCAGTTCGTGGACTGTGGGTCCTTATTTCCCTGTTTACATACTCAGTTCGTGGACTGTGGGTCCTTATTTCCCTGTTTACATACTCAGTTCGTGGACTGTGGGTCTTTATTTCCCTGTTTACATACTCAGTTTGTGGACTAGGGGCCGACACGTGAGTGAGAAGAGGGTCTGTAACTACTGGTCTCATGGACTGAGATCAGAACCCACCCCATCATCCCCCAGCCACCTCCTTGCTGTCAGTCTCTGTCTTTCCCTGTCTCTCGCTGGTTTCTCTCTCTCTCCTCTCTCTCTCTCTCTCTCTCTCTCTCTCTCTCTCTCTCTCTCTCTCTCTCTCTCTCTCTTCTCTCTTTCTCTGTGTCTCTCCTCTATCCTCTCTGCCGCTGTCTCTGCCTCTTCCCCCCCTCTCTCTCTCTCTCTCTCGTCCCTCTCCTCTCTCTTCTCTCTCTCTTACTGTCCTTCTGTCTGACTCTCTCTCTCTCTCTCTCTGTCTCTCTCTATCTCTCTGCCGCTGTCTCTGTTCCTCTTCTCTCTCTCTGCTCTCTCTCTCTCTCTCTCTACTGTCTCTGTCTGTCTGACTGTTTCTTCTCTCTCTCTCTCTCTCTCTCTCTCTCTCTCTCTCTCTCTCTCTCCTCTCTCTCACTGCTTCTCTCTTTTTATCTCTGTCTGTGTGTCGTTATCTGTCGTCAGTCGTCTTCTCTCTGTCTGTCTGTTGTTGCTCTAACTCTGTCTCTCTCCTCTCTCTAATTCTTCTCTCCTCTCTCATCTCTCTTCTCTCCTCTCTCTCTCTCTCTCTCTCCTCTCTCTCTCTCTCTCTCTCTCTCTCCCCAACCAAGTCATTCAATTAACTGACGCAGAAACAAATCTATTCGAAAGGACATGAGCTGTAAATGACTCACAACCGTAGTTCCCATCAAGCTTCCGTTTTAGTTTTTCTCTCCCCTTTGAATTTCCTTTTTTTGCCAGCTGTGCATTTTCTCTCCCTCTTCCGCCCTCCACCTCTTTGGACTCGTCCCCCACCCCCTCCATCTCCCCCTTCTTTTATTTTCTATTAATCTCCTCTGTCCTCTCTTCTCTTCTGTCTGTCTCTCTCTCTGTCTCTTTTCTCTCTCTCTCTCTCTCTGCTCTCTTCTGTTTCTGTCTCTGTCTTCTCTTCTATCTCTCTCTCTCTGCTCTGTCTCTCTCTCGCCCTCTTCTCCTCTCGTCTCTCTTCTCTCTCTCTCTCTCTACTCTCTTCTCTCTCTTCTCTCTCTCTCTCCTCTCTCTCTCTCTCTCTCCCCTCTCTCTCATCCTCTCTCTCCTGGTTGCCTTAAATCTGTCAGTATCCATACATGTCCGTGTGTGAGTGTGTGTGTGTGTGTGTGTGTGTTGTGTGTGTGTGTGTGTGTGGTGTTGTGTGGCGTGCTGCGTGCGTGGTGCGTGCGTGCGTGCGTGCGTGCGGCGTGCGTGCGTGCGTGCGTGCGCGCGCGCGTATGTCTGCACTTTATGTGTTTGTGTGTGCTGTTTTGTTTCTTCTATTGTTTCGTTTTAATTGGTGTCTCTGCGTCTGCGCATCTGTGTAAACGTGTTGCTTGGTTAGCGTGCATACGCGCATGTTCTTGCGTGCGTCTCCATATCTCTCATGTAGCCTGTGCATGCGCATGCCTGTATAAGTGTGTTCATACATAAGTTTTTCTGTGCACAGTGGTGCATGTATGCATACAATCGTCTACAGACTGCAAAGTTTACAGCCAGCCCTTGGAGTTTCCAACATGAAAATCACAACAGCGAAGATGACAACATAGATTGAGAGACCAACCAAATGCAACCTATGTAATCGGTGGAGTGTGAAATCATGAATGACAATGTAGCGGGGGTGGGGAAGGGGGGGGGATGCTTTAGTCAATTTTTTTTTAATTACCAAGCCGACTTCAAAGGCCACGATAGGAAATCCTAAATGAGACAGCGAGCAGTGAACAGTAAATCACGATCAAGTAAGGTAACTCTTTCTCCAATGATGGAGATATTCATTTCACGGCCTCAACTCAACACGAATGCTGTCTACGACAACAGCGATTGTTTGGAGTTATGGGCGAGTGATTATCTGTACATGGGAGCAAGAATTACTCGATAACTCTAGGTGTTCGCTATTCGGAGGCCGCATTAAGACTGAACACGGATGATGAGTACACTTATATCTACGAACGATGATAAGAATAAACCAAAATGGCGTATTCACCGGTTCAAAGCTGCATCAATTTAAAACAATAAAATTGTTTTTCAATAATTAAACTTCTACACAGACGGAAAGATACAGTCTGTCAGATATCACTTACTGTAAAGATATCACTTACTGTAAACTTCTTTCTAGTATTTGTTAACAAAAACAGAACTTCAACAAGTAGTACATCCAGTAAATTAATCAGCATTGATTACTTTCAGTGATTGACGTGCATTATGGGCAACATCTCTCATGTAATGTCTCCATGTCTTTCTCTAGTGAACATACTTAAACCATTTGCAAAACCTGGGGATTAAAACAACAACAACATAGAAACAGCTAAATAGGCCTTGATGACATGACGGAATGTGCAATGGAAGTTGTGTGTCATAAAATCAGAATTCAGTATCGGCGCTGATTTCGTTCTTTAGGAAATTTCTCCAACGTCTTTGAGAGAGAGAGAGAGAGAGGAGAGAGAGAGAGAGAGAGAGAGAGAGAGAGAGAGAGAGAGAGAGAGAGGTGTGTGTGTGTGTGTGTGTGTGTGTGTGTGTGTGTGTGTGTGTGTGTGTGTGTGTGGTGTGTGTGTGTGTGTGGTGTGTGTGTGACACACAGATGGATAAACAAGAATTGATAGATGTCAAAAGATTTATGAGAAAAAGAAACAGCTAACAACACGTAACAGAAACAAGATGCAAAGCATGTAAACGTAATCCCAGTTTATCTTGAATACGCATGTACATGTCAAGAGCATGTTTACTATGAAAATACCCATGATGTACCAGTCAGTTATTAGATCTAAAGCTATTTTAAAATCCGTCAAATACGGCTTATAAATCGGCCAAGTACTTTCTGAGATATTCCATAAAGAAGAAAAACCGTTTTGGGTCGTTATAGCTGTTAGTCACGGCTATTCTGGTCAAATAAAACATCAGGCATCATCCGTGACACATAATGAACATACCTACAAATTTTCAGAAAGATCGGCCCAGAAGATTTGTCTGGAGCGAGTGGAACACATTTTGACCACGGAAGGACAGACACACAGACAGACAGACACACAGATAGCATGTCTTCGTTCCCATTGTAAAGTACTCCTTGTTCTATAAGAACTGGGCGTACAAAAAGCAGGATGTTCCTAACGGATACTGTTGGTGAGGGAGATGGAACACTGCTCTTCTGAAAGTATTGATTACGTTCCGATTCACGGCAGATGAAAGAGTCTGTAATCAGGTTGTGATTTGACATTGAATGTAATGGATTTAGATGGGAATGAAAACCCATAATCCGTTCCTGACCCCTTCCCACACTACCTCCCAAACCCTTAATACCCCCCCCCCCCAAATCTGCCCACTTAGACCAGACCAGAAGAAGAAGAAGAAGAAGAAGAAGAAGAGAAGAAAGCGTGAGCTCAATATTTCAAAATAAAACCACGAACAAAAGCTACTCTTCATTCATTCATTTATTCATTCATTCATTCGTCTGTTCGTTCGTTCGTTCGTTCATTCATTCATTCGTTTATTCCTACATTTATTCATTCTTTTGTTTATATTTTTATTCATGCATTTCTGTATTTTTCAGTAGGGTTCTCTTTCAATTGTCATCTGTCACCACCTTTATCACCATTTTAGTTTCCTGATATCCTAGTGTCGAAATGTTTTCTTCTTCTTCTTCTTCGTCTTCTTCTCCTCCTCCTCCTCCTCCTCCTCCTCCTCCTTCTCTTCTTCTTCTTCTTCTTCTTCTCTCTCTCTGTCTCCCTGTCCTCTCTCTCTCTCTCTCTCTCTCTCTCTCTCTCTCTCTCCTCTCTCTCTCTGTCTCTCTCTCTCTGT
>CM031617.1:7784325-7786825 GCA_018398815.1 Conus ventricosus
CCAAAATTTAGGAACATTCCCCTTTTCCAAATTTTGAAATTTCCCATGTCCAATTTCAAAAAAACATTCCAATGTCCAAATTTTAGAAACTTTTCCCCGTCCAATTCAGAAAAATTCCCCCGTGTCCAATTAGAAACATTCCACAGGGCCAAAAATTTTGGGCCCTTTCCCCGGGGCCAAAGCAAGTAGGAAAACATCAGGGCAGAAACGATGTTTCCCAAAAGCTAAATTAAACCCTTTATGGCATGGCGGAAGGGGGCCCCTGGGCTTTGGGTCTTCTGGCCACTTGAAGAGACCGGGGGGGCCATTGAAGGCAAATTTTGCGGCCCATTTAGGCAGCAAAGGGGTGAGTGAGGTTTAGTGAGGGTGCGTTGAGAGAAAAGAGAGAGGAAAGAGGGAGAGAGAGGGGAGGAGGGGGAGGGTTAAAAGAGCGAGAGAAGGGAGAGGAAATGGTTGTGTGTGGGGTGTTTTGTGTGGGTGTGGTGTGTGTGTGTGGTGCCCTGCGTGCGTTTGGGGCGTTCTTGGCGTGCGGCTGTGTCTGTGTGTGGGGGTGGTGGTGGTGCGTGGGCGTGGGGCGTGCTTTTGGTGTTCTGTGTGTGGGGTGGGGTGCGTGTTTCGTGTGCGCGCGCACGTTGTTTTTGTGTGTGGGTGTTGTGTGTGTGTGTGTGTGGGGTGGGTGTTTTGGGGGTGTGTGTGTCTGTGTGTGGGCGCCGGGGCGCGCTCACTTCTTTTTGTGTGTGTGCACGCGATCACTTCTGTGTGTGTGTTGTGGTGTGTGTGTGTGTGGGGGTGTCGGGGGGTGGATGGGGGTGTTTCGCGTGCGTGGGGAGGGCGTTGCGTCGTGCGTGCGGCGTGCGGGCGGCGTTTGCCTGCGGGGCCCCCGGGGCCCCCCCCCGGGGCGGGTGTGTGTGTGTGTGTTGTGGGTTTTGTGTGTGTGGGGTGGGGGGTTTGGTGTGTGTTTTGGGTTTTTTGTGGGGTGGCGGGAAGCTTGGTTTGGTTTTTGTTGTTGTTTTGGGGGTGTGTGTGTGTGTGTGGCCCTGGTGGGGTCCGGGGTGCGTGCCCTGCGTGCCCTTGGGGGTGGTGGTGGTTGGGGGTGGGTCTGCGTTTTTTGGGGTGTGTGTTGTGTCTTTTGGGCGGGGTGTCCGTGTGTGGGCTGTTCAAAGGGGGGGGGAAAGGAGAGCGAATTTGGGAATGAGAGGGAGGAGGAGGAAATGAGGGAGGGAAAAGGGGAGAGGAGAGAGGGGGAGAGAGAGAAGAGAGAGAGAGAGAGGAGGAATGAATTGAGAGAGCGGGGAGAAATGTGAGGAGATGGAGGGGGGGGGGTTGGGGGGGTGGGAGAGGGGGCGGATCAGGGAAACCCAAAGAGCGGGGCAAAACAGGAAAGGGACCCCCATACAATAAAAGGAAAAACTTTTACACCCCAAACGTGACTTGAGAAACAAAAAACTTCGACGAGAATGGACCAAATTTGAAGGAAGCGAAAGGGTTTTTTAGTTGTCAATTTTATACATGGGCCTCAAGAGGGGGTTTTCCATTCTTTTCTCCCCCTCCCCTCCCTTTTCTCTCTCTTTTTTCTCTCTCTCTCTCCCCTCTCTCTATTGACTCTCTCTTCTCTCTCTCTCTCCCTTTTTCCCCCCCCTCTCTCTCTAAAAGAAAGCGAATGTTTTGCCCCTTGTAAAAATATTCGCTACACCTCAGAAGGGGGGGGTATTTTCTCCCCTCTCCTTTTCTTCTCTCCTCTCTTTCTCTCTCTCTCTTCTCTCCCCCACACCACAAACACCAAAAAAAACCCAAAAGAGAGAGAGGAGAGAGAGGTTTAGAGAGAGAGGAGGGGAGGGGAGAGAGAGAGGAGAGAGAGGGGAGAAGGGGGAGAGAGAATTGGGGGGAGAGAGGAAGAGGGGGGCGGGGTGGGGGAAAACCCAAAAAGGGCAAGAACACCCCAGAAAAAGGGGGAAATCCAACTGAAAGGAAGGCACATTCACCGGGGGAAAAAGCCAAAAAAAAAAAAAAAAAAAAAGAAAAAAAAAAAAACAAAAGGAAAAAAAAAAAAAAAAAAATCACGCCATTTTTTTGTCTTTTTTTTTGGTTTTTGTCCTTTTTCGGAGATGGGGGGGGGGGGGGGGGAACGGGGGTATTTTTTTTATCTCTGCACTTTTCAGTGTGTGGCTTTTTTGGCAGATTTACGAAGAGGCCAAAGGCTTTTGACCGTGGGTGGGATTTTGGAAATGAGCCTGATGGGTTGGGAGTGCCAGAACCCCTTTAGGGATCAAATTTTTCCCTTTCGACCCGGGAAAAAGAAAAAAATGGCCCAAGAGCATGCGCTGGTTTAAAAAAAAAAAGAAAAAACAAACCCCCCCAAAAAACCCCTCCAAACGGAAACCCGGAAAACCCCTTCATCGGCTTTCCTTTTTTTTTTCTTTTTAATTTTTTTTTTAGTTTTTTTTTTCTTGTAATTTAACGAAACCCTTTGGGAAATTTTTCCTTTTTTTCTCTCTCTCTC
>CM031617.1:7789325-7795363 GCA_018398815.1 Conus ventricosus
GGAGGAGAACTTTAAAGTCAATGCGAGACTGGATTGGGAGCCAGTGTAAGGAAGACAGAATTGGTGATATGTGATCAAATCTAGAGGAGCGGGAGATCAGACGGGCGGCATTGTTCTGAACTTTTTGAAGTTTTGAGATGAGCGTTAAGGGACAACCGGCAAGGAGGGAGTTACAATAGTCGAGTCGAGACAGGACAAAAGCACAGATTAGAGTCTTCAGGGCATTTTGAGTAAGGAAGCGGCGAAACTGAGCTGA
The DNA here is from genome assembly GCA_018398815.1 of Conus ventricosus. NCBI lineage: Eukaryota > Metazoa > Mollusca > Gastropoda > Neogastropoda > Conidae > Conus > Conus ventricosus. Next base: position 7,789,582 of record CM031617.1, read on the forward strand.
TTCTACGAAGTTCAAGGTAGCAGGACTTGCACACATTAGAGATATGTTGTTTGAAAGAGAGTTTGGTCGAGTGTAACGCCGAGGTTACGAAACAGACACTGATAGATTTATTTCGTTTCCATCAACATTTATAGAACTAGGGAGAGAATGAGTTCTAATAGTGTGTTTCGAAGCAATGAGGATTATTTCAGTTTTGTCTGTGTTAAGTTGTAGCTTGTTATTGTGCATCCATGATTTTTTAACATCGGTAATGCACGTTTGAGAAGAGATTATTTCATGAAGCTGACTGATATGGGCAGAGATATACAGCTGGTTGTCATCTAAAAAGCTATGGTGAAGGAGAGAGTGTTGGCTGATAATGGCCGAGAGAGGCTGGGTGTACAGCACAAACAAAACCGGTCCCAGGACAGATCCCTGAGGAACACCAAACTGAAGTGCTCTTGCTGGAGACTTAACACCTTTCACTGAAACAGTTTGTGTGTGATCAGAGAAATATGAAGAGAACCAGGAAAGGACAGAACCAGAAAGACCAAAAGAAGTGTTGAGTCTTGACAGAAGAATGGAGTGATCTATTGTATCAAAAGCAGCAGACAAATCTAAGAGAGAGAGAAGAGAAAACTTTGTTTCCATCAACAGCTGTGAGGAGATCGTTTGCTATCTTGAGGAGTGCTCTCTCGGTGCTATGGCCAGCCCGGTAGGCTGACTGGTTAGAGTACAAGAGATTGTTTACAGAGAGATGTTCAGACAGTTGGGCGAGAACAACTTTTCAATCAGTTTGGAAAGAAAAGGGAGATTAGAGACAGGTCTGTAGTTCTTGAGATTTTCAGGATCTAAGTTTTGCTTCTTCAGGAGAGGTCTGACAACTGAAGATTTGAACAGAGTGGGAGAAAACAACCTGATTGCAAAGAGTCATTGATAATGGATGTAAAGTATGGGAGGAGATCGTCAAGACAGCAGGTAAGAAGGAATGAGGGGAGAGGGTCAGTTCACATGTTCTGACAGTGACTTGCTTCAAGATTTTCCGGACCTCTTCTACCAACACAGAGTGGAATTCAGACCACTGAGTGCCGGAGAAGGAAGGATCAGGAACAGCAGGGGAAGGAGCAGCATGAGAGTCCAGATTATGACGAATAGTGGCTATTTTACTATAGAAGAAATCAGAGAAGAACGCTGGGGGAGTTCTGTCGCAGGGAAGAGGAGGGCAGAGGTGTGGACTTTGATTTGCCAAGCAGAGTATTGGTTACAGTAAACAGTTGTCCGGATGTTCTACAGGCTAGGATTTTGGCGCTGTAAACACAGCATTTGGCACTGTCCAGAATGTTAGTAACTAGCTTATTGGCAGTACGAAAAAATTGTTTATGAACATGTAGTCCAGATTTGAGCCAGCAACGCTCTGCCTGGCGCCGTTCTCGCTTAGCCTGCAGCAGCTGAGGTCCGACAGAGGTGAACCAGGGGAAGGGAGGGCCGGCTGGAGATCTGGCGGCAGGTGGCTGGGGCGTGCTGATCTAGAAGACGGGACAGACGCTGGTAGAGCTGGTCAGTGACAGGTGTGAAGAGGCCTCCAGTCTGGCCCGAAGATCAGACTGGAAGGTGACGGTGTTGACATCGGCGATCTTCCTGGCCGCCACGTACACAGGAAGGTGTGAAGGACGTGAGAGGCGGAACTGGGCCACAACACAGTAGTGGTCGGAAAAGTCCAGAGTGAAATCTGGGGTGTGGAATGCAGCACGTTGTCGTCACGCCGGCAGATGACAAGGTCAAGGGTGTGGGCCTTTCTGGTGAGTCGGGAAGGTGACAGCCTGGTGCAGACCAAAATCGTCCAGCAGACCGGCGAAGCGAAGCGCTCGGGAGTCAGTGGGGACGTTGACGTGAACATTGAAGTCACCAACGATGACAGGACAGCCACTGATTGTATTGCAGTGTTCAGGAAGGACGGGAACTCTTCAATGAAAACAGCATCAGACAGTTTGTTCTTTTGGTTGGAGGGGAGGACGGTAGATGCAGAAAGCTGAGACAGTGCTGACGTAGGGTGACAGAAAGATGGGCAAGTTCAAAGGAGGAATGCTGGAAGGGGAAGGTGGTGGTGGAGGTGAGGTGGGAGCACAGAGTGTCACGCACGACGAAAGCGATGCCTCCGCCGCGGGAGGAGCGAGGACAGGAGATAGTTCTATACCCAGGAGGAGCAAGGTCAACACATTTAGCCTCGTCCCAGTTGGGAGTAACCAAGACTGTAACACAAAAAATGCCAACACTGTTTTCAATAATAAAGTCGTTGATCGCGGAACGTTTTCGAGGGCAACCGACGGAACGCGGGTTGAGCTGTGCAATTTTAAAGTTGAAGCCGGCTGAGACTGACTAGGCAGCACAAGTGGCATGAAATTAGATTTGCAAAGTTCACAGCACTTGCCTTTGACCTGGATGGTGTGAAGAGGGGACAACAAGCGTGGTTGATGCCAGGAATCTTCCTCCGTTTCCTTCTACCACCTCGACGGCCTCTCACTCGAGGAAGACCGACACCAACACGCAGGACGACGCAGTGTTGAGGTTAGGGAGGGGTTAAGGGTCGAAGGTCGAACCGCCAGCAACTCATCGGGAAGGCGGAATTCAGTCGAATGTACGGTGCACCCTTGGGTCGAATGTACGTTGCAGCCCTAGGTCGAAAATATGATTGCAGCCCACGGTCGAAAATGGAGAATGCAGCCCACGGTCGAATGTACGTTGCAGCCCTGGGTCGAAAATATGATTGCAGCCCACGGTCGAAAATGGAGAATGCAGCCCACGGTGGAAAACGTGCACTGCACCCTTCGGTCGAAAATGCCATGTGCAGCATACGGTCGAAAATGTCGTTTGCAGCATACGGTCGAATTGTCGTTTGTCTCTCCCACCCCCTCTCCCCCTCCCCTTCCTCCAATTAAAAAGGTGATTAAAAAAATAGCACAGAACACAGCACAGAAATGTTTTCAGTATCAAGCCATGCCAAACACTCTGACAGTGTTCTGAATCTGCATCCTGCATTCGCCGCACTTGTTTCTTGGAGGAGGCATTCGCATCACAGTGTTTGCACAATCAAAGCACGCAGAATGTCCACAAGGAACCATGACAGCATTCCTGGCATTGACCAAGCAAATTGGACAGGCATTGCCGTTGACATCTGGGCCATTCTCAGCATCCTGATTGTCTCCCATTGGCATTTCATCGGAATCATCATCGACGTCACATACGACGGTGCTGCTTGGATAATTATTATTATATTTAATTATTATTAATATTATTATTATTCTACCACATCTAAACATGGAAACCAACCTTTAAGAGTTTATCTTTTTTGTCTTATCCTTATTCGGTTTCTTTGGACTTAAAAGTCGCTTGAAGTTCAACTGTGAAAGTCATAATATCACGATGCTGCTTAGGCATGCATGCAGTGAACATATGCCATCGAGAGAGAGAGAGAGAGAGGAAAGAGAAGAGAGAGAGAGAGAGAGAGAGAGAGAGAGAGAGAGAGGAGAGAGAGAGAGAGAGAGAGAGAGATCAAATGCATTATAATGACTTTGCTCTCTTACTTGTAAAAATTGCAAACTTACCAGCTAAGACTTTGAAATGACTGTCAGGTAGCGAAGGATGGTGATGGTCCTTTGTGAGAGAAAACGTTCCGTCTTTTATGACACCTCTTCCTGTGCAATGCACATTGGTGCATTTAACATATACCGTCCCACCAGTGCATTCTTTGTTTTTTCTATATTCAAAATTTTCGCATTGGTAAAACACAGAACCCTTCCGGGTTCCCTCGTAAGAACGAAACATGTCTCACACAAACCCGTTGTCCAACCAGTTAGCTGCTGTTGTCTTGAGTGGTTTTTCCGGGCCGTGCAGTTTCCGCCGAAAAACGCTCAAGTGGGCCCGCTCAAGTTGTCACCTTGAAAAAACCGTGAGCATAATGTCATGCGAAATTGTGACTGGGACAGAGTTATTCACGAAATGTCGCTTTTTTCAACCGTTCACAGAGGGGTCCCAGAGAGAGAGAGAGAGAGAGAGAGCAGGATGCCCAAATTTAGAACACTGCCAAGGTACTTGACACGGCTTGTTAATCAAACCATTTCTGTGTCGTACAATAAAACCAATAAAAACAGTTTCCACGCCCTTCGGCTATCTGTAGAGATCCAGTATCATCGCTAAATTATTGTGATGAAAAGTTTAATTCGGACACAAAAAACTAAATTATGTACTTTTGAAGTCGATTTGCCACGAAATAATAGTCAAAAGTACAAAATTAAAAAAAATTGAATCATAATTACAATTCTGTCTTTGAAATTATGTTCACATTCACCTACCCGACAATTTTCGACCGAAGGCCTACAATGGTATTTTCGACCACAGGCTGCAACATGCATTTCGACCGAGGTCTGGATCACATATTTTCGATGTGGGCTGCATTGCTACTTTTCGACCGGGGGACGTATTCAACATTTTCGATCGTAGGCTACACTGACATTTTCGACCGGAGGCTGCAAAGTACCTTTTCGACCAGGGCTGTAATGAACATTTGTCGATCCAGGGCTGCAATGTCCATTTTTGACTCGGGGCTGCATTTGCAAATTCGACTGTGTTCATGTCACCCAACTCATCACGGGTGTGGGTGAGGGGGGCAGACAGGGGGAGGAGGGGGAGGGGAGAGTGTCGACACACAAGCGCGTGCAGTGTGTGTGAGCTGAAACACAGGACAGCGGAGGGGGGGGGGGGGGGGGGGGGAGGAGCACGTGCGAAGCATGATGGTGGTAACATGGCTGCGATGGGGAGCACAGAATGCCAACCAGGTTTGTCAGGAAAAAACAAACCAAATCATTCTAACCTCCAGAGGCAGTGAGGCACAAAGTGAAATCCAAAAGAAAGCCCAGTTCATCACAAACACCCGGTACAAGACTACACCACAAACACTTCTTCAAACCACCACAATCACTGAAACATGGAGAGAGAGAGAACTCTCAGCCTGCTAGGCGAAACTCTCACTCACTCACTGTGTGTGTGTGAGAGAACGGGGAAACACGGATTCAAGCTCACCGCTCTCAACCGGTCTTAACCGGTTTCGAGCGGCCGACCTTGAATCCGTGTTTCCTGTTCTCTGACAAGTAACACTTCAACAACGAATTAAAAATAATAATCCATCACACATTCTCTTTCAATAACCAAAAATAACGATTATCTACAAACAAACATACTGTGTAGGGTTATCTGTTTTTAATACTAATTTACTAAACTTTTCAGACTTTAATTTTTGTTTAATCCTGTGTTTTTCCTGGTCATTTTCAATAACATCATTTTCACGCAAACATTCATCAAATGCATCTCTGTCTTTCATGTAAAATAAAACTACAGTCTTTAACTGTTCTCTAAAGTCTTTTAAAACTGAGTTATATTTTTGGCATAAAATCCACACACTTATCCCAGCATGCCTTCACTGAAAGCTAGTTTCGACAAAGTGTTTCTTTTTTTAACTATGTCTCTTTCTGCTGAACAGTCATCTATAATAAATGTGTCTGCGTTCCTTCAAACAATCTATAAAACTGTTCTAAACACTCACTCAGTTTATTGCTAGGATCAACTAAATATATTTCATCATTGTCCATATATACTTCTATCATGATATGCTTTGTTCTTTAAGTGTTGGACAGAAATCACATAGATTAAATTATAACGTAAACTGTTTGTACAGGTGAGGATAATATCCCACCACATAATGACAATGGGGTTTTTGTTATAAGTTTAATGTCCATGTTTTAACAGAATT
>CM031617.1:7797963-7800463 GCA_018398815.1 Conus ventricosus
GTCTCTCTTTCTTTCTTACCTGTTCCTCCTCCTCCTCCTTTTGCTTTGAGTCTGTCTCTCTGTGTCTGCATGACAGTCTGTGCGTGTAAGTGTTTGTCTCTCTGTTTTTGTGTGTCTGTCTGTGTACTGTGCGTGTATGTCTGTGTGTCTGAGTGTGTGGCTGTCAGCTGTCTTTCTGCCCGTCTGTCTGTCTGTCTCTCTATCTTGTTCGCGCACGCGTACGCGCGCGTACACACACGCACGCACGCACGCACGCACGCACGTACACACACACACACACACACACACACACACACACACACACACACACACACACACACACACACACACACCTCTGTGCAAGGCTTCACGTTTGAATGATTAGTGTAGACCTTGTGTCGACTGGTAAACACTTTACCGTGCCTTTTTCGTGTGGAGAGAGAGAGAGAGAGAGAGAGAGAGAGAGAGAGAGAGAGAGAGAGAGAGAGAGAGAGAGAGAGAGAGAGAGAGAGACGTAAGCAGCTCAGACGAGTCGCTCAGGGTGAACCGTTATCTTGAAAGTGCAGATGCTCGCCGTTTACACACTGCCGTCTGGCCCATGTGTGTGTGTCGGGGAGAGAGAGTGTGTATGCAAGGTGGAGGGCGGCGGTGGGGTGGCAGGGAGTGTGAGTGAGGGGTGGGGTGGGGGGAGGAGGGGGGAGGCAGAAGTTGGGGTGGGAGTGGGGTGGAGCACACTAACTTTCTCCCATGAGCGAGAGAACAAAGAATGCGCTTTTACGACTCTTCTTCTTTTTCTTCTGCGTACGCAGGCTGATACTCCTGCGGACACTCCCTGTATAGACATCTGCCCAACAAAGAGACTGGAGGTTTGTGTGTATGACCGGTTTTTTTTATCCCGCCATTAAGGCAGCCATACTCCATCTTCGGGGAAGGTGCATGCTATGTGTAACGTGTCATCCATACCAACGGCCAAACTGGCCTTCTCTTCCGAAAGCTGGTTACGTGTGTGCAAGATGTTATGCGTGCGTTCACACACGGAACCTCGGTTCATAGTCTCATTCGAAGGACTGTGTTGGAAATGGAGTTAGAACCAATGTTAACTCAGAGGGAAAAATCCCCATGTACTGAAACGACGTGGCGGAGATTCGAACCCGCAACCCTTAGATTACGAGTCCGGCGCTCTACCAACTGAGCCATTCTGGCCTCCCGAAAGATGCTGACAAAATATGTAACACGCGGAAAAATCGTTGACGGGTTTCATTATCTATTTAACTCCCACACTTGTTCTTGTTATTTTTTCTCTTTTTTTCCTGTTTGTCTGTGTGTGCATCTATGACTGCCCCCCCCCCCCCCCCCCCCCCCCCATCCCTACTGTCCTTCCACGATAATATCTTTCGTTCTCCCTAAATTATGATTAGCTAGAACGGAAATGATCAGGATGGTGTCACTGGAATTCTAGTCAGAGACTACATGCCATGCCTTACAGAACTAAACTTGATCATCATAATTAGTCCAGCGTCATCCAGGCCCGAGAGATACAGACACCTGCAGTGTTGGCCAGGAAATGTGACCCCAACATATCTCACTTCTATTCCCATCACCATTCCTTCTTATACATACCCCCCCCCCCCCCCCCCCCGCTCCTTAATTTGCCGAGGGAGTCATGCATATAGGCCTAATATATTGTAGATAATTCTAGTCGCTGGCTCGTGTGCGCTGTGAATGCGCGCGCGCGCGCGCGCGCGCGTGTGTGTGTGTGTGTGTGTGTGTGTGTGTGTGTGTGTGTGTGTGTGTGTGTGTCTGTGTGTGTGTGTTTGTCTGTCTGTCTGTCTGTCTGAATGTGTGTCTGGATGTGTGTCTGGATGTCGGTCTGTTTGTCGGTCTGTCTGAATGTCTCTGTGTCAGACTGTCTGTTTGAATGTCAGTCTGAATCTCTCTCTCTCTCTCTCTCTCTCTCTCTCTCTCTCTCTCTCTCTCTCTCTCTCTCTCTCTCTCTCTCTCTCTCTCTCTCTGCGCCTGTCTGTTGTCTGTCCGCCTGTCTGTCTCTCTGTCTATGCCTTCGTATGTCTGTCTCAAATTCAGTTTGAATGCAGAGGGTGCTGACGTATTTTGCCCACAGATCTGGACAGATGTCAGCCTACAGTGGGATCCGGACAAGTACGGCGGGATCCGTGTGGTACGTCTGCCGTACGACGAGGTGTGGCGTCCGGATATCCTCCTCTACAACAAGTGAGTGTGTGTGTGTGTGTGTGTGTGTGTGTGTGTGTGTGTGTGTGCGTGCGTGCGGCGTGCGTGCGTGCGTGCGTGCGTGCGTGTGTGTGTGTGTGTGTGTGTGTGTGTGTGTGTGTGTGTGTGTGTGTGTGTGTGTGTGTGTGTGTGTGTGTGTGTGTGCACGCGCGCTCGCGCTTGTGTATGTGTGTGTGTGTGTGTGTGTGTGTGTGTGTGTGTGTGTGTGTGTGTGTGTGTGTGTGTGTGTGTGTGTGTGTGTGTGTGTGTGTGTGTGTGTCTGTGTCTGTGTGCG
>CM031617.1:7802963-7832963 GCA_018398815.1 Conus ventricosus
CTCTGTCTCTGTCTCTGTCTCTGTTCTCTCTCTCTCTCTCTCTCTCTCTCTCTCTCTCTCTCTCTCTCTCTCTCTGTCTCTCTCTCGCCGACTGACAGCTGTGTCGAGATCCATATTAATTTTAACCTTATGTCAACAGACTTTTTTTTTCCCAGCGCGCCACCCCCTCTCCTCCTCCCCCTCCCCCACCCCATCCTATCCCCACTCGCCTCCTGCCCTTTCCCCCAGTGTCAATCTCTCTTTCTCCTCTACTCCCATGTCAAGGTTTCGACCCCCAACCCTCAGTTGCTTCCCTTTACCCACTGCCTCTCCCCCCCCCCTCCCCCACACCCCGTCCTCCTCTCCTCCCACACTGCACACGTGTTCCTCAGCTGCCCAGTTCGCGAGAGCTCAAGAGTAGGACGTCCTGCTCTTGCTGCAGAAGGTTTAGGAGGAATCACCGGAGCAGCGGGAAGTCCTCTTACGGGGAAAGATGTGACTGGGATACTCCTCAAAGAGTTTGGGAAGACCTCAGGCAAATTTGGGCCGGTCGGTGTTGTAGTCTCACCTGTCAGCGGAACAGAACGAGCGGGATGGGGGATGTACACGGCATTGCTTCACGCTGGCGTTTTTTTCCCGGTGGCGCTGCAGTCATAAAGCAGTTCTGTACCCCCAGGGGAAAAGAACCGGGGAGGTTTGTGTGTGTGTTTACAGTCGATAAATGGTGTCCCCGGAACAATTATGCCCCTTGACGTCTTAAGGGAATGCGCTGTGCGTGCCTGCCCTGGTTTTAACACAGCTAGGTTCCAAGGGTGGTCAGGATTGCCCTAGGGGGTTTTTTTGGCATTTGAGGACAATTTTTTTGGGTCCCACCCGCCCTTCAGCTCATCTTTTTTTTTTCTTTTTAGGAGTCCCTTTTTGCTGGGTGGGCATGGGAGGAACACGGGACATCTCGACTTCTCACCGGGTTTTTCGGACGTGATGTTTCCCCGATCACAAAATTTCTGGGAAAGAAAGCCGTAAGGACATGGTTCCCAACTGTGAGCTCAAAAACGTTTTTTTTTTTTGTTTACTGGCCCAGTGGGGAACCCCTACAAGAGCGGACTGCGTCGATTTCCAAAATGTTTAAAAAGTTTACTTTTCCCGCAAACACCCCAACAAATAAATAAAGGACAAGAATCGTCTGGAATCCTTGCGGATCAACAACTTTTTTAAATTTTGCTTCATTTTTGCCTTCGGGTTTTGAAATAAAAGAGATTCTTGTTTGAGGTTTTTTCGGTAAAAGGGGGGGGTCCCAAAAATCGACGCATCTGTAGGGAAGGAAATGTTTTTGGGCGAGACTTCATCATTGGCGTGAAGCCTACCGCCCACAAAGCCACATCAGGTTGGGGCAATGAGTTACCTTGGGACCTGACTATGAAATGTCAATCCGGGGTTGATTGTGATCTTTGGGAAATGGACTGGTTCGGGCCCGACGTCGGTTTTTCCCCATGGGACAGACTCAATGAAAGACCCGCTCCCGACCGATGATGAAAGTCAATGGGTTCGGAGTTTTTTTAATTTGCGCCCACGACGAAGAATGGATTATTTCAGATAAAACCTGTCAATCTGGATGGAACACGATGCTGTTCAATCATCGTCGATCTTGTGGGAAACACAGATTTTTTCAGTCCATCTGTCAGTCTTTGATGAAACCAGATTCTGTTCAGCCATCTGTCAGATCGTTGTGAAAAAACCAGATTTGTTCGTCCATCTGTCAGACATTGAGCAAACACAGTTTGTTCGTCCATCTGTCAGATCATTGATGCAAACACAGTTCTGTCATCCATTGTCAGAAAATTGATGCAAACACAATTCTGTTCACCCCATCTGTCAGATCGTTGGCAAACCGATTCTTTTCGTCCTCTTAGATCATGGATGAACATAGTTTCTGTTCGTCATCTTCAGTCATTGGCGAGGAAACAATTCTGTTCAGTCCATCTGTCGATCTTGGGCGATGGAAAACACAGTTTGTTAGTCAATATTTCAGACTTTTTGATGGAAACACAGATTTTGTTCATCCACTGTCAACTGGTGTGTTCAGATTTTTTTCTGATAATTTCTGGGGAACATTGATAAAGGAAAAGCAGATTGTTTTCGTCCATCTGTAGCATTGCTGATTGAAATATACGTTTTTCAGTCCATCTATAGATCAGGGGGGAAACACAATTTTTTTTAAAATTCAGTCATTAGATAAAAAGAAAAGATTTTTTCAGTCCATCTTCAGATCATGATGAAAAAAACCGATTCTGTTCAGTCCGTTCTGGAGATATTGTGAAAAAAACGAGATTCTGTTCACCCTTCTTCAGATCATTGAGACGGAAAAACAGATGGTTCAGTCCATCTGTCAGATATTTGATGACGGAAAAAAGATTCTCTTCATTTGTGTTCTTTCATTGAGAAAACGTTCGTTCAGTCCCATCGTCTCATTGTTAGGGAAACACAGATTTTTTTCAGCCATCTCCCAATCATTGATGAAAAACAGAATCCAGGGTTCAGACTGTTACAGGAAGAGACGGAGAGTGAGGAAGCGAATTTATAAGGAAAAAAATAAGCATTTTTGTGTGCGTGCGTGCGTGCGCGCTTGTGTGTGTGTGTGTGTGGGGGTTGTGTGTGTGTGGTGTGGTGTGTGTGGTTGTGGTTTTTGTGTGTGTGTTGTGTGTGTGTGTGTGTGGTGTGTTGTGTGTGTGTGTGTGTGTGTGTGGGGGTGTGTTGTTTTTGGGTGTGTTGTGTGTGTGTGTGTGTGTTGTGTGTGTGTGGTGTGTGTGTGTGTGTGGGGTTTTTGGGGTGTGGTGTGGTGTGTTGGTGTGTGGTTTATGTGTGTGTGGTGTGTTTGTGTGTTGGTGTGTGTTGTGTGTGGTGTGGTGTGTGTGTGGTGTGTGTGGCGGCGTGCTGCGCGCGGTGTGTGTGTGTGTGTGTGTGTTTGTGTGGTGTGGGTTTTTTGTGTGTGTGTGTGTGTGGGTGTGTGTGTGTGGGGTGTGTTTGTGTGGGGGGTGGTTTGTGTGTGCTGGGTGTTTGTGGGGTGTGTGGTGTCCCCATCTTGTTTTCTGTGTATGTGTAAGTTTGTTTGGGGTGTGTGTGTGTGTGTGTGTGTGTGTTTGTGTGGTTGTGTGTGGTGTGTGTGTGTCGTGTGTGTGTGTGCGTTGGGTGTGTCCTATGCTTGTATCTGGTAGTTAAGTGTGTATGTGTGTGTGTTGGGGGTGGTGTTGTGTGTGTGTGTGTGTGTGTGTGTGTGTGTTTTTTGGGGTTTTGTGTGCGTGTGTGTGTGTCTGTGTCTGTGTCTGTGTCTGTCCGAAAAAACTGAAGTTATCCTAAAAACCATTCCATACACTTTTATCTGTTCCCGTGGCCCAAAAGATTCTTCAGTCAAAACACGTACACAAGTAGTAATGTAAATGAATTTCTTATGTAGCGCCTATTCTCGGTAGAGGGCCAAACTTAAGCGCTTTACAAAACAACACTCGTTTTTCACAACGGGCTGCCTACCTGGGTGTGCCCCCACGAAGACCCCGCCAGCTGGGGCTTCATGCAGTCGTTTCCCCAGTATCCAGTCAATATCGTTCAATGCGATCATCATTTTCCTTTTTCCCTTTAAATTCTTTCCATTCTCACGCAGGGTACATGCAGGTTTAAAAGTATCCATCAACGGCCAAACGGTCACTCTTTCCCAAAGTTGGGGTGGGTTTTTCGTGTGTGCAAGATTTACCATGCGTTCACACACGGCCTCGTTTTTGTCTCATTCGAAGGGGTTTCGCTCCCCCCCCCCCCCCCCCCCCCCCCACCACCCCGGCGGCGCAACCTGCATGCCGCACCCCCCCACGTATACACCACAGCTCTCTCTCTCTCTCTCTCCCCCTCTCTCTTCTCTCTCTCTCTCTCTTTTCTCTCCTCCCTATCTTCTCTTCTCTCTCTCTCTCTCTCTCTTCTCTCTCTCTCTCTCCCCCTTTTCTCCTCCACTCTAAAAATTTTGTAAGATTGCAACTCCGGGTTATTCCCTCGGGCCCTAAAAACCGCTATCCTCAAACAAAAAAACAAAAAAAAACAAACCAACACAACAAAATTTGGGGGAGTAAAAAAAAAGGCAACAACAGAAAACAGTAAAACACACACAGGGAATAATTATTCTGTTTTTGGGTCACCCGCTCTCAACCGGCCTTTGCCGGTTTCAACCGGGCGAATCCAGAACAGACATATATTAGTTCTCTGACAAGTAAGACTTCAATAACCAAAAAATAACGACCCTACAAACAAACATACTGTGTAGGGTTATCCGTTTTCAATACTAATTTACTAAACTTTTCAGATTTTAGTTTTTGCTTAATCCTGTGTTTTTCCTGATCATTTTCATAACATCATTTTCACGCATACAGTCATCAAATGCGTCTCTGTCTTTCATGTGAAATAAAACTACAGTCTTTAACTGTTCTCTAAAGTCTTTTAAAACGGAGTTATATTTTTGACATAAAATCCACACACTTATCCCATCATGTCTTCCGCTGAAAGCCAGCTTTGACAAAGTGTTTCTCTTTTTAACTATATCTTTTTCTGCCGAACAGTCATCTATAATAAAGAGTGTCTGCGTTCCTTCAAAACACTTTATAAAAGTATTCTAAACACTCGCTCAGTTAGTGCTAGGATTAACTAAATATACGTCATTGTCTGTCCATATAAACCTTCTATCATGATATGCTTTGTTCCTTTTAAGTGTTGGACAGAAAATCACAATATGATCAAAATTATAGCGATAAACTGTTTGTAATAAGTCTAGGACAATATTGTTTTTCCACAACCAGTCTGCCCACAAATCATTGAACAATGAGGGGATTTTATCATAAAGTTTAACTGCTCCATAGTTTTATAACAGAATTTAATCTAATCCAGTTATTATTTTTATCATACTCTCCGTCAAAACTTGTTCAGTATAATAAAACCCTATGAGGCCTAAATGTGTAAGATTAATCCAATTCAGTTCTGTAAGATTGTTTCTATTTAAGTCAACATTGATTTTGTTGCTTGTTGTTATGATCTTAATATCCTCACCATTGTGAAGAACGACGATGGTAACGTTAAGGCGTTTAACGTCTAAGTTTTGCCAGCTAATATTAATTCTTTTATAAGGTCGTCACTAACGCCCACAACCCCATCCCTCTCCACATCTTTAAAGACAGAAATTTCAAATATTATTGTGAACGTGTCTCCTAATTTTCTGCTTGGAAAGAACTGTAATTTTGTAGAAGCTTTCTTTAAAACCCTTTCTCTTCTGTGGAGGATGTACTGTTTTTTCCCATACGGCGTTATTTCAATCTCTTTCCGACTATTGTCGTCCGGCATAAGACTTACATGTAAAGGGCCAGAGTTGAATGCTTTTCTGAAACTTTTTTGACGGCTAAAAAATGTAAATGGGCTTATGAATTCAAATTTTATGTCCCATTCTAAATATGGTTCCAAGTGCCATTTGAGGTCAGGTTTTCGAACTATTTTATATTCATACTGACCAACTTATTTGCTTCTAGATTGCGCAGCTGTTCTAGTTTTAGGAAACTTTTTGCTGTCGCCAACCTCTTTGCGTTTATAATCACCATCTTTAGTGTACTCAAAACCATACAAAGCGCCTATCTCGCCGTTCTGTTCAAAGTCCGCAACGTCTGCAAGGTCTTTTAATTCTAAAGTTATACACCTTACAGGCGCTAATGTAACTCCTGATTCTTCTGGACCACGCGACATTTTTAGTACAACTTATTATTTTATTTCCAAAACAATGTGCAGGTTATCACATTTCACGACTTTCCCTGTTTTGTCTGCAATTTTTAAATTAAATGATCCGACCTTCCACAAACTAATCTTTTAAACTGTAAATTAGGGAATTGTATAATTTCATAATCGCAATATGCGGCTTTCCCTGATGGAAGAGCTCTTAAAACAGTTGAGGGCCTTCCATCAATAAGTTTTCATCAGTGCTCAGCTCGTCCAAATGAACATAGAGTAATGAATGTAATGCAAGATCGAGCGGATTTTCTCCCTCATAAGTAGTTTTGTTTGCTGCAACTCTAAAACTATGAATGGACGATCGGCAGTTGTAAAGCCTAACATTTTAGCTAGCTCTTTATCAAATAGTACCCTACTTCTTCTTCTTCAGGTTTGAAGGTCAACATTGTTTTTAGATTTGCATTGTTAAGTTTGAGAGTAATGTCAAAGTTACTCATTGCTTCTTTTAGTGAGCAAAACCGTAATAACCATCAGGTTATGGTTAACTGGCTAACTAATTGTCCTTTATTATTAACTTTTTTAATCTTATTATTCTCCTTGGATTCGGTTATATTAAACCATACGACTTTGTAAAATATTTCATGAAGCGCAACCATTTTGGCCCCGCAATTGTTATCAATAGCATGTTCTAAAAACGAAGGACGGTCTGAGTTGTATTGTTACAAACATTTTTTAAACGAAATAAAAATGAGTGCATTTAATATACTGATGCAAAATATTCTGTTGGGCCGCACTACATCTTAAAAATATAACAACCGATACTCTTGACATTTCTGTGACTCAGTCTGACACCTTTCAAGTAAAGGTGATTACTCCATTAAAACGATATCTTAACCCCCCTATTAAAAAAGACTACATCGCGAAAGTGTGGTTCAGTCATCCGATGCAGTTTTATCAGAACCAGTTAAACTTTGCTGTGTTTTGTGCATCAACTGGGTGTGGAGTGTCGTATGCTGATCATTTAAAATCATCCTGATCCTTTTGAGGTCAGTGTACAGATTTCATTTTTATTACACCTTCAGACGTATTTTGACTGAACTGCAAGCACCATTGCCAAATGACAAAACCGTTTAATCCATTCAGCAACAGAATAGACATGAAGGCTTTTGAAAGGATCTGTAACGAATTTAATATTAATGTTAAGACAGCCTTAGACAAAAGTTGGACCGCAATCATGGCTTAGGCACCCCTTATTTTTGGGGCGTGCACAGAAAGTATAACTATGACTGGAATCCTCCTTACACATCTTTTTCTCAGGCACAGCTGTTCACCTAGGGTCCATAGAGCAAGAGCATAAAACAGCATGGACAACATTTATCTTAGACACATCTAAGGGCCTAACTAAAGCAGGAATAGAGCGAATAAACGACTCTGTTCGTACTTACGTTTGGTGTTTGCTAGGCTCGCAAGCACAAACAAGATCGAGCATAACTGATCCTTCTACTGGCTTTGATGCACAAAAACAGTACTTGGCAAATTTAGAGGACGCCATTAATTCTACAGTTGATTTGCCTTCAAGTATTAAAAGGTACCAAAATGTTTACAATACGCAAGATCGAAAGTTAGACTTTGCTGTTGGCACTGGTTTATACATGCTGCCTTCTGACCTCAGACTCCAGATTAGGAACAATAATAAACTACAATAATGAAATCCTCGTGGCAGGCAATGAACAGAAAGTCGGAAAAACGAAATAAATTCTGAGCAGTAATATTGCAAGCAGTAAAAAAACAAGATGACCCCCAAGAATAAGTCATCCAATCCCCGTGGTCCAAAGCCCGAAGACCGTTGAAGACGCGGACTCTGTTCGCGATGACCATGAATATGAAAAGACAGCGCTTGTTCTTGGATTAACTGGCATAGGATTACTACGGTCTTTATCTTACTAAAGAGTAACCCAACTATTAAGAGAACTAATGCCCATAAGTGCTCGGCCATAAAGCCAACTACTTTGCTTGCAGTAGACAAAAGCCAGCTAACAATACTCCCTAATATACCAGGTAAAGAGTCTATAGCTTTTACCAGCTAATTTTTTTATAAACTCGCAAGATGATCAAGCTGTTTTTTTACCCATGATTTATCGGGTGGAGGCGATGGCGGTGGGGGTACTGGACTTTGACCTCCACCGCCACCTGTAATAGCCAACGCCAGTGTACTTATTGCAAATCCTAAGCTGTTATAACGCTTGCTAATGTGACCCTTGCTCTCTAAACAGTGTTCTTATTCTTTCTGCTAGCGTTGTGTCTTCATATAAAATTCTTGGATAGTTTCTCTTATTCTGCTCACTTGAGTTCGTAATTGTTCTCGGTTAGTAGACAACACTTCTAGTCTTGCTGATCTCTCTTGTTCAAGATCTTTTAGTCTTTGGTTATTCTTTCTTTAATATCAGGCCCTAAGTTGGCGTCATCAGCCTCAACGTGTTTTTCTTTTTCTCTTTTTATATGCTCTTCTATTTCACCCAGTTTTGCTAAATTGTTGTTAATTCGCCTTAATGGTTCTTAAGCATGATCAGGGCCGCTATTTCTCGCATGGGTAGTGGGCGAGTCGTGTATAGTCTTTTAATGCTGTTTCTTCTGAAAAACTGGTTTCTGCTTCTATTGCATTTATTAATTCGTCTGCCGATTGATTTAATTCTTTAAGTTCCATGTTTTGCATTTGGTTATCTGTCGGGAGTTCCTGCAGTGTGTTTTGAAGTTTAGAAACAGCCTCCCCATCTAATTTTGGTTTAGTAATGCCAAGGCGATTTTGTTCGCTTACACCGAGCCTTTGTCTAATTGTACTCTTTTTTAAAAACTTTGATGAGTCTGGTTTAGTTGTAAGCTGAACAAGTTGTCCTTGGTCGCTCCTCACAAACAAATGGTCATCTTTTACTTCAAAATCATTAGGGTCTATAAATTCGGGAGGTTCTTGGCCTACACTTTGGTAAAATGATCTGACCTTACTTTCTGTTAATTCACGCCGCAATGAGGGCGCCGAGCGATGCTGTATTAAAGGGATCATTTCACTCATGTCGTCTCCAGGATCAAAATCATCATAATCTTCATCTTCAATGCTGCCATGTTTCTTTAATAATTAACTTTTTTATTTTGTTTTATAAAAAGATGTCACAAGCATATGGCTCGATTCTTGACCCGCATAGAAGGCTGAAAGAGCCCTTTGGCGTGAAGGGAAATAAGCGGAATATTACTGTTCCAAATAATCCATCTACTATTGATGCGGATCAAATTCTTACTGTCAAATTTCCGGACCTAGGAGCAGATGAAGTGATTGTGCCAGGCTCTGCGCGTCTTACTTTCAAATAGTACTCGCTTCAACAACAGACCCAAACGGACAGTTGTACAGAATCTGGGGCGGGCAATCGTTAAGAAAATTTCTATAAACTTGAGGGGCAAGAATATTTTCTTTACATAATGCAGACATATTTTTAACCTATTCTGATCTATGGCTAACCGGGAATGAAAGGGCTGACTTTGCGTTTCAAGAATCGAAAATGAAGAAGCACTAAAACATAGAATAGGCGCCGCAGATTTTAAAGACGGCAAAAAAGTATGCGGCTGTAAATTTTGCGTATGGAAATCGCTTTTCCATCCCCTTAGATTTTGAGTTGTTAAAAGCGCATGCACCGTACTTTCAAGGAGCATTAAAAGACAGATTGTCATATGAACTAACTTTAATGAATACAAACGCGTTATCAAATCATCAGACGCCGAAGCAAAGTACAGCATTTCTGACATCTCGTTAGAGTTTGACGTTGTTAGCAACCCTAATTTAGCAAGGCTGATTGAGCACCAATATCAGTCAAAATTAGCAATATATTACGAAAGAGTGATATCATCATACAACATATCCCAGAAGCAGGGCAGACACTATATGGAATTTTGTTTTAGTGCGCAGCAAGATCGCTTAAAGGTATTTTATTGCTGTGTGAAGATGAAGAACGTTCAAAGAGGAAGTGAAAAGTTTATTAATCCTAAAAATAACGAAAGTACAATGTTCGATTGAGGTAGTCCTAACCAATTACTACGCTAGCGGGCTTAAACCTTATCAGCATTTTAATGAAATAAGAAAACTGTTTGGAGGCGGGAGGTGTAGAAATCCAACAGTTGACCTTGTGTCTAAAGATTTACATCTTCACAATGTTAGGCTTGATGATTATTTAACAACGAATACGGTTTATGGATTGACCAAGATCAACAGAGGATAATCAGTTGCATGGAAGCGGGAGAACTGTGAGAGACGTAATAAACATTCAAATGATAAAGAAGAAGAAGCCGATAAACCGCTTAATGTACATTTGTTTTTATATATGATGCGCAGCTGAATATTCAAGATAACAGATTAAAAGATATACAATACTAAATTATTTTTATTTATAAAAAGCATGTCTGTTCAAGTTTATCGAAATGTGCCTATAGCACTCGGAGTCGCCAAGAGAAGAGATAGCCCCGATATAAAAAACTTCAGATTAACCAACATTACGCCAAATGCAACAAAAACTAGAGCAAGACCTTTCAAAATACAGCAAAACCAAACGAAGGTATTCTGCTGCCTTTAATGCTGTTACATATGTTAATACTGGAACATCAACTATAAGTGCTCTATCAGCAGGGACAAGTGATGGTCTCTTAGCAACAGGTGTTGGTGCACCCGCAGCTTTACCTCTAGGCGGTTTGTCTTTAGCTCTTGGCCTGTGTTTCATTAGCTGTAGGTGCTGCTAGCAAAAAATAAAAACTAAACTCCAAAAGCACACAGCTATGGTTCAACTAATAACAGCTAAACTTAGCTCGTTTAAACTGACAATAAATAAAGCGCTAGTTGACTCAAACATCACGGATGAAGAATTTAATCGTTTACAGGCCGATTTTGATGACTACAAAAGACAAAAGTTTGATCTTCAAAGATAGGCGAG
This sequence comes from Conus ventricosus, assembly GCA_018398815.1. NCBI lineage: Eukaryota > Metazoa > Mollusca > Gastropoda > Neogastropoda > Conidae > Conus > Conus ventricosus. The sequence goes on from CM031617.1 coordinate 7,813,655, forward strand.
GACAAGTTTTTCTCACAGCCAGACCCGAGCAGATAAAAAAGGAATGCTTAAAAAAAGTAAACGAAACATTAAACTCTGTTCTAAACAGCTCACATTAACAACACCAAAAGGTGTTTTTACTTTAGTTTATGAGTCCAAGCGCAAAAAGACCGTTGATATTGATTCTGATTAAGTATTTTTTTTTAATTTAAATAAATATTTTGAGCTAGAAAAGAAATTCAACATGGCTAAGACATATGAAGGACCAGACGAATTGTTTGAAGGAATGCTGGAGGGAGAGCGTTTGTCAAGAGCACTGAATGATATTGATTGAATCATTAATCCCGCAAAGTAAGGCAAGTGTTGCTCGCTATTTCCAAGTTCCAGGAAAACTAACAATAGACCCCCTTTAAAAGTATTTAGCTGTTTTAATCGATATGAAAAATAAATGAAAAAAACTTAAAGTCGGGGTCCGATAAAACGGTTATTCTTTTCGAAATTGACTTAACCCCTGGTTGGGGCAGACCAACGTTACCTTTGATGGTGTGGAAGCCAAAAGGGGGGGCTTGGTTGGCCCCGGGGGCCCCAAGTTAGAGATCAGTTTTAAAAAGGCAATATGCGCCGTTTGTAGGAAAGGCTTAATTCCACCCTCCAGCATTGTGGCAAAAAGGCTTTCTAAAATAAAGAAACAGACAACAAATGTTTTTTGTGGTGTTTCTTGCAAGCTGCATTCGTCCCAAAAACGCGAGAGAGTGTCTAACATGAAAATACTCAATGATTTAATTTTGGGGAATTTCCCTTTCCTGTTACACGGATTCCATTATCAGTTTGAAGCAAAAAAAACAAAAACTGTTATGTATAAAACAGGGGTGGGGAACAAATTTGGTCCCATTGAGTTCTAAAGACACCCAACTAGGCGATCCGAAAAAACCCATGTTGCTTATAGATGTTTTCCCCGGGCGGGGCTACCACATTACACATTGATACGCCAATAGTAATTATTAGCCATACTGAAAAAAAACCACTAAAAAAACAAGAATTTGTGAAAATTTTTTAGAAAGTTTCCATCCGTTAAAGCAGCGAGCGAACATAAAAAACATTGTATCCCCCCATTGCTGTAATCAAAAACTAATTACACCCCCTTTCCGGACTAAAATTTAGTTTTAAGAACGGGAAAAAAAAAAGAAAAATTCCCCATACGTATTTACGCAGATTTGAATCACTCTTGTTCCTTTTAAGGGCCCCCCACAAAACTTCGAAAAACTCAAAAATTTTTAATCATCAGTTTGTTCTTTTCCCTTCATTTTTTCAGGCGGATGGCGCTCGTTCAACGCCGAATTATACGAGCCCAAATGCGTAAAAGATTTTAAGCGCAGCAGCTGGCGCAAGACTGTTCTAAAAATCTAAATTTATCTGAAATCTAAGCCCCCCGAGACCAACAACAGATGGCCAGCCACTCACTGTTGGATTTTGGTTTAGAACTCAGTGGGGAAAAGCAATCCGACAGTAAGGACCTGACACTTTAGGGGAATTTTAGGGGGAGCAGCGCCTAAATGAAATCTTCAAAAAAAGTTTGATCCTAAACAGGGAACTGCCCACTTCTTTCAAAAATTTGCGGGTTACGACTTCATTTAAAATTTAAAAAGCAGTGGACGATGTTTCAGGTGTAAAAGCATTGCACAGTCATCAAAAAAAGTAATGTTTTTTATTTTAAAAATACATGTCTTTTTTTGACCCTTGAAAACCCCGAGGGATCATTAAGTCACTGGTTGTTTTAAAGTCCTGCCCAATAAAAGAAGAAATATTTTGACTCAACTCTTGTTAGAAAGGGGTTTCCCTTTTTGATCAGAAAGTTGGGAAATTTTTTGATAAAGACACACTTCCCCCAAAAGGGCGTTCTTTTTATCTCAAAGGAAAGGGGACACGTGATTCTGTTACCAGCATGCTCAATGCGTGGCAGAAGTTAGATTGAAAACATGGGAATATCATGATCAAACTTGTGGCTGCGTTGTTTGTTGGCGGTTTTTTTGAAATTAAGAAGCCTGATAAACATTATAGCTTGGTCCGGACATTATATTTCGGGCCCGGGGTGAGCTGGGACCTTTTTTAAAGTTTACTGGGTACAAATTGATTTATTGTGGTTTACCAATGATTAGATGATTAAAAACGGATTGCGGGGGGAATTAGTATGGGTGCATCATTACTGTAAAGCAAACAAAAAATACTGGGCGACTTGACCGAAAAGGTCCAACTTCTAAATTTTTTGAGCAAAAATCTTTAGGAGGGAAAGGCCAATCCTTCCACTAGCAACTTTGAAATGTCACAGGTACAATAAATTAAAAAAGGTTTAAAAAGGGTTGGGGCAGTTTAACGCCCGTCCAGCGCGGTTTCATTTAGAAGTTGATTTAAAAATATCCCATGAACTCCTGACCTCTAATGACTCCCCTTTTTAGCAGGAAATTTAAAAGATGAACCCAAGAGAACCACCTAAACTTGTCCCTAATCTTCGAGGCAAAAAAAAATTAGTCTGTCTTACAGACTTCTACAATTTTATTTAAGACAGGGGCTGAATTTGACGCAGTTCATCGCAAATTTTCTTTTGATCAAAAAAGTTCTAAAACCAAACATCTGAAGACACAAACTCAAAAACCAAAACCCGAGATGTTTCGAAAAAGCCTTTTCAATGATGACAACAGCTGTTTCAAAAAAGACTAGGGGAAAATCCGCCAAAGCGCAAAGATTTTCAGATTGTAAAAAGAGAATAACAATTAAGTGCCTAAAAACCTAATTACAGGACTTCAGAAGTTTTCATGACCCCTTTTTTGGGATAATGGAAAAAAAGAAGTCAATTAGAAAAGCCTGTTTTTTGGGGTTACCGTTTTGAATTATCAAGCTTTTTGTTAGAATTTCTTTTATGACTACTTTAAGCCCTTTTTCCTGAGTCCGGGTATTTTAAAACCCAGAAAGATAGTTTTGTTTTGATTCCTACTAAAGAATTTATAAAGACGGAATTTAGAAGTGGCAAAGGGCATGCGGAGGGTATGCACGCCGATTATCCAAAAAGTTTCCCCCTTTTACATTCAATTCAACAAAAATTTTTGGGAAAGATGAAGGATGAATTATCGGGGAAAGGGTTTATCAAGGAGTATGGGGGTTAAGGAAAAAAAAGTACAGTATTTGGCCGGAGAAAATCATTAAGAAGAAAAGGGGGAATATCTGCTGTTGTGAGTCAAACATAACAAAACTACAAAGAACATTTTTTGGTAATAGACTTTTCATCAGACAAAAAAACTGCGATCTAATCTACAGGGAAACAACACAAAATTGTAAAAAAAAATCATTAGTAAACAAACACAAAAGGTGTTTGTTACCCCCTTTTTTCATATGCATGGGCTTTGGAGGACCGCAAAAACGGGGGGGTTTTTAAATTTTTCTCAATTTTTATTATAAGATCAACATAGTTCACCCAAATTCGTTTAAATTTTTTAGTTTGCTTGTGCGTCAAATTTTTTTTTATTTTTTAAGTATTTTTTCCCCCCCAAATTTGGGGGTTGAGTTTTTGGTGTTTGGGTGTTTAGCATGCATTGATTAACCCCAAAAAATTTTCCTTTAGATTACAGCATAAAATAATTCCCGTACATTTTAAAGGTTTTTTCCTTTTACCATTTTGTTTGTTCTGCGCTTCCTTCGATTCCCTTTTTAAAATAAATATATTACGAAATTTAAAATTAAAAGCGGAACTGTGCGGGGGGATTTTCAGTTTTTCTTTAAAAAGATTTTGAGGAGCGGGGTGTTTTTTTGTGTCGTTTCTGTAAAAAATACACGGGCGGATTCATTTTTAAAATTCTTTTTATTTTTTGGGATCAACACCCAAAGGGTCATTTCCCCTGATGCAGTGCCCCCTTCGCTTCCCCCGGTAAAAAAAGGGGTCCTTTTTCAAAACAAAGGGAAAATTTTTTGGGCGGGTGTTACTGAGTCTTCAAACATTTTTGGGTTTTTCTTTTGTTTGCTTGTATGGTTTAGACCTTTAAATTCTTATTATTCATTGCGCGAAAAAAATGAGGGCAGTTTCAAACCCCATTCTGTTTTCCCGAAATTTGTAAATAGCCTCTGTTAGGTAGGAAAAAAGTTTTTTCAGAAAATGTTTTTTTAAAAGTTTTGACAAGCGTGGTGATCTGTAAACCCCCGGGAATGCTTTTTTTAATGGTAACCTATTTTTTTAAACTAATTATTCACTTGGCCTTTAAATTCTTTTCCACTAAAATTTTTTAATCATGCAAGGAAAAGTTAAGGGCCCTCGGGAAAATTTCAGTTTATGGCAACAAACAGCAGAAGCACCTTTTGTGTTATGGTTTCCCGCATCTTTGTATCTTGAGCTTGTCAAGACTGTGAGCGCGTACTTAAAACCTTTTTTGTTAATGTACGGAGGGTAAAAATAGAAGGTCCCCTTTTTGGGTGTCGTTCGGTATTGTGTTCCCAAAAAGTGGTCTTGTATTCGTTTGGGGCGGAAAAAAATTTGCCAAAACGCTTTTTAATAACCTTTTTTTTTGCTTTTGTTTTAAAACCCCCGCTGCTTGGTTTGCTTTTTAATTTCCGGTTCCCCTTCCCATATCCTTTGGGCGAATAAAAAGTTTTTTTCATTTTTTTTTCCCAAAATATGCCAACAAATACCCAAAAACATACCAACGACAATAAAACCCCCTTTTTTGCTCTTTTTTTTTGATGGGGATAAAAGTCCCGAATTTTGGGGGGGCAATGTCTCGTTGGTTTGCCTGTTAAAGATAAAATTCTTTTATTGCCTGGTCACATTTTTTTAAAAGTGTAACCCCTGTCCTGTTTTTTCAGTTTGTGTTAATAAAATTTAAATGCTCGATTCCGCTTTCATGCCATCTTGTGCTGCGTAGTTGCTCCCAGTTTTTAGTCTTTTTCTTCGCCCTCATCCCGTAGTTTACTAAATGCGTAATACTTCCCCTAAAACAAGCCGTTTTAAACCCCAGCGCCGCCTTCCTTTTCGAGTGAAGCCAAATTTTTTTTAAAGATTTTTTTTTTTCATATTAATACGTCGGAAATTTTTCCTTTCTTAACTAAAAAATTTCTACAAATGAAGCTGCAATGAAGCAATTTGCTTTGCTGAACCTCAAGCTAGTTGCCAAGATCTGCTGGTTTAATTTTTACAGGCTTTTTCCAAGCATTGGTATCCTACACTTGACCCCCAATAACCGAATGGTATACAAGGTTGGCGACAGTTTTTTCGGTGCCATTTTAAAAAATAAAAAAATTTAATTAAAAAAAAAATGAAACAGCGATATTTTTCCGCTCAGGGCGGCCCAAAACCCTTCCTGAAAATTTGAAAACCCGTAGACCAAGTTTATCCCAAAAAGGAGAGGCTGTATTTTTTGGGGAGCATGTGGGAAAAAAAAACAGTTCCTCCCCCCCGAATTCAGCATAGAACAAAAACAACAGATTCGCCACAAAACTTAAAAAGTACATAACATATGAAGCGCGCTAGGGTCTAGAAAGGGGAAAAATGTGGGGGAAACGGGTTTTTAGTTTTTTACCTAAACTAGTCAGGGTTTGCCCCCATTGATCTGAAAAAAGACTTCGTATGATTTAACGCAAGATCCCTTTTAAAAAAGTCATTAGGTGTTAGGGTTATCATACTACAGATTTGGAAACATTGTTATCGCCATTTAAACGGGGGTTAAAAACTTTTTAAACTTAATTTTATTTCCCTTCAAATGACCGAGCCCGAAAAACGCAGAATTGGTGGAGAAATAACCAAGCCAGAAAATCGCAAAAGAAAAAGAAGGGGGAGACCCTGAAAAGATCCCATCCTGGGGGGTTAAACGGAAAAAAATTAGCAGATGGAACAGCAAAAAAAAATTTAAAGTTACAGAATATAACCTCATGAAACTTTAAACCCCCAACGCCAGAACAAGTTGATTCAAAGCACTAAAAAACTCCTGTGATTAAGGCCACAGCACCCAAAGTCTTCTGGTATATTGAACTTAAAACTGTTGCCTTTTTGGCGCCCTTGCTGCTGTGGGGGGGGGTTTTTACGGTTATAATTTTACCAATGCAAAAGAAACAAAAGCAATCAAAAAAATTGAACCCCCCTAAAATACAGAAACAACAGACGCCAGAACCGTCAACAAAAAAGATCATTTTGACCATTTTAGATGGAAAAATTTTTTAGAACTTAATTTTAAATTTTTTTTAAAAAAAATAGATATGGGTTTTAAAATGATAAAGTCATAAAAAAGACATGGATCTATAAAAGACTTTTCCCTAGACCAGAATTGTAATCAGGGTTTTCTTAGGATTAAGAAATTCATTAAGATTATCTACCGATCTTGCGCAGAGAACGCTGGGCAAGATATTCCAGCGTGACGCGTTTTTTTAGGCGGTTTTTACTTTGACATCTACATTTAAACAAAAAATAGAATGTTTTTTTTTTTGACAAGTAACTTGAATAAGAACGTGTTTTAATTAGAGGGTGCTTAGTTATGATCTTTGGTTAACTTGAGATGCTTGAGGTGACTTTAGGCGACTTCAGTTAAAATTTTAAAAAGATTGGGGTGACTTGGGGGTGACTTAAGGATGAATGAGGACAACTTTGGGAAGACTTGAGAAAAAATTGAGGATGACTTAGAAGGGGCTTGGGGGAAATTCAGTTTGAACTTGTGGATGACTTGAGTGTGCGTGGTGGGGTGGGGGGTGGGGGGACTGCGTGGGGGGGTGGGGGTGAAGGACGGCGTGGTGGGTGGGGGGGGGGGTGGGGGGCGTGGTGGTAGGGTGGACAAAACCACACCACAAACAAACAAAAACACAAAAAACAACAAAAAAACAACAAAAAACAACAAAAAAAAACACACAATAACGGGGCAGTGCTTTTGGGAAAAGTGAAGGGGGCTTTTTTTTTGTTCAACTTTAACGTCGTAATCAAGACAGCCACCGAAAGCATCTTCAGAAACCTGAATCAATAATACGGGTCTGTTTAGTTCTATCGGCGCGCCCGAAGGGGCCTGAAAAAGGGGGTGTGAGGGTTGAAGCAAGTTTTCAGGGGAAAATGTTTTCCCGGGCGGTTACACGTAACCGTTTTCTATTTTTTGAAGCCCCGTATACCGTCATAGTCCAAACCCCACAACAGGGTGAGCTTTGGTTGTCCCGTGGCCTCAACGCCTAGCCTTCGCTGCTACCCCGGGGGTTTGCGAACCCTTACATTTTTAGAAGCCCGTCCAGTAGTTCAGAAAAATTGACAGCGGGGGTTATTATGCTGTTTTTGTTTTGAACCGCGTCACAGTGTTCAGAAAATTTCAGCATTAACCGTTCTTTATTGGGAAGCTTGGGGCTGATCGTTTTTGGAGTGTAAGGGGCGGACCAATACCCTAAATTCAGGGACTTGCAACTGGAAGTAAAATTTTTTTAACTTTCCAAAAAAATACCCCATGGGAAAACCGACAGTGAAAAATTTTGGATTCCATAAAAGGGTCTTTTAATAGCACCAAAATTTGCCCCCCGCATGATCCTCAGAATAATACATTTCTCTTTGGCCCTTGTGCCCAGTTTTGAGCAACCCCTTTTTTCCTTTTCCATCAAAAAATTTTTTTCACGGGTTAAAAAAATTCCCAAATGATGTAAAACATCATGTTTTTTGGTCCGTTTTTTTACATTTTTTAACTCCTTTTTTTTAAAAACCCTTTCCCCAATTTTGTTTTCATCAATGTTTCTGCAAAAAGGTTTCGAAAAAAGTTTCTCTTGAAACGTTGAGTTAATATCTTTTTGATTTTATGCAAAATAGTTTTGAGTCATGATTGGTCATCTCTTTCCGCTTTTTTTTTTCCCTTTCCTTTTTTTTTAAACAATTGTAAAAAAGGGTTTTTTGGGGTGTTTTGACGTTTTTGTGGGGCCCTTTTCTCTCTGCTTTACGACCCCTTCAATCATTTTTTTAAAGTTTTATTTTTATGTAAAACATTTTTTTTTCCTCTGTCCACAATTCCCTTGGTTTGGCGGCGGTAAAGGGAGATTTTTTAGCTTTTTGGAAGTTGATGATTCCATGTCTTCCAACCCAAATAAAATTTTTCTATAAAGCGTTGAAAAGGTATTTTTGATTCAAGAACTTTTTTTAACTTAGAATCCACACTGTCTTCTGAAACTGCAGCTATATTTTGTGCCATATGCAAACACTTCTCTCGCAGAAAAAGCTACCGTCTTCACACCACCACGCACTGGGAGAATGAACAACACAAGTGCTGGGCGGAAATGTCGTCACTACTAATCAGCTGATTCTATCTAGTCTTGTGATTGGTCGGCCGTGACATCAGCCCATCGCGTGATCCGAAAATTGTCATGTCCGGCCACGTAGTAAGTAATCGGATAGTGCAGAGTCCTGAGGTAGGCCGGCAACTAGCAATTAAAGGCTTACCTGCCCCCACCGTTTGTATATGGGCGTGTTCAGCCACGGCTGCTTTTCCCCTACGTTACTCTATGGGGCGTGTTCAGCCGCGGCTGCTTTTCCCTACGTTACTACGCTACGTTTTTGGTTATTGGAGTCTTACTTGCCAGAGAACTAATATATGTCTGTTCTGGATTCGCCCGGTCGAAACCGGCTAAGGCCGGTTGAGAGCGGGTGAGCCAGAACAGACATATATTAGTTCTCTCACACACACACACACACACACACACACACACACACACACACACACACACACACACACACACAAAACAACTCGAAATGAATAAACAGACAAATCATAGAAGCAGTAGATGGACCGCAGAAAGAAAACACGCATGGCCGGGGGCTGAATCCAATAACTGTGCCGTGGTTCCTCTGTACTTAGTGGGAGGTGGTCAAACGTGGAATAAAAGGGATCATTTGCTGCGTGCAGGTTTTAGGCCTGAGTTTCTCACATTTACTGCTTTCTTTTTTTTCTTTCTTTTTAGCATTTCCTTTTTCGATGGATGTGAAGAGGGTGGTGGGGAAGGGGGGAGGAAGGAAGGAAGGAAGAAAGAGAGTGGGTGGGTAAATGGGAAGGGTTGGGCGGGGGGGGGGGGGAAGCAGGGTATCAGGAAAGGGGGAGAAGAGGGTAGGTTAGGATGGAGGGACTGGGGTGGGGGGTGGGGGAAAGGTGTGTGTGTGTGTGTGTGTGTGTGTGTGTGTGTGTGTGTGTGTGTGTGTGTGTGTGTGTGTGGGGTGTGTGTGTTTGGGGGAGAAGGATGGGGTTGATTTGAGGGGACGGAGGGAGGTACTCTAGGATAAAGAGAATATGGCTCCTGAGGGACACATCTTGTGTGGAAAAAGGTCAGCGATGCATCTGCCGTCATTAAAAGGGTAATTATTATCCAGATGGTTTAGAAAATAAATAAATAAATACATAAATAAATAAACCGGCAATTGCCATCACAAAAAGTGTAGTTATCATCAAGAGGGGTAACCGCTGTAACAAAAAGCGAATGTCATCGGAGAAAAAAAAAAAAAAAGACAAATTGGAACCGTCATCATGCATGATTAATTGTCAGGGGAAGTAATCAGCGTAAGGTAAAGGGATTCTCATTAGTTTGAGAGCAGTTGTCGCCCTCTAGTAATGGCCGTTTTAAAACGAAAGATTGTCGTTATGAAAAGAGTGGCTGCTGTTGTGAAAAAGGAGTTAAAAAAAGTAATTGTCATCATTTATCAAACAAACAAAAAATGTCCAGTTTAAAACGAATAATAGTCATCATGAAAAGCACAACCCTTGCTTTTATCGAAAAGAGCGATGTTCTTCTAAAGAGTGATCATCATCATAGGAAAAGGGTTTTTCATCAGGAAAATAACGAATGCTGTTATCAATAAGCTAACGGCAAAATATGAAAATGCTATTGCCATGATGAAAAGGGTAATGTGTGATCACCGGAAGAGACATATTATGAAAGTAACCGTAGTGTACAGCCCTATCATGTGTTCTCTGACCAAAATGGAATCTTCGTTGTCCTCATTCTAATCGATCAGCATTTAAAAAGATGTCTTAACTTCTGCGACCCTTCATGCCCTGGTCTCATGGCGACCTCAGTTGCTATGTCCTCTCCACGTCTGTAGCCGTCGGGGTGACCAATATTGGCGAGTCCATGGGGTCTGTCGTTGGACGGACGTGGTGGCGCCCTCCGGAGGGAGAGCTCACTCACGCCGGCTCCGCGATGAAGCAATAATTTTCGTCCGAAGGAGGCTTAGAAGGTGGTGTCCTGCGTATGTTGTATTAGAATAGGCACTACTGAATACCACCGAAGTGACTCGGCAGCAGTGCAGTGTTCCTCCGGTGGGTTGCCTCTTAACTTGACATTGACTGCTCGCTGTGGCTTGTCGGGGCGGTGGCTTTACACGAGGGGTCGGAATGAGTGGTGTGGGTACATTGCCACTGAGGTGGCACAGAAGATGGGACAGCACAAAGAAAAGAAAAGAAAGAAATAAAGAAAATGGGGGGGGGGGGGGGGGGGGGCTATATTTGAATAGTTAACTTGGTGGTGAACTTCACAACTGATGTCATTCTTGAAGATTAACAATTTCTCCATTATTACGAAGTTCGTTGTAGACTTTTTCAAAACTTAGTAGGAGGTAAACGGTTTCAAAGAGATCCAAATGTGTTCGCATAAACATGAACTTGACTGAAAATATTGTTTGAAAAGAACCAGAATCGTCGACTTATCATCAACTACATCGTAGTTTTTTCAAAGGTTTAGAATCATGTTAAAAACAACAACAAAAAAGATAATAAAAAGGTCAACTTCACCGTAAATGTCACTTCAAAACGATCACAGTAATGGTCATAATCATCCACTTCACCATAAATGTCCTTTCTAGAAAAAGACAAATCAGAATGAAAGCGGGGAGTGGGGGGTTAAATCTTCAGGCCTACTGCGCCCTATCTGAATGAAATCAGCTGTTAAAATACCACCACAAGCAAAGCAGTTTGCTTTTTGTTGGCTTGTTTGGATTGACGTCGTTGCTTGTTACCTCAGCCGAGGAAAACGTGTCTACACCCATGTCTGTTTGTCTGTTTATTTCCTTAGTCTGTTAGCAAGATTACGAAGGGGAAAGGGACAGAGAAAGGGAGGGGTGGGGTGGGGAAGGGGTAAGGAACGTGTTTTTGATAAAACTTTCTCATCAGATGGAAAGTGGATTGGGAAGAACCTATTACATTTGAAAGCGGACCGTGGTCAAATCGGTAGATCATAACTGGCTCAGTTTTCTTTACACATTTCTTTCTTTATTAATCTGCTTATTTATTTATTTATTTGTCTATCTATCTATGTATCTATGTATGTATGTATCTATCTATGTATCTATGTATGTAATGTATGTATGTATGTATGTATGTATTCTATGTATGTATGTATTGTATGTATGTATCTATCTATGTATCTATGTATGTATCTATGTATGTATGTATGTTATGTATCTATCTATCTATGTATGTATCTATGTTATGTATCATATCTATTATGTATGTATGTATCTATGTATGTATGTATGTATGTATGTATCTATCTATCTATTATCTATCTATCTATCTATCTATCTATTCATCCTTTATTATCTATATCTATCTATTATTTATTATTTATTTATCTTATGTATCTATTATGTATTTATGATAGTTATGCATTTATTTATTTTATTTATTTATTTATTATTTATTATTGGCTATTCTTTAATCTGAAACTTATTATTTGTATTATTATATCTATTATATATATATTATATATATTATTATATTATATATATATATATATTTATTATTATTGATATTATAAACAAAGCTTGCTCTTGTGTCTTAGATTGAAGAATAGGGTGAGATAAGCATTCAATATCTATGATGGTAATGATTCTGCTAACCAACAGTTATGTGCTTGATGGGTGAATGGGATAAATAATAAATATAAATAAATGCATGTCTCACAATGTAACTTGCAGCAAGCTATATGTATCCATAGGGATGACTACTCCTGTCCATATATGTGTGCTAGGGATATATTTCTAATTAACTAGTATATTACTATGTAGTTCATTTGTATCTAGTATGTATCTAGGATGTATGTATCTATTATCTATGTACTATGTATGTAGATGTATGTATGTAATCTATCTATAATGATTCTATTACCTGTATCTATCATCCACCATCTATCATCTACTATATTTATTTATTATTATTTAATCTACGTATCTATTCATGTATTTAGATAGTTCAGCATTTAATTATTTATTTATTTATTTATTTATGGCTTTCTTAATCTGAACCTTATTTTGATTATATATATATATATATAAATAATATATATATATATATTATATATATATAGACAATATATAATTAAAAAAAGCTTGCTCTGTGCTTAAATTGAAGATAGGGGAATAAGCATTCTATCTGCTAGTGGTAGATGATTCTGCCTAACCACAGTATGTGCTTGAGTGGGTGAATGGGGAAAAAATAAAAAAAAATAAATGGTTCTCACAATGAACCTTCAGCAAGCTTATAGTCTCCAAGGGGGAGACACCCTCCAATAGGGAGGGAAACTCGCTAACATATAACTCCTGGTCATATACCGATATTTCGAAACTTGGTGGTTTCTCCTCAGTGACCGCGGAAAGTGGAAATTTGACTCCTTTGCCTTTTCAGTTTTAAGAAGAATGCAATCCCAGAAAAGGCTGGTGTGCAATACCGTAGTATGTTTGTTGAGTTTTCAAAAAACCAACCAAAGGTGCCACCTAAGAAGAAAAAAAAAATCATGAAAGAGCAAAACAAGCTACATTTTCTTGTGAAAAGTAGAAAATATAAAAAGATATCCTCTTAAGACACAAGTGCTGTGGGCCAGTTCTTGGAATGAATCCGCAAGGGACTAAAATACAACAAACTAATAAATTCCAAGGATAAGTACCGAGCACCGTTCCAGCAACTTACAGAGCAGCTTGGTGTTGCAATGACTGCAAGAAATATTGAATTATAAACAAAGCTTGCTCTTGTGTCTTAGATTGAAGAAATAGGGGAGATAAGCATTCATATCTGCAGTGGTAGATGATTTGCCTAACCAACATTATGTGCTTGAGTGGGTGAATGGGGAAAAAATAAAATAAAATAAATGCTTCTCACAATGAACCTTCAGCAAGCTTATAGTCTCCAAGTGGGAGACACCCTCAAATAGGGAGGGAAACCCACTAACATATAACTCCTGGTCATATACCGATATTTCGAAACTTGGTGGTTTCTCCTCAGTGACCGCGGAAAGTGGTAATTTGACTCCTTTGCCTTTTCAGTTTTAAGAAGAATGCAATCCCAGAAAAGGCTGGTGTGCAATACCGTAGTATGTTTGTTGAGTTTTCAAAAAACCAACCAAAGGTGCCACCTAAGAAGCAAAAAAAAAATCATGAAAGAGCAAAACAAGCTACATTTTCTTGTGAAAAGTAGAAAATATAAAAGATATCCTATTTAAGACACAAGTGCTGTGGGCCAGTTCTTGGAATGAATCCGCAAGGGACTAAAATACAACAAACTAATAAATTCCAAGGATAAGTACCGAGCACCGTTCCAGCAACTTACAGAGCAGCTTGGTGTTGCAATGACTGCAAGAAATATTGAATTATAAACAAAGCTTGCTCTTGTGTCTTAGATTGAAGAAAATAGGGGGAGATAAGCATTCATATCTGCAGTGGTAGATGATTCTGCCTAACCAACAGTATGTGCTTGAGTGGGTGAATGGGGAAAAAATTCCAAGAACTGGCCCACAGCACTTGTGTCTTAAGAGGATATCTTTTTATATTTTCTACTTTTCACAAGAAAATGTAGCTTGTTTTGCTCTTTCATGATTTTTTTTTGCTTCTTAGGTGGCACCTTTGGTTGGTTTTTTGAAAACACAACAAACATACTACGGTATTGCACACCAGCCTTTTCTGGGATTGCATTCTTCTTAAAACTGAAAAGGCAAAGGAGTCAAATTACCGCTTTCCGCGGTCACTGAGGAGAAACCACCAAGTTTCGAAATATCGGTATATGACCAGGAGTTATATGTTAGTGAGTTTCCTCCCTATTGGAGGGTGTCTCCCCCTTGGAGACTATAAGCTTGCTGAAGGTTCATTGTGAGAAGCATTTATTTTATTTTATTTTTTCCCCATTCACCCACTCAAGCACATACTGTTGGTTAGGCAGAATCATGTACCACTGCAGATATGAATGCTTATCTCCCCCTATTTCTTCAATCTAAGACACAAGAGCAAGCTTTGTTTATAATTCAATATTTCTTGCAGTCATTGCAACACCAAGCTGCTCTGTAAGTTGCTGGAACGGTGCTCGGTACTTATCCTTGGAATTTATTAGTTTGTTGTATATATATATATATATATATATATATATATATATATATATATATAATATATATTATATATAATGGTACTGAGGATCAGCGCAATCTTAAAAACAGTGGTCAACCACAGTGGGAGCGACATTTGTTATATTAAAAACAAGCAGCTTGATTTTAACTCGTTTTTAATATAACAAATATGTATATATAAATAAATAAAAACATGAATAAATGTGTTGTGTGTGTGTGTGTTGTGTGTGGTGTGTGTGTGTGTTTCTTTCTTTTTTTTTCTTTGCTTATTCAAAATGGCTGATTCTGAGTAGCTCAAATATTGTTATTATCATTACTATTACTGTTATCATTACTATAATCAGTTTCAGTAGTAGTAGTAGTAGTAGTTGTAGTTGTTGTTGTTGTTGTTGTTGTAGCAGTGTTGCTTTTTGTGGTGGTTGTTTTGCACGCAAAACGCAAAACCAGTCGTGTAAATCATATGGAAAGTTGGACTAAGTACTAAGTGCAAACGTGCGAATGATCGTGAGGATCCATGTTCGTGAGGATCCATGTGGTAGATCTGGATCCAGCAGCATATTGTCGCTGTAAGTCGGAAACCACGTATCTCAAATTTTGCTGTTTTGAGAAAAACGAAAAAAACGTTATTAAAAAGTCACAGCATCTCTTGTAACTTAAATTTAAGGATATATGTCTTGTTCAGTAATGTGTTAATGCAGTCCAAACTTGTGCTGATGCTTACCATTACTGACATTTGATATACTTGAGAAAAAGTTGAGATACGAGGTTTTTGTCCTAAGCATCATCTGAATTTAAGACATAGGAGTTTTTTCCCTTTGTCACTTAATCACTTAACCTTCAAAGACCCATATTATTATCAAGGCTGTACCAGGCGTGCTGTTCGTGGCTTTTTTTTATTTGTTTAAACATCTGTGAGTAAATTGTACAACATTGAGCACTTCACAATCTGGTGTTGTGTTGTGTAGAGTTATAATGTGCACTGACAGTGTGCAGTGTACTTTGTAAAAAGAAATTTGAAATTAATGCTCTCTCTCTCTCTCTCTCTCTCTCTCTCTCTCTTCTCTCTCTCTCTCTCTCTCTCTCTCTCCTCTCTCTCTCCTCTCTCTCTCTTTCTCTCTCTCTCTCCCCTCTCTCTCTCTTTTACAAACACACCCATACAATACACGCACACACACACACACACACACACACACACACACACACACACACACACACACACACACACACACACACACACACACAGATAAGAGAGAGAGAGAGAGAGAGAGAGAGAGAGAGAGAGAGAGAGAGAGAGAGGAGAGAGAGAGAGAGGAGAGAGAGAGAGAGAGAGAGAGGTCATGAAATCCTGTAAACATTTAAACCATTTTACTTTTGAAGTGGGAATTTTAAAAAAAAACGTTCAACAAAATTGAGTGCTGTGCAACAGCTTTGATTGCGTTCAACTGCAGTTTAAAGACAAGTTTTTGACCCTCAAAAACGCAAGTGTAAGAACTTTGAAAAACAAAATCTTCAACGATTCATCTCTTGTCTCTACAAAAAAACATAAAAATACCAAAAAGAGTGAGAATGGCTGGGGCAAATCTGGTGTGGGTTGAACAAGGAGTTGAGCAAATAAAAATGTAAATGTCACAAATCTTTTTTTTTAAATGTATCTTTGATTCACTTCTTGTCTCAACTAAAAAACAGAAAGAAAAACGAAACTAAGTGATGAGAATTGATGGGACAAATGTCACATTCCTCTACACATCTGGTGTGGATGGAACAGGAAGTTCAGCAAACAAAATCTCTACACAGTAGGTCTCCAACCCTTCTGACTGCAATGCCATCAATGGACTGTCCTGGTCCAGTGCTCAGCGAGGCTCATGAGGCAGGAGATCATAAAACTGGTGATAATCCTGAGGCAGAACTTCCTTCAGCTCCTGCAGGTGAGTGTACTTGCTGTTCTTTATCTGCCTGGGTTCAGTGTAAAGTGGAGGGATATCAGGATTCACCACTTTGGTGGGTCTGCGTGGTAGTGACTGCCAATCATCCGTCTGATTAAGCTTGTAACTGATGATGCTGTCAGGAGTGTTATTTCAATGCTCTGAGGTCCACTACCTGTGGATCCCCCACAGTACTGCCTGGGCGAATGCTGCGATAGTAGCTCAGCTTTGAAAAGTCACGGAAAAACGTGAAGTCTACACTCTTTACGTGGTAGGGCCTGGGATTGATCCTTGCAGAGACAAACACTTGCTCATACTCTGCAGGCCAGTAGATCTGACGATTTCGGAGTTTTCTTTCAATAGTGGAATGCACACTCTCTACTTCCATGTGTGTATGCCCCTTCTCGAGGAACTTTTGTAACACCGTAACACCGGTGACTGTGGCAAAATGGAGGAGACAGTTGGAAAGGGTTGCATTCCTGTTCTGATAGTTGCAGCCGTCAGAGTATAGAATGATGGTGGAAAGGGTGGGGTTGTCTCTGAGCAGACAATTCAGGTAGTCCCAAATGCAGCTCGTAAAGTTGTTGCTTGTAATGTCTCCATTACATTCATGCCAAAAATAGCATTCCACATCCTTTGTTCTAAGATCATAGATGGTGAAATTATGGCAGCATAACTTTGTTTTGTAGTAGTTTGCATTGGCAAAAAGGCGTGGGGCCAACAATACCACTTGCAGATCCATCGTCAGTACATGAATATCACTGTATTCCTCAGCAGCTCGTTTGTCTCTTTTCTTTTCTTCTTGAGCTTCTGTTTTCCTTGCAATGTGTGCGTCATAATCTCTCTGTGGAACCAAGCCATACTTGTAAGAACAGCACATGTTACATTCATCCTTCTTTGGTTTGTAGATCCCCAAATTCATTGACCGGAATTGTTGGAAAAGTATTGGCCGGGAAATCCTGTTCACCCCTTTGGAATCACAATATCCTTGGAACACTTTAAACAACTGTGTTTTTGATTCCACTGTTGTCTCTAAATACAGTTTTTGTGAACCTTTTCGGCAGTAGTGTGATTGAAGCTTCGGCAGACATTCCAAAAACTCTCTAGCAATGTCAGCTTTAGCACTCTCTCTTGGCTTTGGAGGTGAAGTGTACTTGGATTGGTGCATACCATGAGTGGGCTCTGACTGCAAAACCCACTGTCTTACAGACCATTCTTTGAGGCCCAAAGTGTTTAAAAAAGTTTTCCTGCACACCTTCATCCTTTCACCATCAATTCGCAGGTGAAAGATGTAAGTTCCTTGCCTTCGCGATCTCTCTGCACCCAGTTGCCGTGCCTTTTTCACAACTGTGGGAATGCGATCAACTAAAGATGCGACGTACGTTTTTCGTTATCCCCAATCCAAGGTTGTCCAGAATGTTTGAAATATATTCTGTCTCTCGGTTTGATGAATTTCTGAACACTTTCTTTTGCTAGATTTTTCACAAAATCATGAAGAACACGCTGCACCCATCTTCCTTTCGCTTTTTGGTACTGGGATTTGCTTGCCCTCCTTGTCCCTTTTCATTCCCACATAAGCCTGTCCCTTTGCTCGTAGGAATTGGTTTTTTATTCTTTGTCCATTTCTCTTTTTGTGCCGTCCCAGCTGTTGCCTTTTTCCTTGTTGTGCTGTTGTTTTCCTGTTGTGTTTTTCGTTTGCACGTTACTTCAGGTGTGTCCTTGCCTGAATGTTCGTAACTCTCTGTTGTCTCTCCAGACGAACTATCGGGATGATACGAATCACCACTATCAATCAGTTCTTCATCACTAGAATGGGTCAGTTGAGTCTCATCACAAATCAACTGCCGAGGCACTGGGCTACTAGGACCTGGTGCAGCTGAGCTAAGGCCTGGCATTATACAACTTCCTTGTATAGTTAAATTCATGCTGATTATAAACACTCTTCACACCGGTAGTCAGTATCGTATGCATGGATTGTTACCTGAACAGTTTCAAAATTGACACAGCGAACATGGAAGTGCTTATGACAAAGAATGCAGTAGCACCAAGGAGTGTCATCAGAGTCCCACTTCACCCAAAAGGGCCAGTCGTCTTCAACAACAAATTGCAATTCCAGATCCCAGCTGTCCTTGGCTGGCTCTGAGCATACTTTGCATACCCAGATAACTTCTTCAACACTGCTGGAGGGGGGACTTGTTCTGCTGCTTTCATCAAAAGATGCCATTCCACTGTGTATAAAAAAAACAACAACCTTAACACAAAGAGGAACACACATGTGCGTGCACACTCACAAACACACACACAGGCGCGCACGCACACACACACAAATACACATATGCACACAAACATAACACACACACACCACAAACACACACACCACACAAACACACACACACACACATACCACACACACCACACACAGACACACGGACACACACACCACAAATACACACACCACACACACACACACATATACACACGCAGAGAGAGAGAGAGAGAGAGAGAAGAGAGAGAGGAGAGAGAGAGAGAGAGAGAGAGAGAGAGAGAGAGAGAGGAGAGAGAGAGATGATAAAGACAGAAAGAGACAGAGCGAGATTGTGCAGGAGATCGAGAGAGAGAGAGAGAGAGAGGAGAGAGAGAGAGAGAGAGAGAGAGAGAGAGAGAGAGAGAGAGAGAGAGAGAGAGAGAGAGAGATCGAGAGAGAGAGAGATGATAAAGACAGAGACAGAGCGAGATTGTGCAGGAGATCGAGAGAGAGAGAGAGGAGAGAGAGAGAGAGAGAGAGAGAGAGAGAGAGAGAGAGAGAGAGAGAGAGGAGAGAGAGAGAGAGAGATGATAAAAGACAAAGAGACAGAGCGAGATTGGCAGGAGATCGAGAGAGAGAGAGAAGAGGGGGGGGGGATTGATGATTCTTTGCTCTCACTGACATTTCTATACCAGTCACTAGTGGTTTGCAACACACGCCACTAGATCTAGAGAAAGTAAACATTATAGAAAAAATAACCCAAAAGGTTTCTGTACTCTAACAATATTACATTTTAAGCAAAAAG
>CM031617.1:7837963-7840463 GCA_018398815.1 Conus ventricosus
ATTCGTGCTGCAAGGTCAGTCTCCTGGGCTTCCTCCTTTTGCTTCTCCCCCCCCCCCACACACACACCCCCCACCCCCTACCCTCCTCCTCCTCTTCTTGTCTGTCTACGACATGTTCTCGTTTTCCCCCCCCCCCCCCCCCCCCCCCCCCCCCCCCCCCCCTCCTTTCGTCCACAATATCTTCTTCGGTTTTTTTTCTTCTCCTTGTTCTAGTTGTGGTTTTAGTTCTTCTTCTTCTTCTTCCCCTCCTCCTTCTCCTCCTCCTCCTCCTCCTCCTCCTCCTCCTTCTTCTTCCTCTTCCTCCCTCTTCTTCTCCTTGTCCCTCTCCTCCTCCTCCCCCCTCCTCCTCCCCTCCTTCCTTCTTCTTCTTCTTCTTCTTCTTCTTCTTCTTCTTCTTCTCTTCTTCTTCTTCTTCTTCTTCTTCTTCTTCCTCCTCGTCCTCCTCCTCCTCCTCCTCCTCCTCCTCCTCCTCCTCCTCCTTCTTCTTCTTCTTCTTCTTCTTCTTCTTCTTCTTCTTCTTCTTCTCCTCCTCCTCCTCCTCCTCCTCCTCCTCCTCCTCCTCCTCCTCCTCCTCCTCCTCCTTCTTCTTCTTCTTCTTCTTCTTCTTCTTCTTCTTCTTCTTCTCCTCCTCCTCCTCCTCCTCCTCCTCCTCCTCCTCCTCCTCCTCCTCCTCCTCCTCCCTCCTTCTTCTGGTCACAAACTGAACCTCATGGAATCCACCAAGACAAACCACATTCAAGACAACGAAAACGAAGAGCACACCATCACTTATCTCCTCAAACTGACCGCAAAATGGAAAGATGTGGAATCCACATCCATTCCACATTCCACATCCCATGTTATGCCCAATTCAAGGAGGTAAGTGATTGCTCGGTTCTTCTTGCTCATTGTCTTACAATTCGCTTCCATTTGCCGCCCCCCAAATTCAGGAGCTAAGTGGTGGTTCGTTCTTCGTGTTCATTGTCTTCAACGTTGTTTCTTTGGCCTGAAGAAGACGAAAGAGGTCGAAACGCGTCGTATTTTGTCTTGTCACTTGTTTGTCTCTATCGTTGGGCGGAGCAGTAATTCTCTTAACTTTGTTCTCATGTCCGACTGCAGTCACCTCGCTTTCAAACTATGTTCAGTGCAGTTAGGCCAGTTCCAATCCGCTACAACCAAGCATCCTCCAGCCTTTCTTCTTTCTCCCCTTCTGTGTGTATAATCCGCTGCGACGTAGCCACGAGACCTTCCTCATCAATTGTCTCGTTCTTTGTTGTTCATTCCTTTATCCATCAGCTTCAAAACATGCGTAGTGTGGTCTCGAAACTTAGTGGATGTGGTGTAGCGTATATGGACTAGTCTGCACGCAGTGACGCCTCCTTGATGAAACAGTGTATCATCGCTATGAATACTACAACGACTATCGTCATGCTATCTCCAAAAAGTGGCTGTAATCCTCTCTTTATTATCTTTTTAAGAATGTTTTTTATCATTATCATTATCGTTTTCATTGATCTTACCTCCTGGCAGAAAGCTCTGCTCACTGACTGACAGAGGTACCAGACAATGTTCTGAGATTTCACGGGTGAAAAAAGGGGAATATGCAGGCATTGCAATTCTAATGGAATCAGCGAAGATTTTTAAAAAAATTCCCATTTGTGTCAGAACGTGTACATAGACACTTCTGATTCGGTAACGCATGAAAACATGAACACGGTTGAAACCATGTTGAGATATTGACCACCAGGAACACGACTTATTTTCTTTTAAGAAAATGATTGAACCAGATGTCCCGAAGAGTTACTTTAGGCCGTCAGTCGACGCCGAAGTAAAAGTGCTTTCCCAGTGCCTATGGGCCGTCCACTGACGTCATGCATTTTTCTTGAATTTTCATTCGTTACTATTTCTATCAACGGACTCAAATAGAGTTTGCGTAGAAAGCCTTATATGTCTGTAGTCTTAAAATAAAATGTAAATGACCACACGTGAGGGGAAAGCCCATTTATTCTCATCACTGACTGGATGACCAGCCAGCACTTCGTCTCGCTTGCAAAGATGAACCTTCGACAAGCCCAGCGACCAAATCAACGTATTTACACAGCTGAGCAGGCTCTGCTGATGATTTTTGACAAAGACAATAATCTTTTATTCAATGACTCACTCGAGCATGAAGGTGAGATGATGATAGTGGTGGAATTGCCGACCATATTCGTCAGTTATTGAGTAGGGCTCTGTGACCTCAGTGTGTGTTCAGCTGACAGCGTCGAACGAGCTAGCCTAGTGTGTACTTTGCACCACGTGCTGGTGTCCAGTGATGTGAAAGTCAGCGCGAGAGGGGAGCATGGCCTGCTCGCGGCGTGACACGGTGCAGACGGAAAGGTAGGGGAGATGAGGGGTGAAAGAGAGGGTTGAAGTCCAGCAAGGGGGCGTGGTGGGGAGGGGGGGGGGGCGTGGTCGTGGACTGGTCAGTCTGCATCGAGTGTGAGCGTCTTGATAGACTTCCGAACTGTTTTACTTTCAT
>CM031617.1:7877755-7945255 GCA_018398815.1 Conus ventricosus
AATGTTAAATTTCATTATCACTGAACAACATTTTGTCACTTTCATCGAAAAAATCATTCTTTCTGATTAGACAGGGGAGCCTGAATGAGACTACCCCCCAAAATGGCATTCACAAAAGGAGTGTTTCTTTACAGTCTGATAAAAACCGAGTGTGCCCCCCTCTTGCTGCCACACAATCCACATAGCGCTGCCTCATGGTGTTGACTGTTCTTGTAATGAGTGCCTGGGGGAGGTTTGCCCACTCCTGCTGCAGGTAGTGCAGCAGCTCCTGTCGATTTGCCGGAACAGGGTGATTTTCTTGAACTCTCCTCCCAAGCTCGCCCCAGATGTTCTCAATAGGGTTCATGTCCGGGCTATTTGCCGGCCATGGCATCCTGGTGATGCCAGCTTGCACCACAAAAGTGTTCACTGCTCGACAACGATGTGGGGTGGCATTATCGTCCATGAACACAGCCTGAGTCCCAATCTGCTGGAGTGCTGGGACAACCAAAGGCCGTAAAATCTCCTGCAGGTAGCATTGGCCGTTCAGGTTGCCATCCACATGGTACAGGGGAGTCTTGTGGTGACTGCTGATGCCCCCCCATACCATGACGGAGCCACCACCAAAAGCGACGACCTCCTGGATGACGTCATCTGCCAGCTGCTCCCTGGGACGCCGCCACACCCGAATGCGTCCATCTCGTGGCTTCAACTGGAACTTGGACTCATCGGTGAAAAGCATCATCCGCCACTGAGCCCGAGTCCATGTTCGATGAGCTGTGCACCAGGCCAGGCGACGTGCCCGGTGGGCCGCAGTCAGTTTTGGTTTCTGGATGGGCCCCTTTGGCCCCGAAGGTTGGCAGCATTGGGGGCGTGCCTTTATGGTCATTCACACACTGCTGTTTTAAGTGGCAGCTTGGGGGGCCGGACGCCTGATGGGGGTTGGGGGTTTGGTTTGGGTCCTGGTCCAAAGACATGTTGCGGTTGAACTGTCATCTTTCCCGTGGTCTTCTTTGGGGGCCTGGAGGGGGGTCTCTCTTTGCCCTTTCCCGGGGTTTGGGAAAACTTTCTCTCACCCGGAATGATGACAGAGGGGGGAAACACTTGTAGTCTTTGGCCACTTCTCGAACCCCCAACTCGACCCTCGCCTAAGCCAGGCAATCCCCCGGGGTCCGGTCAAAATAAGACGCTTGCGTCGGGGGAGGCATTTTTGTTTTTTGAAAAAATTATGCACGTTGGGCTTCTTTTAGGGGCTTTCCCAGTCGAAAAAAGCCCCTGCAATGCTTTGGGGGTTTTTTGCACTTTGCATTTGGAATTTCAGGGGCAAAACCGTTTAAAGCAGTTTTTCACTCTTGTTTTAAAAAAAAAGCAATTTTGACAACAATTGAAACTTTTAAACCCCCCCATCTGCATGCCGCCCCGTGAAAAAAAAGAACCCTTTTCGCGCTTTGGGGAAAATTACTCTTTTAAACCCCTTAAAACCCTTCCCCCGGTCAAATTCTTCGAAAAAGCATTGCTTTTTTTTTTTGCCCAATTTAAAAAGAAAGGGCCTTTTTTGGGGTTTTGGGCCCTTTAAATTTTTAAAGTTCGCCCCTTTGTTAAAAAATTGTTGGGTTTTGGGACTTTTAAAAAAGAATATGTTGAATGGAAAATGGGGTCCACAAGCCCCAAATTCTAAACCCTTTAAAAAAAATTGATTTCCCGAGTTTAAACGCATCAAAAAAATTTTACTGGACAATGCTCTTTCCCATTAATAACCCCTTGTTTTTGCAGGAATTTTTTCATTGTTCTAAAATTTTTCTATAGAAAAAAATGATTTCTTGTTTATCCAATTTTAATTTTTTATTTGGATTTTTTTTAAGGGGAACCCTTTTTTTGCAAATTTTACAGTATTTCATTTCCATAGATACCACAATGGGGACAGGATCCAGCAAAACTCTAAAAAAGTTCCTTTCGCCAAAAACGGAATGTATATAAATGTTACATAAAAATTAAGTCTTTCCTACTTTTTGCCCCCCTTTTTGTAAGCTGTAGAGAAAAGGTTTTGGGGTAAACCCACAGATTAAAATTGTGAAATTGCCACATCAAGATCAGATATCCAAGAAAAGGCCTTTAAGGTTTTGATTTATTTCCCAGCAGTAAAAAATTTGAAAAGTTCTTTCCTTAAACAAATTGTTTTCTTTGTTTTTAAAATTGGGGAAATTTTCAAATCCAGCCCCGGGTAAAAGATTCTAAAATGAACATCCGTTTTGATTTTTAAGTTTGATGTGGATAGGGTTTTTCAAGATGTTCTTTTGTTTTAAACCCCCCCCCAAATTAATATTGTCTTCTTTTTTTTTTAGTTTTTGGAATAATCTTATCTTTTTTTGGGGAGAGATTATGCTCCCTTTGGGGAAAACTGTGGGCTTTATTTGGGAGGTTTTGAAAGGGATGCAATTTCGTTTTTCCAAATTTTAAAAAATCATCAGTTTAATTTAGAAGGGAAAGAAAGGTTTAAAATATTTGTGCCCTTTTGGAAAACCCGATTTGGAATAAAGGGAAAGTTTTTCATTTGTTACTGAATTTGACACAGAAGACTTTGGGTTTTACATATTTGGTGTTGTTAGTTTGCGGTTGATCATAAAGTGACAAGAGATTAGTTTTTCTTTATAGGTTTTAAAAAAGTTTTAGAAGGAAACGGGAAAACCCCAAGGGCTTTTTTAATAGCTTTACTGTCTATTTTTTGCGCCCGTTTAAATTTTTAAGTTTGAAAAGCTGAAAATTATTTCCGGCCGAAAAGTCAATTTTGAACAAAAACCAGATAACGGGAAATGTTATAAAGAGTTTGGGAATTTTGGACCCCAAGATTGTGCACTGATTTTTTTTTTTTTTTAGTAAAGTTACCCTTTTGTCTGGCATTTTTTTAAAAAGATTTTCCCAATATGGAATTCCATTTTAAAATTTAGGAGTGAATTTGAACACCTAAAAATTTGCCCATTATTGGAATTTAAAGGGTTTTTTAAATTGTTAGCACATTTTGGGGAAAAACTTTTTTGGTTTTTTTCCATTGTTAAATTTAACTTTTAAATTGTGTTTTTTCCCCGGGTTAGTTCTAGTTTTTTTTCGTTCTTTGTATTTATTCGTTTGTAAAATTTAAATTTTGTTTAGTTTTCGTATATTTTAATTTGGTTCTCTTTTTTGGGGTTTTTTATTTTTGTATTCGTCCCCCTTGCAATTTCATGGGCCCATATTCCCACTACATGTTTTTTTTTAGTTTGTATTTGGGAAAGATCGTGGGGAAAAATTTTGAAAATTAGAAAGGTGCTTTAAAGGGGGCGCTGGGGATGCCATTGTCAACATTTTTAAAATGAAGAGAAACTTTTCCCAAACCCCTGAAAAAAAAACTGTTTCTCTCAGTTAAGAAAGTTTTTTATGAATTGATCATTGCGCCATTAATCCCAATTTTTTTCAATTTTAAAAGTAAACGAGAATGCCAGACCTATCGTTTTTTTTTCTTGTCAAAGAAGGTAGCAAGAGTCAAATTGTTTTTTAACATACTTTCCCAAATTTTACAAGGTGATCGACTGTACTTTTTACCCTTTTTTGAAACTGTTGATTGTTGGGAAATTTTTTTGTTATTCTTTTCGAATAATGTAAAAATGCTTTTTTCAATATTTTTTTTTGAATTTTTCCAACTTTTTCTTGAGTTGTTAATGCTATTGGTTTGATAACTATCAAATTTCAGAAAATGGGGTTTTTCCCTTTTTTTGGAACTGGTTTTACCTTTTCCCCTTTCCCGGGAAAATGGGAAGAGTTCCATTTAACCCAAAATTTTTTTTTTTTATTTTTAACGGGGGTAAAATTTTTCCAGCACAAAGGTAAGTGGCATAACAATTGATGCGGAAAATTTCCCTCTAAACCCAAAGGGTGGGCTTATTCGAGGAGAAGAAATTAGTGCTTCTTAAAATTTTTCCAAAAAATTTTAGAAGCTTTTTAAATAATGGTTTGGATCCGGGTTTTGGGATCACAAAAGTAAACCTTTTTTTTCCCCCTAGTTTCTTACCCTTTTTGGTTAAATTTTATGTTGTTAGTTTATGAGTTATTTTTTTTTAAAAGCTTTGCAAATGCTTCGCTTTTTCTGATGAGTTGGAATTGTATTTTTTCTAAATTTAAAAGGTTTTGAAGGTGATAATACTTGCTTTTTTTTCCTTTTCCTTTTTCCCTACTCGTGCTTTTCTTAGGTGAAGATTTTTTTGAATGGGCAAAAATGATTCAAATAGGGGCGTTTTTCTTTTGCGACAAACTGTTACTGTGGCTTTTTGGGACGGGTTTTATTTTTAATAAAGTTTTCCCTCAGTTCTTTCTTTGTGCCAAAGTTTTGTATGTTTTTTTTTTTAGATTTCGGCTTCTGCGCCTTTTTCATTCCAAAAAACTTAAATTTCCCTGTTTTTGTTGTAGAAGAGTTGACTTTGGCATTGAATTTCAGCTGAAAATTTTAAATTTCTTTTCTAAAAATTTTTTTAAACACTTCCCAAAATTTTCGTGTTCAATAATTTCGCGACCATAGATTGAAAGGGTTTTTAATCATATAAACAAACCCAAACTGCTTTTTTATTAAAAAAAATTTGGTATTTTATTTTTCAGCTTCTTTCTTCTTCATCAACTATTTGCCCCATTTTTTTCACAAAAAATAGGGAAATGAACTCCCTTTAAAGAATCATTTCTGTTGTCCCAAAATGGGATTGATGGGCCAAATTTTTGGAGAAAATTTTTTTTCAGATCGTGGGGTTGGTCATGGTTGATTTTCAGGGATTTGTTATGCTGCCGTCATTCATTAATACTAAATTAGAACAACAATATTTTCTACAAATCGTTTTAAGAAAAAAGAGAATTGGTTCCCCGAATGGAGAAAGCGGGATTGAGATCACCCCCAAATTTTCCCCTTTTTTTATTTAATTAGGGAAAATGTTTTAAACCAATCGGTGTTTTTTGCATTTGGCCCCTTTGGAGAGTAAAAAGAAAGTATGTTTTTACTAAAATTTTTTGGTTTACCTTTTTGAAAATTTGGAAAATAACAAAAAAGTTTTCAAAGACATTAGTTTAAAGATTGATAAACTTTTTGAGGGGCTGCAATTCAGTTTTTTCTGAAATTAAAAATTTCAGTTTGAACATGTTTTAGGTTTACACCTGCCCGTCTTTTTAAAGGTGGATAATATAAAAAACCCCGAAAAATTTTGGGTTTTAAATTAAAAGGATTGTAAGGCCAGGAAGGGAATAATTATTAAATTTGATATGATTTTCTAATTTAAGTAAAAATTTTTTACTATTTTTTTCTGCGTTTCCCTTTTAAAAAATTTAAAGAATTGTTTGCTAAGTTTCTTAAAGCTCTTTTTAAAATCTATGCTTTTTTAAAGCAATTTGTTATGGGCTCTTGAAAAAAAGAAAAATTTAACAGGTTAAAAACCGGGACGGGGACAAAAAAAAGGGGCCCTTGATGTTGAAGGGCCAAGTTTGTTGTGCTCTGGTGCCCTGCAGGAAGAAGGTCTTTGCTGTGGTCGTTGCGTCTAGAACAGCCATGGAGGCATGAAGTGTGGAGGTAGAAGCCCGCATTTGGGGTTGGGGTTTGGGGGGGGACCTGTCTCCTCTTTGGTTTTTCCCAAAAAAAATGCATTGAGATGCGACCCAGAGTCCTTTGCAAAGACGCTGGCCCCCTTTTTTTTGTGGGGTGGATACCGTAAAGGGGCCAAAATGATTTGTTGAGGGCAGGAATGGGGGGTTGTTTAAAAAACGTACTGTATCTTTTCACCAGCCGTTTCGACTTCGTCATGGCGTTGAACAGTTCCTCTTTTATGTCTTAAGGGTTTTTTTCCTCACCCGGGCAACCGGGGCTTTTCACCCCCTGATTTGGGGGGGGAATTTTGTTTTTTACGTCCCTACACCCTTTTTTTTATTTCTGTGCTACAGAGGGATCTTTCCCTTTCAGATCATTCAGCCAACGTGTAACACAACACAATCAGGATCTGGATCCTCCACCTCTTGAATCACAGAGTTGCATTCGTCCAGAGTAAAAGTTTTCTTTTCGCAACACACAGGCCATATGACAGTCCCAAGCGCTCCCGTCAACTTTGGACATGATGGAATCTCCCAGTCAAAGTCTTGGCACTTTGGCAATCTAAGAGTGACAACTTGGAACGCCTTATGCAGGAATCTCATCTCATTGCCAAACTGGGTACCGTCCCCCCTCATGGCATCAACGTCCAAAAGTAGATGTACCATTCCATCTCTGCAGCTCCAGCCTGAAATATCCTCCACCGGAATAGCTCAGTTGGTAGAGCGCCTGACTCGTAATCTTGGTGATCCTGGGGTTGCGGTTTCGAACCTCCGCCGGGGCGTTTCGGTACAGGGGGATTTTTTCCTCGGAGTTAACATTGGTTCTGACTCCATTTCCCATACAGTCCTTCGAATGAGACTGTAAGCCGAGGTTCCGTGTGGTGAACGGATGCATAACATCTTGCACACATGTAAAATCCCATCACCAACTTCGGAAGAGATCCAGTTTGGCCGTTGGTATGGATGACACGTTACACATAGCATGCACCCTGCGTGAGAAATGGAAAGAATGAAGGAAGTAAGGAAAATGAGTGATCGATATTTAACGATGCTGAATGGATGACACGGGAAACGACTGAATGAAGCGCCAGCTGGCAGCTCTTCAGTCGGCACTACCCAGTAGGCAGCCCGTTGTGTAAACGAGTGTTGATTGTAAAGCGCTCAGAGCTTGGTCTCTAGCCGAGAATAGGCGCTAAAAAGTATTCATTATTATTATTATTATTACACACACCCATACCCCCCTACCCCCCACTGTTTACCTCAGACATAGGTTGCAGCTATCATCCTCTTCCTTTTCCTACACTCTCTGAGTCTCTCCATTTGTTACATCAATCGACTTACCCCCCCTCCCCTGCCCTAGTAATTGATGTGTGTAGGGGTGTTGGTGGGTATGGCGTTTGCTGGGGGTGGAGGTGGGGGTAACCAATGAAAAAGGCTGATATTACAAATGGAACACACACACACACACACACACACACACACACACACACACACACACACACACACACACACACACACACATAATAAATAGAATGCTAGCTCCTTTATCGTTGGTCGTGAAGGGAGGGTGGGATGGAGAGAGAGAGAGAGAGAGAGAGAGAGAGAGAGAGAGAGAGAGAGAGAGAGAGAGAGAGAGAGAGAGAGAGAGAGAGAGAGGAGAGAGAGAGAGAGAGAGAAGAGAATGTGTATAGGTGTGAATATGTTGCCCCTCCCTCTCCCCAGTTAGTACGTAAACTCATCCCATTCTTCCCTCCACCCTCATAGCATCAACACCTTAAAGTAACATGTACCAACCCCCCACTTCAATCTCAGCCCACAATATCCTCCCACAACACATACTACCTTATCTCCCACTATTTGGAAATGGAAAGAATGAAGGAAGTAAGGAAACTGAGTGATCGGTATTGAACGATACTGACTGGATGACACGGGAAACGACTGAATGAAGCGCCGGCTGGCAGCTCTTCAGTCGGCACTACCCAGGTAGGCAGCCCGTTGTGTAAACGAGTGTTGATTGTAAAGCGCTTAGAGCTTGGTCTCTAGCCGAGAATAGGCGCTATATAAGTATTCATTATTATTATTATTATTATTATTATTATTCACCTCACACATAACTTATAGCTATCTTATTCATACATTTATTATCATTACTATTTATTATTATTTTTATTATTTATTCATTAAAATTTTGTATTATTATTTTTTTAATATTTCATTTATTTATTTATTTGATTATTATAAAAATGTATTTTCTAAATGTCTTTCTGTATCAGGCTTTCATTACCTTAACCTTCACTATCGTTGTTAGCAGCATCATTCAGTAATACCATTGCTACCAGCCGCCGTGGCGAAGTGGTTAGCATCGCGGACTCCCGGCTGGGAGGTCGTGGGTTCGAATCCCATCAGAGTCATGTGGGTTTTTTCTGCCCCGACCGGCTCCTACCCAGAGTTGAGTTTGCTGCGGACTCAGTTGGGAAGACTGGGACCACACAGTCGAGTTTCATCCACTTAATGGATGCGTTTCTGAGAGTGTTGCTCAAATTTCATGACCAACACTGCAGGTGCCTGTATCTCTCGGGCCTGGTTGACGCCAGGATATATTATGAAAGGAAGCGTAGAGTACAGCCCTGTCATATAGTCTCAGACCGAAATGGAAATCCGTAGCATCATCTTAATCATCCTCATTCCATTGATCAGCATTTAAAAAAAAGTCTCAATTTCTGTGGCCCTTCATGCCCTGCTCTCGTGGTGACCTCAGTTTCGATGTCCTCTCCACGTCTGTGGTCTTGGTTTGGTTCCGTCGGGGTCACCGGTATCGGCGAGTCCATGGGGGCTGTCGTTGGACGGACGTGGTGGCGCCCTCCGGAGGGAGAGCTCACTCACGCCGGCTCCGCGACTAAGCAATTATTGTCGTCAGTAGGGGCCTTAGTAGGTGGTGTCCTGCGTATGTTAGATCAAAACAGGCGCCACTGAACACCACCGAAGTGACTCGGCAGCAGTGCAGTGTCTCCTCCGGTGGGTTGCCTCATGACGACTTGACATTGACTGCTCCCTGTGGATTGCTGGTGCCGGGGCTGCGGCGGGGCTGACCGGGCTGTGGCTGTGGACGGGGTGTCGGAATGAGCGGCGTGAGTGCACTGCCTCTGAGGTAGCGCAGAGGTTGGGACAGCAAAAAAAAAAAAAAAAAAGTAATACCATTGCTAGTATTGATACTATCACCAGCATTGACATCACCATCGCCTTCGCCTCTGGGACTGTTGCCACGGCAACCATGCTGTTTAAGAATCCTCTAACCCACTCTCCTTTCTCCCATACCCATATTCATTGACACCAAGATTGGTAGTAATCTTGTCCTTTTTTTCTTCAATATTTTGACCAATATTAGTATTCCTATCAGTATTATTATTATCATCATTACGACTTTGACTCACTCACTATTTCCCTTCCAACAGCCTCATTCTCATTCAACGCCTTCTTCCTTGCGCTGAACTCTTGAAACGATCTGAAGCGATCAAAGCTAAGTGAATTTTCGTTGTTTTATTCGTTTATGTCTCACCTGAAGAAGACCTAAGAGGTCGAAACGCGTTGTGTTTTGTTTTGTGACTCGTTTGTCCACGTTCTCTGGGCGGTTCGCTAGCATTTATTTAAGATTTGTTTAGATTTCCGCCTGCAGTCGTCTCGCTTTTCAACTAGGTCTACTTCTTTGTCGTCATGTTCTTTGATGACGTCACTTTTTTCTCTGTTCTTTTCTGACTGGCCTTTTTGTGTTAGGCCTGGCCTCTTTTGCGCCACCTTCTTGCTCTTTGTGCATTCATTTTGCTCTTTGCTGCTTTCGGATCTATTTTCAGTATGCCAGCATATGATGGCGTGACCGTTTGCAAGGTAAAGTCAGAATCAGTTTGAATTTCTTTGGTTGCTGTAGAAACGCTTGCTTTGACTAGACTTTCAATAATGCCGTTTTGGTCCCGCACAGCTTTTTATAGTGAGACTATTTTTTCCGATTGTCCCTGAATCATTTTCAATACTAAGGGAACGGAACCCAGACCTACCTTAGGGGTTAAACCTAGTGCAGAGCAACATTCTTCAAAATTTTCTGCCGTTGCTTGTGTTGTCAGGGCAGGCTCCTCTCGCTGATCACAATGAAAAGTTGCGTCTTTTGGTGAGAGTTCGGCACCAGACATTTTCTTAGTCTGCCGAGTATTTCTGGAACATGGCTTACCTGGAGCTAGCTTTTGCTTACTTGTAGATTTCATGTTGACCAGAGAATGCTTAAAACATCAGAGAAGTCAACTAGGAGTTGTTGTCTTCGGCCATAATGGCGTAGGAATCCCCCAGACTCAGTGAAGACAGTTGGGATGTTTCAACATGTTTCATGTATTTCTTGTCATATTCTTTGACATGAAAAGTTGGAGTTTGTCTACAATAAGCTCCTGTCGAGCAAGTATATTATGAACTGTTACTTTCATGGATGTCTGTTTGTTCTGTGTGGTCTGTGTTGGAATTTCTCCAGGCAATTTGGTGTCGTCAGCGGCATTCGTTTGGAGTTATGACGTGGAATTATTTCATTGTGGGAGGAAGAATCACGCTACTTGTTCTTTATTCACTGTTTACTATTCTCTACATTTTTTTCAAATTTTCTATCTTCTCAATCAAACCAAATTTACCGGTATTTGTACTGTTCTTCGCCTTGTTTATTTTCCCTTCTTAAGAAAAAAAAGTGCCATCTTTAATCAATTTTAATTTGTGTTTGTTCATTTCTACAGTTGTTACTGCTATATACATGTGTCAAGCACAGGGTACATCAGTAATGCTTGGAACTATGCTTCTCTCTTAGAGGAGGGGGAAATGTTTCCCTTGTGTGTTCTGTGTCCTCTGTGTTGGAATGTATGCTTGTCGATTCGGTTTTGTAAGCAGCATTCGATTGGAGTTATCGGCGTGTAATTATTTCATCATGTGAGGAGTTACCTGACTCCTGCATTATATGTTTCTGTTGTATAAAGAATGATTTTCTTCCATTATTTTAGATATCTTTCTTTGTTTTATTTGTCGGGCTTAACATGATTTACAAACATGCACACTAAAACAGAACGCAGAGAGGAGATTATGAAGAAGTACATTATGTCGGAATAGGTTGTGCACAGACATGTGAAATGTCTTGTTCTCATATTTCGACATATAATTGTTCTGAAATATGCCATCACATAAGCATATTGTTGTGGTATTTCTGATCATATGTTCCTCGACATTTCATGCCGTTGCAGTCACACGCTTTCTGACCGCCGTGTGTGTGTGTGTGTGTGTGTGTGTGTGTGGTGTGTGTGTGTGTGTGTGTGTGTGTGTGTGTGTGTGTGTGCGTGTGTGTGTGTGATCCAAGATTCAATAGTTTAATGCCTTTGAAAACCGTAACAGGTTTTACATGGCACAAATAAATACAGGAAAGATAAACGAAACCAAATAACGAAACACAAATATTCATGCTTGTTGTTGTATCCAACTATCATTATGTTATATTAAGTTGGTCTTGTCATGCATTTTACCTTATCGACACTTTGAAATAGTATACACATATTTTGAGATCTCGCTGAAAATTACGTCATTTGATATTAAGATAGATGGCAGCACATTTTGTATATTGTATTTGTCTTTGATGTGTTCTAAAAACTGCCTCCTTCAGATAATGATAATGAAAGTGATTTATCTCCCTTTCATTATGCATAAAAGTAATTATCTTCCCCTGAATAAATTATCTATTTATAGATCAGTGAGAGAAAATTGATTATTAAAAGTTGTGTTTACAGAGGCCCCAACACAGCTAGTAGATTTTTAGAGCAGATGAAACAACTTCGTAATTACTACTCCAACCAACTAAATCTTTCAGACATTGTTATGACTCCTGAAGACCAAGAACGTTATGACTCATCTACACACTGCTGGATTTGCGGCTTAGAGCTAACACCTGACAATAAAGACGTGACAGTAAGAGACCATGATCACATTACTGGCAAATTCAGAGGAACAGCACACAACAATTGTAATCTTCAACTTAAGGTTGACCCTAAAAAATGGAAACTACCTATCTTCTTTCATAACTTACGAGGCTACGATTCTCATTTCATCATGCAAGCAGTGACTTCTGAATATAAGAGGGTTACCTGCATTGCACAGTCTTCAGAAAAGTACATGACTTTTATTCTTGACTCTTTATCCTTTTATGACTCTGCCCAACATCTGATGGCAGGTTTGGATAAATTAGTAGGATCGTTACAAGACTTTCCAATCACTAAACAATACTTTGATCTATCTTTAGTGCGTAAAGGAGTTTATCCTTATGAATACATGAACTCGTGGGACAGGTTTGACGAAGACTCACTTCCTCCTAAAGGCGCTTTCTTTTCTAGTCTTAGAGGCAAAGACATAACTGACTCTGAATATGAATTCGCTCAGAAAGCCTGAACAGAATTACACTGTGAAACAATGGGCGATTATCATGATCATTACTTGATGGCTGACGTGTGTTTATTGGCAGACGTCTTTCAAAATTATAGATCTACATGCATGAAACATTACTGTCTAGACTCATCACATTACATCTCTGTGCCTGGCTTTTCTTGGGATGCTTTCTTAAAGTCTACAAACATCCAGATTGACTTAATTTCTGATCTACCCACACTTCAAATGATTGAAGATGGGCTGAGGGGAGGTATTAGCATGGCCTCACATCCTTACTGCAAAGCCAACAACAAGTATTTAGATGATTATGACCCAACTAAACCACCCAACTATCTAATGTACTTAGACGCCAACAATCTGTATGGGTGGGCCATGAGTCAACCGCTTCCATTACGTAACTTTAAAATGATAAAAGGACCTCATGACGTCAATACTGTGTTAGGTATGTTGTCACAGCTTACGCCCGATAATCCAGCAGGACTAATCTTGGAAGTAGACTTAGAATATCCTAAAGAATTACACGATCTCCACAACGATTGCCCCCTAGCCGCAGAAATATTAAAGATGAGTCCCATCGAACCCCCTAAACTTGTTCCCAATCTTCGCCACAAAACTAAATATGTGTGCCATTACAGACTCCTACAGTTTTACTTAAGACACGGACTGAAGCTGACAGCTGTTCACAGAATAATTATCTGTGACCAAGAGCCCTTTATGAGGCCATACATCAAGAAGAATACTGATCTTAGAACCCAAGCCACTGACGCTTCAGAAAAAGACTTCTTTAAGCTGATGAACAACAGCTGTTTTGGCAAAACTATGGAAAATCCACACAAACGTAAAGATGTGAAATTAGTTACAAAAGAAAACCAAGCAATTAAGTTTGCCTCTAAACCCAACCATCAAGACTTTAGAAGATTTAACGACAGCCTGGTTGGCATTATGATGAAGAAAAAGGATGTTAAGTTTGACAAGCCGGTGTTTATCGGCTTTACTGTATTAGAGTTGTCAAAGTTATTGATGTTAGAATTTCTGTACGACTACTTTAAACCGCGGTACCCAGAAGCAAGAGTCCTTTACACAGACACTGACTCTTTTATTCTAGACGTCCCCACAGAAGACTTTTACAAAGATTTAGAAACAGAAGTAGCTAAAGGAGTTGATGGGTGGTATGACACATGTGACTATCCAAAAGACAGTCCTTTACATTCAACTGTAAACAAGAAAGTAATTGGAAAGATGAAGGATGAACTTAATGGGACAGTTATAAAAGAATATGTTGGTTTGCGGTCAAAGATGTACAGCGTTGCAAGTCAGACTTCTGTAATGAAGAAGGCTAAAGGGATAAGTAAAGAAGTTGTCAAAAAAATATAACTCACGATAACTACAAGCAAGCTCTCTTTGAAAACACAGTATTTTATCACACAAATGTTAATCTGTGCTCTACTCTTCATCAAGTAAACACAACTGCTGTTAATAAGAAATCGCTAGTCTCTAACAATAACAAGAGAACTTACGTCAATCCTGAGTTTTCATATGCTGTAGGCCATAGGAGAACTTTAAAAGATTAACTTGACTGACTTGGCCTGTACTTAACTTAAGAACCTAACAAGAACTTAACTTAAGAACCTAACAAGAACTTACTTAAGAACCTAACCAGTACTTACTTAAGAACCTAACCAGTACTTAAAACTAGAACTTAATTTTTTTTGCATTTAACTTGTAATTTACTTGCACTTAACTTAAAAAAAGTACTTTCTATAACTAACTTAACTTGTACTTATCTAGTTCTTAACTTGTACTTTATTTAGTTCTTAAAAACTATTCCATAGAAAATGGGTCTACAACCGGAGGTTGCCCTTTTTTTGCAGAAGTTGGTTCTTCTTCTTTACTGGCTTTGTGGGGGTTTGTGACTTTGCTGCTAAGTATGGTGTTAGACATTTGTATGCTAAAACTCCCCCACCAACAACAACAGCAGCAAATACATAAAAATACATCTTATCGTTTGTTTGTGTTTGTGTTGCTGTTAATTGGGCTGTTGTTGGTGGTGATGTATTACTATCTAATAATTTTTGTTTTGTTGATTGGTTTGCTTTTCTCAGTTTGTTCCATTCAGCTAGTTTATGCCCGGCCTCAACACGTCCAGGATTTTAGGCTTAGTAACATTACTCACTTGCGGTACATTCACTTGTGGCACATTCTGCTCCTGTGGAGGGCCCTGCAGATTGACCTGCGGCATCTTCTTCTCCTGATCGCTCATTTTTTTTTATTGCGATTAAATTTAATTTGATCAAAATTAATATGATTAAAAGTAATTAATCCCATGATGAATGGGCATAACATAGTCCCAAATCTGTAATACATGTCACATGCAAGAGTTTCTAGAACTTGTTATAAAAAAACCGGATCTTGTGATATGTCATATTTAAAATCGTCCTTCTGAATCAACCGCGCTATCTTAATTACTAACTTTAGCATATAGACAAATCATTGTCTGACCTACATGATCAAACCATTTTTTTGACCCTAATGCTGTGTTCGTACCTATCATGGTACTTCTCAACTCTGAATGTAGACAATTGTTGAATCTGTTCAATACTTAGTTCAACACTAAATATGTCTAGTTTTTTCCACATCGCAGCCAGAGAGTATAAACTTCTTTCTGGCAGTGGTCTGCTGATAGTCTCTTGCTCCCACACACTTCAATAGTTTCGTCACAATCCATTTTTTAAAAACAATAAAAAATAATAAATACTTTAAAACCATGAGTTTAACGCAGGAAAATATGCAGTGCTATCGTTGGAGTTATAGTTTAATTACAACCCTTGTGTCACGAGTTTGTCCACGAGCCTACGACGTTTTTGACCCCACCTGGGTGGCGAATTATTCATTTGTTATATCGTTGATTGTTGTCACGTGGTCCGTCCCTTATGTGGCTTATGTGGTGTCTGTGCACCGAGGAGGTGTAGTTTCAGGCTCACTTCGGTTTGCTTTCACTCTCAACTCACTCTAATTCCACTGCCCGAGCCTATTCATCCTGCAGGATCACGGTGGCTGGTACCTTTCTCTCGAACTTGCTGTCTATCGGCCTCTCGCCTGTCATTTTACCTGTCAGCACTGTGCTTCATTTCTTTTAGTTTAGAATAAAGCTCACTCTGTGACGCAGCGTGGCAATGTTGCCGCCATCGCGTGTGGAGGATTAGCTCTTCACTCGAGCCGGAAGATGGTCTCTGGAGCCCCAGCACCGGACATGGTTTCTTCACCGTATCCGTCGAAGGTACAGTCGGTATCTTCAATTCCTACAGTCTGTCCTGTAGGAGAGGGACATCACTTCTTTCCTATTTCCCGCATCTGCGCCTCTGTCCTCTCACTGTACAGAGGGCAGAGAGAGCCGTTCGACACGCGCCTCTTCGGGATCACAGCCACGGGTACTGGAAAGCATCGTTTTCGTGTTTTGGGGGGTGTGGGTTGGGGGGGGGGTTTGTTTGTTGATAGCCGGCTTAATTCTCTCTTTTGCGCAAATTTCTTTTTGTTTTCAAAAATTGTTAAAAAAAATATTGTTTGGAGACCATTATTTTCTGGTTAATTCAGTTCCCTTTAACCTGGCCATCCTAAATTATATCCAAAATTCTTTCTCCTGATTTAATAGCATCTCGTGATGCGTAGTCAGTGTGGATGAGAGAACCAGGTGATTCAAGGTTGGTACTAGCTTTGGTCTCGCTCGACCGCCCTTGTCACATACGCCCGGGGGGGGAGGAAAAAAAGAAACACTAATCCTTCGAGCCACCCGTCTGTTTGTGTGTGCAAGGTAGAACGAGTTTTATGTTCGCGAGCGTGCGTACGCATGAATTGTCGTTCGGAATGCGTGGTGGAGATTTGTTTTATTTTGAATGTGCTATAAATGTGACCAAATATGCCATGAATTATAACTGCAAATGTGGTGGCAGTTATAAAGCGATGGTCGCTGTGTTGGTTAATTTCCTAAGAAAGGAAATTGTTAAACGTGAGTGAGAGAAGGGTGAAAGATAATTCATATTTGTTTTATATCCTGTTGATTTAATGAAGTCCTTTACCTGCTTCGGGTTGTGAGAAGACTTTAACGAACATTCCATGAATTGATTTGGTTACTGTGTAATGCTCAGGTCTGTGTTTGAGCTGGTGGTTGTCGGTGTATTTAGAAGACTTCCCCTCGCCCATCATGCTAGTGGCTGTTAGATTGACAGCATGGGTCAGATTGTACTGAACGTCGGGGTTCCAGTGCCCTTCCTTCCCTCCCTTACTCTCTCCACCCCAGCTACGTTTTCCAATTCCCCCCCTCCGGGGGCTTCACCGGAGTCTGGACTGGTTGGTGCCACGCTCTGGTTGGGGCCAACGCTCTGGTTGGGACCGCACAGACTGGTTGGTGCCACGCGCAGGCTTGGGCCACGCTCTGGTCGGGACCACGCGGACCTGGTTGTGCCACGTGCTGGTTGAGGCCACGCCAGGTAGGTGACCG
The DNA here is from genome assembly GCA_018398815.1 of Conus ventricosus. NCBI lineage: Eukaryota > Metazoa > Mollusca > Gastropoda > Neogastropoda > Conidae > Conus > Conus ventricosus. Next base: position 7,894,269 of record CM031617.1, read on the forward strand.
CGGACGTGGTTGTGCCACGCCAGTTGAGGCCACTCTCTGGTCGGGACCGCGGACTTGTAGAAAAAGCCCGCTCGGCTTGACTAGGCCGTCCTGATCCCCGTCCAGACCACCAGAATCAACACCACGTTCCCCCCCCCCCCCCCAGGACGCGCATCTTCCACTGTCTGCTTGTGCGTTGTCAAGGGTGTCGGGCCTTGACGACTCCTTCAAGAACCGACCCGGTTGGGAGCACCTAGTGCGACAGGGTGCTCCCAGTGACTTTGGAGAGGCATGGTGTTGAGTACCCCATGGAGTGGTAAGGTGATGGAAGTCTGAAATGTTTTATTATAATTGTGTATTATGTCCTATGTGTTGAAATGCTGTGATTGTGATTGTGTACGTCCGTATGGTAAATTATTATTTATAATTGTGCAAGTTGTGTGTGTTGGAAAGCTTGATTGTGAGTGTGCATGTGTGTGTGTAGGAATGCTTATTATGACTGTTGTATGTTGTGTGTAAATAAAATGGGGATGTTGTATCGTAATCTTTATTGGTTGGTCTACTTGCAGGGGCGTGTGTGAGGTCAGTCACTCCCTTCACTCCCCCAACCTACACCGATCCTGACAGGGCAGACCACCAGGGGTCGGTCGTGACAATTGTGGGGGCTCGTGACCAGATGAGAAGGCACTGACAGTCACACACGTTTCGCGGAGAGGACCTGATTATGTTTTATGTCTGTCCTTTAATATTTTATAAGTCAGTTTTGTCGTGTTGTTCGAGGGTGGTTGGCTGTGTTACTCACAGTGTGAAGAGTCGCTGGTGGCCTGAAGGAACAACCGGTTTTGACTCGGGATCGAGGGAGACCAGGGGGAGTCGAACCGCGACCAGACCTCCTCCTACCGCTCGGGATGCCTATAAACTCAGGTACGACCGTAAGTCTTTTGCCTTTCAGTTGCCGGCTCATCTGCCATCCTGTTATGGTAGTTAGCCAGTTTTTTTTTGTTTTATTTTTCCGTGTGGTTATTGAGTACAGGGGGTTGTATCGGACGTTTTATTTCCTTTTTTTTTTTCACCTCACTCCCGTATTCCGTTGCCAGTTTTGTTTTTTTTCCCGGCCACGCCAACGCACTGTTCTCGAGCATGAGCGCAGAGTTGCCAACTGGGGGCAGCCGGACCTAGTTTTTTTTTTTTTTTTAATCGGTGTAGCCCCACCGCACGTAGCTCCGTGCCTTGTTGGAGCAACGGTGTGCCAGAGTGGAGCAGCCGGAACTTGTCCCACACACGCACACACAACACTACAAACACATATACACAACACCCCTAAAAAATTTGTGTTTTTTCAAGTGGAAACCGTCTTTCCCTTATTTTGAAAACCTAGGAAATTGTTGTCATGGCAACGTCTGGAGCGGGTGTATGGCGACGCTTGCTTCGAAGAAGAAGGGTATTATCAAAAGTAAGTCCCAACGAATATAGTACCAGTACTTCGACTAAGTGACATCTTATCTTATTCCCCGTTCGGTAGCCGATAAGTCCAGTGAGTACTTATCACTTAACTTCTTCCGCTAGGGGATCTTCCTGCTGAGACCCCGAAAAGGCGCACGGAAGCGTCAGAGTAATAGTGAAGCAACTATGGGCTTCAGATGAGGTCGCAGAAACCAAAGTCCCACTCTCCTCCATGCCATCCCCTCGAAGGAGTACTCCCAGGAGACTTTCCACATGGGAAAGTCGAGACCCAAAGACGGTCAGACGGGTCAACCTCCCCGTGTGCCCGGGGTGTGATCCTACTCAAGGTGATATCGCCTCTGACCTTAAGTTTTTGGAACGACAGTCGACGCGGAGGAATAGGCTCTGCGTAGGGGAAGAGGCTGCTAGACAGGAGGCCCAGCGTAGTGAAAGACGCAGGGAGGAGACAGCTAGACAGGGGCCCAGCTGAAGGGAAGGCTGCTAAGACAGAGGCCCAGCGTAGGGAAGAGCGCAGGGAGGAGACTGCTAGACAGGATGCGCGTCAGCGTAGGGAAGAGGCCTGCTCTGCGCAAGAGATGCAGGCTGCAGACAAGAGGCTACAGCGTATGAAGGAGGCAGCCCTCCGTAGGGAAGAACTAGACAGGACTGGAGGCCCATTGTGTCAGGGAGGAATGAATAACTTCATTTTATCGCGGTCCTCCCGCATCTGTAAATCAGGGTTGATCGGCAGGCAAGTGCATAGATTATTTAGAGGCCCACAGTTAAAAGCTTCAGAGTTCAGACTAGTGAGGACATTTGATATGTTTACTTAGAGCCTTTGACAAAGGTTACTAGTTTCAATACCCAATTGTCCTGAGAAACAAAGGCTATGCTCCTTTTTTCGGGATTATCTGGTGCTGCAAGGGAGTGAGTGCTCACTCTAAATGAAGGCGCGTCTTAAGCAGACATGCAGTTGTCTCTGCGTAAGCGTTTCCACCTTACCCCATAGACCGTACAGGAGGAAGATCAGGTCCATGAAGAAGGTAATAATGACGAGAACCTTCCGTGCAGTTTTGGTGTTAGCCAGCGCAAAACGCTAGGTACTGGCGTCCAGTTGGCTAAGTTGAGCTGGAGGATCTGATCCTCATTGAACAGCTCACCACACGTGTCCCCGCAAGTTGAGTATCCCGGATAGGCGAGACAGCACCCTCAGGATTCGCGACTGCGATTCATACCGCTGAAGGTGGTTTGCGAAGCTCGCAGGGCTATTATGGCACCGCCCAGATACAGAGAGGGAAAGCCCTCCACAGGATATTAGTGGCAATAAGGCCGCCGACAACTGCTTACGGGTTGAACAAGGCGAGTCGAGTTCATCGGGGATTTCAGCGCCCACGACAGTGTTTTCAATGTGTCTGTCCTGGCCACATTAGTGAAAGATTGTCCTAAAGCCGCTGGTATGTCTGTGGGGCTAGTCCATTTTCCAAGGGTGGGGGGTTTTTGGGGGGTGTGGGGTGGGGGGTGTGGGGGGGGGGGGGGTGGGGGGGGGGGGTCCTGGGGGGGTGGGGGGGGGGGGGGGGGGGGGGGGGGGGGGGGGGGGGGGGGGGGGGTGGGGGGGGGGGGGGGGGGGGGGGGGGGGGGGGGGGGGGGGGGGGGGGGGGGGGGGGGGGTCCTCGTGCCTCGGCTAACCGTGGGTTCCATCCCATCTTCTGGAGATTCATAGTGCCCAGTTTTCTCTCGGTTGTTGGTTCCTCCTGGTCGACAACCACAGGGATTCGGGAGCATCAACGCTCTTGTTGAAAAAGGATTGGTTTCTCCTCCCCCTGAGGCCACTGCGGGGCGCTAGTTATGATGTTCGGGGTTGGAGGCTGGTTTTACCTCCAACCCGTCCTTCGTACTCCATTCCAATCTCCACCCCTACTTCTGTGGCGAAGTATGGGCCATCGCGTTGGAGTGCCTATGTAATTCCCTTCTCATAGGGAATACAGTCACCTTTGCGGACGAACGCATCAGTCCGTGTCTACGATCTGCCCGTACAGTCGTGTGTGGGAGTTCACCACACGCGACCAAAGCTAAAAGCAGGAACAGAACTTGCTCCCGAACTACAGCCGATCACTGCCGAGGTTCTGGCCAGGGTCGATCCTGCTACCATGGGTCCTCTTCAGCCAGGACATGGATGTCCAAACGCCAGCGACAACTGGTAGATCGTCCCGCTCATATCTGCCCGACACACCAAGGTGAGCTTTCAAGCTCCACAGGGGATCCCTATAAGGGTTTTACACTCAGGCAGATCCGAGTGGCCAAGCACTTGTTTTGTACCCCAAAAGCTTGAGAGAATCTGTTTCTCCGCAGGCCCCACGATCAACCATGGGCAGGTCCATAATGGGCTCAAAGCGGAACTCTCCGAGCCGAGTTAGCCAGGATTTCTTCTGGCCAGGGATGAACTCACAGGTTAGGCGAACTGCCGCAGTTGCGCTGTCCTGCCAACGACAACGCCTAAGGGTCGCAATGAAAAGCTGTGGTTCCTTAGGGTCAGTGCCACTGGATGGGGACCATAACAGCAATGTCGGTGTCGACCAGGTGGGGACCCATCAATCCACCAACCGATCGTCGGTCACCGCTACATATTGTAGCTGGTAGACACTGTGACACTATACCCAGAGGCTTCCCCGCTTAGGACAATCGATACCCCACACGTTGCTGAAGCTCACCGGCAGATTTGGACGCGCACTAGGCGTGCCCAGGAATCAGCACGGCCGGGGTTTAGTACAGCGAGCGGATCATCATCCTCTCCAGTACCTGAACCGGATCCGGCCAGTCGAAGTCGTCGACTCATGATTAGGCAATGGAACTGCAGAGTCACATTTCACCATATCAAGGTTCCACAATTACGGATGCTGAACTAACTCATCCGTGCTCCGTAGTCAGCACACCCATAGGGGAAAATCAGTCAGAGGACACTTCCCCTCAACCAGGGTCATATCCCCTTTTTGTTCTCTGTATCAGGAGAAAGTGACAGTTTTCACTTCAGTGATGTTAACGGTAGTGAATCACCAATAGGTCCGTTGTTACTTTCATGGTTGTGAAGGTCGCTTAGTTTGTTTTGATCAATGTAGTATTATTTATTCTCGTGTGTGATTCATCGTGGAAATTTTGTAATTGGAATTTATCGTACTCTGTCGATCACAGAAGTTGGGTTCGGACCCATGAGTTGTTGAATATTGCCCAAGCGACAAAGTATCAAAGGAGACTGTATCACAGAGAAACAGATGCTTTTAAGAGGGGGTTTGTCACTAGTTTGTCACGAGCGTACTAGACGTATGTCCCAACTGGGAGTCGGAATTATTCATTTGTTATATATCGATGTGTTGTCCACGTGACCCGTCCCTTATTGTGGCTTGTGGTGCGGTTGCAACCTTGGTGTAGTTCAGTCACACGTTCGGGTTTTGTGCTATCTCTCTCTCTCGTCTCTAATTCCCCTGCCGTGCTAAACATTCCTGCAGTTCCCGGGTGGCTGGTACCCCTTTCTCTCGAACTTGCGACAATCGCCTCTCTCATCGCCTGTCTTGTTACCTGCGCAAGGCGTGCATCATATTCTTTTATTTGAAGTATGCTCACTGCTGTTGACGTAAGCGTGGCATTATGGCCGCCATCGCTAGGATGTTTAGCTCTTCACTCCGAGCGGAAGATGTTCCTGGGAGGCGCACTAGCTCCGGTCTGGTTCTTCACCGTATCGTCGAAGGTACAGTCGTTAATCTTCAATTCCTACAGTCGGCTGTAGGATAAGGGGACCCTCACTTCTTCTTTTTCCCGGGCATCTCGCCTCAGTCCTCTTCGACTGGACAGAGGCAGATAGAGTCGTTTGACCCTCCTCTTCGGGGTCACCCACGGTAGCAGGTAAGCATCAGTTTTCGATTTTGATGTTTTGGTTTGTTGTGTTAGCCGGCTTATTTCATTACTCTTTGCGCAATTTTCTTTGTTTTTCAAAATTTGTAAAAGAAATAAAGTTTGAGACTGTTTTCTGGTTAATTCAGTCTTAAATTAACCAGGCCTTCCTAAATTTAAATCCAAAATTCCTTTCTCCTGTTAAATTCATCTCGTGATGCGGATCTAGGACGTGTGGGATGGAGAGAACCTGTGATTATCAGGGTTGGTACTTGCTTGGTCTCGCTATCCGTCCCGCCCTGTCACATTTCGCGGACTCTTATCCTTCGCACCGTTCTGTATGTGATGTGCAAGGAGAACGAGTTTTTATGTTTCGCGAGCGTGCGTACGGCATGATTTGTCGTTCGGAAGCTTGGTTGGAGATTTGTGTAATTTGAAATGAAGGCAATAAAATAGTGACCATTAAGCCATGGAATTATTATTTGCAATGTGGTGGGCAGTTATAAAGCATGGTCCGCTGTTTTGGTTTATTTCCTCCAGAAAGGAAATTGTTAAACGAGAGAGGAGAAGGTGAAGATAAATCATATATGTTTTATAAGTCCTGTTGATTTAATGCAGAGTCCAATATACCAGCTTCGTGAGAGAAGAACTTTAACGAACGATTCCTGATTGATTAGGTTTACTGTGTTATGCCATGTCTTTGTTGAGCTGAGTAGAAGTGAATTAATTAACCTCCTCCTCGCCCATCATGCGAGTGGCTGTTTAGGATATGACAGCATGGGTCAGATTGTACAGACGGCGGGGTTTCCAGAGCCCTACCTTCCCTCCCTTCTTCTCTCCACCCAGCTACGTTTTTCCCCCCTCCCGGGGGCTACACACCGTAGTCTTGGACTGGTAGGTGCCACTCTCTTGGGTTGGGGCCACGCTCTGGTAGTGGACCGAGCAAGACTAGGTTGGTGCCACGCGCTGGCTGGGCCACGCTCTGGTCGGACCCGCGGACAGGTAGTAGGCCAAGGGCAGGTTGAGGCCATGCTCTGAAGGGACCTGCGACTGGTTGAGCCACGCGCTGGTTGAGGCCACGCTACTGGTCGGGACCCTGCGGACCTGGAAAAAAAGCCCGCCGGCTGACTGGCACGGTCCTGATCCCCGTCCAGGACCTCCAGTAACACCTCACACTTTCCCCCACCCCCCCCCCAGGACGCTCTCTTATCACTGTCTGCTTGTGCTTGACAAGGTGTCGCCATGAACGACTCTCTTCAAGAAACCGTACCCGTTAGTGAGCACCTAGAGCGACAGGGTGCTTCCCAGTAGACTTTGGAAGGCAGGGGTGTGATTCACCCCAAGGTATGGGAATGGGATGGATGGCTGGAAATGTTTATATTATATAATTGTGTATATGTCTTTGATGTGGTTGAAAAGCTTGATTGTGATTGTGTTACGTCGTATGGTGAAATGATTTATTTATAATTGTGTGCATGTTGTTGTGTGTATGGAATGCTTGATTGTGAATGTGCATGTATGTGTGTGAGTTGGAATGCTTATTTAAGACTGTTAATGGTTGGGTGAATAACTGGGTTTTTGTATCGTAATCTTAAATGGTGTGGTCTCTTGCGGGCGTGAGAGGTCAGTCCACTCCCTTCACCTCGGGGGGGGGGGGGGCCCACCTAGAACCCGATCCTGTCAGGGCGACCTCCAGAGTCCGGTCGTTACACCATGCAAAATGTTTATTAAGGAATAAAAACCGCAACATGGGAAAGATAGAAGATACGCCAAAACTAGTTGCAACCTATATATTTAGCTTAAACAACAAAAATTATCTGATTAAAAGCACATAGACAGCCTTTCGTATTATTATTATTTTTAATTATATTTTTAGTCTTAGTAAAAAGATAGTGAAAAAAAGATTATCAATAATACGATTTACACTCTGCTGTAATTTAGCGGTCTTATAATAAGGCTATAGTGTGTTAGTCAAAAAAACATGTTTTAAAATGAGGCCATCGGATCTAGGAAGGTTAGACATTGCAGATGTGCTAAGGTTAAGTTGTAATTACTGCAGTGAATTGCTTCAAAAGACTTTCTTGTTACACGGGGATTAACCCAGAAAATAATAGATCAAAGAAAGAGATTAATCTTAAAAAATATTGTAATATAAAAAGATGCGGAGTATTATAATGGTATAGGAGCTATTGTTAATGCCATGTCCTTCTCTGGAAGCAATAATATGTTTTTGTAAATTTGGGGAGGTCCCGCTGAAGAAAAGAGAACGACAAAACAAGGCAATAGAAGAGTTAGCTAATTGCAAGAGATTCTTATTGATAAAAGGCGAATTGCTCCTTAGACTTTATTAATAAAAAGTATTAAGGGAACAGGTTCAAGCAGATGCACACATTTATCGACGTGATGAGGCAATGAATGAGTATTACTTTGTGACAGGAAAGAAGTTTCTAACAACAACCACCACTTCCAGAACTGTCTGACTTTTATGAACCATCAGAAGAACAGAAAATATCAGAAATTGGTTTTATTTTGTGGGTGCATGGGAGCAATCTATGATATCAGCACAAACAATCAAACAAAAAACAATTAAAAATACAATTAAAAACACAGTCCCAACTTTATGGACAAATACGAAGTACACAATAAATTATTCTCCTAAAGGGTATTGGATAGGAAAGACTGCTTGACAAAACAGAGTAACTGCTAGAGTTATGTGGGGGTTGGTGGTTGGGGGGGGGGGGGGAGGGGAGTGGGAGTTGAGGGCAGGCTTTCCAAAACAGGCAATTTGGCAAATATATCTGCCTGCCCCACAAAGAAGTAAAAAGCCTAGATTTTGTATAATTCAGTTCCTAAATGCACCCACCAGATGGACATGATGTAGCATCCCCAAGATAAAGTTAGAAGAAAAAAGTTTAAGTAACTCAGACAGTTGTTGACATGGCTTCACGATACAAAGACTGCTGAACTTTAACAGTAAAAGCACAACTGCTGTGGCTGTGGCTTAACAACACATATACATGCGAGGCCCATTAAAGTACCTAGGATATACAAGTTGAAGAATGGAAAGAGTTTAAAGGTTCTGTAAACCATCTGTTTTTTAAAAACATCATGTAACAAGTTAAGAGAGGATCCCCAGGCACCCATCGTATCACAAGCTCTAGTAGAAAACTTTACTAATGAATCTACTGCACGCCTTATTTACCTTAACAATTCACAGAGACAATATAGATAGAGAACTCAACACAGAAGGTGGGTTAGGAGATTGCCATCAGTCTAACGCGCCAGTGAACAATGACGAATTTAAAGCAACATGCCTTTAAACCATAAACGCGATCAAATTAAAAAAATAGCATTACTGAAGATGCGGCAGGGGACCGTTTCAAAAACCATTGCCGATTGAACTAAAAATTAAGATACCTTGTAACTCCTGGAAGGGCAGAAGGTGAAGTTAGAATAATGAGCTACAGATCCTATATGGAGCGAAGACGAATAAGAAAGTTAAAGAATCATGAAAAACAACCCCTACTCTGATGAAGTATTTAAGAGAAACTCTCTCTACTAAAAAGCCTGCCCCTAAAAGATCCTTTGTTCTGAAAGTTGCAAGTTGTCCCCCCAACACAGTAGTTAAAAAAAAGTATTTATTAATTTATTTAATTATTTAAATAAATTTATTTATTTTATTTTTTTATTTTTTTTTTGCTGTCCAATCTCTGCGCTACCTCAGAGGCAGTGCGCTCACGCCGCTCAATCCGACACCCCGTCCACAGCTACAGCCCGGTCAGCCCCGCCAGCCCCGGCACCAGCAATCCACGGGGAGCAGTCAATGTCAAGTCGTCATGAGGCAACCCACCGGAGGAGACACTGCACTGCTGCCGAGTCACTTCGGTGGTGTTCAGTGGCGCCTGTTCTGATCTAACATACGCAGGACACCACCTACTAAGCCCCAAATGACGACAATAATTACTTAGTCGCGGAGCCGGTGTGAGTGAGCTCTCCCTCGGGGGGCCCCACCACGTCCGTCCAACGACAGCCCCCATGGACTCGCCGATCCCGGTGACACCGACGGAAGCAAACCAAGACCACAGACACGGAGAGGACATCGAAACTGAGGTCACCACGAGAGCAGGCATGAAGGGCCACAGAATTTGAGACATTTTTTTTTTAAAATGCTGATCAATGGAATGAGGATGATTAAGATGATGCTACGGATTTCCATTTCGGTCTGAGACTACATGACAGGGCTGTACTCTACGCTTCCTTTCATAATATATCCTGGCGTCAACCAGGCCCGAGAGATACAGGCACCTGCAGTGTTGGTCATGAAATTTGAGCAACACTCCAGAAACGCATCCATTAAGTGGATGAAACTCGACTGTGTGGTCCCAGTCTTCCCAACTGAGTCCGCAGCAACTCAACTCTGGGTAGGAGCCGGTCGGGGCAGAAAAAACCCACATGACTCTGATGGGATTCGAACCCACGACCTCCCAGCCGGGAGTCCGCGACGCTAACCACTTCGCCACGGCGGCTGGTAGTATTTATTTTTTTGTTAAACTTATTTTTTTAGCCTATTTTGGGCTTAACTGATCATGTGTTTGTTTTTCATGTTTGTTTAATTGCATCAGTGTCTACCTGTCGTGAAGTAAAAGTCTTTCTCCAAACTCCTTTTGAGTTCAATTTTTTGCCATCTGTAATCCTCACCGTCAGCCATAAGCTTCTGAAATTCTCGTCTGTAATGTTTTCATCCTGTAATGATTTGCTTATTCTTAATCTTAATGAACAAAGTTTTGCATGAGGGCTAGGGCTACAATGGCAGTGTGCTTTTGTAATTTAGGAGTTAATTTTTTAAAACAGCACTTACAATCATAGACATGGCGCCTAAACCCAACCCGAGACTCCCTAATGCTAAAGAGGCTGGCGCTCCAACCCCAGTAGCTAAAAGAGCAAAACTAGACCCAGCACTTACGCTAGCTACAGCTGATGAGCCAGTAATTACATAAGAAAGAGTATTTAAAGCTTTAGCATATTTCTTTCTTGTAACTCTATACTTATCCAAGTCGCTTTCTATTTCCTTTTGAAGTTCAGTTATTTGCTTTAATCTAAACTGTTGAACCTCCATTTTTTAATTAAGATTATTTTTAAATTTAATCTTATACATATCTTTTTATTAATCCTTCTGGAAATCAACAGAGTAAAACGCAATAAAATCAACATTCTTGATGAAATAAAGTCAAGTACTGTTAGTTTGTCTTTGTCAACCATCACAGTAACCTTGTCAGATGATACATGGGGGATTATTTTGTCTCCGTTTTTAGTAATTGCAATACCGAGTTTAAAGAGGTGCATCCAAGTTTTCAGCCTTTATTTGTATACCTCTGATTAACGTATGTTCTGGCAAACTAGTACCCGCCCCCCCTCGAGTAATAAATAAGTGAAAAATCATCCTCATTTGCTAGGTAGTGGCAGTAGCTTTGGGATTAAATTCTAAGCTGACGGTGTCATCCCCTACTTCGGCTAAGGACTTCTTTCTCTGTAGCATATAATCAGAACCCCGCTTAGTTATTTCAATCTGTTTTTTCTGTTGTGTTCCTGGAACTAGGCTAACAAGAATGGGTCCTTTATTTTAAAGCTTTTCTAAAATTGTTTTCCTTATCAAAGTATACATTAGGGCTTCTCAGTTCAAACTTTAAATTCCAAGCAATTTCAGGAAGCAACGCCCAAGCATTCTCTCTTTTATGAAGTTTGCCATTCATGTTTGCCAAAATCGTTTGCCCTTAAATTTCTTATCTCTTCCTGGGTAGGATATTGCTGTCGTTTTTTGTCTTTAATTTCTGTTTGTTTGTAAACCCCGTCATCTGTGTACTCAAAATCCATAAACATTTCCCTGGCACGCCTATTAGATCAAACTCGGTTGTGTCTGCTAGGTCTTTTAGCTCTACTGCAACGCATTTAGGAGCTAGCTGCGCTTTTGATTCTGGCCCCCGAGACATTCTTTTTTTATAATAATATAAAAATTAAAATAAACAAATTGTTATAAGCAATCAATAATAAACAATCTACAATAAACAAACGTATTGAACTGGGCAGTCAGTCCGTAAGCATAGCTTAGTGTGTTTAGATTTTTCTAACTGCTCTTTTTATTTTTTTTAGCTCATCTTTGTCCCTTATTATATAATTTTCACTTAAACATTCTTCAAAACTATCTTTGTCCTTAGTGTAAAAATAATACAACCGATTTTAATTTGCGATCTAAAGTCTTTTAAGACAGCATTGTATTTTTGAGTTAAGAGCCACACAGAAACTAAGGCGTGGCGTCCACTAAAGGCTAGCTTGACAGAGCTTTTCTTTTTTTAACAATGTCTCGTTCAGCTGAACAGTCATCAATAATAAACAGTGTTTCAGTTCCCTCAAATAGTCTATAGTAATGGTCTAAACAGTCGCTCAGTTTGTCGCTAGGATCAACTAAAAATATATTCTCGTCTGTCCAAATAAAACTTCCTTTCTTTGTAAGACTTGTTGTGCTTAATGGTTGTGCAGAATATAACAATGTGTTCGTAATGAAACCTGTATATTGTTTGTAACAAATCAAGTACGAAGACAGTTTTCCCACACCCAGTAATCCCGCAGATAGAGAACAGTGCGGATCTTTAGCAGAAACTTCAAACTATCCATCTGTTTTTATTAGAATATTTCTTCTGCATTTTAATAAGCCACGTCTTTTAGCTTGTTTTCTTCAATGTTTAACTGAGCATCACAAACCATAAAAACATGCATTTTTATTGGGCGTTTCCGTCTGCTTTCTTGTGAATATTTATTTTTATACCATCTTGCCCTATCCTTTCTCCATTCCAAACAATCTGTTGTCAAATGTGGATCTAAAATCCATCCACAGCCCATATTAGTTATTAAGTAGTCTTCGAGTCTTACATCATAAAGGCGAAGTTTTTTACATACACGATCAACTGCAGGATCTCTTTGCCTACCTCCAGCAAACAACTTTCTTATTTCATCAAAGTGTTGGTGAGGTAAAAGTCCGCGCCCTGAATACAACTGATCAGACTTGCCATTTATTGCACAGTCAACCTTCTAAATTTTTTGGGATTATAAAACACTTCTGATTCTCTCTGAAAAGGAGTTGTTTCTTCAGTAAACAAGAACAAAATTCCTTTTAAAGACTTCAGAGACTGATTTAGATGTATGTTCCAGAGAGTGTCTCGCTTGTTTCTATTTTCTGTAATGGAGTGTATAACGTTTTCATAATAAATAACCGTTTTACTTTTATACTGGGTTAAGATTGTTCTGGCCAGTCCAGGGTTAGTAACAACATCAAACTCAAGAGAGATGTCGCTGACTGTGTATTTAGCTTCAGGATCTTCAGACAGAACGACAGAACCGCTAGGATTAAATGTCAGTTCATAAGTTTTTCTTTTAGTGCGCCTTGGTAATATGGCATATGTGTCTTTAACAGTTCAAAATCTAGAGGGATGCAGAATCTGTTCCCAAATGCTTCTGCTACTGCCTCATCTTTAACATCATTCTTTGCATCCCCCGCTTTAAGCCTGTGCTTGAGACCATTTGGGCTTTGTAGTCCCTGATAAACTTTCTCTTTTCTTTCTTTTTTAGGCAGCCATAGATCAGAATAGAGAGAAAAAATGTCTGCTTCGTTTAGTACAAAGACTTCTCTACCCTCCAGTTTGATTGCCATATGTTTAACGATTGCTCTGCCTAAATTAGCAACAACACTAGCATTAGGATCTGCCGATGTAATATCTGTTTTGAATGAAAGTTTAGCAGTGCCTGGCATTATAACATCGTCAGCGCCAAGATCAGGGAACTTAACTATTAAAGTTGTTCAGGCTGAACTGTCGATGGAGTATTTACACTAATAACAGTCTGCCTTATACCTTTTACACCATGGGGTTTCCCTTCTCTTTTCTATATGGATCGATGGTCACAACCGTATGAGTTCATTTTTTATAAAACAAAAAAGAATATAAATAAAAAATATGGATGAAGATTTTGACGCGATTGTCCTTTTGAAGAAGAAGAAAGAGATCTGCCAGGTCCTTCATTTAAAGAAGATGAAACAGAATTAGTTCCTTCATTGCGCGAAAAACTTGAAAGAGCAGCAGAAGGTTCTTCAATCCCTTCATTAGAAGAAGCAGAAACACCCCCTTCAGTTAGCGCATCTCGTGCAGAACTATTAACAAATAGAATTAACTCATTCTACATAAGCTTAGGACTAGAGCCGCCAGAAGGCCATAGTCCTTTTGATTTTAAGATAGATAAAAGCAACCATCTGTATATAAAAACTAGCGGAGGAAATTTTGTAAGAGTTACTACAAAGCCAGACCAGCTAAGTTTTTAAAACTAAGCACAATTAGACAGAGGATTCCTGTTGCCGACCAAAGGCGATTAAACATTTTAAATTTAAGGCCTGAGCTGTTAGTCTTTTACAGAACTTGGGCAAGAGTTGCCAACACAATCTGAAATAGAAATGACCCCTTTTCAAGATTTAGGACCAAGAATAAATGATGCAGCAACAGAAATTGAGACGAGTTTTACATGAGGAAACAGTCAGAAAAACATTAGAAACAATTGGACGATTCTCCATTGCCTATGCGCGAAATCCTGGGGCTTAATGATCGCCTAAAATCAATAAGGAGCGAACTAGAAAACAATTTGGCAAAACTTGGTGAGCTAGATAGAGAGATAGAAGAAGAAAAAAAAAAGTTGGCTGATGCAGATGATAACAATTTGGGGCGAGAAGAAAAGACTAGAATACAGCAGAAAATACAGGATTTAATGCTACAAAGGGCGCTAGGTTAGAAGTGCTGTCCACTAACAGAGCACAGCTAGCATCACAAACAAGCAGAATAAGAGAAACTATAAACAGAATACTTTATGAAAACACTACGCTAGCTGAAAGAATAAGGACTCTGTTCAGGGAACAGGGGATTACAATAGTTAGTATGTTAACAGCTGTTGGGTTTGCTATCTCTACACTCGTTTATGCTTTAACGGCAGTGCACCAACAGGGTCAGTAACGCCTCCAACACCTCAGCCTGGTAAAAGTTGGATTAGAAACAATTACACCATCTAGCAAACTTATTAAAGAAGTTAGCTGCCAAAGCGCTTGATGCTCTGCCTGGCTTAATAGGTAGTGTTGTTAGTTGGGTTTTGTCTACTATAGGCAAAGTTGCTGGTTATATGGCTGACCATCTGTGGACGTTAGGAGTTCTAGCTGCTGGGTTAATTTTTAGTGAAATAAAGTGTGGCTAATCCAGTAAAAGTTAAAAATACAACAAGGGCTGTCTTTTTGCTGGTGTGACTGTCAGTGTGAGGCAGTCAACAGGGGGAGTGCTTTCTGGCTGCTTTCTGGCTGTGGGGCGCTTATAACTGGATCGCTTTCTTCAGGGCTAGGTACTTTCTTTAAAATGGATGGAGCGGGCCTTGTGTTTAATGCCTTGATTGTGTCCTAAGTTTTGGTCGTCTCCAGCTATGAGGTTTCATTGTTATAATTCTGTATCATGCCAATCTGTAGTCTAAGGTCAGAGGGCAGCATGTGTAATCCATGGCCTACAACAAAGTCAACCTTTGACCTAGCATGTGCAAGAACGTCTTGATACCGTTGTATGCTGGCAGGCAAATGAACAGCAGAGTTAATAGCATCTTCTAAATTAGCTAGAAATTGTTTTCTAGCATCAAACCCTGTAGACTGATCTACTATGCTAGACTTGGTCTGTGCTTGTGCTCCTAATAGACACCAAACGTATGTCCTTATGGAGTCATTAAGTCTTTGCACTCCTGGCATTGTTAGGCCTTTACTTTCATCTAAAATAAATGTTGCCCAAGCATAAAGATGTTTTTGTTTTATGGATCCTAATCGAACTTGTTTGTCTGGTTGAAAGAGGTGTGGCCAGGCCAGTAGTCATAATTATATTCTCTTTTTGTGCCCCACAAATACAATGTGCCTAACCCATGATTGCAGTCTAACTTTTGTCTAAAGTCAGTTGAAGGATTTTAAAGTTAAATTCGTTGCAAATTCTTTCATATGCATTATTGTCCATTGGGCTTTTAAATGGATTAAACGCGTTGTCGCTGGGGAGGGGCACTTGTAGTTCAGTTATTCGCCTGTACTGGTAATAAACATGAAAATTATATACTGACCTTACTAAAAGATTGGGGTGGTTTAAATGGTTTGCATATGAAACACCGCAGCCTGTGGTTGCACAGTAAATGACAAAATTTATCTGATTCTGGTAAAACATCATAGGGCGAGATGACCATGCTGATGGCACTCTGTCGCTCTTTATTGGCGGATTTAAATATTTAGTTAGTGGGTTTACAAGTCTAACTTGGAAGCCGTGTGATTCATCTACTGCAACGGTTAGATTGCTGAAGTCCAAAGATTTGGGATTATAAAACGCTCCTACATTGTAAGTGGCACTTTCGTTATATTTAAAAGGTTCCATTTTTAAATAGTTTTTTAAATAGTTATAAAAAAAGATGTACATCTATATAACAAGCAAAACGAGCGTGTGTTCTTAACGTATCCAATTACCAATTGGCGCGGGAGTTGCAGGATTGTCCTTAAACAAATTGGTTTTAAAGTAAAATGGGTTAACATATCTGAAGGGGCTCAAAATAACTGGATTAATGTTAATGACGAACAAGGCAATCAAATAACTCATGTGCAAATACCTGATGGTTACTACAACTTTTGTTCTTTTAAAAGAAGTACTTCTCGAATCTGGTATATTGTTAACAATTAACGAGGCAAACCTTTAGAATTACTATGAATTTTCCACTAGAAGAAAGAAGAGAGTACACTTTTCCTAGAGCCTGGCTAAAATCTTAGGCTTTCACAGCAGTGACAGAGATTATAGATTTAGTACAAGAGAAGGTGTCTGGCAATTTGAAGGCAATAAACCATCTGATTTTCTGGTAAACCAATGTTGTATGTCCATTTACAACAGTTAAAAACATGTGCTAATTTGTTTAATGGTTATCCATTACAGTTCTACAGGTACTGCCATCAATTACAGCAGGGTTTTCCGATTATCAGTTATATAAGTTTGGCGGAAACAGTGAATTTAAAGAATTAATTGAGGGGTCTATAAATTCATTGGATGTAAAAATAGCTAATCAAGACGGAAAACCAGTTGTTTGTTCTGATTTATTAATAGTGTTGGAAGTAGAAGAGCATATTAGAAAAGTAGTAAGGGCTCAGTCCCACGGACGTTAGATTAGATTTTTATTTTCCCTGGAGAGAATGTAAGTGTGTTTGTTCACGATCACCAAATCCTAATCTGCACGGGAAACCCCCGTTTTAATGTACTAATTACGTCAATTTTAGAGGTTTTGAGGTGTTAGTTTTTTAGAAAACAGGTGTTAATTTTGGCCAAAACTGACATGAGGCGGACGTGATTTGTATGTGAAAAAGGGGTTTTCGTGCAAAATAACATGGGTGGTCTTGAACCAACATATTACATTCTCTCTCTCTCTCTCTCTCTCTCTCCCCTCTCTCTCTCTCTCTCTCTCTCTCTGTTCATCCCACCTCCCCTTCCCATCCTGGTGTTAAACGTACAAGTAAATATCGGTCGTTTGGGAACAAAATTTGATTTGGATGTTCCCTTTTAAGCTAAACCGGCACTCGTTGTGTCAGACACATGCTCTAAGCTCTACGCTGCACCACAGGTGTGTGTCTAGAACGACTGACTTAGAAGCCACCCTCCAAAGAAACAGACAGATACCCACTGCCTACTCTTCCACCCACACACACATTCTTCCTTTTCGCAGGATCCTTAATTCGCGAGGGCTCATATCTAAAGATCACAAACCTGTCTTTGAGAACAAATCCATGTTCTTTTTAGGTGCGACAAACAAAGAACGATCTACCTGTGCGTCCTCGCTGAACATAATCACCGTCCTTAGTGAGCCGGTATTTTACCTAGCTCAAAACCCAAGTGCAAAATCTGCCCCTCACCAGGCCTGACAACATCTTAAACGGCCTTAAAATATCATTCAAAATTAAACATACATTCACTTGCCAGAGCCACAGCATTGTGTATGTCATCCATTGTTAACTGTATGGTGCAATCTAAGTACATGAAATATCCCACACGCTTGATACACGCATTTCTGTACACCTGGCCAACATCCACCATCAAAGATGAAAACTATTCGCTCTGCACTTCAACCATCCTCAAAACAACAAGCATGTCAATATCCTGGCATTTTGGCAGTCACAGAGCGACCTCTGTGAGCATGCCATGCTGAAATCCCATCTTATCAAAGGACTGGAGACCCTCTGCCAAGTTGTCATCAACTTGAAAGTAGCATGTGCCTATCCACCCCCATAACACCAGCCCCCCCACCCCCACACACACACGCACGCACGCACGCACGCACGCACGCACGCAAGCACGCACCACTCACACACACACACACACACACACACACACACACATACACACACACATACACACACACACACACACACACACACACACACACACACAACACACACACACACACACAGGCATGCACGCACGCATGTACGCACGCACGCACGCGCACACACACAAACACACACATACACGCGGGCACACCTTGCACCGAGTTCTGTGTTCGTGATGAATTAATATATCCATACACTAGGATACTCTCTCTCTCTCTCTCTCTCTCTCTCTCTCTCTCTTGTGATTATAAGTAGTGGAGGTGGGTATGCATGAATGATTTTATAATGTCTGCAGTTCCTTTTGAAGTCTGGGTTCAGCATGTTGTCCACAAAATCTTGAGAACTTTAAAACTTCTCGCTAAATGGTGGAATTTAGCTGCCAAAAGAATCTTTCTGTTTGTTTGATTTTGTTTGCCCATGATTTGAATATGTTGGTGCATTTGCTGCCATAGCTTGCCCACCCTACATACATGACAAAGAGCCAAACGCCAGTCTATTGACATCATCAAGTGAAAGCTGTGCGCCATTTGTCTGCTCATTATCGTTCTGTTACAGCAAGCAACAGTGGACTGACATGGGTCACCAGTGGACTGAAATGGGTCACCAGTGGACTGACATGGGTCACCAGTTGACTGACATGGGTCACCAGTGGACTGGCATGGGTCACCCGTGGACTGACATGGGTCAACAGTGGACTGACATGGGTCACACAGATGGGAAAGCAGCGTTAGTCAGCAAATGGCCTCACATGGATGACACAGGACAGGCAGAATCAGTCAGCACTGGTCTCACATGGATGACACAGGACAGGCAGAATCAGTCAGCACTGGTCTCACACGGAAGACACAGGACAGGCAGAATCAGTCAGCACTGGTCTCACATGGAAGACACAGGACAGGCAGAATCAGTCAGCACTGGTCTCACATGGAAGACACAGGACAGGCAGAATCAGTCAGCACTGGTCTCACATGGATGACACAGGACAGGCAGAATCAGTTCAGCACTTGTCTCACATGGAAGACACAGGACAGGCAGAATCAGTCAGCACTGAGCTGACGTGAATCACACAGACAGACAAATGAAGGCTGTGTGCCCGTCGTCAGCTCATTGCTTTTTTACAGTGATCAACACTGGGCTGATATGGGTCACATAGACAGATAGATGGACAGAATTAGTCAACACTGGGCTGATATGGGTCACATAGACAGGTAGATGGACAGAATCAGTCAACACTGGGCTGATATGGGTCACATAGACAGATAGATGGACAGAATCAGTCAACACTGGGCTGACATGGATAACACAAACAGAAACTGACACCGATCACACAGACAGACAGGCAGACAGATTGGAATCATCCAACACTGGGTTGACATGGATCCCACAGACAGACAGACTGACATGGATCACACAGACAGACAGACAGACTGACATGGATTACACAGACAGACAGACAGACAGAAAGAATCAGTCAACACTGGGCTGACATGGATCCCACAGACAGGCAAATAAAGGCTGTGTGCCCGTTGTCAGCTCACTGCGTTTTCAACAGTGATCAACACTGGGCTGATATGGGTCACATAGACAGATAGACGGACAGAATCAGTCAACACTGTGCTGACATGGATCTCACAAACAGAAACTGACACGGATACGCAGACAGAAGCTGACATGGATCACGCAGGCAGACAGGCAGACAGATTTGAATCATTCAACACTGAGTTGACATGGATCACATAGACAGACAGAAAGAATCAGTCAACACTGGGCTGACATGGATCCCACAGACAGGCAAATAAAGGCTGTGTGCCCGTAGTCAGCTCACTGCGTTTTTAACAGTGATCAACACTGGGCTGATATGGGTCACATAGACAGATAGACGGACAGAATCAGTCAACACTGTGCTGACATGGATCTCACAAACAGAAACTGACACGGATACGCAGACAGAAGCTGACATGGATCACGCAGGCAGACAGGCAGACAGATTTGAATCATTCAACACTGAGTTGACATGGATCACATAGACAGACAGAAAGAATCAGTCAACACTGGGCTGACATGGATCCCACAGACAGACAGACTGACATGGAACACACAGACAGACAGACAGAACGAATCAGTCAACACTGGACTGACATGGATCACACAGACAGACAGACTGACATGGATCACACAGACAGACAGACTGACATGGATCACACAGACAGACAGACTGACATGGATCACACAGACAGACTGACATGGATCACACAGACAGACTGACATGGATCACACAGACAGACAGACAGACAGACAGAAAGAATCAGTCAACACTGGACTGACATGGATCACACAGACAGACAGACTGACATGGATCACACAGACAGACAGACAGATAGAAAGAATCAGTCAACACTGGACTGACATGGATCACACAGACAGACTGACATGGATCACACAGACAGACAGACAGACAGACAGACAGACAGACAGACAGACAGACAGACAGAATCAGTCAACACTGGGCTGACATGGATCCCACAGACAGGCAAAAAAAGGCTGTGTGCCCGTAGTCAGCTCACTGCGTATTTAACAGTGATCAACACTGGGCTGATATGGGTCCATAGACAGATAGACGGACAGAATCAGTCAACACTGTGCTGACATGGATCGCACAAACAGAAACTGACACGGATACGCAGACAGAAGCTGACATGGATCACGCAGGCAGACAGGCAGACAGATTTGAATCATTCAACACTGGGTTGACATCGATCACATAGACAGACAGACAGACAGAAAGAACCAGTCAACACTGGGCTGACATGGATCACACAGACAGACAGACAGACAGAAAGAATCAGTCAACACTGGGCTGACATGGATCACACAGACAGACAGACTGACATGGATAACACAGACAGACAGACAGAAAGAATCAGTCAACACTGGGCTGACATGGATCACACAGACAGACAGACAGACAGAAAGAATCAGTCAACGCTGGACTGACATGGATCACACAGACAGACAAAGGGACATGGATCACACAGACAGACAGAAAGAATCAGTCAACACTGAGCTGACATGGATCACACAGACAGACAGACTGACATGGATAACACAGACAGACAGAAAGAATTAGTCAAAACTGGGCTGACATGGATCACACAGACAGACAGACAGAAAGAATCAGTCAACACTGAGCTGACATGTATCACACGGACAGACAGACAGAAAGAACCAGTCAACACTGGACTTACATGGATCACACAGACAGACAGACTGACATGGATCACACAGACAGACAGAAAGAAAGAATCATTCAACACTGAGCTGACATGGATCACACAGACAGACAGAAAGAATCAGTCAAATCTGTGCTGAGCTGACAAGGATCACACAGACAGACAGACAGACAGACAGAATCAGTCAATACTGGACTAACATGGATCACACAGACAGACAGACAGACAGAAAGAATCAGTCAACACTGGGCTGACATGGATCACACAGACAAACAGACAGACAGAAAGAATCAGTCAAATCTGTGCTGACATAGATCACACAGACAGACAGAAAGAATCAGTCAAATCTGTGCTGACATAGATCACACAGACAGACAGACTAACAGACAGACAGACAGACAGAAAGAATCAGTCAACATTGGGATGACATGGATCACACAGACAGACAGACAGACAGAAAGAATCAGTCAAATCTGTGCTGACATAGATCACACAGACAGACAGACAGACAGACAGACAGACAGAAAGAATCAGTCAAATCTGTGCTGACATAGATCACACAGACAGACAGACAGACAGAAAGAATCAGTCAACTCTGGCTGACATGGGGTAGAATACGTTTGCACTGGTATGACATGGGTCACATAAGTAGACAGATCAACCGACAGAATCTGTTGACACTTGACCGACATTGACCACACAAACAGATAGAATCAGTGGGACATGGATCACATAGACAGACATGTAGAGAGAGAGACTGACAGAATCAATCCACACTTGGCTGACATGTATATGACAGATAAACCGAATCAAACCCGTCTCATCGTTCTTTCGTCAACAAGTTGAAAGGCCGGAACAGTGTTCACTTAGTGCAGCAGAATGGCAACTGGATTATGGTAGATTCAGCGACAGAAACACGATTAAGCAGACCAATATCAACACACATTCATTAACTGACTGGCACTTAGGAATAATGCTTTCTGATTGCAGAGGTATACGTGATAGATGAAAGTAGTGCAACGACGATGTGGGTTTTTTTTTTTTTCCAAAACGTGTTTTGCTACCCTTGAGATGTTGGAACGTTCCGCAGTCTGTCTCTTCAATCCTCACTCCAGTATCATCTGCTTCGGTGCCATCTTCATTCAACCAGTCAGGAGCTGCATACAGCAGAAAATGCAACAGGTCAAACCTGATGCAACGCTCAATCTACGCACTAATCGTTTTTTCTTATCTTATGCGTGATTTGGTTTCAAAGTACAGTGACTGCAAGAGAAAACAGTAACAAATCAAAAGCAGAATTACAGCACTATTTGAGGAAGGCATAAGCGCATTCTGAGACAAACACGACGTGTTTTGACCTGCTGGTCTTCTTCAGGCGATGTATGTGACATTGAAGACGATGAAAATAAAGGGTGTACAGAACGTCACTTATATCTTCGATCTGGGTGCACAATTTTGGGTGTTTGAGTGTTTTCACTGTTATCTTTGATATGATGGAGTCGGCTGCACTCTGTTGATCTTCCCTCGACTGTCGTCTGCTTTAGTATCGTTTGCATTCAGACATGTCTGCTTTAGTGTCGTCTGCATTCATACATGTCTGCTTAGGTGTCATGTGCATTCGGCCGTGTCTGTTTTAGTGTCATGTGCATTCGGCCGTGTCTGTTGTAGTATCGTGTACATTCAGCAAATGTCTGCTTTAGTATCGTGTGCATTCAACTATGTCAGTTCTAGTGTCGTGTGCATTGAGCTATGTCTGCTTTACGGCAAATGAAACAAACTGCGGCGTTACTGAAACACGACAAAAAAGCAGAAGAGCACACAAAACAAAGTGTGAAGTAACGACGATTTAATGCACGACACAAAACAGGACTAGAAATTTTCGGCAAAATGCCTTCCTCAGCATGCACAATACTCCCCTTGGGAAGCCACTTTGGCTTCACAAGGGGAGTATTGTGCATGTTTATGTCTGTACTTTTTTTGTTTGTCGCTGAGGAAGGCATTTTGCCGAAAATTTCTAGTCCTGTTTTGTGTCGTGCATTAAATCGTCGTTACTTCACACTTTGTTTTGTGTGCTCTTCTGCTTTTTTGTTATGTCTGCTTTAGTATCGTGTGCATTGAATCATGTCTGCTTTTGTATCGAGCACATGGCGTCATGTGTGCTCGTGTCGTGTGCATTGCCCGTCAATGTCATTACAAACATGTTTAACAGGGAACGGTTTTTGTTCAACAAGAACACTGTCTTCATATGAAATCTTGCAAAAGATCTGAAAGTGAGATATGTATGCCACCCATCCCTTCTTCATACAATTTCTTGTCCAAATAACCCATGCTGGGAAATTGTCACTGTATGAATTGTACGAAAACGTCTAATCTGCCCGTGATGTAGGGCATTATCCATAAAGAAAGGTGGAATGAGCTCTCGACCTCACTCTCCCACTGCCTTGGGAGGCCATGGGCGTGATATTACAGAGGACTCATTTTGTTTTTCCGTCCAACTCGAACGTAACGTACACCTTTTACGTACTTACATTCGTGTGGAAGCTAATGACTTAATATTTGATATTGTGTGGAAACTAATGACTTAATACTTTATATTCATTCAGGAGATAGGAGGAAGCCAGTCCATTCTCTCACATGTACTGTTTTCAGAAAAAGTGTCTGAGAATTTCAAAAAGTAAATCAAACAAACCTGTTTTGAGTAAACAAGAACAGCATATCCACCTATCAACACAGGCTTTCTTTTTAAAACAAAAATCCACTGACCAGGTTAGCTTGGTGGTAGCAGGCATGTTGGCGTTTATGGGGCGCTCTGGAGGTGGCTGACTAATCAGATTAAAAGTGTCAGTCTCCACTATGAAGAAACTTTGTGCCTTGACCTTAACTCCAAAGGAAGGGTTAAACTGAAACATCAACCACAACTCAGATTAAACTAGAGCTGTAAATGCCACTCCAAACTTTGTACTGCAAGAGTGGCCAACAGACCACCAAAAACCTGCTGTCGCTTTGTTGTCAGACAGTACACCTGACACCAAATTTCTCGCAATATGCAGTCTTGTCTCACAAACCATTTAGGAAGTAATTGAGAATAAAACAGTCAGTGCTGAGTTCTTTCCCTGGTCGTCCTGCTGTCAGCGTGTGTTCGTGCATTTCTGTCACAGAGAACCTCATTTCACCCTCCCATACCACATGGCTGCTTCGTTTTTGTTATGAGCTTGAGGTACTTTAAAGACCTGAAATACTTATTTCATTTCTATCTTGTGTGCCTATAAAACGTCATGTATGTGCAGACAGCACTCGGACCCAACCTTATCAGAAGAAATGGCTGTGTTAAATGCTAAACAAACCACCCGAGGAACAGACTCCACGTTTTGGTCATTTCTGTCTGGGGCCCAACCTCTGCCTGGGCGAACGTGAAGGCATATTGCCGCCTGCGCCAGACCAGGGGTAGGACGTCAATCTTGTTCAAATCTAGCACATTGATTCTTTATCCCGTGCATAAATGTAAAGCATATTGAGAGTACTTTGAAGTTCTTTTCTCTTTGTGGTATGTGTTGCTTTGAGTATGGGGATTTCGTATGATTTGATGATGGTTTTCCTCAACGTTTTAACCCTGATACCTCAAGCCAATACAATAAACAATATTACAGTTAGGAAAGGTCTAGACAAAATCGTAGTGGACGATTTAAGGGGGAAAACTTGAAAGTATGGATAGAAAAGCCATGTACATTAACATTGTTGCAGAAAACATATTTGCCAGTTGCCTTTTACTGCCTGTGGAATAAGTTTGCAAAGTGATTAGTATATGAAACACATCATTTATAAGCTTAAAGCTTCTTGTTACTTGTTGGTAATCGATCCTTTTATTATATCATGGATTAATGTCTGAACACATCATATATATGCGGAAAGCTTGTTATTAATCTATACTTTTATTGTAACACATTTTTCATTGTATGAACATAGATATGATTAAAGACATATCTAAACGAATCAAGCCACGGAACAAATTACTCCGTCATCCCACCCTTCCCTTGGTGGAGGAGAAGGGAGATGAGAAACGCAATTTTCTCTCTGGAACGTGTGGTTTCCACTCCCCTTCATCCATTCTGCCTACTCCAGCCCTCTCCACATGAACAGGGGAAGGAGAAAGGGGCAGTAAAGAGGATGAGGAGAAAGAGGAGGAAGGGCGCAAGGAATTGGACAGAAGTCACTGGAGACGGAAGGAAGGACATAGTGATGGGGATGGAAAGAGAGCAAGGAAGAGGCAGGAGTAAACTGGGAAGGTTGTAGCAAGTTTCAAGGTTTCTTTTTCTTTCCCATCCCATTTTGTGAACAGGATAAATGTTATCCTAGTATGATATTGGCTGCAAATGCCTGTTTGTGTCATTTGCGTCTTTCACATTATTGATGTATTGTTTTCTTCTTCTTTCTTTGATGATCCTCAGTCTCTACAGGAAAATCTTCGGCAAGCTTTGTTGAGGTCCATTGCAGTTTCTTGAATCTCCTGCCAGAAAGTGGTGTCCCTGGTAGATGAAGAACGTTGGCATCTTTTGATCATTACCCAAACGCTTTGGTGTGCTGGTCACGACTAGAATCACTGCACATCGTTACCTGTCTGTCAGGACGACCTGTGTTCCCAGGAGATCCCGAACACCTCAGTTAAGACAGCACCAGACTCGTGACCTTATTGATCTTGGATTGCGGGTTTGAATCTCTGCTGGACCGTTTTGGTACAGGGCAATTTCACTCCATTTTCCACAAGCCACCTGAATAAAACTCTAAACTGAGGTGATGCATCCCGTATTACACACACGTAAAACCATGTCATTAAGTTTTTAAAGAGAAGGCCAGTTTGGCCGTTGGTATGGATGACACATATACACAGAGTATGCACTGATAGATTGAACAAAATGAATACAAGCTTGGTGATTGACAGACTGAATGATGCTGGAAATGACTGAATGTTGCGCCAGCAAGCAGTTCTTCACTCGGCTCCACCCAGGGAGGCAGCCTGGCATGCCTTTAGCGTGGGTTGTGAAGCGCTTAGTGGATGGTCTGTAGCCGACGATAGGTGCTATAAAAGTATGATGATGATAATAATGATAATAATAATGATATTAATAGTAATATGATGGTAATAATAATAATAATGATAATTATCTTCTTCTTCTTCTTCTTCTTCTTCTTATTATTTATTATCATTATTATTATCATTATTATTATCATCATTAATGATAACAATAAGAACGTTAGTGAAAATGATGATGATAAAGATGATGGTGATAAAGATGGTGGTGGTGGTGATGATGATGATGATGATGATGATGATGATGATGAGATGATGATGATGATGATAGTGGCAATTCTGCTGCTGCTGCTGCTGCTGCTTCTGCTGCTCCTGCTGCAGATGATGATGTTAGTAGTGGTCTTTAATTGAGAAGAGGCGCTATAAAAGTATGATAATAATAACAATATTAATTATTATCATACTGATAATAAAACAAATTTCTAATACCAACAACAACAACAATAAAAATAAGAACTATGATGATGATAATGATGACGATAATCATGATGAAGGTATAGATGATGGTGATAAAGATGATGATGATGATGATGATGATGATGATGATGATGATGATGATGATGATGATGATGATGATGATAATAGCAATAATGATAACAATAATAGTAATAATAATGATAATAGAAATGATAATAATAATGATAATACAAGTTATGATAATAATAATAATAATGATGATGGTGATGATGATAGAAGGGGAAGAAAAAGAAGAAGAAGAAGAAGAAGAAGAAGAAGAAGAAGAAGAAGAAGAAGAGAAGAAGAAGAAGAAGAAAAGAAGAAGAAGAAAAAGAAGAAGAAGAAAAAAACAAACAAACGTGAACAAGAACATCAAGAACATGAACGAGAAGGAGAAGAAAAGAAGGAGAACAAGTACAAGAACAAGAAGAACAAGAACAAAAAGAACAAGAAGGAGAAGGAGAAGAAGGAGAACAAGAACAAGAAGAACAAGAAGAAGAACATCAAGAACAAGAACAAAACTGAAGTCCTGACATGTTAGTAGCATGTACTTTAGAGGTAGCCATTTTGATCATGCCTTTTATGACGCTTTAAAATTTCCTTTGGTCACCCTCACAATCTGTCCCTAGTTCTGACGTGCATAGACTTTACCTTCTTTTGTCCACTGATTTTCTCCTGTGTCCTGAGGCGAGTCACGTATAGTAGAGTCAAGTCTTCAACGATGACCATTTGAGTACCCTTCAGAAGCTTTCGATCTTCATTGATCTAAGTCCATACTTGTTCAACAGAAGCTTTGATGACATCTGCTGTGGTTTAGGACTCTTGATACCAACACAGAGCACTATGCCACTATCACTTGCTACAGTGTGTTGGTGACCTATGTATCTGTAAATGATTGCAGTGAATGATCGCAGTACCCCATACCCTCTTTCATAGTCTTGACAGGATATATGATAAAAGCAAAGATACAGAAATGCTGATGATTGCACCTCTGATATGGATCATTCTTCATTTGGCGCTCTGCTTCTACTGATTTATTTTAGAGCTTTCAATTCGTCCTGTAGGTCTTCAGTAACATCTTCGGCCTCATCAATTTGATCTAGATTTTTGTTGTGTGCACATAGCAAGACATTGCAGTTTCGTCAGTTGAAAGCTTGAGATATTTGCGAAAATGTGATGGCGTTTTCAAAATGATGCGTAACACACGCTGCTGACTGTATCCTGTATTGTAAGTGCCTGTATTAAGTCATTTGTGCACGAATAAATGTAGTAATGGGGTATGAAAGTACAGAAATAAAATCCAGCTAAAGCTGTGCTATGTGGGTCAACATCATCGTCGTCATTATCGTCACATTAGCGTCATCATCCATCATAACTATTCTCATTATCATTATTATTATTATTGTTATCATTATCATCATTATTATCATTACTACTAACAGTAGTAGTAGTAGCAGCAGTGCCAGTATTGTAACTACTACTATTATCATTATCATTACTAATTTCATTACATTATATTATTGTTACTATTATTATTATTATCATCGTTTGTTATATCTGTGATGGTGTGGAGGGGTAAGGGGTGTGCAGGTGAAGACAGGCAGATGGTGAGAAGTGCAGGAACCAAGGGACAACAGCCAGTCAAGAAGACGCAGTGAACGACGTGGAGTTTTTCTTCTTTTATTTCTCTCCCATGGCTAGGAGCTCAAACCAGGAACGCAGCCTGGGAACTCTCTCGCTCTCAGCACTCAGAGCACTGAGCGCGCCCTCCCTCTGCCTCTCACGCCAGTCGCTCACATCATGGAACTCTAGGGGAACTCTCCGCTCCATTCTCACACCACGCTCTACTTTTATAACACCGTACCGGACCGCAAAGCCAGCACCACGGTGCCGAAGACGAAACGAGCCTCGCGAGGCCGGAACCAACAGAATTTTGTGTTTTCTATGGCAGCTTCCGTGTTGTCTGGCTCGCTGTCCGTTCAAACTATCAACACATATTTACTATCGAGGAAAACCTCAGAACACAAGGAATAAAATGCAGTAAGTCACATTTGACAATTTTGTTCCTGTACTAAATCATTGCTGATTAATGTCCCAGAGTGAAGCCACTTTTAACAAGCTTACGTCATATTTTCCTGTATTTTGATGAAAAATACTAAACAGCGTGAAATAATTTTGTAATGAATAAAAAGCTGGCATCTCGCTCTTTTTATACATATAAATTTCATTTTCCGAGACAGTGTCTAAGTGGAGATTTCTGTTATTAAAAATTACTAGAAAACACAGCTGACTTTTCACTTCGTTGGACCGTCCGGCTCCTACTTTTGACACAATTTTCAACTGAAAAATACTCTGTTGAAACGGTCTGTTAAATAATAAATTCTACACATTTTCAGTTGTATTCATAACAGAAATGGAGTCATAAGCAAGATTTCGATCGGGAAGTCCGAATTTCGTAGAATGATAATTTGGATCAAAACTCCGACAATGAACGAAGAAGGCGACTTGATCAAGGGAACCGGCGTCGTCAGTCATTTCGTATAGTCGCAAGCCTGTGCGGAATAGATCCTAAGCATGCGATATACGAAATGAGAGCTCATGGACATTACTTTTAATATGCATCTTCAGATTCTTCGGTTTTCCTCTTACTTTTTGTAAAATCAAGAATTATTCAATGTTCATTCGACAGACAATTGAAAATGGCGCCAAGATTGCTCGTGCAAAATCCCAGTTTAGAGAAAATATGGGCTTCTCAGCCCAGTACGGTTGTAATGAATCGAATACATTAATTTTTGTGACTTTAGTGACGTACATACAACTATGTAGGTTCTGAGGTATTCATGATTTAAAGAATTTACACAATAAAAAAATGAGATTCGACCAAGGGAGGTAAGGGGAAGATAACTCTCGAACAAAACATTTTCATCCACGAAAAGTAACCAAAATAAAAACAAACACTGTTAGCACCCGGCTACATATCATTAGTAGTATTATCAACATTTCATTATCACTTATTATTATCATTATCATCATCGTCATTATCACTATCATCATCATCATCATTATCGTTATTGTTGTTCTTGCTCTTGTTCTTCTTCTTCTTATTACCAGTAGTAGTAGTAGTAGTAGTAGTAGTAGTATTGTTGTTGTTACTATTATTTTGTTGTTGTTGTTGTAGTTGTTCTTTTTGTTAATGCTGCTGTTCTTGCTATGATTATTATCACTATTATTTAATATTATTATCATTATATTATCATTATTATTATTATTAATCTTCTTATTATTACTATTATTGTTATTATTATTAGCACTCTCATTTTTAACATCACTTTAAAGGTTACTGCTGTGTTGTTGTTGTTGTTGTTGTTATCATTATTATATTATTATTATTATATAATAATTATTATTACTATTATTATCTTTAGTATTGTTATCATTATTACTATCCTTGTCATTATTATATCACCATCACCATCGTCATCATCATGACAAATAATACTTATGTAGCGTCTATTCTCGGCTGGAGACCATGCTCTAAGCTCTTTACAATCAACACTCTCGTTTACACAACTGGCTGTCTACCTGGGTGGAGGCAACTGAAAAGTTGCCTGTCGGCATTTCATTCCGTTGTTACCAGAGTCATTCAGTCAGACTCACTCAGTCAAATATCTTACTCCATTCTTTCGGTTTTCACGCAGGGTGCGTGTTATGTGTAATGTGTCGTTCATGCCACTGGCCAGACTGGCCTGTTTCTGCCAAAGGTTGGTGACGGGATTTCGTGTGTGTGCTGAACCTCAGTTTATAATCTCATTCAAAGAACTGTTTTTGAGAAAGGGAGTCAGAACCAATGTTTACTTCGAAGGAAAAATCCCCCCGGTACCACATCGGCCCAGCGGAGATTCAAACCCACAACCCCAGAGTCATCAAGATTACGAGTCCCGACACTCTGCCAAATCAGCTATTTCAGTCATTATTATTATCATTATAATTATTATCATTATTACTATCATTCTCAGTAGTATTATTACTATTATGTTTGTTACATTACCAATATAATAATCATTATAATGTTAATGATAATAATAATAATAATAATAATAATAATAATAATAATAATAATAATAATAATAATAATAATAACAATGATAGAGCAATTATAAAGTGCCTTGCCAAAGGTTCTAGATGCTGTCAATCGACACTCACGTGTATGCAACAGGCTGCCTACCTGGGTAGTGCCAACTGAAGAGCTGTCTGCCGGAGCTTCATTCAGTCGTTTCACGTGTCATCCAGTCAATTCTCATCATCATCATCATCATCATCATCATCATCATCATCATCATCATCATCATCATCATCATCATCATCATTATGATTATTTACATTCTTATTATCATTATCAATACTATTATTGTTGTTATTGTCATTATTATTATCTTTCCTACCATTATTATTATTATTATTTTATTATCATCATTGTTATTATTACCGTAATTATCATCACCATCAGCATTATTATTATCATTACTGGCATCATCATCATTTTTATTATTATTTGTTGTTGTTGTTGTTATCATTTTACTACTTCTACTACTACTACTACTACTTACTACTACTACTACTACTACTACTACTACTACTACTACTACTATTACTACTACTACTCTTTTTATTGTAAAGCTGGTCATCAGAGTCTTTTGTGTTTGGGAATAGGGAAAGAAGATTCTGAGCGGCTAACGTCCGTCATATCTATATGATGTTTGTCTTTGCTATGTCTGGCTAGCTTGTATGAACAGGAAAAATGCTGATCGGAAAATGAACGCCCTGCGTGAGACAGAGGACTACATGGTATCAAGCTGAATGTTTTCCTATCTATTTTAAAAGTAATAGTAGTAGTAGTACCAGCAGCAGCAGTACTAGTCGTAGTAATAGTAGTAGTAATAGTAGTAGCAGTAGCAAAATAGGAGGAGGAGGAGGAGGAGGTGGAGGAGGAGGAGACGCAGGAGGAGGAGGCTTTATATTGAAAGATTTCTTTCATTAATCCTCTTCAGTCTCCTTCAATCCACCCTTTCTTCTTTTCTTGTTCATTTCCTTCGTCCGCTCTTTCAGTCAGTCCTTCAATCATTTAATCGATCAATCAGTACATGAGTCAGTGAGTTAGTAGTCATGAGCACACTATGCATACATAAGCTACAGTAAGCTAAATTTGAAGAAAGTGATTTGTCCATTTCTAACTTTTGCTGCATTTTAAGAAAGCTGCTCGAGTTCCATTTATGGTGTACTGTCGTCATTCAGCAATGAACGGTCTGTTTAAAATCACTTACCGTGTCAGCTATCACCACACTCTTTACTATGCCCACTGCAAAAATACAAAGTTACATGGTTGCCATAGACTTGATCACTCTCTGCTCACACAGGAATAGACTGCAAAACTCCGATATCATTTACCAAAATTCCTCTCTGAACTTGGTGCCAGTCAAACAATACAAATAGAAGTTGACGGCACTATTGATGTACCACATAACTGTGCTGACTTCAATAAGGATCATAATATTTCCTGGCAAAATCGTTAATGTTAATATAAGGTGCCATGATCATGTTAAATGTGGCTGGCATTGTCAAAACGAAAAAAGAAATACTGGTAGAAATTAATGTCACAGTCAACGGAGATACTTTCTGTTGTCTGGAATCCTGGGTGGTTTGTTGTACAGAAAGACGTGTATCTGTTCTCGCAGATCTGAATAGAGCCCATAGAAGAACACTGTTGCTGACTACCAACAATATGGTAGGTAATAAACAAAATTGAACTAGATCTGTCCAAGGCCATATTTTTACACACAAGTATTCATACATCCTTGATGCACACCTGGAGGTGTCACACACTCCGTAAACTGTATCAAATCCAAAGAGAAAGTGACAATTGATCAGAATGATAACGACAATCACTATACCGACGGAACCTCGAGACATTCCCTTTGTCCACACAGCATTGACACGAAGTGGCCACAGCACAGAAGCTGCTCTGAGCATGGTGAGTGCCACAAGCATCCATGCAGACACAGGTCGTATCATGTACGTCATCGTAGTTAGGATCTTGCACTGCCAGGAACCCAGAAAGTCAAACCTCGGTACATGAAATGTCATTACAAGAACTCTGTGTAAAGGACCTCGGACTAACATCAACTGGTCAGACCAGGCCAGAACCTGGAAGAGAACACTGTACGTGGATGCTGGAAGACGGGACATGATCAGAATGATCATGAAGTTTCCGAAGATTCCAAACACAAGCACAATAGGAAAACATATGATTTGGATCAGGTGGACGATCTCTTTCCAACGCTGGGACGGCTCAATCCAAACATTCCATTTCTTGTCGTTTGGATTCTTCATTATACTGCTCATTTCCATCATACGGCTCACTTCTGCTGTTCTGCTCACTTCTGCTGTACTGTTCACATCCATCATACTGCTCATTTCCATCATACTGCTCACTACCATTGTACTGCTCACTTCCATCATACTGCTCACTTCTATTGTACTGCTCACTTCCATCATACTGCTCACTTCTATTGTACTGTTCACATCCATCATACTGCTCATTTCCACCATACTGCTCACTTCCATCATACTGCTCACTTCTATTATACTGCTCACTTCTATTATACTGCTCATTTACATTTTTCTGCTCTCTTCCATTACACTGCATACTAAGAGGCCTTAAATCTGAAGGAGACTACACGTGAGTCAGTTATTGTATTCGAGTTGATCAATGTTTCAGTTCACAACGGAAATTGACCACCTGCCTGCCATCAGGGGTTTATAGTCATACCTATGGATAATGAAACTGTCTTCACCTCGGAGTGAAGATTGATTCTGACTCCTTTTCTCAAAATGTCCTTTGGATGAGACCACAAACTGAGATTTCATGTGTGAATGCATGCATAACATCTTGCACACGTGTCAAATCGCATTATCAACCTTCCGAAGAGAAGGCCGTTTGGCTGTTGGTATGGATGACACATTACATATAATAAGCACCTTTGTGACAATCGAAAGAATGAAGGAAGACAACTGATTGCATAATACATTTTTGATAAAGTATGAATAAAGTTTCGCAAAAGAAAAAAAAATAGAAAACACGTTGACAAACGAATCACAAGAGAAAACACGACGTGTTTCGACCTCTTAGGTCCTCTTCAGGCAAGATACACAACACTCAGGACAACGAAAATGAACAAGCAATTTAGATTTGAACCTGCTGTCACCTCCCTTTGCAACACAGTAAAATAAATAAATAAATAAACAACAACAACAACAGTAATGATAACAACAACAACAATAATAATAATAATAAAGATAATAATAACAATAATAGTAAAATGATGATGATGATGATGATGATGATGATAATGATAATGATGATGATGATGATGATGATGATGATGATGATGATGATGATGATGATGATAATGGTGTAATATTGATAACAACAACAATAGTAAAATAATAACAATAATAACAACGATAATGCTGATAATGATAAAAAAGCAATATTTTTAATGAAGATACAAATTAGAAAGTTGATAATAATCATAATAAGAAATATAAAAGTGATAATAGTAATTATAGCAACAAGAACATTAACAACAACAACGACAATGATCAAAACAGCAGCAGCAGCAACAAGCACAACAACAACAATAACAACAATAATAACAATAATGACAACAATAACAATAATCAAGATAATAATGATGATAACAATGATAACAATAACAACAATAATGATGATGATGATAATAATAACAATTACATAAGGGATGATGATGATGATGATGATAATGATGACGATGATGATCATAATAATAATAATAATGACAATAGTAAAACATTAATAATGTCATCTTTTAGCCTATGGCATGCATGGCTTCGTGCGCTGTGCAAAGCTCTGCTGCCTACGGCACGCATGGTACCGTGCGCTGACTGAAAGCTCTGTTGCCTACGCAACGCACGGACCCGTGCATTCCTCTTAAAAAATTCTCCCATTCAAACTGTAATGGTCTAAGAGAAGTAGCTCCTGCCAGAAGTTATGAATAGGTTCCTGGCAGCCTGATATGCCCTAGCTCAAGGAAAGTTCACATTCGCTGTCTGCGGCTGAGACAAAGAGCCCCTTGCTGTTTTTTTCCGACTTGAAACTGACCACATTTCTGGCACCGGCCTTTTGTCTGCTAGAGTCTAGTAAAAATGCCAGCTCAGCGCCATTACTGTTTCAATGTATTCAAGGCGGTTCTGATAATGAAAGAGAGTCGATCGACAGTGGAAATGATAGGGAAGATGAGGGATGTCTATTTGAAGATGTTCTTGATTACAATGACAAATCAACCGATTCGACTGATTCAGTAACACACACACAGGCGCTTGCCTCGCAAAATCTCTCTTGCCCAAATTCTGTGAAATTGTTTCAAAATGTATAATAACCGATAGCAAAAAGTATCATAAGCATAACTGTATTAGGTGAGTGCTTTTGGTATCAATTTGTCTGCATGCCATTACAAAACATTGATCGTCAAATTCTGCACTTGCTTTTATTTCTGTCTTTTGACTACTTCATTTATCGATACGTTGTCTCAACGCAGGATCTCTTACAGTTTTGAAAGTACATTCATCTAAAAGTTCTTGATATCTTCTTTTCGGACATACCAAACATGATGTTAACATGGACCAAACATAACACGTAAAATGAATTTTAAAATGCCAAAATCGCTACGTAGGCAGGGGTTTCAGCGTGAGAGGCTGTGTGCAGGAGGAGGAGGGGGGGGGGGGGGGGGAACTCACGCTAAACGCATACATAGGGATAGTGTTAAACTAGCAGTACCTGACCAACAAGCGGAAACAGAGAGGGCACGGAGCAGGCGTGACTGACTCCAAAGCCGTACTCGATCTGTGCGAATCTAGCTGTCGAATTTGTCAACGTTCACCACTGAGTAGTATTCACCGGAAATTAAAATTTTCTCTGGCTATGCAAATGGCACACGTTCCAGAATTGTGCGTGTGACAAGTGGTAATAATAACATCAACAACAATAATGATGCTAATAGTGATAATAACGATGATAATAATGATGATGATGATGATGGTGGTGATGATGAAGATAATGATGATGATGATGATGATGATGATGATGATGATGATGATGATGATGATGATGGTGGTGATGATGGTGGTGATGATGATGGTGGTGATGATGAAGATAATGATGATGATGATGATGATGATGATGATGATGATGATGATATGATGATGATGATGATGATGATGACGATGACGATGACGATGATGATGATGATGATGATGATGATGATGATGATGATGACGATGACGATGACGATGACGATGACGATGATGATGATGATGATGATGATGATGATGATGATGATGATAGCAATACCGATGCACACAGCGTAGTTTTAGTTGGATGCCAGTCTCTGCAGTTTCATACCCCATTGATACTGTCATTAGTTCACAAGCAACAAATAACTTCTTTAGAATTTGTTCGTCCACATACTCACATACACTTAATTACGGCATTGTCTTAAATGGTTAACTGGTGCTATGTGTTTTGACTGCTAGTAAGGTGGATGGATTTAGAGTAGGAGGCAGTGAGTTAAATGCAACTGGGGCAGCAAGACTTAAGGAACGCTCATCAAACGATTTAAGACTCCGCTTTGGAACATTGGAGAGTTTCTGACTGGAGAAGCAGAGAATACGTGATGACTGGTTTGCACAGAGTGTAGGCGATAGGTATGCTGGAAGAGAGCCATTAAAGAAACAGATGACGAGAGCAGTTAGCCTGTGATGCCATTGTAATTTTATAGTTCCCTCAGCAGCTGTACAGTTTGATCTGATTTCTTGTGTTGAGGATGAGATGCACAGCGCAGCTCCAATTTGCCAGAGCCAGGAAATCATGCACACAGAGTTAGTTTGGTCATCAAGAATCCACCCAAGCCCGCCATTTTAGACACCGAACAGGTTCAGAAAGTCTTGTTTGAATGTGATTCTTTAGTTATCAGTACAAGATATCCAGTGTCAAGCTTGAGGACACCTAGGTAATCATAAACAAACTACATCTGCTCGACGTGTGCATCCTAACTACGCAAAAACAGGAAAGAAAAAGAAAAAAAAAGAGAAAAAACAACAATAAAGGAAAAAAAGAACAATAATAATATAGCCCCTACACACACACACACACACACACACACACACACACACACACACACACACACACACACACACACACACACACACACACACACACACACACACACACACACACACACACACACACACACACACACACACACACACACACACAACACAGGTGTAAATGAAAACAAAATTTTATTTCAAAT
The DNA here is from genome assembly GCA_018398815.1 of Conus ventricosus. Taxonomy (NCBI): domain Eukaryota; kingdom Metazoa; phylum Mollusca; class Gastropoda; order Neogastropoda; family Conidae; genus Conus; species Conus ventricosus. The sequence goes on from CM031617.1 coordinate 7,931,211, forward strand.
TACGTCGACATTCAAACGTCTCCGTAATATTTTTTAAAAAAAATTTACAATAGGAAAATGATAAATTAAACAAGAAGTTTGAAGAGGCTGAAGATGCCAATGGTGAGCAACAGGACGAAGAGAAAGTACTGAAAACATCATAAGAAGCAGAGGAGGAAATGAAGAATGATTTGGAACAATATCAGAGGTGTGCTTGTCTGCTTCTCTGCATTTTCGTATGTTTTTTTTTTCTGGATCCCATAAAATAAACCATGGAAGGGAATTTGGGGTACTGGGGAGCCGAGACACTAAAATCATATACAGAGACATAGGTCATCCACACACGGTTGCATGTGACAGTAGCGTAGTGCTCTGTATTGGTATCAAGAGTCCAAAACCACAGCAGGTGTCAGTTGAGGAAGTATGAACACAGATCAGGTGCTCAAATGGCAATCGCTGAAAACTTGACTCCACTGAACGTGACTCGCCCCAGGACAGAAAAAAGTCAATGGACAAAATGATATGAAGTCCATGCACTTCTGCACAGGGACAGATTGTGAGGATGACCTATGGAAAACTTAAAGCGTCAAAAAAGGTATTATCAAAATGATCGCCTCTAAAGTACTAGCCACCAATATGTCAGAACTTCATTCTGGTTGTTGTTGTTGTTGTTGTTGTTGTTGTTGTTGTTGTTGTTGTTGTTGTTGTTGTTGTTGTTGTTGTTGTTGTTTTCCTTCTTCTTCTTTCTTTCTATCCTCCTCCTCCTCATTATTATTATTATGTTTGTTATTCTTGTTATTATTATTATCATCATCATCATCATCATCACTATCATTATGATGATCATTATTATTACTATCATCATCATTGTTATCATTGTTATCATGATCATCATTATTATCATTGTTGTTGTTACTGCTGCTGTTGTTGTTATTCTTATTGCCATTAAAAATCATTATTGTGATGAATGATATTGTTATTATTTTTATTATATTATTATACGTTTATTAGCGCTCCTCCTCAAAACAGACCATGTGCTATCATCATCATCATCATCATCATCATCATCATCATCATCATCATCATCATCATCATCATCATCATCATCATCATCACATCATCCATTATATTCATCATGACCATCTTTATCCCCATCATCTTTATTTTCATCATCATCATTATCATCACATTATTTATTAGCATTTTTGTTAGTGTATGATGATGATGATTATATTATTTTTACATCATCATTATTATTATTATTATTTTTAAATTATTATTATTATTATTATTATTTTTATTATTATTATTTATTATCATTATTATTATATTATTTTTTATGGAGGCACAACCAAGTGCTCAAAGAGATTGTACAAGTATCTGGGCTAGTACCAAACCCCAAACAAAAGGGAGCATCGGGACTCCAAAAGCACCCGAAAACATTCTTCACGGCAGGAGGCAGCAAATCAGGGCCCAAGAAAAAACAGTGCCACTCGAAACATGCGGGCAGAGTCGGGCGGGATGGGGCAGATGACTGGGAGCACTGCAGACTCCCAAAGGAAAGTCACCCCAGAGATCATCAGCAAGAGGGGCATGAGACCAGACATAGTAGTCCACTCTAAGTCAACCAGCAGCTGATCATGATCGAGCTCACGGTGCCATTATGAGAACAGAATGGAGGCAGCTCAAATCTACAAGACTGAAAATATCTAAATCTGGCAAACAGCCTGAGGAGAGAAGGCTATCAGGTCAAAGCCTCACTGCAGAAATTGGAGCTGGGGGATTTGTAGGAACGCCCTGCATACAGCCTCAGAAACAGCTCTCAGTTGCAGGAAGGAAAAAAACAGAGCCCTGAAAGAAATGGCAAAGCGGCAAAAGAGGTGTTAAAGCTGGATCTGGTCAAGGCGGAACAAAAGTGAACTTCATAAGGCTTAATTTCCCTACAAATATCAGGTGTCCCTGTGGCTCATTTGTTAAAGCGCGAGTCATTAAGTAAAAATGACATGTCCAGGGGGTCATGGTTCGAATCCCAGCCATGGCTCGCCCCAAGATGGGAAAAAAAAAAGGGGCAGCAGAGGGACATCCGGAGTCATGAACCGGTGGGGCCCAACCCCCCTAGAGTGTCAGGAGATAAGGGCCGAAACACTTGCTTAAAGGGGGCTTCTCTTCTGAGGACTCTCTGCTGCCACGCCCCTCCACGATTTCTTTCTACTGATCATGGGTAAACCATTGACTTCCGGGAATAGGCCGGGAGGACGTCCGGAAAGAGGGAGGCACTGGGAAAGACCAGAACCAAGGGCTCTGTGGCGGGCTCCCCACTTTGCCTTAAACCATGGCTACTAAGAATAAAAGGAAAAGATGCTCCCGGGATTCACCGAAAGGGGAGAGAATGATGAATCCATCGGTGCTCAACCATCACGACTGCAAATCCCAAACGGACTATGAACATGGACCAAATGAAATCCATGTGTCTGGGGAAAGCGTTTCGCTACCACCCGGGGCATGAAGATCCACGGGAAACAAAGAGGGGATGTGTGAAGACTCATCTGAATGAGCAACAGCGCACTGCATCAGCAGATAAGACTCGGAAGCCCAAAGGGCCAGGATTTAAACCACAGTGCCAAGGACATCCACGCTGTTGGTTCGGTGAGGAATTTGCACGGGCCCTCGATGCCAGGCGCCTGAAACTCAACCTGCCACGCAAACGAAACTGAAGATTGGAGAAACTGGATGAAAAAATCGTCCAAAGACTCAAAGCACTGATAGGGAAAAAGCACCCTGGAACACAAACTAGCCACATATGGGGACATGTGTATGCCACTGTAGAGACCCTATGGAGTAAAACTACCCAAAGAGAAACACCTCCAAAGAAATCAGACGCCAAGAAAAGATGGACAAGATCAGAGTCCAAAAGAACAACCTCAAGAAGCAAATGAAGACCGCACTGCCAGCTGAAAAACAAGGCTTGGGAAAACTGTGGGAAGACCTGAAAGAAAAACACAGCGCCCTCACAAAGCGGAATCTGCGAGGAAGAGGAAGAGCAAAAAGAAGAAGACACAAGAGCGCTTCTTCAGAGACCCCTTCCCCTTTGCCAGAACACTGTTTGAGCAGCCAAAATCGGGGACCCTAAGTGTGGACAAAGGAGTTCTTGAGCAGCATCTGAGGAAAACATACTCGGGACTCACAGAGCAAAGCACCACTCGACATTAAAGGGTCTGGTGTGGCCAACCAACCCTGAGGAACAGTTCAATGGCAAGCCTCCAACGTTGGCGAAATCAAGAAGGTGGTCGACAAAGCCAGACCCAAATCATAAACCGGGGCCAAACGGAATCCCTTTACCAGCTTTACAAGAAATGTCCCCAAGGTGCTGGAATGGCTACACAGCTGCTGCGATCGGCTTGGAGAAACCAGAAGATCAGGGGCCCCTGGATGACGGCAGATGGTGTGTACATCCCCAAAGAGCAAAACTCAATGACATCAGCCAGTTCGGGCCCAATATCACTACTGAACGCGAAGGGGAAAATCTTCTTCTCTGTCATGGCAGCAAGGCTGACCAGTACCTGATGAAAACAAGTACTTGGATGTGTCATCCAAAAAGGGGCATCCCAGGCGTGGCTGGCTTTTGTAGAACACGCCAAAATGATCTGGGACGCAATCCAAAAAGCAAAAACAGAAAAGAGAGACTTGGAACGTAGTTGGCTTGATCGGGCAAACGCATATGGATCTGTGCCCCTAGATGATACAGTTGGCTCTTGAGATTACCATGTGCCAAAACATCCGCGACATGCTCAAGAAGTACTTCAATGGCTTCTTAATGCGTCTCTACCAAGGAGTAAAAAACTGATTGGATCCAATTTGGGAATGGGCATTGCAATGGCTGGCAATTTCCCCATACTGTTCGTGCGGCAAGGGGAAATCCCTCTTGAAAGCAGCAACAAACCCAAAGCGAGACAAACAGATCTTGGCGATGGATACAAGATGCCTCCTCTCAAGGCCTTCATGGATGCACTACAGTGATTTCATCCAGAGAAGACGAGACAAATCATGTGCTGGAGAGGCTGGACGACATAGTTGCCTCATCCAGAATGAAGTTCAAGCCAAAGAAATCACGGAGTCTCTCACTGAGGAAAGGAAAGGCCGAATCTGGTCTTTAGTGTTGCCAACCAGGCCATTCCAACAGTCACGAAGAACCCGTCAAGAGCCTGGAAGATGGTATGATGATACGCTGAAAGAAAACACAAAGAGCAAAAAAAACCAAGCAATGGGGGAAGAAGGGTTGGAGACCAGGGCCATGTGGGCTCCCTGGCAAATACAAGGTCTGTTTTCTGCAGTTCATGCTGATACCAAAGCTCCTATGGCCTCTGATGATATAAAGACATCTGCACCAGCACAGTGGAGGCAATGGAAGCCAAAATCAACAGTTCACAAGGAAATGGCTTGGTGTCCCACCCTGCTGACTGACCCTCGGGGCTGTACTGTCGCCAAGCAAAGCTCAAACTACCACTGAAATCCATCCTGGAGGAAAACAAAACAGGGAAAAATCAACTTCAAAGCATGCTGGGGGACTCAGGAGACAAGGTGGGAGAAGCAATCAAGCCCCCGCTGAAGACAGGCAAAAATGGAAAGTTCAAGAGGGGATGGATTCTGCAAAAGAAAGTCTCAAGATCAGAGAAATAACAGGACACACACAACCAACAGACAAGGACTGGGGGGACCAAAACTGAATGGGGTCAAAGGCCAAAGGAAAACAAAGAGACATGATGATTCAGAGATGAGAAAAAAAGAAGACCAAAAAAGACTCCAAAAAGCGTCCACAAGCCAGCAAGGGCAATGGACAACGTGGGAGAATGCACTCCAAAGAAGTCTAACTTGGAATGACAAATTTTGGGACATGGCCCCTCTCAGGATCACTTCATTCTCAGATCTGCAATGACCTTCTGCCCTCAAATGCAAACCTGGTGAAGTGGGGGAAAAAAGACGATCCTGCATGCCCCCTCTGCCATGAAAAGCAAACAGTGGAGCATGTTCTAAGCTCATGTAAAGTAGCCCTGGCTCAAGGAAGGACACATGGAAGGCACAACCAAGTGCTCAAAGAGATTGTACAAGTAGTCTGGGCTATACCAACACCACAAAAGGGAGCACAGGACTCCAAAAGCACCCGCAACATTCTTTAAAGGCAGAGGCAGCAAAAACATGGCCAAGAACAACAGTGCCACACGAAACATGCAGGCAGAGTCTGCTGGGTGGGCAGAGACTGGAGTGCACTGCAAAACCTCCCAGAAAGGGAAAAGTCACCCAGAGATCATCAGCAAAGTGGCATGAGTCCAGACATAGTAGTCCACTCTAAGTCAACCAAGCACTGATCATGATCGAGCTCACGGTGCCAATGAGAACAGAATGGAGGCACCCCAAATCTACAAGACTGAAAAGTATGCTGATCTGGCAAACAGCCTGAGGAAGAAGCATCAGGTCAAAGTCCTCACTGCAGAAATTGGAGCTAGGGATTTTTTAGAACGTCTGCATACAGCCTCATGAAACAGCTCTCAGTTGCAGGGAAGGAAAAAACCAGAGCCCTGAAAGCAATGGCAGAACGGCAGAGAGGGGTTCAAGCTGGATCTGGTCAAGGCGGGGAACAAAAGTGAACTTCATAAGCTTAATTTTTCCCCACAAATATCAGTGTCCCTGTGGCTCATGGTTAAAGCGCGAGTCATTAAGTAGAAAATGAGCATGTCCAGAGGGTCATGGGTTCGAATCCCAGCCATGGCTCGTCCCAAGATGGGGAAAAAAAAGGGGCAGCAGAGGGACATCCGGAGTCATGAACCGGGTGTGGCCCAACCCCCCTAGAGTGTCAGGAGATAAGGGCCGAAACACTTGCTTGAAGGGGGCTTCTCTTCTGAGGACTCTCTGCTGCCACGCTCTCCACGAGTTTCTTTCTACTTATCATCATCATCATTATCATCGTCATCATCATCATCATGATAATCATCATCATCATCATCATACTTTCATAGTGCTATCGTGGCTTAGAGACCATGCACTAAGAGCTCTACAGACCATGCTAAAATTTACAAACGGGCTGCCTACCTGAGTAGAGCCGAGTGAAGGACTGCCTGCTGGCGCTATATTGAGTCGTTTCCAGTGTCTTTCAGCGTGTAAATCACCAAGTGTTTTATTCATTCTTTCAATCTATTGCTGAATCCTACGTGAATATGAGTCATCCATTCCAACGGCCAAACTGGCCTTCTCTTCTGAAAGTCGGTGATGAGGTTTACGTGTGTGAAAATGCTATTCGAGCGATCACACACGGAACCTCGATCTGCAGTCTTTATTCGAGGGACTTTTGGGAAACGAAGTCAGAACTCCTCTAAGGAAAACATCGTTCTGTACTAAAACGGCCCAGCAGAGATATGAAGCCCGCAACTCAGGATGAGCAAGGTCAGGAGTCTGGTGCTGTACTAACTGAGGTGTTCGGGATCTCCTGGGAACACAGGTCGTCCTGACAGACAGATTACGGTGACCAGTGGTTCTACAGTCGTGACCAGCACACCAAAGCGTTTGGGTGATGATCTAAAGACGCCAACGTTCTTCATCCACAAGGGACACTGCTGTCTGTCAAGGAGAGGAATGGGAGGTTTGGCCAGCTGATAATGTTGGAGTGGCTATGGCACGGTAGAGAGTATTATTCAATTACAAATGAAGGGGTACGGCTGGATATTTTGGCTGGTAATGCCGACAGTTGGATCATGGGGGTTCTTTACGTTGACAGTTAGCTATGAACACTTGGCACCACGTAGATGAAGTGTGGTGTATACGGTACACAAGATCGGATGCACCAAGAAGATGGAGATTAATTTCGGCAGTTTTGAGTGGGGATATGTAGATTTTCAAAGATGTTCTACACATATGAAGTTTGTCTGGTGATGGCATGGAGAGATAGCTATTGGGGTTTGATATTCATTGTTCACCCCATTTACGGCAAGCATGTGATTGAGCGATGGTATGTGTGACGGTGATATTTTGTGGTTGTAGGCCTTTAAACATTGGGCAAGGGAGCTGACCCGATGAATAACGCTGCATTTGCATACTCTGACACAGTTTTCCTGATCGAGAAAAAATATATGATGATGGAAAAGGGTCGCTGACTGCAGGGTCTGGCACACTAAGGGAAAGAATTCCATGGGACAGTTCTTCAGTTCTTGTGCAATCATGGAGTTGCAAGGGGTGATTTTACTCCTTACCGCGATGAGTTTGAGAGTGGAGGGTGCACACTGAAGTCATGGTGCCAACAGTGTTGTGCAGCACACTGAAGTCATGGTGCCAACAGTGTTGTGCAGCACACTGAAGTCATGGTGCCAACAGTATTGTGCAGCACACTGAAGTCATGGTGCCAACAGTATTGTGCAGCACACTGAAGTCATGGTGCCAACAGTATTGTGCAGCATATTCTAGTGGGGGAGAGTATGGTAGTCTTGGTAGCAATGTAGGGTGACACACATAACAGTTTGTCATGGGACAAAAGTCACAGTAGGGGTGCTCTGGTTTCAGACAGCAGCCCCCCTCCCCCTCCCCTTTTCCCCCGGTGATGTCTTAATGTGGAGGCACCGACCTGGAGTGCCCACAGCGGTGTGAGAGGCCTGCCACCACAGATGGACCCCACAGCCTGCAGTGCCTGCATCTCAGCCTTCCTAGCCGTAATCCGGATGTGCATCCCATCATTTGCCGATCCAGTCTTGTACTCAGGTGCCCCCCTGCAGGCCTTCGTCACACCCGAACACCTGTCGACCTGTCCGCATACAGGGAGGGGCCCCAAGAGCATCTCTGGGAGCAGAGGTCCCGTCGACCCCTGACTGCGCCTGGGTAAGGCAGCAGGGATCGAACCACTCATCCAGGTGCTCCGTGAGTCGTCTGGTGCCCGGTTAGGTATCGGATGTTCGACAACTCTCCTGTCTGTACTAAGGTGGGGTAGCGAGGAGCACCAGCCACCCACCCTGGTGCCTGTGTGTGAGATGTGAGGAGGAGAGATCGACGAGTCGAGCCTTGGTGCAGTCAGTGTCAAGTATTGGCGCAAGTGTGGTGCCCTGCGTGATCGATGCCATTCAGGGTTGATAGTGGTCCAGTGATGGGCAGTGGGTAGCACAACCGGGAATTTCATCGTCGTCCTCATCTTCGTTGTCATCCTCATCTTCGTCGTCGTCTTCATCTTTGCCATCGTCTTCAAGTTTGTCATCACCAATAGCCGGCCGCATAAAAAAAATGGACACAATGTATACTCACAAATGTAATTGTGAGATGCTCGGCTCTAAATAAATTTGGTGTTCGTGAGGTGACATATAGTCAGTCTAGCCAGTTAGGGGAGTATACATGAGGAAAGGATCAAAGCCCTCCATGTTATTTCCCTCTTTTAAGAATCCCTCCACATCATATGTCATCCACTTGAGTCCCAGTAGTTGAGGGATTCGAACTCACTCATAAGCAGCTGGGCCTGGTCCCTCTAGCCCATTCTTGTGCAGGTGGTGGCACTGCCCTGGTGTTGCAGTGTCATTCACTGTTGCGTCGGCACTCTAGGTCCCTAACCCTTGCTCTCAGTGGCTGGTCTCGCCTCCCTGATGCGACGCCATACCTGGGCGTTTCCATTACTGGCAGTTAACTTACTTACTTATATCCGTCGCTCCTCCCGAAGCATAGGCCGCCGACAACAGTCCGCCAGAGTCCTCGGTCCTGAGCTGCCCTCTCTAGTTGTTTCCAGGTGTGTCTGTCACGAGGCCTATGACGATTGGCCCATCTAGGGTGGTAGAATTATTCATTTATTTATTGTTGTTGTTGTTGTTGTCGTGTATCAGTCCCTTAATGTGGCTTGTGGTGTGTTTGCACCTTGATGTCGTTCAGCTCAGGTTAGGTTTCCTTTCTCTCTCTCTCTCTAATTTCACTGCCCGTGCAATTCATCCTGCAGGTTCACGGGTGGCTGGTACCTTTCTCTTGTACTGGCTGTCTCTATCGCCTCTCACCTGTCTTTTTACCTGCCGCACGTGCAGCATTCCTCTTAAGCTTGAGGTATTCTCACTCTGTGACGTAGGGTGGCATGTTGGCTGCCATCGGTTAGGCAGGTTTTCTCTTCACTCGAGCGGAAGATGTCCCTGGGAGCGCCCGCTCCGGTTCTGGTTCTCTACCACATCGCCGAAAGTACGGTCGGTACCTTCATTCCTGCAGTCGGCCTGTAGGGGAGGGACGTCATCGTTTTCCGCATCTGCTCGGCTGGTCCTCTCGACTGGACAGAGGGCAGAGAGTCGCTTGACCCGCCACTTTCTTGGGTCAACCACGGGTAGCTGGTAAGCATCAGTTTCGTGGTTTGTTTGTGTGTGTGTGTTTTTTTGTTGTTGTTGTTAGCCGGCTAATTCTTCTCTTTTGCACAATTTCCTTTGGTTTCAAAATTATAAAAGAAATATTGTTTGAGACCCCTTTTCTCTGGTTAATTCGATCTTTAACCTGGCCATTCAAAATTAAATCCAAAATTCTTTCTCCTTTCAATGCATCTGTGATGCGGTAGTCGTGGGGATGGGGGAGAACCTGGTGATTTAGGGTTGGGACTTGCTTGGTCTCGCTCGTCCGCCCCTGTCACAATCGCTGGTCTCGAATTCTTCGGCCACCGTCTGGTTGTGTGTGCAAGGGGAACGAGTGTTTTGTGTTTGCGAGCGTGCGTACGCACGATTAGTCGTTTGGAAGCGTGGTTGGAGAATTGTGTTATTTTGAAATGTTACTATAAAATGTGGGGATAATCGTGCCATTAAATTATGATTATTTGTAAATGTTATGACAGTTGTAAAGTAATGGTTGCTGTACTCTTCAAGTTCAATTCCTAAGAAAGGAAAATGTTGAACGTGAGTGAGGGAAGGATGAAGATATAAATTGCTATTCGGTTTTTAGCCTGTTAATTTAATGTAATCTCTTGCCTGCTTCGTGTGAGAAGACCTTTAGCGAACATTCCTCATTTGGTTTGTTTACTGTTTTATGCTCAAGTCTGTGTTGAGCTGGTGCTACTAATGTATTCAGCAAACACCTCCCCTCGCCCTTCATGCGAGTGGCTGTTAGGATTTAGCAGCAAATTTCAAACCGTACTGACGGCGGGGTTCTAGTACCCTTCTTTCCTTCCACTTCCTTCCCTTTTCTCTCCTCCCGGGGGCTTCACCCGAGGCTTGCGCTGTTGGGGCCGCAGTGTGTGAGGAGCGCGGTCTTCGCTGGATGGTCCTACCCCCTGTCCGGGACCTTCAACGACAACGCCTCGTCCGACGGGATGTGTTCTACACTGTCCTCGGACTTCCAACAGCCCATGTGACCAGTGTGGTTAGCTCTGTGTCGTGCCATTTGGGGGTGTGTGTGTGCCAAGGGTGTCGGCGTTGAAAGACTTTATTCAAGAACAGACCCGGTTTGGGGCTCCTGATTCGACATGATACTCTCAGTGGACGTTGGAGAGGCAGGGGTGGGGAAACAACGTGAAGGACAAAAAAAGAATGTGTTGGAAATGCTTATTTATGATTATGGGTATGTTGTGTGCGTTGAAATGCTTGTTTGTGACTATGTGTATGTTGTGTGTGTTGAAATGCTTAATTGTGACTATGTGTATGTTGTGTGTGTTGAAATGCTTATTTGTGACTATGTGTGTGTTGGTGTGAATAAATGGTGTATTGTATTGTAATCTTTCTTGTGTGGTCTCTTGCGAGGCGTGTGAGGTCAGTCACTCCCTTCACTCCCTTCTAGACCGATCCTGTCAGGGCAGACCTCCAGGGGCCGGTCGTGACAGTGTCCCATCTTCTTGCTGTCTGCCTCCAGGTCCCGTCGCCAGGTAGTTCTTGGCCGTCCTTTTTTTTCGTTTTCCCTGGGGGTTCCATGATAACGCCCGTCTGGTGATGTTACTGGCTGGCTTCCTCAGGGTGTACTCGCAGGTAAGCCATACCCTAAAGATCTTAGGGTAGTCATAGCTTCGGTGCAGTGAGTGAAGGGAGTCGATCGCAGTGGTTGTGGATCGTTTTCCTAGGCTGTGGTACTTTCAGGGTTGTTCACTTGTTATTGTTGTCTTCTTCCCCCCTGTTTTAAGCGATGTGTGCGTAAACTGAAGTGTTTGAAAGAGTTAATTCTTGTTGTGTTTGTTTTGTTCGGGGAAAATAGTTAGGAGGAGTAAGGGTGCTTAGCGACCGTGACAGTTCAAGAGGTAAAATTTCCTTTCTGATCTCTTTTCTCCCCCACCAAGGGAAGGGTGGGAAGAAGGCGTAAGTTGTTTTGTGGCTTGACTGGCTAGCTTTGCTAATACAGTGGAAAAAGAACGTTATGATGAAAAGATATAATTACAAGAAACGTAAAGCTTACATATCATGTGTTCATGTATTAATCGATGCCAGATTCATACAGTTGTGATTGCTTGATAAGATGGTCCACTGCTTTGTGTTGAAGTCCATGTTGATTGCAGCAGGAAAATATCCACGCTAAGGAAATTTGCAGGAAGAATGAGTATTGCGTTTCTTCCAGTAGTGATGTAGTTTGTGCCATGCAGTAAATGGTGTTCAGCAGAATTCCTATTTGCATTCCATGCAGAGACCGGACTGAAAGTTAGATGCCCTTGTAAAAATGTGGACTGAAACTGCTCATTCCTTGCATAGCCTACAGGAATTACGCTGGTTTCGCCGAGTCTGGGTGTCATCCAGTTTTCTGGCCAACACTGTGGAGGTCCGGATTTCTACGGCCTGGTTGACGTCAGGACCTATGAAATGAAACACAAAGCACAGCTTTGTTATGCAGTCTCTATCCAAAATGGGACACCACAGACAGCATCGTCCTCATTTTCACTAAGCTTCGTTTAAGTCAAAATCTGAATCTGTGCAATATAACCATACCCTGATCTCCTGGTGACCCCACTTTCCATTCGTTTTCAACGCGCATGCCTCTAATGAACTCATAGGGTCGCTGGTATTGGCGATTCATCGGGAACTGTCAGTAGATGGAGTTCCACGAAGGAGACGCCCAGTAACGATGGCATTTACAACTACTGCCTTAAGCGAGGACATACCGATTGGCATCCAGCATATTTTGGATCTCAACAGGCATCAGTGAACTCCTCCGCAGTATCGGCAGCAGCATGATATCTAATCTAGTGCGTTGACCTCCATGAACCATCGATCCTGAGGCTGCGGTGACACGACCCTCGGTGAGGCTTATGAGGGAGAGAGGATGAACTCTGTGGGAGTAGCGCCAATGAGGAGTAGGAGGGATGAGACAGCAACAATGTCTTTGTGCGTATTTCCTTCACGGCAATTGTCATTCACGGTCCTTTCTATGCAACATGGGTAATTATCATGATAAAAAAAGGGATTCATACGATTCTTCTTCTTTCCTGTGTGACGTGTCCTGTGAAATGTTATATTTGGGGACATGATGCTGGTGAGGGAAGGACAATTGGAGAAAGTCAGAAATTGAACTTTATTTGTTGAGAGAGAGAGAGAGAGAGAGAGAGAGAGAGAGAGAGAGAGAGAAGAGAGAGAGAGAGAGAGAGAGAGAGAGAGAGAGAGAGAGAGAGACGGACGGACGGACGGACGGACGGACGGACGGACGGACGGACGGACGGACGGACACAGACAGCCAGACACACACAGACAGCCAGACACACACAGACAGCCAGACACACACAGACAGCCAGACACACACAGACACACACAGACACACAGATACAGACAGACACACAGACACAGACAGACAGACACACACAGACAGACACACACACACACACAGACAGACAGACACACAGACAGACAGACAGACACACACACACAGACAGACACACACACACAGACAGACACACACACAGACAGACACACACACACACACAGACACACACACACACACACCACAGACAGACACACACAGACAGACACACACACACAGACAGACACACACAGACAGACAGACACACACAGACAGACACACACACACAGACAGACAGACACACAGACAGACACACACACAGACAGACACACACACACACACACACACACCCCACGGTATGATGCAACGGTTACTCATATTTAGGTAGCAGCCCATTACTGAAGGAGGACGCATACGTAGCAAACAAAATTAAAACAATTCTCCTCATGAAATAATGGAGCTGAAAGTATATAGAACATCGAACAATTCTGAAGACAGTTATTCTTTACAGCAGAGCAAAAAGCGACTCGACACGATAGAATGTGAAAAAAAAAGTAATTTATTCCTGTGACATAACCGTAGGCAGCCTTTCCTGCGTATGATAAACCCATCTTGCCAAATTATGATGGTCAAGTGGGTATCTAATAATACCAATAATAATGAATACTTATATAGCGCCTATTCTCGGCTAGAGGCAAAGCTCTAAGCGCTTTACAATCAACACTCGTTTACACAACGGGCTGCCTACCTGGGTAGTGCCGACTGAAGAGCTGCCAGCTGGCGCTTCATTCAGTCGTTTCCCGTGTCATTAAGTCAGTATCGTTCAATATCGATCACTCATTTTCCTTCCTTCATTCTTTCAATTTCTCACGCAGGGTGCATGCTATGTGTGACGTGTCATCCATACCAACGGCCAAACTGGCCTACTCTTCCGAAAGTTGGTGATGGGATTTTACGTGTGTGCAAGATGTTATGCGTGCGTTCACACACGGAACCTCGGTTTATAGTCTCATTCGAAGGACTGTATGGGAAATGGAGTCAGAACCAATGTTAACTCCGAGGGAAAAATCCCCCTGTACCGAAACGCCCCGGCGGAGGTTCGAACCCGCAACCCCAGGATCACCAAGATTACGAGTCCGGTGTCGTATATAATACTGTCGCTCATAAAATCGTGTCGCAGCGACAGTATTTCCCGGGAAATACTGCAGCTGGTTCATGAAAAATTATCGCTGAGCGACATAATTTCATAAAAATTGGTAGCGCGACAGGATTTCACGAGAAATGTCCATAAAATCGTGTCGCTGCCTAAAAATAAAATCATGTCGCAGCGACAGCATTTCATGTAAAAAATTGCTGCCGTAGAAAAGTTGTCGCTCTGA